>CM071836.1:32198870-32941739 GCA_036507285.1 Trichosanthes cucumerina | reverse complement strand
GCAACGCCCCATTGATGCCTATAAAAACAACCTTATGATTCTTGAAAAGGGAGCCAGATTTGGTAGTTTTAGCCCTAGTTTCAAATACACACTCTAAGGGAGAAAAAGAGCATTCCTTGGGAGCTAAAGCGCTTGTGGAGGCTCGAGATCGTGGACGGAGCTCTGGGAACGAGACCCACATCGACACATAAGTTTATTTCTCTTTCTTTTAGTTTGTAATTGAGTTTAAAGACTTTTCCTATGACTTTAGCTTGTTTTATGGTGATTTTGAGTAGCTAAACGTTAGAGTTGGAATTTGATTAGCATGTTTTAGATTTATTTGATTATGTATTGAACTTTGTTATGTTATTTATTTTTGGCAATTCATTCTTAATTTCATTTATATCTTTGGTTTAAGTGGACTCGAGAGAAAAAGCTTAAATTAGAACAAGGTTGTCAAAACTCTTAGAATTTCTGCATGAGAATGACCTAGAAATCTTAGGGAAACGCATAAAGAAGTTGTTTAATGTCGTGCATGCTTAGATTTTATATGGAGACTATAGGATTTATTGTATGTGTAGGCTCTTGAGAGATCGAGAGACTTTCTTGAGTAATTTACTTCTTGTTTATAAATTCATAATATTAGTTCATTGCATGTGTTAAATAAGGAATTATCTTGTGAAATCATCTTCCTTCAATTCTATAATATTCGTGTTCCAATTGTACATTTATTTTCTATCTTTCTTTCACTATCCATCAAAGTTTTATGTTGCTTTAGCTAAAATTAAGAAAAAGTATCTTGGTAATTAATTAATCTAGAAAACTCATTCCCGAGGACGATACCTCAGACTCAAATCACTATACTAAAACTTGACCAGCACACTTGCGGTATTGCAATATAATTTTCGCAACATAGCTTCCACGCTGCAGAATCAATTCCCTAAAAGAAGAACAAACATGATTAGTGGCACCTAATCAAGTATCCAAGTTGTTTTATCATTATCCACTACTTAAGCTTCTAGGCAAAGTAAATCATATTTACCTTCCTTCTTCTTTTCAGAATGTACTTCTACGATTCCTTTTCCAATGCCCGGCCATCGTTGCAGTGGGAAACACTTTCCTTTGTCAAACAACGCTTTGACTTTCTTGCCCTTATGGGTGGCGGCTTTATCACCGCTTTCCCTTTTCAACCTTCTCGCATGTTCTTCTTCTTACCTCTCGTGTTAGAAGAAGATGAAGCCATCGCTTTTGTCCCGCAGGTCGAACCTCTCGTGATAACTCCTCCGCAACATTTGCTTCACCTTTCAATCCCTTAATTTTCATCAAAGATTGAAAGGTCCTGAGTTCATTCGGAAGGAGGTAAGATTAAAAGTAAGCTTGTTCATAACAAAGATTACTTTTAAACCGCAGAAAACTATCTGGAAAGGTTTTCGTAATGAAGTCGACTGCTCGACTCATCATTTGCGAAGCACCATTCGACTCACGATGTTGATGTGTACCATCATATCCGTGACATGATCCCGAACAGATGTACCCTCTCCGGCATCCTCGAGTTGAATATGTACTTTAGGGCATTATGTCGGGCTTGTGTGGATTGTTGTCCAAACATACCTGCCGCGATGTAATCCATGATTTCCTTGGCGGTAATCATGCCCTCATGCTTCTGACTATGTCGGACATACTTGCCAAAGATGTAAACCTTGGCCTTATCATTGGCCTTGATCCATCGATCATATGCATCACGAACATTTCGTGACGCATTCGAGCCTGGCACCTTAGGACACTCCTCAGTTAGCACAAACTTCAGATCATCCACTACCAAAATAGTGTTGAGTTTGTTTTTCCATGTCATCATATTCTGTCCGATTAACTTTTCCGCAACCAATAAGAGCTAGACATTTTTCTTTTCTTTGAAAAATTTACAAACAAACTTGTATGAGTTTCTTGCTATAACTCTAATCCAATCATGTTTTAGCTAATTATCAAATGATTCCTAGGCATTTATAATTTGCAATGATACTCCAAAGGTTTAGAAATGTATGACACCAAAGGGTAATCAAAACACTCCTCCTCCGGATCAAGACATTCTTGACCAAAACCTAACACTAGAATAACTCTTTATTCCTATAGGTTTTAGTTACAATTTTTCTGGTCCAATACATACACAACTTATGTATCCCGTGAGTGTAACCTTTGTCTTTAGATCCTAGAGTCTCGATCGAATAAAATCCACCGAAGGGAGGACTAGATTGGAAAATAGTCTAAGAAAATCTTTATCCCTTTCGGTGTCCATCGTGTTAGATCCCCATGATCAAGCCCTCCGAAGGGATTGTCCGCAGTCCAGAGCCAAACTAGCAGGTCGACCATAGTGGTCTAACGGGTGTAAATCGACAAAAAGAGATCGTAGAGTTTTGTTTTCACTAAACTCTGCTCCCACTCACTATAAGTACCCTCTCCATTCACCTTGGTATTGACTCATACAAACATCATCCAAGGGGACGCTCCGCGCCGCGCCACGAGGCCAAGTATGAGTCTCACGGTGAACTATCCTGAGATAGCGTAGGTGGAAAAATATGTATCTCATACACTTTTTCCTCCCACTGAATACTTTAAGTCTATAGGAATCTTTCTTAGGCTAAAACTCGACTAATAATTTTACCTATATCTATCAACATAACTCTTATATTGATAATCAATATAACTCTTATATTGATTTTATCCTAAGTTTGTTAATATAACTCCTTATATTAAACCTAGGATTTCTAGTTTATTAACCCTTAATAAACCCATGACGCCATCAGAATTTATAAGACTCTCTCGATTAAATTTCACCCCGTGTCAGTTCCTCTAAGTAGGGGTATTCTGCTTCCGCTCAACTTTTAAATACCTCTGTGCCTAGACAGTAGCTTTCCTTAGACAGAGTTCCTCTTTAATCATAGCTTATAAATTACTTGGTTCCTAATTCTAATCTAATTAGAACTAGATAACCTAAGGTCTATTATTTCCAAGTTCTAGACATTTTAAAACTAATAATTAACCTTAGGTGACAATGCATACTATGTTATAGTGCTTGATCATTCATCACATGAATAATAAAACATACATAGCATATTCATCTCATGAAATATAATGCATGTCAATGTCATTCCAAAAATTAATATAACAACCTTATATTAATTAATCATGCAAACTATATAATATAACTCCTTATATTATTAAATGATGCATGAAAATACTTAACCTAAGGTGGGATTTCTAAAATAAAAGCATACACTATGCATGGCAATAATTACACAACAATTGCATAATTAAAATAGCAAAATTAGACCAATTTTGGCACCTAGAAATAATTTTAATTAATATAATCTAATTATATTAATTAAAATTAAAATTATTAAATATATTAAAATAAAATGTTTTTATGATTAATATAAATAATAAAAACGTTTCGCTCGCGCTCCTCGCGTGAAACGGCCCGATGTTGCAAACGCTCGATAGCAACGTTACGGCAACGCCGCCAACGCGAGGTGGTCGTTGCGGCAACTCGTGAAGGGTAAACGGTAATTTGACCTAACAAAGTGTCTCACGAACAACCCGTGAAGGGTCGACTCATGGGCATTGGTTATATCGGTGGACACGTAACATTCTCGCACTAACGGGAGTGCAACTACGGACTTTAGTGGAGTGTTACCAGAAGCTAATGAATGTTGATTAACCGGCCAAAGAGTTTGATAGGTTAATCTCGGATTATTGAGCTCACATCGAGGTCCATTAGGTCCCTCGCTTGGCTAACTTGGTTAAAAGATGGGTTAATGTTTTGGTGTGAATTGAAGTGTTCAATTTCACTTAAAGGGATTTATGTCATTTATATGAGATATGAATGATATAATATATAGTTTAATGTGAATGAGATTCATAATAAACTATAGGTTAGCCTAATTGTTGAATTAGGGCTAATTGGAGAAATTAATTGAGAGAAATTAAATTGAATGTGATTCAATATAATAAATACACATTATTACAAATGTGATTTGTAATATGAGATATGAGATATCTTATAATATATGGTTATGCAAATATGATTTGCACAACCTATAATTGTGGTAAAGTGGGTAATAATGTGAGATTTTAACTCCATCATTTTCCATTATACAAACCCTTTCTTACAAGAAGGAATTTGAAACACATTCTCTCATTTTTGGATTTTCACCAAAAGAAGAGAAAGCTCTCTCTCAATTACTCTCCTCCTTCTCCAAAACACAAAAGTCCAACCACTTTCCTTCTTTCAAAAGAAGAACAACCAAGACTCCGATTGGTGGTGTTCTTCTTCGAGAAGAGATTTCGAGTTCGTTGGGATCGAGGAGTACACGAAGAGTTCGTGAATCTGGAAAGGAGTTCTTGAAGAAGGTCTTCAACAAGTAAGTAACAATAAATTGTTGTGATTTCTTTCCGCTGAAAGCATGTTTAGCCTAAATTATAAGATAATTGATTTTATCGAAATTGAGTAGCATAACGATACCACGACGCGATTCGATCATCTTCCGCTGCGCGGGAATTCTCATTCCCTTCAATTGGTATCAGAGCCAAGTTGTTGGTTCCTTGTTGTTGCACTTAATTTTGTTAAAATTAGGTGGGTAAAGCCTTGATTTATGAGATACATGTTTGGTTTGCAAAAATTGGATGTTTTCGTTTTGGCACTAGTTTAGATTTACAATTTATGTTGATTAGATCAATGTAAGGTCCGTTGTTTTGGGCATTTTGTTGTTAATCGAGTCCGTAAGTTCGAGTCGCTCGTGGCAAGAGTTGCTTGTGAAGAAATCGAGCGCGAAACGGCGAATGACGAAGAACAACAAGAGGAGCTTGTTGTTCATTTACGCCACAGACATTGTTCATCGGCGTCTCAACGCTAGGCGTAGCGTTGCAACGCCACTGGCTTTGGGAACGCTGGCACAACGCCAACGCCGCACTGCAGCAACGCCATGACGCTTGCAACGCTACGAGCGTTAGTGGGCGCTCATGAGGTCAAGCTTTCAAAAATGTGAGACAATTTGGAGCATTTCTCAACGTGGGAAACAGTAATTTCGTTTTTAATTTTATTTTATTTGTAAAATTGATTTTTTATTTATTTTATTAAATAATATTAGTATAAAAGTTATATTAATGTTATTTAATTAAATAAATTGCCCCTAGGTGCCAAAACCGGTCCATTTTTTCTATTTAATTATTTTATGCATGAGATGTATGGTTTAATTAATTTCTATGTGCATAATGTATGTCATATAGATTTAAAATCCCACCTTAGGTTAAACATTTCATGCATCATTTATATTATAAGAGTTATAATATATAGTTTGCATGATAGGTTATATTATAAGAGTTATAATGTAATTAAATGCATGTTTTAATTTAATTAATATAAGTGTTATATTTTTAGATTAAAGTATGCTCATGCATTTATATTCATGTGATGAATTATTTATGTTATAGTATATAGTTATTCATGTGATGAATGATCAAACACTATAACATAGAAATGCATGTAACCTTAAGTTAATTATTAGTTTTAAAGTGTTTAGAACTTGAATAATTAGACTTAGGTTTTCTAGTTCTTATAAGATTAGAATTAGGAAATCAAAGTATAGTCTATGAATGGTGAATGATTAGTAACTCTGCCTAAGGAAGGCTTTGTCTAAGGTCAGGTATTTAAGTTGACGCCATGAACACCTCTACACGAAACCGACCGAAGTGAATTCTTGGTCCGGAGATTCTTAGATTATATTTTTCGTGAGTGTCGTTAATTAAAAGTGTTTTAATTTACTCACATAGACCTAAGTAATAATGTGATTATAAACTTAGGCTAAATACCATACAAGAGTTATATAGGTAGACATAGGTAAATTTTAGCAGGTTTATCTAGGTCAATCCCGAAAATTATAAAGTGTTGAGTGGGAGAAATATAGTGTATAAGATACATTTAATTTCCGACCACAAATCTCCATTAAGTTTGCATCGTGAGATCCATACTCACCTCGTGGCGCAAATGGGAGAGTCCCTCTCGGATGGTATTTGTATATGTCAATATCAACGTGGATGGAGAGAGTACTTATAGTGAGTGGGAGGGGACCTGTGAAAATGGGACCCACGGTCTCTTCTTTCGATTCACACCGTGAGACCCCTATGATCCGCCTGTTAGTTTGGCCTGGACTAGACAATCCCTTCGGAGGGCCTTGATCATGGGAGCCTAACACCGTGAATTCTCGAAAGGGATACAGCTTCCTTGTTGGTTTTCCATTGTGGTTCACCCTTCCGGTGGCTATTGTTTGACGGATACTTGGAAACTTAAAGATTGAGGGTCACACTCACGCACTGCGTTAAGTGTTGATGAATTCGACCAAATAATGGTAAATCGGACGCCTAATGGATTAAGAGTTATTCTAGGATTAGGTCCAGCCGAGAAAGTCTCGCCTTAGAGGATGAGTGTTTCGCTCACCCTTCTGTGGCAAATCATTCTAAACCTTTAGGATATCATTGTAATTTTTATATGACCTAGGGATCATAGGACTAAATTTTGCTAAAACTTGATTGGTTTTCAAAAGTTTATGCGAGACTCCATACAAAATTTTATTTGATTTTTCAAATAAAAATATGTCTATCTCAATTATAGATTTACTAGCTTCCGACAAATTAGTGGGAGATAACTTCCAAACTTGGAAGAATAATATCAACACGATTTTAGTAACTGACGACCTGAAGTTTGTGCTTATTGAGGAATGTCCTCAGTTACCGAGCTCGACTGCATCACGAAATGTTCGTGATGCTTACGATCGATGGATTAGGGCCAATGAAAAGGCCAAGGTCTACATCATTGCCAGCTTATCTGAAGTCTTGACAAAGAAGCATGATTTGATGGTTACCGCTAAGGAGATCATGGATTCGTTGCAAGACATGTTTGGACAACAGTCCTTTCAGGTTAGGGACGATTCGCTCAAACACGTCTTCAACGCCCAGATGAAAGAAGGGTCATCTTTCCGATAACATGTTCTAAACATGATGACCACTTTAATCTGGCGGAGATGAACGGGGCTTCAATCGACGAGTCGAGCCAGGTTAGCTTTATACTGGAGATTCTTTCGAAGAGTTTCCTTCCGTTTCGTAGCAACGCTGTTATGAACAAGATTAGCTACACTCTGACTACCCTCTTCAATGAGCTACAGAATTTCCAGTCCTGATGAGGATCGTAGGCACGAAAGTCGAGGCAAATGTTGCCTCATGTGTATTATCACGTGGGTTCGACCTCTCCGAGACTAAACCTATTGCTCCTTCTCACCCGAAAGGGAAGAAGAATAAGATAAAGAGGGGTAAAGATGACCGACTTGCCGCCCAAAAAGGGCAAGAAGGTAAAGAAAATTGTAGAGAAAGGAAAGTGTTTCCACTGCAATGGGGACGACCACCGGAAGAGAAACTCGTCCCAAGTTCCTCGCCGAGAGTAAGAATCAAGGTAAAAATGATTTCATCGTTTATCAAACATGTTTAGTGGAGAGTAGTGACTCGCCTGATTTTAGATTCGGGTGCCACTAACCACGCTTGTTCTTCTTTTTCGTGAATTGATTCCTAGCAAACACAAGCGAGAGGGTGAGGTGACTCTGCAAGTTGGATCCGGGAGATAGTCTCACTGCAAATGATCAGAAAGTGAAGCTCCATTTTGGCGGAGTTACATTTTGTTAAACAATATGTACATAGTTTCAGGTGGTTTACTAGAAACCTTGTTTCTATTTCCTTTATTAGAACAATGTATTTCCGCTTCGCTTTAATGGTAATAAAGCGCTTATTTCCGAAATGGTAATCTTATTTGTTCTCGCTTCACTTAAGTCTAACTTGTATGTTTTAAAACCAAATTCACTAAAAGCGTTTTGAACATCGAAGTTATTTAAAAAGCTGCAGAGACGAACTAAGAGAGTTAAGGTTTCTCTCGAAAGAAAATGCCCATCTTTGGCATCTAAGGTTAGCCACATTAATATCAATCGGATTGAGAGACTAGTGAAGAGTGGACTTCTAAGTTAGTTAGAAGAAAACTCTTTACCGGCAGTGTGAGTCATGCCTCAAGGCAATATGACCAAACGCCCTTTTAGTGGAAAAGGATATAAAGCCAAGGAGCCCCTTGAGCTTATACATTCTCGACCTCTCGTGATCCGATGAGTGTTAAAGCACGAGGTTGTTACGAATACTTCATTTCTTTCATTGATGATTATTCGAGGTATGGGTATATTTACCTAATGCATAGGAAGTCTCAAAACTCTTGAAAAGTTCAAGGAGTATAAGATCGAGGTTGAGAACTGTTAGGTAAAACGATTAAAACACTTCGATCGGATCGAGGTGGAGAGTATATGGACACCGAATTCGTGACTATATGAAAGAACACGTAATTACGCCCCATCTCTCAAACCTCGCTATGCCACAAAGAGAATGGTGTATCGGAGAGGAGAAATGTAACTCGTTGGACATGGTTCTGGCCGATGATGAGCTATGCTCATTTCCCCGATCCTTTTTGGGTTACGCAAGAGAGATCGCGGTTTATATTTTTTGAACAACGCTCCGTCAAGAGTGTTTGTGAAACACCTTTCAACTCTAGAATGGTCGTAAAGCGCTTTATACCATTTCGAATTTGGGGATGCCCAACCCACGTGTTGGTGTCAAACCCAAAAACTGGAACCCCGCTTCAAAATTGTGCCTATTCGTAGGTTACCCAAAAGAGACCAAAGGTGGTCCGCTTTACGATCTTAACAATAATAGGGTGCTTGTGTTTGACAAACGCCACTTTCCTTGAGGAAGACCATATCGTGGATCATGTGCCTAGGAGCAAAGCCGTGTTAAACAAAATGGGCGATACATCGCCAGGGTTGCCGGATGGGGCTAGTACGCCAACAAGTGTTGTTGATCCTAGCACGCCAAATTAAGTCTGCTTCCAAGAGTCAGGAATGCCTCGACGTGAGTGGGAGGGTTGTGAGACACCGAACGTTACATGGGTTTAGCTGAACCCAAGTCGCCACCCCGATGATGATCGTGAGGATCCATTGACCTATGATCGTGCAATGACCGATGTTGACAAGGACGCATGGATCAAAGCTATGGACTAGGAAATGGAGTCGATGTACTTCAATTCTATCCGGGAGCTTGTGTATCAACCTGATGGGGTAAAACCTATAGGTTGCAAATGGATCTACAAGCATAAACGTGGCGTAGATAGGAAGGTGCGCACCTTCAAAGCACGACTAGTTGCAAAGGATTTTACCCAAGTCAAAGTGGGGGTTGACTATGAGGAAACCTTTTCACCGCTGCCATGGTAAACTCGATCAGATCCTTCCGCCATTGCCGCGTACATGACTACGAGGTATGGCATATGGATGTCAAGACCGCCTTCAATGGCAACCTTGACGAAACCATCTACATGGACCAACCCAAAGGGTTCATTGCCCAAGCCAAGAGCAAAAGGTTTGTCGGCTTCATAGGTCTATTTATGGACAGAAACAAGTCTCGAGGTCTTAGAATATAAGGTTTGATGAGGCAATCAAATCTTATAGCTTTGATCGTAATGTTGACGAGCCTTGTGTCTACAAGAAAATCGCTGACAAACTCACGATTTCCGATATTATTCGTGGATGATATTCTTCTCATTGGGAATGCGAAGAATTTCTTACTAATGTAAAGAAATGGCTAGCTTCGCAATTCCAAATGAAAGATTTGGGAGAAGCTCAGTATGTTCTAGGTATCTAGATAGTCCGAAACCGGAAGAACAGAACGCTGGCCATGTCTCAAGCGTCTTGTATTGACAATATGTTGTCTAGATATAAGATGCAGAACTCCAAGAAGGATTTGCTGCCTTTCAGGCACCGAGTTCACCTGTCAAAGGATTAGTGTCCTAAGATTCTCAAGATGTTGAGGATATGAGACTTGATACCCTATGCTTCACCGTAGGGAGCCCGATGTATGCCATGTTGTGTACTAAGCCCGACATCCGTTATGCAAAGGATTGTCGGTAGGAATCAATCCAATCCAGATTAGATCACCGGACAACCGTAAAGGCAATCCTCAAGTATCTTAGAGAAGCGAGGAACTACAAACTTTAGTGTATGGCGGTGGGGATTTGATCCTTACGGATACACATATTCTCGACTTTCAAACCGAGCAAGGATTCTAGAAAATCCACTTCAGGTCGCCTTCATTCCGAATGGAGGAGTCAGAGTATGGCAAATCATCAGCGTGGATGCATCGTCGATTCAACTATGGAAGCGCAAAGACGCGTTGCGGCTTGTGAAGCGTGCAGGAAGTCGCTTTGGCTTAGGAAGTTCATAATGATTTGGAAGTTGTTCCAAATATGAACTTGCCAATCACACTCGCTCAGTGACAACGGTGGTGCAATAGCGGTTTCTGGAGCCTCGGAGCCATAAGAGAGGCAACACATTGAGCGGAAGTATCATCCGATACGGAGATTGTGCAATCATGAGACGTGATAATCACGCAGATAGCGCCGAAACACAACGTAGCTGATCCATTTACAAATCCTTCACGGCTAAGGTGTTTGAGGGTCACCTGAGAGTCTAGGTCTTCGAGTACTTCCGCACTAGGGCAAGTGGAAGATATGTAAACGGGTATTCAATGCCCTAGTTTATTGTATTACTTCATTATAATTTACGTACATTTCAGAAATGTATTTCCTCCACTAGCTTAGTCCAAGTGGGAGTTTGTTGGGATTTTTGTCCTAATCTCGTGTTTGTAAATTACTATTTGAAATTGATAAAGTGTTATTCATTTCATAATTTTGTGTCTCGCATTTTATACAAACTTTGACCAATAAACTAAGCTCCAGGGTCATTGAATACATGAGAGATCTAGAACTTGAACGTTGTGTAGTGGATACACAGGGAGGATCACGTTCGAGTAAATGATCCGAACGATCTACAGTATATGGATAGGGTTAGAGACCTAATCCTTGATACTATGTGGATGCGACCCGCTTTGTATTAAGATACAAACGAGGTGATCGGACTCGCTCATGTGGTTGACATGCGAGTGGGGCATCATGTACAATGAGATTTTACAAGACCTGACCGTCAATTATTAAACCTCACACGATGTAACACCGCTGACAAGAAGGGACTAATAACTTCGTAGATGACCATTAGTGACTCGACTAAATCCTCGACGGGCGTGTTACGGACTCGCCTCATGGAGTTTGTCCTTTAACTAGTACGGGTGAGGGTGGTCACAGTTACTCGCCCAATATGCCTACCTTCTCAGGGACAGGACCAAGTAGGGAGCTGGAAACTTAACTACGCGAGATGGAATTCACTCGTTCTCGCCTTTAGGGAAACTAGAGGGGTTGTTCCCTTAAGTGTCGCCTCCCAAGGCGTGGACAACAGCGCCACTCTCTTATCGGCACGAGAGAGTTGTTGTGTATGGTCTGACCATTACAACATTGTTGTTCATTAGAGGAACAGTGGGGACTTAAGGAGCAAGAAGTAGACACGTGGGTAAACGCGGTAATTTGACCCAAAGAGTGTCTCACGAACAACGTGTGAAGGGTCGACTCATGGGCATTGGTTATATCGGTGGACCATAATATTCAGATCGACAGTGTGCACTCACGGGCTTTAGTGGAGTGTTACCAGTAGCTAATGAATGTTGATTAACCGGTCAAAGAGTTTGATAGGTTAATCTTGGATCATTGAGCTCTTCATCGTAGGTACATTAGGTCCCTCGGTTGGCTCAAACCGGATTAAAAGAAGGGTTAATGTTTTGGTGTGAATTGATGTGTTCAATTTCACTTAAAGGGCATTTATGTCATTTATATGAGATATGAATGATATAATATATAGTTTAATGTGAATGAGATTTATAATAAACTATAGGTTAGCCTAATTGTTGAATTAGGACTAATTGGAGAAATTAATTGAGAGAAATTAAATTAAATGTGATTCAATTTAATAAATCAACATTATTGCAAATGTGATTTTTAATATGAGATATGAGATATCTTATAAAATATGGTTATGCAAATATGATTTGCATATCCTATAGTTGTGGTAAAGTGGTAATAATGTGAGATTTTAACTCCATCATTTTCCATTATATAAACCTCATTTTTGGATTTTCACCAAAAAGAAGAGAAAGCTCTCTCTCTCAATTCTCTCTCAATTACTCTCCTCCTTATCCAAAACACAAAAGTCCCACCACTTTCCTTCTTCCAAAAGAAGAACAACCGAGACTCCGATTGGTGGAGTTCTTGTTCGAGAGGAGATTTCGAGTTCAGTAGAGATCGAAGAGTACACGAAGATTTCGTGAATCTGGAAAGGAGTTCTTGAAGAAGGTATTCAACAAGTAACAATAATTTATGTAATTTCTTTGCGTTTAAGCATGTTTAGCCTAAATTATTAGATAATTGATTTTAAAGAAATTGAGTAGCATAACGATACCACGATGATTCGATCGCCTTTCATCATGGGGATTCTCATTCCCTTCACTTCTATAACACACAAACATGTCTTTATGTCAATGAAACTTTCTTTAAGTGTTAACATGCTTAACTCACCATTTTCTTTCTATCATCAACAACGTAGGGATCACACATTCTCTTTTTTTTTCTCACTTAGAAACACATTATGCTCATATCATTATACATAGCTTCACATATACGCATTTCCCTTTTATAACAAAGAGTAGAGATCAATCATGCCCATTCTTCCTTAGCTCAAAACTACATCATGCTCATATTTGTATACACATAGCTTTACATACAGATATACATACTTTTTATGAATAAAGTGAAACTTTATTTAAACGCATACCTGGCGATGGCTGGGAATTGCTGCTTAGCCATGAGATTCCTAACGCTACGATGTAAGCAAGTCTACGTAACCAATAAACCTGGCTCGATACCAATCAGAATTCAACCTCCTTTTAGGACTCTTTTCCTAGGGTCACTACTAACCATGCATGCATTTGAGGCCATTAAGTAACATTACAAGAAATAAACTTCGACGAAAACAAAAACTGATTTATTCGAGATCCTAAAAAACGAAGTAATTTAAAATACATGCAATTAAAAATTTGGCCTCTAGTGTCAACAGAAAAGAACATAATACTCAAATCAAACATCACCTAATAGATAAAACATTTTCCTAAAATTTCTCTAGTTTCTAAAATGCAGAAATCATGTCTTTTGTAAACCCATGGCTTTCGTCGCATGTCCCCGTCACTCGTGAAGTATGTCTTTGCATTTACCTGAAAATATTTTTAAAAAGAAAGGGTGAGTATTATGATAATACTCAGTAAGCGACCCCATTGTCGGGATTTGAAAACATGTTGTCATAACAAATCATGGCTTTATGTGGGACCCAACCATAAGGAAAATATATTTCATGGCTTTTCTCTTCGGCCATTAGTGGGAAATTGAGACTTCCTGATCCATGGCATCTTAGTTTAGGTCGACTCTAAGTCTTTCATGACTTACATAACATTAAATACGTATATACGTATATATTGGAAGTTTAATCGCCACGACCTTCGTAAGCATTTTTATTTTATAAAATTTCTCTTCGGCCCTTAGTGGACAATTTAAATTCTCCCGAATCATGGCCTCTAATTAGAGTCAATTCTAACTCGTTCATAACTTATATAATAAATATTATCAGGAAGATTTCACCACAGCCTTCGCAAACATTTTCAAGAAACACATGCTCAGGGTCCCAAATGCAATAGTAACAGCATTTGTGCAAAAAGCTTCGTGGCATGAACATTTATCAAAAATCAAAATGCTCAGTTTTAAACCAACAACAACATGACATTCATGACCTTTGAAATAAACATCAAATCAAGCAGATCATGGCATTAAGAACATACCTCTCGAACATATCATGGCATTTATAAAGGACTTTTTAAAGATATCATGGCGTTTATAAAGAACTTTTCAAACATATCTTAGCATTTACAAGGAACTTTTCAAACATATCTTGGCATGTACAAAGAACATTTCAAACATATCATGACATTTATAAATAACTTTTCAAACATATCATGGCATTTTTCAAGCAAAGCCCTTAAATTCTTAATTTTAGAGTTTGGCGTGGGTTCACTTACCTTAGCCTTGCTCAACTACTAAATCCTTGAATCCTTGCTACGTGTCCCCGACCCAACTCGATTAATTAGAACTCCAAAATTAAACCAAAGAACAACAAACTAAAGATCAAGTCTAAGGGTCTAGTGACACCACTTCCACATACCTCCGCCCAAATTTTGAATCGAGACGAAGTTGACCTTGGTTAGATTTTGTCGCCCTTCCTTCGAACCTTGATAAAGTCCTAAGACAACCTTAACCAAATCAGAATTCAAACTTAACAACCACCTTTAAAACAAACCACGATTCAAAATTAAATTTACCCCCCACGCAACGGTCCGACTAAGGTTGCAAAGACTTTGATACACGCACTACTTGCGGCGGTACCGTGCACGGCGACGACGACGAAAGGGAGCGAGTTTTGGGAAACCCACACGTTGATCTACATAGAACCGGTTGGCTCACCTTGAAAACCAGATCGAAAGATGGAAAACCGACCTCTGGAACGCGCGGCGGCGAACCCACAAGACGTGTCTTGGGCGCGTGACCTGTGGACGTGTTGACCCGACGCGGCTTGGTCTTCACCGACGACTCAGCTACAGGCACGAAGCAGCTTTTCCGGCAGTTCGAGACAGACACGAGGGTGCGTCTGACGTTCGACGATGCGTCTGGCAGCGGTACGCAGCTCCGGCGTACGATAAGGTGACCACTCCGGCAGCCTCACGCGACGAATGAAGAAGAAGGGGAAGGGCCCCGACCAAGGCAGCCGGTGGCAAGGGGAAGAAATGGCTTCTGGTTTCGTGAAGAGGAGAGTGAGAAAGAGAGACCTAGGGAAGCGTGCACACAACAGGACAAAACAACCTCTTTCCAAAATCCTAAATGAGTTTTAAAATTACCAAAAAGCCCCTCAACTTCTTTAAACCCACAACCAAGTCATAGACCAAGTCAAACCTCAAATTTTTCAATTCTTAAAACAAAGCACAAAGAGAAATTAAACTCCAACTTACACGTACCTGACTTCTCGGGTGTTACAGAAAACTTAATTGTTATTTAATTTATGTTCAAATTTATTATGGTCTACCATGTAAATATTCTTTAGTTTCTGTTTGAATATATTATGTTCTACAATGTAAAGTATTTAATATTCTAACTACTACGTTGTAGCCATTGAACCAATACCACTTCAATGTAAGTTTCAAGTGTGTGCAATTAGATCTCAACCATGATTATACTACTTCTTTAAATTCTTTCATTTTTCTTAACCAAAATTTAATTTTAAAAAGATATATAGAGATGTAGCTTGTTATTGCTCAAATTCAAATCTAACCCTTGATTAAGTTATCAAAATAATGTTAACTTAATAAATAAAAGGCATAACAACGTAGTAAAATTAAATTTACATGATAATTAATAGCATTTTTTCCGAATCATTTAAAACTTAAGTTATTTCTAAATTTAAAATCGTATAAACGCGTTAGTTTAAAAAAATACACACGCTTAGAAAAAATATGTGCATTTGCACGTGGTAATACACTAGTTAAGTAAAATGATAAATTCAAAATATTTGAGTATTATTTTGTTCAATATTTATGTAGCTATTGCAATATTCTGAAATTGTAAAATTTCGAACAAAATGGTTTGGTACAAATAATTTCTTTTAGATTTTGGTTATAGATAATGCAAAAAGTAGGGGAGGGGGCTTTCTGTTTTTCACGCACTCGCATGTTTTTTTTTTTTCTTTTTAAATTGTTTTTTATGAAATAGATTTTAAGATTTATTTTTAATTTAATATGCATATATTTTTAGTTCAACCATGGTAGAGTGAAGGATGAAGTAATCGATTTTTCTAAGATGATTATGGAATACTGCATTAAAATTATGCTGCATTGGTTAATATACATGCTTACATAGTAATACATAACTCTGGTTTGATAACAAATTTTGTGTTTGTTTTTTGCTTTTCAAAATTATGTTTATTTGATACTTTGATTCTTTTTTAATCAATTTCAATAATCATATTTTTCAAAAAAATAAATGACAAGAAATAAAAATTATTTTTTTTAAAGTGAAAAACTTTATCCGTTTAATTCTTTTAAAATAGAAAATAAAATAATAAAATAATAATTATATTATGATCAAGTTTTATCGAATTGAAATGTATTGTAGACACTAAAGTTGCTTAGCCTAATAGTAATTGGTAGGTACAAAAATAGTAATTTAATTGGAAAGTCTATGTAAATTTCTGTGACGAAAAATTCAACAATATTTAATTCATGCATGAAAAATTAAAGGTATAAATCTGGCCTCTTCCTTATTAAACTAGAAAATAAAAAAATTATGCATTGCACGAAGATTCTAAAAGATTAACAACTTTATGTCATGGAGTTGCTCTTTAAAGATTTGAACCATTTGGTTAACCATAGTTGGTTTTTTTGTTTCTTTCATTGTTGTAGTGAATTAATTGTGTTGTTGGTTCAATCGGTACTTTCAAAATATTCAATTTAGCTTTTATATATTTTATACTTTTTTATCCACTTTGGTCCATGTAGTTTTTAGAAAGTGACTAATTAATTTAGTACTCCATATCCGCAAAATCATTAATACAAATTCATCACAATTCTTTAATACAAAAATATAAAAATATTTAAAGAAATTTATTGAGTGTATTAGTGTGTTGAAATTGAGATTGAAAAAAATTAAACAAAAATAAAACAAAGGAAAAAAACAACTTTTAAAAAAAACAAGAAAAAAAAACGGATGAAAGTATGGACCAAAATAGATATTATGCAAATATAGAGACTAAATTTGACAAAAACTAAAAATATATAGATTGTTGTGAAATTGAGGGGTAAACCGGGCACCAAAACTTTACCAAAACATATAATATAATAATAATAATAATAATAATAATAATAATATGGATATATATAAAATATAAAGGAAAGAAAGTGGAATTTTATGACAAATTAAGTAAACAAACGAAATTAAAAAAAGTGGGAGAAAAGAGAGAAGATTGGAGAGAATTTCATCCAATTGTTTATTGCATTTGTCCACTAAAAGCCACTATTTATAGGCTATTTGGCAAGGAGCAAGTGAACTTTTTTGGACACCAAGCATGAGTAGGCTTATGACACATGAAAGGCACATGACCAAAAGGGGGTATGCCACATAGCTAGATGGAAAAATGGACATCTATTTCATGCATTTATAATACTCCCCTTAGATGTCCATTTTTATATAATATATACCTCGTTAAAACCTTACTAGGAAAAACCCAATGGAAAAAAAATATTCTTATGAAGGAAAAAAAATACACATTTTATATAAAGAATAAAATATATTTACTCCCTCTCATGGAAACATGACTTGAGATCTCTAAGTTGCTGCATTCCAATGTTATGTACTAATTTCTCGAATGTTGCAGTTGGTATTGGCTTTGTAAATATGTCTACCAAGTTATCCTTCGAACAAATCTGTTTTACTGAGATGTCGTCATTTTCTTCAATGTCATGAGTGTAGACAAGCTTTAGAGAGATATGTTTCGTTCTATCTCCTTTAATATATCCTCGTTTGATTTGAGTTATACATGTTGTGTTGTCTTCGTATAATATTGTTGGAAGAGATTTACTCGAAGACAAGCCACATGTCTCACGAATGTGTTGTGTCATCGATTTTAGCCATACACATTCTCGACTCGCTTCATGAATAGCGATGATTTCAGCATGATTTGAAGAAGTGGTCGTTAGTCTGTTTCACTGATCACCACGATATAACAGTTCCTCCACGTGTGAATAGATAACCTGTATGAAATCTAGTTTTGTGTGGATCAGATAGATAACCAGAATCTGCATAACCAACTAGATCATAATTTGATTTGTTAGAATAAAATAAACTCATATCAATCGTCCTTCGAAGATATCGGAGTACATGGTTAACTTCGTTCAAATGTCTTTTTGTAGGACATGAACTATATCTAGCTAATAAATTTATTGAAAATGCAATATCCGGTCTTGTGTTATTAGCCGATACATAAGTGCACCAATTGCACTAAGATATGGTACTTCAGACCAAGTAATTCTTCAATGTTATCTCGCTGGTGAAATATATATTTCTTTATATCCAAAGTGAACGAACTTCCATTGGAGTGTTCAATGGATGTGATTTATCCATATAGAATCTTTTTGAGATTTTCTCTCAGATAAGTTGATTGATGAACAAATATCCCATCTCGCTAAATGTTCAATTTTCAAACCAAGGCGAAATTTTGTTTTTCCAAAATCTTTTATCTCAAATTTTTTCTTAAGATATTCTATCGCCTTAGATAACTCTTCAAGAGTTCCAATTATATTTAAGTCCTCAACATATACAGTTATAATCGCAAATCCTGACTGAGATTTTTTTTATAAAAACGCACGAACATAATGGATTATTTTGAAATAACTCTTTAAACAAATATTCACTCAAGCGATTATACCACATTCGTCCTGATTGTTTTAATCCATATAATGATCTCTGTAACTTAATTGAATACAATTCCTAAGAACTTGGTTCATATGTTTCTGGTATTTTAAATCCTTCCGAGATTTTCATATAAATGTCATTATCCAGAGATCCATATAAATACGCCATGACTACATTCATTAGATGCATATCAAGTTTTTCATTGCATCCATCATAGGAGAATATGTCTCCTCATAATCAATGTCAGGCCTTTGCGAGAATCCTTGTGCAACAAGTCTCGCTTTATATCTTGTGACTTCATTCTTTTCATTTATTTTTCTTACAAATACTCATTTATATCCCACAGGTTTGACGTTTTCCGATGTCGGAACTACTGGTCTAAAAACCTCACGTTTTGAAAGTAAGTTTAATTCTACCTGGATTGTTTCTTTCCATTTAAGCCAATCCTTTCTACGTTAACATTCTTCTATGGATTTTTTTATTAGAATCGTGATCTTCATGAATAATATTATGAGCAACATTGTAAGCAAAAATATAATGTTTTCAACAACTATATCATTTTGGTTCCATCTTTTTCCTGTTATAACATAGTTTATGAAAATTTCATTATTATCCTTAAGTATTGGACTTTCATCAATACTTTTATCAGTAGTAGTATTTAGTCACTCTTTTAGCATCTGTGAATGCATCTGATAATTGATTTACTATATTTTGCAAATAAATTATTTTTTGAACTTCAAGTTCACATTAATCTCTATTGGAATCTAAATGAGATAATAACGATGCATTCCATGTAATTTCTTTTTCCAACTTCTTAATTCCTCCCCCTTATGTTCGAAAATTTATCTCATTAAAATGACAATTAACAAATCGTGCAGTAAGTACATCACCCATCAGGGATTCAAGATATTTAATAATTGATGGGGAATAATATCCAACATATATTCCTAACCTCCTTTGAGGACTCATCTTAGTACGTTGTGGTGGAGTAATTAGAACATATACTGCACATCCAAAAATTCTCAGATGCGATATATTTGGCTCCTGGCCATAAGCTAACTATAATGTGGAGTACTTATGGTAAGCTACTGCCTAATACGTAATAATGATGCATCATGCAAAATAGCATGACCCTGCACCGATGTAGAAAGTTTAGCTCTCATAAGCAATGGTCTTACAATTAGTTGCATACGTTTTATAAATGATTCTCATGAGACAATTTGAAGGGATTTGAAATTCTCGCAGTGGAGGACGCTAGAAACGTCGTTGATTCGCTGTGTAATTCTTATCTTAAAATAGAATTAATCTCATTAATCATAGGCTCAACATGCATAAAAGAGAGGAAAAAGCAAGAAGGTAATCATTACTTACTTGTTGAAGAACACTTCTTCAATGCTTTCCTCCTCCTGGTCACTATCTCTCTCGAACTGACAAACTCCTCGAACTCGATCCTTGAACAGTAGTGCAAGACACTTCCAAAATGTCTTCTCGGTTATTCTCGGGAGGTTGAGGGAGAGTAAGTGAGACTCCTTTTGGCTTTTGGACGAGGAGAATTCTTAGAGAGAGATGAGAGAGTTTGAGAGAATTGGAGGTCTTTTGGAACTTGAATTTCCAAAAAAATGAGAACCAACCTAACCAAAGGCTTCTCACCAAGCCTTTAAATAATGGTGAGATATGGAGTTAATATCTCCACTAAATCACCATTTTACCACAACTATATGATATACAAATAATATTTGCATATCACATAATATAAGGTATCTCATACCTTATTATACAAATCTCATTTGCATAATTGTGGAATTTTAAATTGAATCACATTGAATTTAATTGCTCTCAACTCAATTTCTCCAATTAGCACTAATTAATCAATTAGGCTATACTATAGTTTATTATGAATCTCATTCACATCAAACTATATATTATGTCATCTATATCTCATATAAACGACATAAATACCCAAATAATGAATTTGAACACTTCAAATTCACACCAAACTGTAAACCCTCAATTTGTCCAATTTGGGTCAACCGAGTGACCTAATGGACCTACTGATGACGAGCTCCAATGATCCGAGACTAACTCACAAACTCTTTGACCTTGCTTATTCAACATTCATTAGCTACGGTAACACTCCACTAAAGCCCGTAGTTGCACTCTCATCACTGTAGGACAAGTTGTGTCCATCGATATAACCAATACCCGTGAGTCGACCCTTTACAGGTTGTTCGTAGACACTGCTGAGTCAAATTATCGTTTTACCCCTATGTCTACCACTTGCTCCTTATGTCCCACTGCTCCTCTAATGAACAACTACGTTGCATGATCCAACCATAAACAAAGTGAGATGGTGGAGCCCCGTTGTTCAAGCCCTGGAGACAACACTTAAGGGAACAAACCCTCTAGTTTCCCTAAGTCGGGAACGAGTGAATTCCTTATTGCGTAGTCAAGTTTCAAGCTCCCCACGTGGTCCTGTCTCTGAGAAGATAGGCATATTGGGCGAGCAACAGTGACCACCCTCACCCGTACTAATCAAAGGACCGACCCCCGCAGACAGGAGTCCGTAACACGCTCAGGATTAAGGTCGAGTCACTAATGGTCATCTACGAATTTATTAGTCCTATACTTTTAACGATGTTACAACAGTAAGTCTAATAATTCCCGGTCCGGTCTTGTATAATCTCATTGCACAGGATGCCCCCACTCGCATGTCAACCACATGAATGTATTTTTAAGAGTTATTAAATAATAAATAATTACGAAATTAAATAAAATAAATTAAATATATGGATGTGTAGTTGTATGGTAGGTAAAAATATAATTTTTAAAATTAATAATAAGTTCGGATTGGTCGAGTCAACCCAAATTAATTTTAGGTGAACCCACAAACCTACCCAACCCATTTATTTTAATTTATTTGAACCCAACCCAACCCAAATAAATTCATAACCCAACCCAACCCGTCGGGTTGGGTTGGCTGGTCGGTTGTTCGGGTTATCGGGTTTTTTGACACCCTTACTACACGAGATGAGGACATACATCCCAACACAATTTTGTGTATGAACGTGGGCTACAGGATGTTCAACACTTATCCCAATTGACATATAATAATTATTAAAAGTTTGGAATGTAAATTCACCAACATTATCAAGTCGAATGGTCTTAATTGTATAATAAGGAAATTGTGCTCTTAACTTAATTATTTGAGCAAGTAACCTTGCAAATGCAAGATTTCCACTTGATAATAAGCATACATGTGATCATCTGCTGAATACATCAATTAATACCATAAAATATCTAAATGGACCACTAGTGGGTTAATAGGTTCACAAATATCACCTTGAATTCGCTCTAAAAATGTAGGTGATTCAATCCCCACTTTAGCCGGTGATGGTCTAATAATTAATTTCCTTTGAGAGCAAGCATCACATGACAACTCATTGGATTGAGAATCTTCTCGGTTCTTTAAAGGATGTCGATGTGAATTCTCAATAATTTTTCTCATCATTATTGATCCTAGATGACCTAATCGATCATGTCAAACACTGAATATTTCTGGATTCATGAACTTCGGGTTTATTGTTGCATAACTTTCGATTACTCTTATATGAGTATAATAATCCAGAAGAAAAAGCAGACAATGTTTATAATATACGTTTTTCATGTGAAACAATAGGTGTGATATAGAGACACTCTATATTATTTTTAGGATTAGTTTTAACATGATAATCATTGTTACGTATATCTTTGAAACTCAATAAATTTCTTTTCGACTTGCTGGCAAACAAAGCATTATTAATTGTGAATTTTGTTCCTCTAGGCAAGATAAAACTTGATTTTCCAAAACCTTCAATCATGTCTCAGAGAACTCCGATATAATATTGACTTTTGCTTCCAATATTGCCAATTTAAAAAATATTTTCTATTTATAAGTATTGTGTGTGTAGTTGCGCAGTCTGCTAGACATAGATCTTCATTGAAAACTGCCCATATTTATTCATTAAACAAAAATAATTACAATAAGAGATACATAGTACAAAAAGTTCAAAGCTAAACAGAACATAAAAATAAACATCAGTACTACACATTCTCAAAATCATAAGAAACACTTGCTAATCCATCAATTGTTTCAATCTTCTCTTTAGGAGATGCAAAAAAGTCTGCCACATCCAAATTCGCCATATTGGATGGGTCAAACATATCATTATTTTGATAAGCAAGATTTGCTTCCACATTTTTTCCTTTTTCCTTCAGGGAAGCTTGATAGAGATCAACTAAGTGTTTGGATGTACGACAAACACGTGACTAGTGTCCACTAATTCCACATCGAAAGCATTTATTTTTATCACCTCCTAAGTTCTTATTTCGTGGAGCTTTTCCTTTATGATCATCATTTCGTGTGGGTTTCTTGAAATTTGGATAATTATAATGCCTACCACGAAAATAATTATTTCTTCCCCTACCGCTGTCACGACCACGACCTCGACCATGATTATCAAAATTCACAGCATTCACTTCAGGGAATGGTGTTGTTCCGATTGGTCGAGATTCATGATTTTTCATCAATAGCTCATTATTCTGTTCAACAAAAAGAAGATATGAAATAAGTTCATGATATTTTGTAAAACCTTTCTCTCGATATTGTCAGAACGCCCTACTTTTATAACATAAGTTCCTAGGGACATTACTACTCATGCATGCATTCGAGGCCTTAAATAACTTTAAATAAGTAAAAATGGATAATTAAAATCGGTTTAATTTGGGATCCCATAAATACAAAACATTTACAACTAACTTTGGCCTCAATTTAAAATCGTTATACTACATAGGCGGAACTAAAATCCTTTAAAATACTTTCTAAATCATGTATGCGGAAAATCTTGACTTGGTTCCCATGACTTCTGTAGCGCATCCCTGTCACTCGCCTGGTATGCCCTCGCCTTTACCTGAAACCATTTTTAAAGCAGAGAAAACACAACAAAGGTAGAGGGATGAGTATTATAAAATACCCTGTAAGTGGGGGTGGAGAAATGCAAACACATGCAACATGACTTTCTTTTAGACATGACTTTTATACATGACTGTGATTTGTGACTTTTGAAATCATAAAACTTTCTATTGTGGGACCTAAAACTCTGTTCATAAAATCATGACTTTTCTCTTTGGTCATGCGTGGTCAATTGAGTCCACCTGAGTCTTTTCATATTGAGTCCCTCACAGACCCCTATAGGTTTGAGTCCCTCACGCACTCTATAAGATTTGAGTCCTCACAGCACTCCCTATAAGTTTTGAGTCCTCACAGCACTTCTATAAGTTTGAGTCCCTCACTGCACTCTTATAAGTTTGGCCCATAGGGTCTCTGGATGCATGTTTTACCATGCATAAATTCTCGAGAGACCAACCACGACCTACATGACATGTTCATATACATACAATATGCATGAGGTCCCATTCTTCAAACACATATATATATACATTCAGAATGATGCAACAATCACATAAAACATAAGATCATGGCATAACTTTCATAACTTTCATCTAGAGTCAAGCAATCATAAGTAATAAGTACGCTTTATAATTTAAGATACATAATTAACACCATGACATAATCAAAAATCTCGATATGCATAACTATACATAATCGTGTGTCAAGGCTCGCTTTAAAATACTTTGAAATCATTTCTGCTCGTGTCCTCCCTAAACCCTAAATCATTCAAGCTCCTTTCTAAATCGCTTTGAAAATCATTTACTCATGATCCTTTAAAACCCTATGAAATATTACTTTTCTAAAGTTATGAGCGCAAGTCTTGGAATTTCACTCTTTTGAACCAAGTCCTCGAATTTCACCCTTTAAAATAAATCTTTCAAGGAATCATATTCATTCCCCTTTTTAAGATCATTCGTAGAAAATCCCTTACCTCAACTTAGTTTGAAACTCTAAAGTTCCGCCCTAACTCAAGGTTCCTCTCAATCGTGCTTGCACTCGAATCCCCACAAACGGACGCTTAAAACGAACTCAGGAAACAAAATTGATCGGGTTGGGTTGACTCCGACGAGCGACGGCGCGGCGGCGGCGAGCGGCAAATGTGGTGGTGTCGGAGAGATCGCGCGTGCATCGGCATGCGTGAACGCCGATTCGCGGAACGCCGTGAACCGATCTATCCAAAACCGGCCCCGAAGCCTAAAAACCGATCGAAAAGTAGATGAATCGCCGAACCAAGAGTGGTGGTTTCACAAAATCGGCTTCGGTGGGCGATCTCGCAGCGATCTAGGACTACACGACCGACGGCTCGAGTTGTAGGCTTCCGCGCTTTGGTTCACGACGCTGGATCGCCTTGCCAGATCCGATGAGGACAAACGATGGTTCGTGGTCGCCGCAACTTGTTCGGCCGATGTGTGACCGCCATCGACGGCTGATGGGTTGCGGCTCATGAAGACGAGGAACGAGAAGTTTGGTCAAGGCAGAAGGTGGTCGGCTACGCGAACTGGAAGTCGGTGACGTGACGTGGTTAGAAAGCTCGGGCGTGGAGGTTGGTTGGGAGGCGGTCGGCGACGAAGGATGGTATCGAGGACCTTCTTCCTCCTGGCGCCGGTAGAACACGAGAAAGGGGAGAAGAAGTTGGTCAAAGTGCCTTGAGAATCGTGGCTCACCAAATGTTAAACCCTAGTTCCTCCTTTTTCCTATAAATTACCAAACCGCCTTTCATTCTAGACAAAACTACTAAAAATTACCCATTAACTTAAATAAATAATCCAACTCCACATATATATATATATTCTCTTAAATTTTCAAAACATAACTTAAACTAAGAAAATTCAAGGCCCTAAGCATTTTAATTTCCATTAAATAAACCCCAAACTCATAATAAAAGGTACTTGGAGTTTTGGGTCGTTACAATCTTCCTCTCCTAAGAACTTTCGCCCTCGAAAGTTACTAATCTTGAAATAGCTCGTGATAAGATGGCTCACATTTACTTCTTTGGCCCCCTAATTAGTCTCCTCTGTCTTGTGATTTTAGAATGGAATGTTTTACTAAACTGATTCCCTTTTTCTTTTTTTTTTATATAATCTCGAAATCCTCTTAATGCCTACGTACTGGTTACTAGCATTTACTTCGTGGCATGACTCGATCGTTTTCTCTGGTCATTTGCTTTCATAATCTTATCATCTTCACCAAAGATGTGACTTTGCTAAAGATGGAGTCAACAACTTTGTTCGATTGTTCAAGACTCTTCACCTTATTGGTTAACCTTTCGCTACTCTCAACGACCTTTTAGTAAATGCTGCATAGACAATCTCACTCACATGCTTACTTAATTAACTTTGGGGCTTTCTAATGCAATCAATAACTCGTTGGAAGTTTTAAGTCATGGTAGGAGTAACCCAAACTTAGGTCTCCTTTGGTTGTCGTGGATACATGAAATGTTCCATACAACTCACAATCTTATTACAAAAATGCTCAAAAATTTCAAAGAAAGATAACGACACAACTACAACAATGATAGAATTTTCTCTAACACCGCTTGATAGAAATGCACTTCTAAAATCGCACAACCAACTACCATGCCTCCAAACTTCATTTGAAGATTACTCCGGTTCTAAAAACACACAATACACAGGGAATGTTGAACAACCAAAATATAAGTGAAACTAAGTTTCTTTAATTGTAAACAATGATTCTTCAGAGACAAAATAATCTAACAATCAAAGTTATGACATCAACTTTAGAACAAACTTTACAAGATCAGAATGAAATCCTTTTGACTTACCTTGCTTTTAGAGTCTAAACAATCATAGGCTATCGCATTAAGTGTCAAAATTTTC
This sequence comes from Trichosanthes cucumerina, assembly GCA_036507285.1. Classification (NCBI taxonomy): domain Eukaryota; kingdom Viridiplantae; phylum Streptophyta; class Magnoliopsida; order Cucurbitales; family Cucurbitaceae; genus Trichosanthes; species Trichosanthes cucumerina. The sequence goes on along the minus strand of CM071836.1, from coordinate 32,915,365 downwards.
ATTGCAAGTTCTAGGAAATAGAATGAACCTTTTAAAGCAAGTTATTCATGATACAACTCGTACTTATCTCTTTTAACCTTTCCTCAGCCTATGGTACAACGCAATCCAATCATTCATACACCTCCCTTTAAAATAACTCAACCGTTAACGACTTCGATACTAAGCGATCTCGCGAAAATGAATTTAGTCTTTTAAAACTCACTCTCCTCTTACCTTCCAACTCCTTAAATATCTTGTTCAGGTGATCACTCGAATGTAATGAAATTTTCTTATCATCCATAGGGTTGGACACTTTAGAATGGCATTCACTACATCCTTTAACTTTTTCGTCTCTTCTGTCGTGAAACCCTAACGTTCAGACTTTGAATTACGAATACTTCACTTAACACCTCTACACTTTGACTTTTCAAGAAATTCTAGTATTCCCCTGTCAAGGTTCTACTTACGGAACTTAGTTGTTCAAAGTTTCATGGAAGACTTTCACATCGTAATGTCCACTCTTTTCCTCTTTTGTCCAAACTGGCTCTTTTAATAACACGCAGGTGAGTGTCTAATCTTGACAAAATTTCTCTCAAGCCTTCCTTAACTCAGACATTTCCTTTCTAACGCCAAACACCTACGGTCACATACTCGACTTTTCTTAGCTTAACAATTTTCATTATGCGCTTTTTTTTTTTTTTTTGAAATTTACCTGGACACATAACTCCTTGATGACCTTTCAACTACTTTCACCTCTTAGAACTTACTCTTCCCTCCTTTTGTCTAAAGCAATCCTTCCAAATTGTCCTTTCTTCCCCTTCTTAGACTTGGTTTAACTAGAATGTTTCCGGCAACATAATCACAACAATGTTTTACCCTTTACTTGAGCACTAAATCCATCAAGTCTATAAACATTAGGGCACTTAAGTCAAATCTCTATAATCTTCATGAAGTTCGTAATGTGGTTTGAAAGTTGTCTCGAGGTATCTTATCTCTGATTCTTGGTGGCGATAATTTGACCCCATTTTCTTCTTAAATAACATTATGCTCCTTGTAGTTGGTGGAATAGGTCGTTCATCCAAGGACGAAGATAATTATTCTTAGCAGCGACGTTCTTCCACTTTCTCTAACCTGTGGACAAACATAAAGATGCTTCCTTCTCCTTTATGAACAACACTAATACTCCTTAGGGTGCTATACTACTATTAACTCTTATATAAAAGTTCTTGTACCTATAACTTGAGTTCTTTTAACCTCACTGGAGCATTCTGTAAGGAGTATTAAAAGTTACCGCTGCTTTCACTTTAACTTCATGCTTAAGTCTATCTCTTGTGTTAAGGATAACCTTAAAATATCAAACTTATTTTATCTAATGCCAATGAATTGTTCCTCGTGCTCACTTACTTTAAACAGTACTTTCTCCTTTTAGTCAAATTGAGGACTCTCTCAACTACTTGTACCATTGTAGTTCTAATGTCGATTTCTCTAAAATCTCACTTAAGAACCATTAGCCTAACCTTTACTAAATAGAACCTCACAGCTTCGTATTTCTAATGGTCGCTCGATCACTATCGCTGTACACTTTACTAATTGAAAGGAGTTCCTCAGCTTGACTGCTACATAACGAAGAAGAGCTCCAAAGCACTTTCCTCTATTATCCAAATCCTCTCTCCTTAATCCTCTGATCGGGGAAAAAGGAAACTTTACTACATAAGAACTTAAGGTTAACATCTCACACTATCTCTCCCACGCTATACATATACATCCTTACCAACAGGTGGAAATTAATGGCAAGGTTCCTTACTCACATTCCAAAAGTTTGAACACATGGGTGACCATGTGACTGTCGAAATATGAACAAGGTTCTAGGATCCAGTTCATCCATTCTCTTATGTTCTCGAACTAGAATTCTAACTACTTACTTTTTCTCTTCGTACTTGTCTTTATTAAGTTCATTACACTTATGGTATTACTTACGAAAGTTCACACCATGTCTATCTTCAATAATACATAAATGTTTCATATTTACAAAACTTCCTCTAGGTATCAACCTTTTTCCCAGCCCTTTTCTTTTCTACTTCCAACAGTAGGGGTCACAAACATTCGTTTTCTTTTCAGCGCAAAAACACATCAACTTTACGACATATACGCATATAGATTCACATATAAGCCCTTTCTATAGACATATAGTTCAACTCATACATTCTCATTCTTTCTTAGTTTAGAAATTCATTAAGCTCGATCTTTATACAAAAATAACTTTACATAGAATACATAATTTTCTTTTCATGAACAAATAAAACTTTAGCTTAAAGGCATACCTGGCGGGGACCTGGAGTTGCGACTTAGCCATGGGACACTTGTTGCTTACTTTGTAAGCGAGTCTACAAGACCTATGACCTTGGGCTCTGATACCAACTGTAACGCCCCTACTTTTATAACATAAGTTCCTAGGGACATTACTACTCATGCATGCATTCGAGGCCTTAAATAACTTTAAATAAGTAAAAATGGATAATTAAAGTCGGTTTAATTTGGGATCCCATAAATACAAAACATTTACAACTAACTTTGGCCTCAATTTAAAATCGTTATACTACATAGGCGGAACTAAAATCCTTTAAAATACTTTCTAAATCATGTATGCGGAAAATCTTGACTTGGTTCCCATGACTTCTATAGCGCATCCTGTCACTACCCGGTATGCCTCGCTTTACTCAAAACCATTTTTAAAGCAGAGAAAACACAACAAAGGTAGAGGGATGAGTATTATAAAATACCCAGAAGTGGGGTGGAGAAATGCAAACACATGCAACATGACTTTCTTTTTAACATGACTTTTATACATGACTGTGATTTGTGACTTTTGAAATCATAAAACTTTCTATTGTGGGACCTAAAACTCGCTTCATAAAATCATGACTTTTCTCTTTGGTCATGCGTGGTCAATTGAGTCTACTCCGAGTCTTTTCATATTGAGTCCTCACAGCACCCTATAGGTTTGAGTCCTCACACACTCTCTATAAGATTTGAGTTCCTCATGCACTCTCTATAAGTTTTGAGTCCCTCACAGCACTCTATAAGTTTGAGTCCTCACAGACTCTTATAAGTTTGGCCCATAGAGTCTCTGATGCATGTTTTACCATGCATAAATTCTCAGGAGACCAATTGCCACGACCTACATGACATGTTCATATACATACAATATGCATGAGGTCCCATTCTTCAAACACATATACATATACATTCAGAATGATGCAACAATCACATAAAACATAAGATCATGGCATAACTTTCATAACTTTCATCTAGAGTCAAGCAATCATAAGTAATAAGTACGCTTATAATTTAAGATACATAATTAACACCATGACATAACTGAAAATCTCGATATGCATAACTATACATAACTGTGTCAAGGCTCGTTTTAAAATACTTTGAAATCATTTCTGTTCAGGTCCTCCCTAAACCCTAAATCATTCAAGCTCCTTTCTAAATCGTTTGAAAATCATTTACTCATGATCCTTTAAAACCCTATGAAATATTACTTTTCTAAAGTTATGAGCGCAAGTCTTGAATTTCACTCTTTTGAACCAAGTCCTCGACTTCACCTTTAAAATAAATCTTTCAAGGAATCATATTCATTCCCTTTTAAGATCATTCGTAGAAAATCCCTTACCTCAACTTAGCTGAAACTCTAAAGTTCTGCTCCTAACTCAAGGTTCCTCTCAATCGTGCTTGGCACTCGAATCCCCACAAACGGACGCTTAAAACGAACTCAGGAAACAAAATTGATCGGGTTGGGTTGACTCCGACGAGCGACGGCAAGTGGGTCGTGGCGAGCGAGCGACGGCGCGCGCGCAGTGGCGGCGCGGGTGTTGGAGATCTGCGTGTGCCGCGTGGCGTGAACGTCGTGAACCGATCTATCCAAAACTGGTCCTGAAGCCTAAAAAAATCGATCGAAAAGTAGATGAATCGCTCGAACCAAGAGTGGTGGTTTCACAAAATCGGCTTCCGGTGGGCAGATATGCAGCGATCTAGGACTACACGACCGACAAAGCTCGAGTTGTAGGCTTTCGGCGATTTGGGTGCACGATGCTGCGATCGCCTGATTCAGATCGATGAGGACAAACGATGGTTCGTGGTCGCTGCAAATTGTTCGGTCGATGTGTGACTGTCATCGACGGCTGATGGGTTGCGGCTCATGAAGACGAGGAACGAGAAGTTTGGTCAAGGCGGAAGGTGGTCGGCTACGCGAACTGGAAGTCGGTGACGTGACGTGGTTAGAAAGCTCGGGAGTGGAGGTTGGTTGGGAGGCGGCCGGCGACGAAGGATGGTATCGAGGACCTCTTTCCTCTGGCGGCTGGTAGAACACGAGAAAGGGGGAGAAGAGGTTGGTCAAAGTGCCTTGAGAATCGTGCCTCACCAAATGTTAAACCCTAGTTCCTCCTTTTTTCCCATAAATTACCAAACTGCCCTTCATTCTAGACAAAACTACAAAAATTACCCATTAACTTAAATAAATAATCCAACTCCACATATATATCTATATTCTCTTAAATTTTCAAAACATAACTTAAACTAAGAAAATTCAAGGCCCGGTTAATTTAATTTCCATTAAATAAACCCCAAACTCATAATAAAAGGTACTTGGAGTTTTGGTTCGTTACAGCTGCTGCAGGAGCATATTCAAGACATGAAAGGTAGAAAATGTCTTCTCTAACATATCTACATCAGCAATAATTTCTCCACATAATTTTAATTTTGAACTAATTTTGAATAATGTGGAGTTGTACTCACTTACTGATTTAAAATCTTGCAACCTCAAGTGCATCCAATCGTAACGAGCTTTTGGAAGAATAACGCTTTTGATGATCATACCTTTCTTTCAAGTTCTTCCACATGTAGGGATCTTTTATCGTTAGATATTCCATTTTCAATTCCTCGTGGAGATGATAGCGAATGAAGATCATGACTTTCACCTTTTCTTGACTGGATGGTGCATTTCCTTCTTTAATGGTCTCTCCGAGATTCATAGCATCCAAATGTATCTCGACATCAAACACTCATGACAAATAATTATTACCATTAATGTCAAGGGTCGTGAATTCTAGTGTTGTAAGATTTGCAATAGTAACTGTGACGCCCTGTAATTTTCAAGTAATATTTTCTAAAACATTCATGATTTAATTCTGGGCTTGTTCCGTAATTTTTGGATATAAGTTTAAATTTGATTAAGGAAAAGTTTTAAGTAAATAAAAAACAAAGAGAAAAATAAAATAAAAATAAAAAATTATTTAATTTATTTTTCATTCTTCTCGCGAATCCTCAAGCCTTAACAAGCCCATTTCCCCTTTTATTTTTCTCCTTGAGACCGCCTTTCTCATTCTTTTTTTTTTATTTTCCTTTTCTCCCTCACGTTTTGCTTCATGCTGCATACCTCGAGGTTCTTTTTTTCTTCTTCTTGCAGCACCGAACGTCGCTCGCCCATCAACCTCTGTTCGTTTGTTTCTCCCCGTTGCAGCGGAATCACGCGAGCAATCCCAGCTGGGCATCCACTTCATGCGGCTTCGATCTTTGACAACTCCTCACCACCAACAAGCCGCCAGCTTGTGTTTCCGCTTTTCGTGAAACCGACAGGTGCACCACCGGTCCATTTGTCATCTTCTCCTCTTTGTGAAGCAACCGACAAGCACCAGAGCGACTTGGACCCAATTTCATCGGTAAGTTGTTTTCAAGGAAACCCATGAGTTTTGGTTCGCTTGGTTCGTATAATTTTAGTCTGGTTCTCATAAAATCGAGTTTGGTTTTGAATAGATCGGGCCACAGGCATCTCGGATCTATGGTCTACCGCCACTCACCGAAAAACCACCGTCATCGCCGCCCCCGATTATGTGCAGTAAGTTTCTATCGTTTTCTCGATCTCGTTTTAAGCCTCCATACGTTAGTTTGGTTATTTAAGTCATATTAATTGGGTGTTGGATGTTAGGAATGTGTTTTTAAATCGGTGTTGGTTAATTAGGGGCTCGAACGTGTCAATGAAGTGCGTGGAGCTCGAGTTCGAACTACCAAACCTCAATTATCCAAGTAAAGAGTTATTTGGATTAAGCTCCCTAAAGTTGTCAAATGCTTGTTTGATTATGGTAATTTGTGAAAGCTAATTTAATGCGCTGAAATGGTGTTTTGATGAATACTATTAATATCGAGTTTGTGCTAGTGTTGTATGGATTATGAATGGACTAAGGTGAAGGGAATGAAACTCCCGCAGCGGAAACGATTTTGAATCGTCGTGGTGTTTGTTGTGAAAAATGTTTCTTAAAATCGAATTTATCTCATAAATCCTAGGCTAAACATGATTTGTAGAGAAGAAAACAAAAAGTTAAAAGTAACACTTGTTGAAGAACTCTTCGTCACGATTTCCTTCTCCGATCACAAACTCTTCGTGCCTTTCGATCTCTACAATCACGATCTCGGTTGTTCTCGGTCGGTAGAGGGAGAGTGGTGGAACTCCCTTTGGCTTGGGGTAGAGAGAAAAATTGAGAGAAGAGAAAGCTCTTTTTGGTGAGATTCCAAAAAATGGCCAATTGATCTTACAAAGCCTTCTCACAAAGGTCTTTTATAATGATGATAGGTGGAGTTGAAATCTCCACCTAATTACCATTTTACTACAACATTAGGTTATGCAAATCATATTTGCATAACACATATAATAAGATATCTCATACCTTATTATACAAATCACATTTGTATAATTGTGGATTTTAAATCGAATCACATTAAATTTAATTTCTCTCAATCCAATTTCTCTAAATTAGCACTAATTAATCGATTAGGCTAACCTATAGTTTATTGTGAATCTCAATCACATTAAACTATATATTATGTTAATCATATCTCATATAAATGACATAAATACCCTTTTAATGAATTTGAACACTTCAAATCCACACCAAACTATAAACCCTCAATTTATCCAGTTTGAGCCAACCGAGGGACCTAATGGACCTACAGATGACGAGCTCCAATGATCCAAGATTAACCTGTCAAACTCTTTAACCCTGTTATTCAACATTCATTAGCTACTGGTAACACTCCCTTAAAGTCCGTGAGTCGCACTCCCATCATCAGAGGGACAAGTTGTGTCCATTGATATAACCAATGCCCGTGAGTCACCCTTCACAGGTTGTTCGTGAGACACCTTCTGGGTCAAATTACCGTTTTACCCCTTTGTCTACCTCTTGCTCCTTAAGTCCCACTGTTCCTCTAATAAACAAATGGTCCAACCATAAACAACACCCCTCTCAGGCCAGTGAGAGGGTGGGCGCCTGTTGTCCAAGCCATGAAGACAGCACTTAAGGGAACAACCCCTCTAGTTTCCCTAAGTTGGGAACGAGTGAATTCCATCTCACGTAGTCAAGTTCCCAGTGTTGGGATGTATGTCCTCATCTCGTGTAGTTTGTAATATTTCAAGTTGTAAATAAATAAGAATTATTTATTTGAACTTTGTGTCTCGCATATTTCATAAACTTAATCCAATAAACTAAGCTCTAGGGTCATTGTATTATGAGAGAACTAAGAACTTGAACGGTGTGTAGTGGACACACGGGGAAGATCACGTTCGAGTTAATGACTTGAACGGTCTACAGTATATGGATAGGGTTGGAGACCTAATCCTAGATACACTCGTGGATGCGACCCGCTTTGTATTAGATACAAACGAGGTGATCTCGACTCGCTCATGTGGTTGACATGCGAGTGGGGACATCCTGCAATGAGATTGTACAAGATCGATTTGGTGAATTATTAGTCTTACGATGTAACACCGCTAATGTGATAGAGCTAATAATTTCGTAGATGACCATAGTGACTCGACCTTAATCCTGAGCGTGTCATAGACTCTTGTCTGCGGGGGTATGTCCTTTGACTAGTACGGGTGAGGGTGGCCACTGTTGCTCGCCCAATATGCCTATTTTCTCAGGGACAGGACCACGTGGGGAGCTGGGAACTTGACTATGCAAGAAGGAATTCACTGCTCCCGACTTAGAGAAACTAGAGGGGTTGTTCCCTTAAGTGTTGTCTCCAAGGCTTGAACAACATGGCCCCACTCTCTCACTAGCCTGAGAGGGTTGTTGTTCATGGTTGGACCATACAACGTAATTGTTCATTAGAGGAGCAGTGGGACTTAAGGAGCAAGAGGTAGACACAGGGGTAAAACGGTAATTTGACCCAGTAGTGTCTACGAACAACCTGTGAAGGGCCGACTCATGGGTATTGGTTATATCGATGGACACAACTTGTCCTACAGTGATGAGAGTGCAGCTACGGGTTTTAGTGGAGTGTTACCGTAGCTAATGAATGTTGAATAACCGAGTCAAAGAGTTTGACAGGTTAGTCTTGGATCATTGGAGCTCATCACGTGTAGGTCCATTAGGTCCCTCGGTTGGCTCAAATTTGACAAATTGAGGGTTTATAGCTCGGTGTGAATTTGAAGTGTTCAAATTCATTATTTGGGTATTTATGTTATTTATATGAGATATAGATGACATAATATATAGTTTGATGTGAATGAGATTCATAATAAACTATAGCATAGCCTAATTGATTAATTAGTGCTAATTGGAGAAATTGAATTGAGAGAAATTAAATTGAATGTGATTCAATTTATCAATCCATATTTATGCAAATGAGATTTGTATAATAAGGTATGAGATACCTTATATTATATAATATGCAAATATAATTTGTATATTATATAGTTGTGGTAAAATGGTGATTTGGTGGAGATGTTAACTCCACATCTCACCATTATTTAAAAGCTTTGCAAGAAGCCTTTGGTGAAGATCTTGCCATTTTTTGGATTTCCATCCAAATAGAGCAAGTAATTCTCTCTCAAATTCTCTCTCAATTCTCCAAAATTCTCTCCTCACCCAAAACCAAAGGGAGTCCCACTCACTCTCCCTCAACCTCCCGAGAACAACCGAGAAGACGTTTTGGAGGTGTCTCCCTGTTTGGATCGAGGATCGAGTTCGAGGAGATCGTTGGATCGAGAGAGATCGTGACCGGAGAAGGAGAAAACGTTGAAGAATAATTCTTCAAGAGGTTAGTATCTATTACTTCATCGCTTTCTCTACTTTTTGCATGTTTAGCCTAGGATCTATGAGATAGATTCAATTTTAAGATAGGAATTACACAACGGATCAACGACGTTTCACAACGCCTTCACGCGGAATTCAAAATCCCTTCACCCAGCCCGCCACGTGGTCTTGTCCCTGAGAAGATAAGCATACTGGGTGAGTAATTGTGACCACTCTCACCCGTACTAGTCAAAGCGACGGACACTTCGCAGCATGGGAGCCCGTAACATGCTCTCGTGATTAAGGTCGAGTAACTATTGATTATCTACGGTTATTAGTCCTATATCATTAATGGTGTTACATCGTGAGGTCTAATAAGTCACGGTCCTGGTCTTGTACAATCTCATTGCATAGGTGCCCCACTCGCAAGTCAACCACATGAACGAAGTTGAATCACCTCATTTGTATCTAATACAAAGCAGACACATCCCCTCTTTTAATTTCAATTGTTTTCTTGCATCTTGTTCTCATTAAAAATAAAAATCCAATTCCAACTTATGCGTTTGTTTATTTTCAAAATAAAGGAAATTCACTAGGATACTCACTCATTTAGGTCAAGCTAGTCCTCGTGGGATCGATACTTAACTTATCACTTGTTGCACATGACCGTGTATACTTGCACATCGTAGAAATATCGAGTCTCATTCTTGTTTGCATTAGTTTAAGGCACTCAATATGTCACATCACGCTTTTGGCGCCATTGTCGAGACTAGTTTTGTATCTTGTTTACGAGTTCTGAAATTTTCTCGATTGTGTTGGTGTATATCGTGTTTATGAGCCTGTTATAATTGATTCATTACTTTATTATGGCTTACGATAACTTTGGGTGGTCTTCTGTGCCCAATGAGCAAACAAAGTGTAGTTCTTTTTCTTATGATCATCCCTTGGCCAACTTAGAGCCTTTTAGTGAGGAAAATGGAGCTTATGGCTACCAAATGCCTAATTATTATCATACTAACCCTATGAGTTATGGGCATCCTATGTATAATAATAATCAGAGAAATTGGGCCTCTGAACCATATCCTACGGGTTTTGAGCCATATCCTTCCTATATTCAAGGAACCCAGGTAGAAGGCGAATCTTCCGTTGAAACGATGTTATTAGAATTTATGAGAACCGCATATGAGAGTAATGGTAGAATAGGGGAGTCAATTCAACGCCTAACGGATACACTTGTCTCCCTTAAAGAACAAATGTATTTAGACTCGTCTGAGGTTGAGCACCCTAGGGAAGATAGTGAAGGAAGACCCACACCCTTAGATAGTTTGGTGAGTCACTTGATCAATGACCCCGCTGATAGACTTTCAGGATCCTAGTTCTTCACATTTTTCTGAGTATGGACATTTAGAGGATTGTGCTTTAGATGTAAAAGAATTAGAACCTTCTAGCACACACCAGGATGGAGTTAGTGAATGTGTGGAAGAAGTCGAGCCTTTTGTTGTTGAGTTAGGTCAGGAGGTAGAGTTTGAGGCTTTTGAGTGTATATTAGTTCTATCTTCTGATTTTTCTCTTATTGGTGAATGTTTTCTTTCTATTCTCTCGAGTCAGTGTTTTTATGTAAGTCTGTTCATTTTCCTATTTTTCCTTCTGTTCGTTTATCAAATAAAAAACTAAAAAATATTTCTGTTTCGGACTCTCATGAGAAACTAGTATTTTTGTTAGATTTGATTTGTTTTGTAGATTGAAGAAAGAGAGCCCCGAAAAAATGGGAGAATTTTTATGTACCTTAACGAGCTCATGTGTACTATGTTAAGCTAATGACGCTAAACAAGCGCTTCATGGGAGGCAACCCAAGGATTATCTTTTTTGTTTCATTTTTAGTTGTTTTTTCTTTCGTTTTACTTGAATAAATAACCCTTGCCTATTTCGTAGTTCCCTTGGGGTTTGGTGATTGATATGCGCTTTAGTGGAGGTCTTCTCGATTCAGGGCAATATTGTTTTCCCTTCCATCTTTATTAGTTGTCCTTAAGCATGTTTAAGTGAGTAGTTTATACATTGAGGACAATATATCCTTTAAGCATGAGGAGCAGATGTGTTGTTTTGAATATGATTTTGGGCTTAATTGAATTTTTTTTTGTTGATAAGGTTGTGTGTTGTTACTGTTTATAGGGTGTTGCATGCCCTTGTGGTTATGAAATGTGACGATTGGTGTTCATGATTTGGATTGTTGAGGTTGTTGTGATATTTACTTGCTTTAAGATTTCAAAATGACCTGTTTTGACTACCGGATTCCATGTTTAGTTGCTGGTTTTCATGGTCTTTGATATGCATGATGTAGGTAGTTGATTCATTGTGTTTAAGTAAGTAAAAATAGGAAAGTTGGTCGTTGTCCTTTTTATAAAAATTAAGTTTCTGCATGTTTTTAATGGTAAAAAGTGGGGTGTTTTTTTAGAAACTTGGTATACATCTCCTTGGAAATGAAAAGTTAAGGCCAAATCTTAAGATTAATTAAAATAAGAGTTGTTGTTTGTGTTTAAGGCAAAAGTGTGCTATCTTGTTGGGTGTTTCTCGAGGTCAAGCTTGTCATTAGGGTTTTTTAGTGCGCTTATGATTAGTGTGTCAATCAAACTAGTTAGGATTCAACTCGTAGGCCAAAAAGTTCGAAAGCTACAAGCAATGGCAAGTTAGTTAACCCATACATCTTTTAGAGCGCTATAAAATTAGTAAACTCCAAATTTGTGATCATTTCAAGTTTGAGGGATTTACTCGCCTCCTCCCTAACTCAATGGGGACATTGAGTACTCTAAGTTTGAGGGAGAAAGGTAAATTCTCAGTATTTTTTTTTAAAAAAAAAAGAAAAATAAAAAAAGAGAGAGAAAGAAAAAGTGTGCAAACCTTTAATTTCCCCAAAACTTCATTGGGCTATACCAAAAATAGGCTACCTATTTTGTTATTTAGAGTCAGTCCAACAACTTGGTGTTCGATGACAGGGGGTCTGGGCACTAACCATACTGGCCTTTTGGAGCGAAGGTATTATGCAAGAAGCCTGTACCCATTGCTTAAGTGTGTTGCGCTAACCACGTGTATCATTCTAAAAACTACAGGAGAGTCAAAAAAACAAAACAAAAAACAAAAAAACAAAACAAAACAAAAAAAAAAAAGAAAAAAATCTAGCCCTAAGTAGTGAGTTTTATGGAAATTGAGAGGAATAATGTACATATTTGTTTTTTAGAAAAAATCAAATAAAAAGGAATAATCATAGAATTGTAGTCATGCGAATTTAGGAGTGTGACTTATCTTTAAATATGGGTTGCTCGATTTGGATGATTGGGATTCTAGTGATTGAGCTTGAGGGAAGGCGTCGAAGTCTAGTTGGTTTGCTCTTGGTTATTGATGCATAAGAGTAGCTAGGTAACGTCGGGTGAGCCACTTAGAGAACATTGAATGTATGGTGACTTGTAGCTTAGAGCATAAGTATTTAATCCTTGTTTAATTAACCAAAATGATTTGAATCTTGAAGGTCTTTAAAGTCTTTGGGGAATAGAACTCATTGAGGACAATAAGTAGTTCAAGTTTGGGGGTTTGATAACTCGCCATAGGAGAGTTATTTTTCTACAATTTTAGTCCTTAATCCACTTCAATTACATAGAATTTATTGAGCCTCATGTTAATTTATCCCTAAATTGTGTATGTTAGCTAAAAATCTTGAATTTATGCACTAGGTTCGAAAAAAATTAAGTTTGATGATTTTGTGCTTCAATTTAGGAAATTTAGGAAAATAAGCTACCGGTTAATTAAAAACCGAAAAACGAGATTTTTAACTTATAAATCCATGCATATTTAGTTTGGTTTATAATTGACTTCATCAATTTATTTGGGGTTTTTCTATGTGTAAGTGAAGGGATTTGAAATTCAGAGTAAGGCGACGCCAGAAACGTCGTTGTTTCGTTGTGTAATTCGTATCTTAAAATTGAATCAAACTACTTTAATTCTAGGCTAAACATGCACAAAGAGAAGGAAATAGTGAGTAACACGTTACTTACTTGTTGAAGAACTCTTCTTCAAAGCTTTTCCTCCTCCGGTAACGATGCCTTTCGAACCAACGATCTCTACGAATTCGATCCTCGAACCGAACAGCAAAACACTTCCAAAATGTCTTCTCGGTCATTCTCGGGAGGTTGAGGGAGAGTATATGGGACTCCCTTTGGCTTTGGGTGAGGAGAGTTTTAGAGAGAATTAAGAGAGAATGAGAGAAATGTTCTTTTCTCTCTTTGGATGAAAATCCAAAAAATGGAAAAAAAAATAATATTCCAAAGGCTTCTTGCAAGCCCTTTAAATACTAGTTTGTGGTGGAGTTAAAACCTCCCCCAAATCACAATTTTACCACCCATATGATATGCAAATCATATTTGCATATCACATAATATAAGGTATCTCATAACTTATTATACAAATCTCATTTGCATAATTGTAGAATTTTCAATTGAATCACATTCAATTTAATTTCTCTCAATTCAATTTCTCCAATTAGCACTAATTAATCAATTAGGCTATACTATAGTTTATTATGAATCTAATTCACATCAAATTATATATTATGTCATCTATATCGTATATAAATGTCATAAATACCCAATTAATGAATTTTAACACTTCAAATTCACACCAAACTGTAAACCCTCAATTTGTTCAATTTGAGCCAACCGAGGGACCTAATGGACCTACAGATGACGAACTCCAATGATTCAAGACAAACCTGCCAAACTTTTTGACCCAGTTATTCAACATTCATTAGCTGAAGGAGTTTAAATAATGGTGATAGGTGGAGTTGAAATCTCCACCTATTTACCATTTAACCACAACTATAGGTTATACAAATCATATTTGCATAACCACATATAATAAGATATCTCATATCTCATTATACAAATCACATTTGTATAATTGTGGATTTTTAAATTGAATCACATTCAATTTAATTTCTCTCAATCCAATTTCTTCAAATTAGCCCTAATTAGTCAATTAGGCTAACCTATAGTTTATTATGAATCTCATTCACATTAATTTAAACTATATAATAATACATATCTCTTAAAAATGACATAATTACCCTTTAGTGAACTTGAACACTTCAAATTCACACCAAAACTATAAACCCTCTATTAATCTAGTTTGAGCCAACCGAGGGACCTAATAGACCTACAGTGACGAGCTCCAATGATCCGAGACTAACTTGTCAAACTCTTTGACCCGGTTAATCAACATTCATTAGCTACGGTAACACTCCACTAAAGCCGTGAGTCGCACTCCCGCTAGTGTAAGACAAGTTGTGTCCACCGATATAACCAATGCCCATGAGTCGACCCTTCAACGGTTGTTCGTGAAGACACTTTGGGGGTCAAATTATCATTTTACCCCTGTGTCTACTTCTTGCCCCTTAAGTCTCCAATGCTGCTCTAATGAACAACAACGTTGTAATGGTCCAACCATACACAACACCCCTCTTGGGCCAGTGAGAGGGTGAGTGCGTGTTGTCCAAGCCCTGGAGACAACACTTAAGAGAACAACCCCTCTAGTTTCCCTAAAGGTTGGAACGAGTGAATTCCATCTCGCGTAGTTAAGTTCCCAGCTCCCCACGTGCTCCTGTCCCTGAGAAGATAGGCATATTGGGCGAGTAACTGTGACCACCCTCACCCGTACTAGTCAAAAGAGACGGACTTCCGCATGATGTGAGTCCGTAACACACTCGTGATTCGTGTCGAGTCACTAATTTTCATCTACGAAGTTATTAGTCCCATACTGTTAATGGTGTTACATTAGTAGGTCTAATAATTCACGGTCCGGTCTTGTACACTCTCGTTGCACGGGATGCCCCCACTAGCATGTCAACCACATGAACGAGTCAGATCATCTCGTTTGTATCTAATACAAAACGGGTCGCATCCACAACGTATCCGAGATTAGGTCTCCAACCCTATCCATATATCGTAGACCGCTCGGGTTATTAACTCGAACGTGATCCTCCCCTGTGTCCACTACACACCGCTTCAAGTTCTAGTCCTCTCATAAATTCAATGACCACGGAACTTAGTTTATTGGACAAAGTATGTAAAATTGCGAGATACAAATTGATGAAAAAATAACTTTTATTAATTTCAAATGGTAAATTATAAACAAAACGAGATTAGGACATACATCCCAACACTCATACAGTGCATCATTTTCCTAGAGGTGCAAGACGCCTACCAGAAGCGAGTACACATCTCATTATCCTCATCATAGATGGAAAGTTTGAAACAACTCATAGTATAGGTAGTAACCGCTTGAGCCATAACCTTGATAAGAGTTTCTTTACCTCCTTACGAAAACAACTTCTCCTTCCAATTTTAAAGGCTTGTTGCAAGGTTAAAAAACAAGTTTTTAATTCTATCACTTGCGAGGACTTATAATAGTGAAATGTCAAGTTCCAAGGAATTATAAATAGGTGTGCCATATATTTGAAACAGTATCATCATTTGATACGATCATCGCAGCAAGTATACTGCTGGAAATTTTAATTATGAGAAAAGCTGTCATATATTTCAATAATTATAAACTTATAATACAACCGTACTGTTTTGTTTAATGGATCAAATTAAAAGTGATCAAATTCTGTGGCCATAAGATTTCGTTTGGCATAACTTCCCATTAGTGATAAAAAAGTAATCAAATGGTTGTTTCCCATTATAAATAAGACTTTAGTTTATGGTTCTCATTATATATATGTGTATATATATATATATATTAATACAATTTATGGTTCTCAATATGTAAACAACCATTTAGGTCTTAATGTTATCCATTAGAAAGAGATAATTTTGAGGAAAGTTGAATTTATACTCCTAAATTTGCAGTGTTGTATCAATTTTCGTAACTTCCAATTTACTCTAGACTTAGTTAAGTCTTGCAATTTCTGCTATTTATCCAATTTTTATTAATTGATCACCCACTAATTTTAACAAACAACGTAACAAAGAAAAATTCTCCATAACTCACTAAATTTCAATAATATAGTTTCACACAAATTTTAGTTTGTTTAATGTTGAAATTAATCATTGAATAATGCTTTGCTAAAATTCACAAGTCTTAACAATTTTTTTTGTCTTAATGTCATTTTTCTTTGAAAACATATCAATTTTATATTATATATATGTTTTAAAATTCATTCAACGTATATGAGAATGTTTTTTTTAATAATGATCTTCTAAATGCAAACTTATCAGACAGGAAATTGCAAGATTTTTTAAGTTTAAAGTTAAGATTGCAATATTAATTCTTTAAGTTCAATTTTATGAAATTGAAAATTTAGGGTACAAATTGATAAACATGTTAAGTTTAAAAAGGGTAAATTTTGATTTTTCTCTCGAGAATTTCTTGTATAGGTTTATAGTGTTTTGTTGAGAAAACCCAAAGGAGTGAGTTAGAGATGATTTTTATATAGATAAAATACTTTCAAAATTTTTCACAATATTTGTTAGATAATGAAAAGTGATTTAGAAATTATTTCCAATAACACTTCAAATACTTTAAGAAAAATCATTTAATTAGTGTTTTTTTTTTCCAAAAATAATTGTAAAAGCATTTTTATCAAAATTCATCACAAACTCACCCTTATTTCTCTGCATAATATATAACAAAAACTCCATGGATCGTGATAATTTTTTCTAACCCTTAACTTTGAATTTTCTATTCAAAAATTGACCCCACACAACAAAAAATTATTGAAATTGTCATAAATTATTGATGGATATATTTTGTTAACTTATGAACCCAATATTCAAATAACTAGATAAAGTTCTACTTACCATCACTATAAGAGAGAGGTATAGCTAATTTTTACCAAATAAAAAAGTATCATGAATAACATAATAGTAGCAAAAGGAACACAACCAAGTAAAAATAAATAAATGAATAGGAGCTAGCTAATGATTTTTGTGTTAGCCAAGTTTGGATTGACTTGAATTTATTAACATGAAAGCAAGTAATGACAAGTTTCCCCAAAAGAAGAGATTAAATATACACATCAAATAAACAATGATATCTTTTTTCTTATTAAATATATATATAACCATAATTATTTAATATACTCATATCAGAAAACAGCCAATAGATTCGTACTTTAATGTTAGAAATTTATAGAATAAAAAAAAATAGTGAAATAGAGATTTATATACTGGTTTATTAGCTTAATTGGTGCTACATTCTCTGTTGTTTTACTCATGCATTCTTGAATATTATCTTAGTGAAATTTGCAAGGTCTTAAAAAGTTTTAACCAAAATGTAGTACTGTAGTTGAGGATGAACGAACCTGCATAAATATCTCTAATGTATTTTTTTTTCTTTTTACTTGCTTATCTGGACGTGGACAAAAATTTAGAATCTGCCCCATGAGTTGGTTGTAGTTTTTTTATTGGGGAAAATATTAAACAATAAGCTCAATAATTTTGTCAAAAAAAAAAAAGAAAAACAAAAAGTAAACGCTTTTGTATTAGGAATGAATAGCGATCCATGTTCATTATGAAATCTCAAAGGTGAAAAATGCTAGCCTTTCAAGAGTTGACCTTCTTATGGCTTTTAAGTAATGCCTCCGAAAAGTCCCTCTCAAAGTCCCATTATAAATACGCCTTGATTCCCCCGCCCTCTCACGCCAAAACAAACACAAAAAAACACAAATCACTTTCTCTTCTTTCTTTCTTTCTTTCTTCCTCTTTTTCATTTGAAGTTTTGAGAGTGTGAGCACAATCCAAAATGAGCGGGAGGATCGTGAGCGATGAGGGCACGGGGCAGTCGGAGCGACGAAGCGAGGTGGTGAGCGTGGCGCCATTGCCAAAGGTGGGCGTGCCGCCGAGGAAGAATGTGTGGGAGGAGTTCAAATCTGTGGTGAGTGAGACGTTCTTCTCTGATCAGCCTCTTCGCCCTTTCAAAGACCAACCCAAAGGCAGGAAGTTTGCTCTCTTTGTCCAAGGTCTCTTCCCCATATTCCAATGGGGAAGAGGATACAATTTTAGTAAGTTCAAAGGAGACCTCATCGCTGGTCTCACTATTGCCAGTCTCTGCATTCCTCAAGACATTGGTTACGCTAAGCTTGCCAATTTGCCCGCTGAAAATGGACTTTGTAAGTTATTACTCTAAACTTTTGGGTGCTTGAAATTCTGAAATTTTAATTTTTCTTTAATTAATACTGATAATTACGAGGTGGGTCATACTAAATTAAACATATTTCAACTCACCATCTTAAAATTTCGAATTTTGTGGTAATTAATTAACATGAATAAAACATTAAACATTTTCAGATGTGCGGTGCAACCCATTTTTTAACCACAATTTTTTAAAAAAAATTGTGTGGCTATCCATTGGGCTGCATCCCAAGTATTCACCCATAAAATTAGACTACTTTTGAATTCAATATAATAATATTGTATAAGAACAAGAGGTTTGTGTTCATTTCCTTTTCAATTAATATTAAAGATTTATATGTTTGCAGACAGTAGCTTCGTCCCGCCACTGGTGTATGCAGTAATGGGGAGCTCTAGAGATATTGCGATTGGCCCCGTTGCTGTCGTGTCGCTTTTGCTCGGGACACTTCTGCAGCAGGAGTACGACTCGGTGAAAGAAGCGGAGCAGTACAAGAGGCTGGCTTTCACGGCGACTTTCTTTGCCGGAGTAACTCAGTTGGCTCTAGGGTTCCTCCGGCTGGGATTCTTGATTGACTTTTTGTCGCATGCCGCCATTGTCGGGTTTATGGGCGGCGCCGCCGTCACCATCGCCCTTCAGCAGCTCAAAGGTCTCCTCGGCGTAGCAAACTTCACAAAGAAAACTGATATCATTTCTGTGATGCGCTCTGTTTGGAGTAATGTGCACCATGGGGTCAGTTTCTTCCTTCTTTATTTCATAATATTTTTTTATTTTTGTTTTTAAAAACTAAAGCTTGTTTCTCTTCATTTCTTTCTTTCTTTTCTACTCCATTAAAAAAACTAAAGAATAAAATTTTTTATTATCGGATTTGTTCCGTCTCTTAAACTTTGTGATTTTAAGTAGTTTAAGTTATTGATATTGTTAACTAAATGATGTCATTTTAAAAAAAAAAACTAAATGTTGGCGTGAATTTATATATAATAATTATGAGAGAACATGGAAATTATTATTGCATCAACACTCAACCATCATTATGAGGGAGCTATATCGTGACGGTCTAATTAAATAATTTGTCATATTTTTTAGAGAAAGTTGACTAATTTAACTTGATGCTATAAGTAAGTGGTTAGTTTCTAGAACTTAATTAAATATTATCGGTATAATTTCAAATTTTTTTTTTCTTTGTGCATTACTTTATTTTATCTATTATCGGAGTAACAAATTTTTTTGATTGTGCATTACTTTATTTTATCTATAGGATAAGCAAGGTATAATAAGCGTGGTATCTCTGCATCCCAAACACAAACTATTATAACTTCACTCTCGATTTAAGATAAATTATATGATTTTACAGATTATAATAATCCATAAACTATTATAACCCCTATTATTATAACTCACAATTCCTAATATGTTTATCACATGGTGCCAAACGAGTTAAAGTTGATCTAACATATAACATCACCATTTAACTAATAATATTGACCCTAAAGAACTATGAACCACCGAAAGTCAAAGTTTATCAAGGATGCAATTGATTTTTTTAGTAAAAAAAAAAAAAAAAAGAAAGACGACAATCATTAAATAATCTAGAGATAAGTTTTTTTATCATTTTTTTATGAGAGAACTTTTTCTTATATCTTATTAAAATTTTAGAAGCACATATAACAAAATTTTGGAAAATAAATTTTAAAATTTTGTTTGTTCATGTGGCTTGACTTGCAGTGGAACTGGCAAACTATACTCATAGGCGTTTCATTCTTGGTCTTTCTTCTGGCTACCAAATACATTGTAAGGCTTCATTTTCTCCCTAAAAACTTTACATTAATTTTACTTTTTATAAATGAGATTTTTCTGTTTCTTATACTACGTTCTTGATTTTAATTTGCAGGGCAAGAAAAATAAGAAACTCTTTTGGATACCTGCCATTGCCCCTTTAACATCCGTTATACTGTCGACATTTTTTGTTTACATTACTCGAGCAGATAAACACGGAGTTCAAATTGTAAGTCTTATTTCTATATTGGCCATCCTTGTTTACTAATAATTTTATTTTTATTTTGAGAATAATTGAAAATTGTACTTACGTACTATAGATGTCAACTCTCTTGGTTAATTAATGATTATCATTTTTTTAATAATAATTTATATATGTTACATGTATAGAATAGAATACCTACACTAATTTGTTAAAAGTAATAGTAAAATTTATCCAAGTCAATATTATGGGATGTCGCATAGTTGAATCTCTCAACATTAACATTTAAATTTAATATTTTATAGGATTTTCAAACTCAACATGTGTGTTTAGAATGAATTATTGGCATCAAGGACATGATTATAAAAGAAAATGAATAAATGTTTAAAAATTGAAGCTGCCTGTTTTGGCTTTCTAGTTTTGTAAAAATGCTAAAATTGTTCATATCTAAATTTCACTTGTTAAAAATAGACTACGACCTTTCAAAACTACTTTCTCCCTAGTTTTTAAATGTTGGCCAGATTTTTAAAATGCTTTATAAATTACAAAAGAAAGCAAAGAAAAAATATGAGTAAATATATAAGCATCATTTCCCAAAAATAGAAAAATATATATAGATCTAACGATACCATAGTTTCTAAAATTTGACCAAAAAAGAAATAATAAAATAAAAATAGTAAAGAAACATAAAATAAAATTTTAAAAGTGGTTAGTAAGCAACTTTATTTATTTGTTTTAAGAGGAAGATCAAGAACAAAATTAATGTAGATGCATGATTATTGTTGTTTTATTATTATTATTTTTCTTTTTCCTTTTGGATACATAAATATGGTGTCATATTTTCCAGGTGAGAAACATAAAGAAAGGAATAAATCCACCATCCCTTGATGAGATATTCTTCCATGGAGACAATCTAACTAAAGGTTTCAAGATTGGAGTGGTTGCTGGTTTAATTGGCCTCACGGTATATACTTTCCTAATTTCATTTCACAAATTGAATTCAAAATTATGACCTTTAAAAGCTATATGTTTGGTTGGGACATCAAAATCGCTACGTATAAATTCATAATTTTGAAAGAAGTAATATTTCATTAGAATAGTATATACCTCGACTAAGATATATATGAAATATTTGAATCTCCCTTTCAAATGGTGAATTTAAAAAAAAAAAGTTATTGAGAAAATAGTTTAGTAGTAGGTTTTTTTAAAAACAAAAAAAAAAGTGGTATGAACATACTAGCTAATTTCTTGATTGTGGGGTAATTTAAATTGGTAGGAAGCAGTGGCGATTGCAAGAACATTTGCAGACCTAAAGGACTACGAGATTGATGGTAACAAAGAAATGATGGCTCTTGGAACAATGAACATTGCTGGTTCCATGACTTCTTGCTATGTAGCCACAGGTTAATATTCTAAAACACAACATTCTTTCTTCTTCTTCTTCTTCTTCTTCTTCTTTCTAATTTTTGTCTTCTCTTCAATCTTTACTGGCAGGGTCGTTCTCCCGGTCGGCGGTGAACTTCATGGCTGGCTGCAGCACACCGGTGTCGAACATCGTCATGGCATGCGTCGTTCTCCTAACCTTGGAGCTCATCACACCCCTTTTCAAGTACACCCCCAATGCCATTCTTGCCTCCATCATCATCACTGCCGTTATCGGCCTCATCGACATTGATGCCGTGATTTTGCTATGGAAGATCGACAAATTCGACTTCATTGCCTGCATGGGAGCTTTCTTCGGCGTCGTCTTCGATTCTGTTGAGATCGGCCTTCTCATTGCTGTAACTACTAAACTTGATTAAGAATTATACATTACTTCATAAGAGAACCTTAATCCGAATATGAAATAAACCTAGTTAATTCAAATAACATATAACAGGTTAGTCTATCGTTGTTCAAAATCCTATTGCAAGTGACGAGACCGCGCATTGCGTTGCTTGGGAAGCTCCCAAAGATTGCCATTTTTAGAAACATTCTGCAGTACCCTGGAGCTAATAGAATTGAAGGAGTTCTAATGGTTAGAATTGATTCTTCCATATACTTCTCCAATGCAAACTATGTCAAAGAAAGGTACTCAAGAGTGTTGTTAATTAAGGTAGCTATCACTTCTTTCCAAGGTCTATTTGATAACTAAATCTCATCCATTTCAGGATATTGAGATGGCTAGCAGATGAAACAGAGAAGCTAGGAGACCAATCTCTGCCGATCAAAGTCGTGGTCGTCGACATGTCTCGTAAGTAAAACGACCAAATTGATTGAAGTCATTCTCAATATATATGCATCAATGGTGATGCAAAAAAACAATGCTTGCGTTTCCATTGCAGCCGTATCCGATATCGACACGAGTGGCATCCACGCCTTGGAGGGATTGCACACTCATTTGCTGAAGAAGGAAATTGAACTTGCACTTGCAAATCCAGGCCCAGTGATCATGGAGAAGCTCTTAGCTGCAGACTTCGACAAGCTCATTGGAGAACACAACATTTTCCTTAGTGTCAACGAAGCTATTAAGACTTATGCCCCAAATGATGCTCTTGATCCTTAAGAATCGCGAATTGTGCGGCGCCATATTGGTTTTCCTAACATGTCTAGTGTCTTGATGTTTGTTGCTTTTACCTGTAGTGTATAGTTATAATCAGCTATATACAAATTACAAATGATGTTGCGTTATTTCATTTTTCTTTTTCTTGTGAGTATATTTCCCTTTTGTCCACCTGGGAGTTTTGTTGTAAATGCCGTTTGGCTTTTGATCAATAGAGTTGTTTTCAAGTTTTGTGTCACTAAATGCTCCTTTCGTTTGATTTCTACATTCAAAGAATTAAAATAAAATTGTTGTTTTAATTTATTTACTTTTGGGGGCTTGTTAAAAGAAACAAGTTAAGAAAAAAAGAAATGGTGATAAGTGTACTTCATGTCATATTTATAAGGTTATTTTGCTGCATTTTTATAGGTCTTATCGAATATTTTCATGGATTTCAATGTTGAATTTGCAGAAATTTAGCATTGAAGGATAAACGAGTCAAAAGAGAATATTTGAGGCAAAAGGAAACACTTTGGAGGCTTTAATTGGTATTAGGCATGGAACAAGGAGCAAGTCATTTGACCCGTGAGGGTGAGCGTTGCAATACCATTAGCAGCGTTGCAACGCCACCTCAAAGTTGCACCATAAAAGAAATCAGGACAATGCGACACAATATTGCAACGCCATCCCTTGTAGCATTGCAACACTGCCCTAGCGTTGCAATGCTACACTATGTTTATAAATTAGGAACTTTAGGGTACGTGATTTGGGAGCCGTTTTGGGATGCCATAAACCCTAATTTTGATTGGAGCATTATTTAAGGAGTTAGAGGATAGTTTTGGAGAGCCAAGGAGATAACTCAAGGCTCGAGATCGTGAACTACGTTTTGAGGACGAACGTTGGCAAGTGACCTGGGTTCTTCTCTACTTCATTGACCTTTTTCTCAATTTTAGGACTTTTTGGTTGGTTGTTTTGTATTGTAATATTTTTTGTAGACACTTGTGTACATTTGTGAATCTTGTACATTTGTAATTAAATTGAATATAAACTGCTTTTATGCTAACCTTAGGCCGAGATTTTGTATGTTTAACAAAATTTAGCTTGGAAAAGTAGATTTAGTTAGAGAACCTCAAATGCATGACTAAGTTCGATTTATTGCTTGAGTAAGAATAAAAACCCTAGAACCTTAAGCGAATAACTTAGGCCCCGTTTGATAACCATTTTGTTTTTTTTTTTAGTTTTTGAAAGTTAAACTTATTTTCACCTAATTTCTCTATAATAGAGATCATCTCCCTTAAGTAAGTATATGAAATCTTAGCCAAATTCTAAAAACAAAGTCAAGTTTTTCAAAACTACTTTTTTTAAGTTTTCAAAAGTTAGCTTGGTTTTTGAAAACATAGGTAGAAAGTAGATAAGAAGACATATAAACTTATGGGTAGAAGTAGTATTTTTAGGTTTAAATTTCAAAAACTAAAACAAAAACAAAATGGTTATCAAACGGGGCCTTAATGTTATGTTTAGCCATAGAAATAGGCTGAAAGATTGATTTATTGTTATGCATGAGTTCAATTGAGCTTAAATGGTCAATTGATATTTTAATAATTCGTGGTTTAGTTGTCAATATTTAATTAAATTACAAATTAATCAAGTTGGATGTAATGTACACAACCATGTTTATTTCCCAAAATTGGACTCTAATCTTGTAAATAGTAATTTAGGATGTTAATTATATTTTTCTGTTCTCTGAATTAGTTGTGTGCATAAGTTTCAGTTTAAGAACTTTTTAAGTTTAAGGTTAGTTGGTTCATTTTGTTAATCTTCCATAACTTCGTGAGTTCGAGTTAGAAGTCCTGGTTTGGTTGTTGTGGTTATAGAAGTGTTATTTTTTTTATCAACAGGTTGCTAGATAACATTTTTGGTATTGTTATAATTATGTCGTTATGTTGTCAAAATTTTCGAATCATATAGGTTGTTAGCTTAGTGAAGTTCCTTAGAAGGTTAAAATTTGTGAGAGCTATAGAAAATGCTTATGAATGCTTGTTGTAAATGCTTGTTAGAAAATAGTAGAGCCTCGTTAAAATACCATTTAGTTGATTATGTTTATTTGCAGGCTAGTTATTGGAGTGTTGTTTTCTTCTTTAAAAATTTAAGTTTTAGTGAATGATATCTTAGGTTAGTTATTTATGTTGAAATTTTAACAATTGGCATTTAGGTTACTTTACCTTGCAGATTGTGTTTGTTGGAAATTAATGAATTTTTCTAGTAATTTACATATCTAGAATGTTGGTTCATTTTGTGAATCTTCCATAACTTCGTGAGTTAGAGATGGAAGTCGTTGTTTGGTAATTTTGGATATAGAAGTTTATCTTTTTTACTAACAGGTGCTAGGTAAATTTTTTTGGTAAATTTTTCTTCTTTTTACCAAGAGATATAGAAGTGTTGTAAGTTACGTCGTTATGTTGTTGAAATTTTCGGAGTATATAGGTTTTTAGCGTAGTGACATTCCAAAAAGCTACAAAGGAGAGAAACAAAAATTTGATGGAACACGAGACATATGCAACGGAATAAGGATCTAATGACACTCTAATTGCATCTAACTTAATAGATATTAACATGCAAACATACAAAAAAATAAACTAAAAAAGGTAAGAAAATACAACCTTTGTGGCTCAATTTCTTCACGATCTCCTTGCCAAAACAAAAATCGAACACAACCGGACCACAACTAGAGCTTTCTCGCTATCCTCTGGACTCAGAACCGAGTTGTGGGACCCGGTGAATGAAGGATTGAAAAGGAAGAATGGGAGGTTCAAAGTATTAAGTGAGGAAAGGAGAAGAAATATGTTTTGGTGAGATTTCTTTTGAAAAATCTCAAAAATCAGTAAAAGGAACCATTTGTTTTGAAAACAAACCTATTTATAAAGAAATTACATGCATCAAATACATGTCAATGCTCACCAAAATGCAACACCTCACAAAACACTAACCAAAATGCAACACCTCACAAAACACTAACTAAAGTGGGTTATGTGTCATTCTATAATGTTTACACATAATCCACTTAAGTTAGTGAGATTGTCCAACAAAAACTTGGATGATTCCACTAACTCTAGTCAAGGGTAAAATAGTATTTTTCATTTGGTCAAAGTCAAACTTTGACTTTTCCCGAGCCAAAAAGTCACTCCTTTGACTTTTTACGATTTTGACCATTTTGACTAATTTTGACCTCCCGAACATGAATCCACATTCATATTTTTGAAACTCAAATCACATTTGAATATATTGTGTCATAAAAAATCGATAGCTATATCACATATACTTGTCAGTTTAAAACTCCTTACCTAATTCGAACAATTTGAATTAATCCAACATACTGTTCTAAGTTTAATCTATATGAGCTAGCAGGGGGACCTAATGGACCTACAGATCATGGGCTCTAACAATTCGAGATTAACCGATCAAACTCTTTAACCTAATTAATCAACATTTATTAACTAACGGGTCATTCTAGTAAAGTCCTGTAGTTGCACTCCCCTCACTGTAGATATATTTACATCCCACACGATATAACCAGTAACTTGTGAAGTCAATCCTTCACAGGTTGTTCGTGGTCTCGGCTGGGTCAAATACCGTTTTACCCCCGAGAACACTTCTTGTTTCTTAAGTCCCACTAAACCTCTATAGAACAATTGATTTGTGGTTCAACCAACAAATCTAGTCTCTCTCAACCTAGTGAGAGGGTGGGACCCCTTGTTCTAGTTCCGAAGTCAGTACTTAAGGGAACAACCTATCTACTATCCCTAGAGTCGGGTAGGAGTGAATTTCGTCTTGCACCCTATGTCCTCAGCTATCTACCCGATCTTACCCCTAAAATGGGAGGCTTATTGAGTCAGCGTTGTTGAGCTTCTCTCACCCATGCAGATCTAAGGATAATCTCGAATAAACAAGAGTTCATAGTTAGATCAGGATTGAGATTGAGTTACCTAGGTCATCAAAATTGAATTAGTCAGTTTTATACAGTAAACGGTGTTATAATGCAAAAGTGACTAAGTCGTGGTCCAGTCTTATACAAACTCATTGCATAGGATGCCCACACTTACATATCTCTATATGAACGATTCAGGATCACATCGTTTGTACTAACCACAAAGTAGGTCGCATCGATAGTGTCCCCAGAATAAGGCGCCCAACCTTATCCCTTTACTATAGACCATTTTAGGCTATATACTTGAACTTGATCCATGTTTTATGTCATCACATAAAGTTCAAGTCTACATTAAATAGCATTAGAACCTTAGTTTATTGGAATCAAGATTATGGTATACTAATTCAATAACAATTTTTTTCAAGAAGAAACGCGAAAAAATGTTTATCAATTACAAACTACGAGTTTTAGGACATAAAATCCAACAAACTCCCACTTGGACTAAAACTCCTTGTGGAAAATCCCAATGTTGAATTTAAGTGAGAAACATATGAGTACAATAAACATATGAATACAATAAACTAGGGCATATGCCCAAATGTTCTCCCACTTGTCCTAGTTTACTAGCTTCGTAGACCTAGAGACTGTAGGTGACCATCAAACACTTTAGCCGTGAGGGTCTTTGTAAAAGGAACAACAATGTTTTGCTCAGAAGATATGTGGGTCACTATAACGTCTCCACGATATACAATCTCCCGGATGAGATGGTATTTACGCTCAATATGCTTTCCGCGCTTATGGCTTCTCGGTTCCCTTGAGTTTGCAACTGCACCACTGTTATCACAAATATAGGGTGATAGGCAAATGCAATTTGGAACAACTTCCAAATCTTTCAAGAATTTCCTCAACCATACTGCTTCCTTTGCTGTTTCACATGCAGCTACGTACTCAGCTTCCATTTTGGAGTCTGCATTACAGTTTTGCTTCACACTTCTCCATACTACTTCTCCTCCATTCAAAATGAACACTGATCCCGATGTGAATTTTCTTGCATCTTTATCCGTCTGGAAATCAGAGTCAGTGTATCCAATAAGGATCAAATCCTTAGCACCATACACGACATGTAGTT
Organism: Trichosanthes cucumerina; assembly: GCA_036507285.1. Taxonomy (NCBI): domain Eukaryota; kingdom Viridiplantae; phylum Streptophyta; class Magnoliopsida; order Cucurbitales; family Cucurbitaceae; genus Trichosanthes; species Trichosanthes cucumerina. The sequence goes on along the minus strand of CM071836.1, from coordinate 32,887,585 downwards.
CCTCGTTCTCTTAAGATATTTGAGGATGTTCTTAACGACAGTCCAATGATCATATCCAAGATTGGATTGATACCTACTGACTATCCCTACTGTGTAGTATATGTCAGGTCTAGTACATAACATTGCATACATCAGACTCCCAACTGCGGAAGCATAGGGAATGCGTCTCATGTCCTCAACCTCTTGAGGTGTCTTAGGGCATTATTCCTTTGACAAATGAATTCCATATCTATAAGGTAACAGACCTCTTTTGGAATTCTGCATCTTATACCTAGACAACATTTTGTCTATATAAGTTGCATGAGACATGGCTAGTGTTCTGTTCTTGCGGTTCCGAAAAATTTGAATCCCTAGAACATATTGTGCATCTCCCAAATCTTTCATTTGGAATTGTGTAGCTAGCCATTTCTTGATGTTAGTCCAGTAACCTACATCATTCCCAATAAGTAGAATGTAGTCAACATATAAAGCTAAGAACGCTATAGTAGAATTGACGATCTTCTTGTACACACAAGGCTCGTCAACATTTTGTTCAAAACCATAAGATTTGATCGCAGTATCAAATCTTATATTCCAAGATCTAGAAGCTTGTTTCAACCTATAAATGGATTTCTGAAGCCGACAAACTTTTTGTTCTTGACCCTGTGCAATAAACCCCTCTGGTTGAGCCATATAGATATTCTCCTCAAGATCACCGTTTAGAAATGTTGTCTTGACATCCATCTGCCAAATTTCATAGTCATAAAAAGTGGCGATGGACAAGAGTATTCTGATCGACTTAAGCATGGCAATGGGAGAAAAAGTTTCTTCATAGTTCACTCATTCTCTCTGGAAATAACCCTTTGCCACAAGTCGAGCCTTAAAAGTCTGTACTTTACCGGCTTGGTCTCGTTTTCTCTTGTAATCCACTTACAACCAATTGGTTTTACGTCATTTGGTTGATCTACAAGTAGCCAGACGGAATTGAAGTACATAGACTCCATTTCGAGGTCCATGGCTTTGACCCACTAGTCACGGTCTACATCTTTCATGGCCTGTTTATAGGTCGATGGATCCTCTATGCCGTCATCAGGTATGACGACTTGAGTTTCAGTTAAATCCAAGTAACGGTCAGGCTGATGAACAACCCTCCCACTACGTCGAGGTATTCTCAACTCTTGAGAAGGATGTGACTGACCAGATGTACTAGTTTTATCTACTACTTTAGTAGATGAACTAGCTTTATCTATAGCGTCTTTGGAAAGTTCATTTAATACAAGTCTACTGCGAGGTTGATGACTTTTGATGTGGTCTTCCTCTAAGAATGTTGCATTTGTTGACAAAAAAACCTTATTCTCTTGAGGATCATAAATCAAACCACCTTTTGTTTCTTTTGGATAACTTACAAATAGGCATAACTTTGAACGACGTTCTAATTTTTTAGGATTTTGCACCAACACGTGCGTTGGGCATCCCCAGATCCTAATGTGACGTAAACTACCTTTACGCCCTTTCCATAACTCATAAGGTGTTTCTAAAACACTTTTAGGCGGAACGTTATTCAAAATATAGACAACAATTTCTAATGCATGTCCCCAAAAGGAATCAGGTAACTTAGCAAAGCTCATCATTGTGCGAACCATGTCCAACAAGGTTTTGTTTCTTCTTTCAGATACACTGTTCTGTTGAGGCATATTAGGTGTAGAGAGTTGTGACTTGATTCCATGTTCAATCATATAGTCTTGGAATCTTAAGTCCATGTACTCCCCACCTCGATCTGATCGAAGTGTCTTAATCGTTTTACCTAACTGGTTCTCAACCTCAGTCTTATATTCTTTGAACTTTTCAAAAGAATCAAACTTGAGATACATTAGGTAAATATGACCATACCTTGAATAATCAACAATGAAACTGATGAAGTATTCATACCCACCTCGAGCTTTGACATTCATCGGTACACAGAGGTCCGAATGTACGAGCTCTAAGGGTATTGTTGCTCTGAGACATTTTCCAGTAAAACATCTCTTAGTCATTTTTCCCTAAAGACAAGACTCACATGGAGGTAAAGAATTGTCTTCTAACTAATTTAGGAGTCTATTCTTAACCAATCTCCCAATCCTATTGAGATTTATGTGACGAAGTCTTAAGTACCATAAATAGGCATTGGAAGAAACTTTTTGTCTTTTATTCTGAGTGTCGGCTGTTCTAAACATCTTAGTATTTAAGACAAATTTTGCTTTAGTTGGTCTTAACTTATATAAGTTGTTTTCTAGTATAGCAGAACAAATTTGAATACCTTTTCTGAAAATGAACGCTTCATTGATTTCAAAGGATATTTTATACATTTGTTCTAATATACATGTGATAGATATTAAGTTCCGTTTCATTTTAGGAGAATATAAAACATCTTTAAGTATGATATATCTATCATCGAAATACAACTTCAAGTCTCCCATCACACGTCGGCGAGAGAGAACCTCTCCTGCTCCAACCTTGAGGGTGATCTCGCTTCTTTTAGCTTTTTCAGAACTAGTTTCACGAAAGAGAAGGAAATATGATTAGTGACCCCTGAATCCAATATCCAGGTTGAGGTATCATACCCCACTAAACATGTTTCAACAACTAGTAAATCATATTTACCTTGTGATTCTTTATCTGCTATTTTCTCAGCAAGGTACTTCGGACAGTTCCTCTTCCAAGGCAGTTTTGGTCGCAAAGATGAAAACATTTTCCTTTTTCTGCAACTTTCTTTCCCTTGTTTGTCGTGGGAACATTCCCCTTGCCCTTCTTTTTCATTTGATCATTCTTGTTCTTTAAAGGTCCAACTTTAGTTTTAGAGGACGATCCTCTTAAAACTTTCCTTGTGGTGACAACATTTGCCTCCACCTCTTTCCCCTAAGCTTTTGTAAGAGTTTGAAAACGTTGGAGCTCGTTAAGATGGGTTGTCAGATTAAACTCTATTTTATTCGAGAAGGATTAAATGCAAATGGTATGAAGCTCTTCTAAGAGACTCCATAATAAAGCTAACATGATTTGCCTCGTCGATGGCGCCACCATTTACTTCAGCAATATTGAAGTGGACCATCATGTCCAGGACATGTTCTCTAACAGAGGTCCCTTCCTTCATACACTTGTTGCAAATGTAGTTAATAGCCTCGTGTCTTAGAACCGATGACGGTTGCCCGAACATATCTTTTAACGAATCTATGATATCCTTAGCTGTGCCCAAGGATTCGTAATTCTTAGCCAATACATCAGTCATGCTGACAAGAATATAGACACGAGCTTTATCGTTAGCCTTAACCCATCGATCATAAGCTTCCCGACTAGTTAGGTTAGCATTTGAGGCAGGGGCCCGAGGAAATTCTTCAGTTAAGACAAATCTCAAGTCATCTATTAATAGTATTGTATTCAGGTTTGTTTTCCATGTTGTGTAGTTGTCGCCGTTAAGTTTTTTGGAAGCTAATAGTTGAACTAATGAGCTTGTCATGCTGAAAAAAACATATCATTTTTAGTAAAAAAATATTAACCTTTCCAATCCAATCAAGTTTAGCAAAAAATAATGTACCCATCATTATTATGTTTGCAACGATATTTCAACGATTTAAAATAACCTTCACCGAGGGGTGACCGACCATTCCTCCGTTGAACCAAGACTATCTTGACTAAATACTATCACCAGAATAACTCTTATTCCTATAGTAACTTAGTTATCGCTCCTTTGGTCGAGAATTTGCTAACACTTAGTGATTCTTGTAAGTGTAACCTTCCATTTTCGGATCTCAAAGATCAGGATCATTATGCTCCCGAAATTAGAAAGACAATAATGAAAACGGACTTGAGAGACCCTATCTATTTTTGGAGTTCGCGGTGTTCCAAATCCTATAATACAACCCTACGATTGGTAAGGTCGCTCTAGGGCAGACATGCAGGTGCATTATAGGAATCTCACGGTGCGATCTAATGGAAGAGATCGTAGGATGCATTGACACACTTCCTTCTCCCACTTACTATGAACGACTTCTCCTATTCACCTTGATATTGACTCATGCAAACACTCTCCGAATGGAGTCTGCTCCTAGGGCGGCCCAAAGCCAAGCATGAATCTCACGGTGTGAACTCTTAGGAACGCTAGAGTTAAAAGTACATTACTTCTCTCTAGTTAAAGTGTTCTAGACGGTTAGGGTATAAATTACTTAGAAATATATTTCGGCTAACTAAAACATATCCTAAGTCTAGGCGAAACATCCGAGTATAACATTTATACTGGATCTTAACCTACGATGTCTAGGTGATAAACAAATTTTATTACCTCACACCGCTCACGCATGCTCATAAAATCGATTTAACCTAACTCAGACGCCGACTCGATCTCCAGGTAAAAGGTGTTTCGTGAACTGTCAACTTAAAAACCTTTCAACCTTAGTCATCTTATCTGACTTTTTGCCAAGATCTTGTCGGGTGAGTTTTCTTGTAACTTCGATTTTACAAGATATCGACCTAATTTCTATGAAGAAGAGATTGTCGATGGTTAACCTAAGCGAGCATGCATCTTATCTTTGTTATAGATTTAAAAATTTAATTGATTTTATTGTTGGGATTTGTGCCCTAAAACTCGTAGTTTGTAATTATGTTCTAATTAATGTAATAAAGTGTTATTCTTTCAATAAAGTGTTATTGTTCATTATCTACGAGTTTGCCTTTACTTAAATCCTAAATCCAATAAACTAAACATCCAAGGCTATTAAATGAATCTCTAATTGAATGTAATGTACATAAAAAGGATCTCGGTTCGAGATACAGCCTAAAGGGTCTATAGTTAGGGGATAAGGTTTGGGTACCTTACCCTGGTAAAACTATGGATGTGGCCCACTTTGTATTTGATACAAACACTATGATCCTAACGTGTTCGTGTAGATGACATGTGAGTGGAGATATCCTATGTAATGAGATTACATAAGACCGAACCACGAAATAGTAATCTCTAGCTGTAACTCCGTTGACTAGTTAGGTTTATATTTCACTAGGATGACCTAGGCAACTTGATCTCAATCCTGAGCAGGTTACGAACTCCTGTTCGCGAGGGATTGTCCTTTGACTAGTCTGGGTGAGAGTGGCCAGATTCACCGACTCAATATGCCTACCTTCTTGGGGACAAGACCGAGTGAGCGGCTGGGAACTTAACTTAGCAAGATGGAATTCACTCCTTCCCGCCTAGGGTAAGTAGAGGAATGTTCCCTTAAGTGGTGTCTCCGGGACTTGAACAAAGGGCCCGACCCTCTCATTGGCTCGAGAGGGACTCTGTTTGTTGGTAGGACCACAAACAAATTGTTCATTAGAGGAGCACCGGTACTTAAGGTACAAGATGTAACCTGGGTAAAACGGTAATTTGACCCACCGGTGGTGTTACGAACATTCGTGAAGGATTGACTTGCTTTGTTATTGGTCAATATCCGTGGACTCGAAAATATATCTGCAGCGAGAGAAGAGAGTGCACCATGCGGGACATTAGTGGAGTGTTCCCCAGATTAACGAATGTTGATTGGGAGGTTAATGAGATTAACCGAGAAATCTCGTATCGTTGGAGCTTACGATCCAGAGTCCATTAGGTCCACCTTCTAGCTCGTAAAGGGTTCTTAGATCATTTGAATTTGAAATGTTCAAATTCATTAGGGAATATATTTAATGTATATGAATACGATATAATATATAGTTTTGGAACTATATATTATAAATTTAATGTGAATATGATTCATATTAAATTATATGAGAGAATTGAATATTTGAAAGAGTTGAAATATTATATTAAATGTGATTGTGATTCACATTTGAAAACTATAGGTTAAAATTTAATGTGCACTGGATGTACATTAAAACTATAGGTTAAAGGGGTGATATGATTAAATGAGATTTAATCCAAATTAAATATATGATATTTAATTTCTATTATTTAAATTAATAATTAAATTTGATTAAATTATTATTATTATTATTATTATTTTAATAATAAAATAAGAAAACGTGTCATCGAGACACGTTCCCCACTACCCCTCCCCTTCTCCCTATCGACAGTTTAACAGGGAGAAGGGGGTTGCTCATTTGGTGCGATCAATTGATCATTCCAAGGAATTGGAGAATTGCTGAAAAAAAAAATTACTCTCTCACTTTCAAATTCCCAAAACCTTCCAAGAGTTGGATTACCTTTCCACCAAGGTATATCTAGGTAGAACTCAGAGACATAGGAGGTGAAGGGAATGAGAATCCCTGCGCAGCGGAAGATGATCGAATCGTCATGGTATCATTATGCTACTCGATTTTGTTAAAATGATCTAACATAAAGATCTAGGCTAAACATGCTGGAAAAGGAAGAAATTTACAGCAAGAAGAAGTTTACTTACTTGTTGTAGACAAACTTCAAGAATTTCTTCCTCGAATCACGAACTCTTCGTGCTTCTCGATCTCAACGAATGCTTCCCACAAACGAAACCCAAACACCACCACTTGGAGTCTCGATTGTTCTTCCTTTGGGAAAAGAGAAGTTTGTGGGAACTTTTGTGTTTTGTAGAGGGAGGAGAATTGAGAGAAAGTAGAGAGAACTTTCTTCTTCTCTTTAATGAAATTCTAAAAAATGAGAGAAAGTAGAGAGACAATCCCTTCTTGCAAAGGGTTTATATAGTGGAATGATGGAATTAAAATCTCCACATTATTACCACTTTACCACAACCATAGGTTATGCAAATCTCATTTGCATAACTACATAATATAAAATATCTCATATCTCATTTTGCAAATCTCATTTGCAATAATTGTGGATTAATTAAATAGAATCACATCCAATTTAATTTCTCTCAATTAAATTCTCCAATTAGCCCTAATTCAACAACTAGGCTAACCTATAGTTTATTATGAATCTCATTCACATTAAACTATATATTATATCATTCATATCTCATATAAATGACATAAATGTTTCTTAAAGTGAAATTGAACACTTCAATTTCATACCAAAACATTAACCCTTCTTTTAACCCAGATTGAGCCAACCGAGGGACCTAATGAACCTACAGTGGCGGGCCCTAATGATCCGAGATTAACCTTTCAAACTCTTTGACCCGGTTAACCAACATTCATTAGCTACGGTCACTCCACTATAGCCCGTAGCTGCACTCTCGTCAGTGCAGAATATTACGTGTCCATTGATATAACCAATGCCCATGAGTCGACTGTTCACAGGTTGTTCGTAGACACGGCTGGGTCAAATTACCGTTTTACCCATGTGTCTACTTCTCGTTCCTTAAGTCCCCACTGCTCCTCTAATAAACAACATATTGTGATGGTCCAACCATACACAACACCCTTCTCGGGCGAGTGAGCAGGTGGGCGCCCGTTGTCCAAGCCGTGGAGACAACACTTAAGGGAACAACCCCTCTAGTTTCCCTAAAGGCGGGAACAAGTGAATTCCATCTCGCGTAGTTAAGTTCCAAGCTTCCTACTTGGTCCTATCCCTTAAAAGATAGGCATATTGGGCGAGTAACTGTGACCACCCTCACCCGTACTAGTCAAGGCAGACCCTCGCAGACAGGAGTCCATAACACGCTCAGGATTCAGGTCGAGTCACTAATGGTCATCTACGAAGTTATTAGTCCTTACTGTCAACGTGTTGGGATTTATGATTGTTAGGATTTATGCCCTAAACTTGTGTAATCTTGATCAATTAAATAAAGTGTTATTTGTTTTGATAAGATTACAGTCTTGCTTTTATAAATCGAATAAACTAAGCTCCAAGGTTATAACGTTTATCCTGAAATCAGTGTAGTGGACACTATTTGGGTTGAATTCAAGATTATAACCTAAATAGTCTATGGTATAAGAATAAGGTTGGAAACCTCATTCTGGTAACACCATGGATGCGACCCACTTTGTAATTAGTACAAATGAGGTAATCCAATTCATTCATGTAGTTGACATGCGAGTGGAGGCATCCTGTATATGAAGAGTTCATACAAGATCGATCGCAAATTATTAGTCTAACCGATATAACACCGCTAATGTGATAAGATTAGTAATTTATATATGGTCATTAGTGACTTGACTCAATCTGAGCAAGTTAAGAACTCCTGCTATCCTAGTCCTTAGACTAGTATGGGTGAGAGTGGCAGTGGCCTGTAGCTCGACTCAATAAGCCTACCTTCTCGTGACGTAACCTTGTAGGTAGTGAAACTTAATCAGTGCAAGATGGAATTCACTCATTCCTCTACTCGAGGAATTAGATAGGTTGTTCCCTTAAGAACTGACTCCAATTCTTGAACAACGGGGCCCCGCCCTCTACGAGGTATGAGTCTAAGGTAGGACCTTAGACTTGTTGTTCATTAGAGGATCTGTTGTGCTTAAGGAGCAAAGAGGTAATCACAAGGGTAAAACGGTAATTTGACCCAACCATGATTACTGAACAACAACCGTGAAGGGTCGACTCATGGGCAATGACTATATTAGTGGACACAATAATATCTACAGTGAGGAGAGTGCAACTACAAGTCTATAGTGGAGTGACTTGTAGTTAATGAATATTGATTAACTGGATCAAAGAGTTTTATCAGTTAATCTCACATCATTGGAGTCATGATCTGTAGGTCCATTAGATCCCTCCGTTGGCTCAACATGGTAATATTGAGGGTATAAAGTTAGGAGTGAAATTGAAGTGTTCAATTTCATACATGAGGAGTTATATCAATTATATATGATATAATTGATATAATATATAGTTTTAATGTGAATTAGATTCATATATAAACTATATACTAAAGAGAGATTAAAGGAGGGGTAGAATGGTCATTTCCATCCCATTCCTCTATATACATAGTTGCATGAGATGCAACTAGGTAAAGACATCTAAGTGTATTCCTAGCCTCCTTGTTGTGTTGTTGGAAGAGTTCCAAAACACAAATCTCTCTCACAAAATTCCTCACTACTCCTAAAGGGAACTCACCTTCCTCCCTCTCCTAGAGAACAACGGAGAAGATCCGGTGGTGGTGTTGGTGTTCGTACGAGTTCTTGTTGTTGAGATCGTGACCGTGGAGAGGGAAGCACTTGAAGAAAGGTTTTTTAAAGGTATATACTTGTTGTCCATACTCTTATTATATGCTTAATCCATGTTTTATATTCTTGAAATTTCCATTGTAACTAAATCAAGAGCGCGCGATTCGCAATCGCTTCCGCTGCGGGGACTTCGATTTCCTTCAATTGGTATCAGAGCCAGGTTGCGCTCTTGATTTATGTTCTGGATTTTTCAAGAACAAGGTGGGATTTACTGTTTTTGTGCATGAGATGTATGAACGATTTTTGCGAAATTAGATGTTTTCAATTTTGGCACTTAGATTTACAATTTCATTGAAATGTTCAATGTAAGGGCCCGGTATTTTGGGCAAATTTAATTGTAAATCGAGTCTGTAAGTCCGTGTCGATCGAGGCAAAGCGGTTAATGAGAAGATCAGAGCGAAAACGAGCAAGGAATGAAGATTCTTGTGGTTGTTTTGTGAATGGCGTTGCAACGCTACCTTGCGGTTACGCCACGCCACGCTGCGGGCGGTGTGGTGGAAGAGGCGACGGCGTTAGGTAACGTTGCCCTCGGCGTTGCAACGCTCGGCGGCGAAAAATGACAAAAGCGGCGTTACAATCGCCGCCATCATCGCAACGCCAAGACGTTTCACGCGAGGAGCAACGATGTGAAACCGAAATTTTATTATTTATATTAATGGTAAAAATGTTTTATTTAATATATTTAATAATTTTAATTTTAATTAATATAATTAGATTATATTAATTAAAATTATTTCTAGGGTGCCAAAATTGGTCTAATTTTTGCTATTTTAATTATGCAATTGTTGTGTAATTATTGCCATGCATAGTGTATGCTTTTATTTTTGAAATCTCACCTTAGGTTAAGCATTTTAATGCATCATTAATAATATAAGGAGTTATATTATATAGTTTGCATGATTAATTAATATAAGGTTGTTATATTAATTTTTGGACAACATTGACATGCATTATATTTCATGAGATGAATATGCTATGTATGTTTTATTATTCATGTGATGAATGATCAAACACTATAACATAGTATGCATGTCACCTAAGGTTAATTATTAGTTTTAAAGTGTTTAGAACTTGGAAATAATAGACCTTAGGTTATCTAGTTCTAATTAGATTAGAATTAGAAATCAAGTAATTTATAAGCTATGATTAAAAGAGGAACTCTGTCTAAGGAAAGTTCTGTCTAGGCTGGGGTATTTAAGCTGACGGAAACGGAACACCCTTACCTAGGAACTGACCTGGGAGTGAAATTTAATCAGAGATCTTATAAATTACAGTAGCGTCAGCGGGTTTATTAAGGGGTTAATAAACTAGAAATCCTAGGTTTAATATAAGGAGTTATATTAACAAACTTAGTATAAAATCAATATAAGAGTTATATTGATTATCAATATAAGAGTTATGTTGATAGATTTAGGTAAAATCATTAGCCGGGTTTTAGCCTAAGAAAGATTCCTATAGACTTAAAGTATTCAGTGGGAGGAAAACGTGTATGAGATACATATTTTTCTACCTACGTTGTCTCCGGAAAGTTCACATCGTGAGACTCATACTTGGGCTCGTGGCGCAAACAGGAGAGTCTTCCTTCGGATGGTGTTTGTATGAGTCAATACCAAGGTGAATGGAGAGGGTACTTATAGTGAGTGGGAGCGAGTTTAGTGAAAACAAAACCTACGGTCTCTTTTGTCGGTTTACCGTTAGACCACTATGGTCACCGCTAGTTTGGCTCGACTGCACAATCCCTCCTGAGGGCTTGATCATAGGGGATCTAATACAGTGAGACACCCGAAAGGGATAAAGATTTCCTTAGACTATTTTCCAATCTAGTCCTCCTTTTGGCGGATTTTATTGGATCGAGACTCTGGGATCTAAAGACAAAGGGTTACACTCACGGGGTACATAAGTTGTGTATGTATCTAGACCGAAAAATGGTAACTCAAACCTATAGGAATAAGAGTTATTCTGGTGTTAGGTTTTGGTTAAGAATGTCTTGATCCAGAGGAGGAGTGTTTTTTATTACACTTCGGTGTCATACATTCTAAACCTTTGGAGTATCATTGCAAATTATAAATGGCCTAGAAATCATTTGATAATTAGCTAAAACATGATTGGATCAGAGTTAACTCATACAAGTTTGTTTGTAAATTTTCAGCAAAAAAAATGTCTAGCTCTATAATTTCCTTATTGGAAGTGCGGAAAAGTTAACCTGAGAGAATATGATGACATGGAAAAACAAACTCAACACTATTTTGGTAGTGGATGATCTCGAGTTTGTGCTAATCGAGGAGTGTCCTCGGTGTGCGAGCTCGAATGCGCCACGAAATGTTCGTGATGCATATGATCGATGGATCAAGGCCAAGGTCTACATGCCGGCAAGTATGTCCGACATATTAGCAAAGAAGCATGAGGCATGATTACCGCCAAGGAAATCATGGATTCTCGTGCGGTATGTTTGGACAACACCACACAAGCCCGACATAATGCCCTAAAGTACATATTCAACATGAGAATGCCGGAGGGTACATCCGTTCGGGATCATGTCCTCGATATGATGGTACACTTTAACATCGCGAGTCGAATGGTTCTTTCCATCGATGAGTCGAGTCGAGTTAGCTTCATTCGAAACCCTTCCGAGATAGTTTTCTGCAGCTTTAGAAGTAATGTTGTTATGAACAAGCTTACTTTTAATCTTACCTCCCTTCGAATGAACTCCGGACCTTTCAATCATTGATGAAAATTCGTGGATCGAAAGATGAGGCAAATGTTGCGATGGAGTTATCACGCAGGTTCGACCTCCAGGACACAAATATGGCTTTCATCTTCTTCTAACCCGAGGGTAAGAAGAAGAACATGAAGAAGGTTGGTAAAGGAAACAAGTCGACAAAGCTGCGCCCAAAAGGGCAAGAAAGTCAAGGACGTTATTTGACAAAGGAAAGTGTTTCCACCGCAACGAAGACGGGCATTGAAACGGAATCGTTCAAGTACATTGCGAGAAAGAAGAAGGAAGGTAAATATGATTTACTTTGCTTTGAAGCTGCTTAGTGGATAATGATAAAACAACTTGGATACTTGATTCAGCGCCACTAATCATATTTGTTCTTCTTTTTTGAGGAATTGATTCTCGCAAAGCGACTACAGAGAAGGAGAGATAACACTCGGGTTGGAAATGGAGAAGTCGTTTCACCAGTGAGCAAGAGCACAATGAAGCTTTATTTTGGCAAGAAATATGTATTGTTGGACAATATATTAGTGATACTAGGGTTTACTAGAAACCTTATTTCCATTTCTTTCCTCATTGAACAATGTATTTTTGTTTCCTTTTCTATGAATAAAGTGTTTATTTTAAAGAAAGGTTTAGAAATATGTTCAACTTTCATTAGAAAATGGATTGTATGTTTTAAGGCCTAATTCACCAAAATGATTTTGAACATTTGAATTATTTAAAATCGCAAACGCACAAAACTAAGAAACGTAAAATTTCTCCTAAAGAAAATGCTCATCTTTGGCATCTAAGATTATGTCATATTAATCTCAATAGGATTGAGAGATTGGTAAGAAACGGACTTCTAAACGAGAGTTAGAAGAAAATTCCTTACCAAGAGTATGTGAATCATGCTGGAAGGCAAAATGACTAAAAGACCTTTTAGTGGAAAAGGTTATAGAGCCAAAGATCCTCTAGAGCTTATACATTCGCACCTTTGTGGTTCCGATGAATGTTAAAGCCGTGGAGGATATGAATATTTCATCTCTTTTATAGATGATTATTCCAGATATGGGCTTATTTACCTAATGCACCACAAGTCCGAAACACTTGAAAAGTTCAAGGAATTCAAAGGCGAGGTTGAAAATCAATTAGGTAAAAGAGTTAAAACACTTCGATCGGATCGAGGTGGAGAGTACATGGATTTAAAATTCTAGAACTATATGATAGAACATTGAATTACATCCCAACTCTCAGCTCCCGGCACACCACAGCAAAACGGTGTATCGGAAAGGAGAAATAGAACCTTGTTGGACATGGTTCGATCAATGATGAGTTATGCTCATCTCCTAGTTCCTTTTGGGGTTATGCGGTGGAGACTGCAGATACATATTGAATAGTGTGCCCTCCAAAAGTGTTTCAAAACACATTTTGAACTCTCGAAAGGACGTAAAGGTAGATTATTTCACTTCAGAATATGGGGTTGTCCAACACATGTGCTTCTAACAAATCCAAAGAAGTTGGATTCACGTTCAAAGTTGTGCCTATTCGTAGGATACCCAAAAGAAACAAGAGGTGGTTTATTCTATGATCCTAAGGAAGATAAGGTATTTGTGTCGACAAATGCCACTTTCTTGGAGGAGGACCACATAAGGGACCACAAACCAAAAAGTAAGGTAGTGTTGAGTGAGTTAGACGGAACAATAGCAAAGGTTGTTGATAAGAACACTAGTACGTCAACAAGAGTTGTTGATACTAGTTTGTCTAGTCAAGAGGGTCCATCTCAAGAGTTGAGTATGCCTCGACGTAGTGGGAGGGTTGTGATCTGACTGACCACTTACATGGGTTTAACTAAAACCCAAGTTGTTATACCAGGATGACAACTGTGAGGATCCATTGACTTATAATCAAGAAATGGTTGACATTGACAAAGACAAATGGGTCATAGCCATGGACCAAGAAATGCAGTCTATGCACTTCAATTCTGTTTGGGATCTTGTAGATAAGCCTGATGGGGTAAAACCTATAGGTTGTAAGTGGATCTACAAGAGAAAACGTGGTGTATATGGGAAGGTACAAACCTTTAAAGCTAGATTAGTAGCAAAGGGTTATACCCAGGTTGAAGGGGTTGACTTTGAGGAAACCTTTTCACCTGTTGTTATGCTAAAGTCTATCCGTATCCTTCTTGTCATTGCCGCATATTATGACTATGAGGTATGGCAAATGGATGTCAAGACAACCTTTTTGAATGGCAATCTTGAGGAAACCATCTACATGGACCAACCCAAAGGCTTCATTGAACCAGGACAAGAGCAAAAGATTTCCAGACTTAAAAGGTCGATTTATGGACCAAACAAGCCTCTAGGTCTGGAATATAAGATTTGATGAGGCTATCAAATCTTATGGTTTTGACTGAAATGATGATGAACCTTGTGTCTACAAGAAAATCATCAATAGTTCTCCGCGCTTTCCTAATTCTCTATGTGGATGATATCCTACTCATTGGGAATGATGTAGGTTATCGTAATGACATCAAGGAATGGCTAGCAACGCAATTCTAAATGAAAGATTTGGGTGATGCGCAGTTTGTTCTTGGGATCCAGATTGTCTGGAACCGCAAGAATAGAACTCTAGCCTTGTCTCAAGCATCATACATAGACAAAGTATTGTCAAGGTTTAGGATGCAAGATTCCAAAAAGGGTTTGTTGCCTTTTAGACATGAAATCCATTTGTCTAAGGAACAGTGTCCTAAGGCACCTCAAGGAGTTGAGGATATGAGACGGATTCCTTATGCATCAGCTGTTGGGAGCCTGATGTACGCCATCTTGTGTACTAGGCCTGACATCTGTTTTGCACTTGGGATGGTCAGTAGGTATCAATCCAATCTAGGACTTGAACACTGGACAACGGTTAAAACGATCCTTAAGTATCTTCGGAGAACAAGGAACTACATGTTTGTGTATGGGGCTAAGGATTTGATCCTTACGGGATACACGACAGTCGACTTTCGGATCGATAAAGATTCTCGTAAATCTACATCGTGGCCGGCCACTCTTAACGGAGGAGTCGAGTATGGCGGCGTCAAACAAGGATGCATCGATTCCACCATGGAGGTCGAATATGTAGCACTTGTGAAGCAAATGCAAGGAGGTCGTTTGGTTAAGGAAATTTATGCTAAATTTGAAAGTTGTTCCAAATATGACTTTGTCCGTCACATCAGATTGTGATAATAAAGGTGCGTGGCAAATTCGAGGAACCCCCAAGTCACAAGAGGGGAAAGCACATAGAGCGGAAGTATCATCTCATCCGGGAGATCGTGCACAGAGGAGACGTGATTGTCACGAAGATAGCCTTAGAGCACAACATTGTTGAACCTTTTACAAAGGCTCTCACGGCTAAAGTATTTGAGAGTCACCTAGAAGGTCTAAGTTTACAAGTCTTCCCCAACTAGGGTAAGTGGGAGTATTTTGTACAAAGGGTTTAAATGCCCTAGTTTATTGTATTTACATTAATGTAATGTTTAGTACCCCACAAGCTTTAGGTCAAGTGGGAGATTGTTTGGATTTATGATTGTTGGGATTTATGCCCTAAACTTGTGTAATCTTGATCAATTAAATAAAGTGTTATTTGTTTTGATAAGATTACAGTCTTGCTTTTATAAATCGAATAAACTAAGCTCCAAGGATATAACGTTTATCTTGAAATCAGTGTAGTGGACACTATTTGGGTTGAATTCAAGATTATAACCTAAATAGTCTATGGTATAAGAATAAGGTTGGAAACCTCATTCTGGTAACACCATGGATGCGACCCACTTTGTAATTAGTACAAATGAGGTAATCCAACTCATTCATGTAGTTGACATGTGAGTGGGGGCATCCTGTATGAAGAGTTCATACAAGATTGGATCGCAAATTATTAGTCTAACCAAAGATAACACCATTAATGTGATAAGACTAGTAATTTATGGATGGTGATTAGTGACTTGACTGAATCTCGAGCAAGTTAAGAACTCCCGCTTATAGGGGTTTGTCCTTAGACTAGTATGGGTGAGAGTGGCTCAGAGCCGACTCAATAAGCCTACCTTCTCGTGACAGTAACCTTGTAGGTAGTCGGGAACTTAACTGCAAGATGGAATTCACTCATTCCTCTCGAGGAATTAGATAGGTTGTTCCCTTAAGAATCGACTCCGGTTCTTGAACAACGGGGCCCGCCTCTCTACGAGGTATGAGTCTAAGGTAGGACCTTAGACTTGTTGTTCATTAGAGGATCTGTTGTGCTTAAGGAGCAAAGAGGTAATCACAAGGGTAAAACGGTAATTTGACCCAACTGTCATTACGAACAACCTGTGAAGGGTCGACTCATGGGCAATGACTATATTAGTGGACACAATAATATCTACAGTGAGGAGAGTGCAACTACAAGTCTATAGTGGAGTGACTTGTAGTTAATGAATATTGATTAACCGGATCAAAGAGTTTTATCGGCTTAATCTCACATCATTGAGTCATGATCCAGTAGGTCCATTAGATCCTCCGTTGGCTCAACATGGTAATATTGAGGGTATAAAGTTAGGAGTGAAATTGAAGTGTTCAATTTCATACATGAGGAGTTATATCAATTATATATGATATAATTGATATAATATATAGTTTTAATGCGAATTAGATTCATATATAAACTATATACTAAAGAGAGATTAAAGGAGGGGTAGAATGGTCATTTCCATCCCATTCCTCTATATACATAGTTGCATGAGATGCAACTAGGTAAAGACATCTAAGTGTATTCCTAGCCTCCTTGTTGTGTTGTTGGAAGAGTTCCAAAACACAAATCTCTCTCACAAAAATTCCTCACTACTCCTAAAAAGGGAACTCACCTTCCTCCCTCTCCTAGAGAACAACGGAGAAGATCCTATGGTGGTGTTGGTGTTCGCATTTGAGTTCTTGTTGTTGAGATCGTGACCGTGGAGAGGGAAGCACTTGAAGAAAGGTTTTTCAAAGGTATATACTTGCTGTCCATACTCTTATTATATGCTTACTCCATGTTTTATATTCTTGAAATTTCCATTGTAACTAAATCAAGAGCGCGCGATTCGCAATCGCCTCACTGCAGTGGGACTTCATTTTCTTCACAACCGTGTTACATCGATGGAGGTCTAATAATTCACTGGTTCGGTCTTATACAATCTCATTGCACAGGATGCCCCCACTCGCATGTCAACCACATGAACGAGTCGATCACGCCGCTTGTATCTAATACAAAGCGGGCCGCATCCACAAAGTGTATCCGAGATTAGGTTTTAAACCCTATCCATATCATCAGAGACCATTCAGTCATTAACTCGAACGTGATTCTCTATGTGTGTCCACTACACACCGTTCAAGTTCTCGTTCTCTTTTAAATTCAATGACCCTGGAGCTTAGTTTATTGGAAAAGTTTATAAATATTGCGAGACACAAAGTGATGAAATAAATAACTCTTATTAATTTCAAACAATATATTACAAACACGAGATTAGGACAAAATCCCAACAGGAGGTTCTCCTGTTGGTAGTGTCTTTCTTGGAGAAAAACAGAGGAGTTCTGCTGTATTGTTGAAAAGCTAGGAGCAAGGTGTTGCTGGAGAGTTAGAAACTACAAAGGTATTCTTCTTCTTCCCTTTAGTTTAATTGTTAAACTTTAGTATGTTTGCATGTATGCTATTATCCATGTCTAATAGGATTAGAATTTCCATGCTTTTTCTGTTTTTTTCAATGTATGTATTTTTGTTTCAAGCAAAACAATCTTGCATATTACGATTCCAAATTCGTTTCCGCTGCTCAAGGAGATCCGATCTCCATCATTTATAACACTTATAAAAAGAATTGACAAATCTATAACATACATTCCACATTCATTACATAACAATTACATAATAAAAAATTTAATATGGATTTAATTTACTTAATTTAATCAAATTAAATTAAACAAATTAAATTAATTAATTAAAAGATTTAATTAATCAATTACCATATTAAGTTATTTAAAGAAATCATGAATTATACATAACTTTTACATTAATTCATGAAATCCAACATGCATACTATATATATTATAACCATTATAACATATTTTCAATGCATGTGCATGTTAACCTATGGTGGGAATTTAAATCTACTTGGCATACTTTATGCACAATGAAGATTTAAACAATTAAACACATTTATAATGCATAAAAAAATAAAACATAAAATTGGACTCGTTTTGGCATCCTAAACAAGCTATTAACTAAATTATTACAATAATAATTTGAAAAACAACTCCGAACCAATCTCGAACACTTCAAACCAGCCCGAACCAGCTTAAAAATGGCAACAATTTGACACGGACAACGGCTGAAAATGGCTCCAAAAAAAATAGCACAGTATAGTTTTTTTCGGCAGTGCACAACGCCCGTTGTATCTCCAATTACAACCTAATTTCAACTCTATTGACTCCCAAATTTTACAGACTCATTGGGCACACATTAAGGCTCAAAACCCTTGAGCAAATTACAAATTATAACAAGAAATTAAAGCCTAAAAGATGTCAAAACAGTGAGCCAATTTTAGCTTCCAACAATTTCATCACATGAAAAATAACAACCCACCATAGGCAATTGAGTGAAATTAAAGTATGCTCTGATACCACATGATGGAACACGGACATACGCAGCGGAATAAGGATCTAATAACACTCTAATTGCATCTAACTTAATAGAAATTAACATGCAAACATACAAAAAAAAAAAACTAAAAAAGGGAAGAAAATACAACCTTTGTAGGTCAATTTCTTCACGATCTCCTTGCCAAAACACAAATCGAACACAACCGGACCACCACTAGAGGTTCCCCGCTATCCTCTGGACTCAAAACCGAGTGTTGGGACCTGGTGAATGAAGGATTGAAAAGGAAGAATGGGAGGTTCAAAGTATTAAGTGAGGAAAGGAGAAGAAATATGTTTTGGTGGGATTTCTTTGAAAAATCTCAAAAATCAGCAAAAGAAACCCTTTGTTTTGAAAACAAACCTATTTATAAAGAAATTACATGCATCAAATGCATGCCAAGGCTCACCAAAATGCAACACCTCACAAAACACTAACTAAAGTGAGTTATGTGTCATTTTATAATGTTTACACATAATCCACTTAAGTTAGAGGGATTATCTAACAAAAACTTGGATAATTCCACTAACTCTAGTCAAGGGTAAAATAGTATTTTTCATTTGGTCAAAGTCAAACTTTGACTTTTCCCGAGCAAAAAGTCAACCCTTTGACTTTTTACGATTTTGACCCTTTTGACTAATTTTGACCTCCCGAACATGAATCCACATTCATATTTTTGAAATTCAAATCACATTTAAATATATTGTGTAATAAAAAACCGATAGCTATATCACATATACTTGTCGGTTTAAAACTCCTTACCAATTCGAACAATTTGAATTAATCCAACATACTGTTCTAAGTTTAGTCCATATGAGCTAGTAGAGGGACCTAATGAATGTACAGATCATGGGCTCCAACAATCCGAGATTAACCGGTCAAACTCTTTAACCTAATTAATCAACATTTGTTAACTAACGAGTCATTCCACAAAAGTCCCGTAGTTGCACTCCCCTCACTGTAGATATACTTTTGTCCACCTGATATAACCGTAACCAGTAAGTCAATCCTTCACGGGTTGTTCGTGGTCTTGGCTGGGTCAAAATACCGTTTTACCCCCGAGAACACTTCTTGTTCCTTAAGTCCCACTAAATCTTTATAGAACAATTGATTTGTGGTCCAACCAACAAATCTAGTCTCTCTAAGCCTAGTGAGAGGGTGAGGCCCCTTTTTCTAGTTCTGAAGTCAGCACTTAAGGGAACAACCTATCTACTATCCCTAAAGTCGGGTAGGAGTGAATTCCGTCTTGCACCCTATGTCCACAGCTATCTTCCCGATCTTACCCCTGAAATGGGAGGCTTATTGAGCCAGCGCTGTTGAGCTGCTCTCACCCATGCAGATATAAGGATAATCCCGAATAAACAGGAGTTCATAGTTAGCTCAGGATTGAGATTGAGTTACCTAGGTCATCAAAATTTAATTAGTCAGTTTTATATAGTAAATGGTGTTATAAAGCAAAAGTTACTAAGTCGTGGTCCAGTCTTATACATACTCATTGCATAGGATGCCCCCACATACATATCTCTATATGAACGATTCAGGATCACATCGTTTGTACTAACCACAAAGTAGGCCGCATGCATAGTGTCCCCAGAATAAGGCACCCAACCTTATCCCTATACTATAGACCATTTTAGGCTATATACTTGCTGCGTATAATTTTATTAATATGCAATACCGCAGTGTATGGGTCAAGTTTTAGTATAGTGATTTAAGAGTCCAAGTATCGTCCTCGGGAATGAGTTTCTAGATTAATTAATTACTAAGATACTAATTCTCAATTTTAGCTAAAGAAACATAACATGGATAGGTGATCGAAAATAAAGACAACAAACAAACAAATATGTGGAGACACGAATTGATAGATTTGAGGAAAGTGATTTTACAAGTTAATAACCTAACTAACACATGCATTGAACCAAGAGATGAAGTTATAAACAAGAAGTAAAATACTCAAGAAAACCTCTCGATTCTTAGTGAGCCCCACACATGCAATAAACTCCATAGTCTCCATATGAACCTATGACATGCATGACATTAAGTAACTTCTTTATGCGTTTCCCTAAGGTTTCTAGGTCATTCTCATGCCAGATTTCTAAGGGTTTTGACAATTTTGCTCTAATTCAAGCTTTATCTCTCGAGTCCACTTAAACCAACAAATTAAGAAGTAAAGAATGAATTGCCAAAAATAAGAATAAAACATGCTTCAATTCATGGTAAGAAAGTCTTAACAAGTAAATCAAATTCTAACTACAATATTTAGCTACTCTAAATCACATGAAAATCAAGCTAAACATGTAGAAAACGTCAGAAAACGCTATTACAATTTGAAAGAAAAGGAAATTAAACTTATGTGTCGATGTCGGTCCTTCGTCTACGAGCTCCCGTCTTCGATCTCGAACCTCCAGGAATGCTTTGGCTCCCAAAAATGCTATTTTCTCTTTTTTACAAAGTATATTTCGAAATTAGGGTGGAAAATCTACCAAATTCGGCTCCTCTTTACAAGAATGCATAAGGTTGTATTTATAGGCTCAATCGGTACAACATTGCAACGCTAGGGACAAAGTTGCAATGTTGTACCCTAAACACGTGGTAAATAAGGAAACAGTCGGCAACGTTGCAACCCTGAGGGCAGTGTTGCAACACCGCTACCCTAGCGCACGCGTTTGTCTATCGAAGTAGCGTTGCGACGCTGCAAGGCAGCGTTGCAACGCTACCTGCACGACCTTCATACACATCTTCTTATCGAGATAGCGTTGTAATGCCCTAAGGCAGCGTTACACGCTATCGCCTGGAGTCTTCAATGCTTATAAACAGCAAGCATGGCGTTGCAACGCTCTTTATGGCATTGCAACGCCATCACCTCGGGTCTTCAAGCTTAGATTGATCTTTCTTCTTCTGAATGATGTTATTTTTAGCTCTAAATAGCCTCGTTTCGATCCCGAGTGATCCAAGATGTCTCCAAATGTCCTGTTTAAGCTCTTATCCCTAAATTGAGTGATTTAAACAAGTAAAAGCTCTGAAATGATCATAAAACTAGCAATAATTAGGCCTAAGGATAGCACATTTTGTGTGCTATCAAACACCCCCCAAACTTAAACTTTTGCTAGTCTCGAGCAAAAACAGAGTTAAACATTAGATTGTTCTTAAACATGCATTTGATTCAAGCCTAAAAAATTAAAGGAAAAATCTAGTAACCACAGGAAACACTCAAACATAACACTTCAGCAAGCAATTTAAAATTTTTCCTAAGTGTTCCTATGTGTGTGTGTGGTTAGCCTATGTTCCCTTTATTTTTACTAAGCCCAGATCAACTTTATAAGCCTTTCCATTCAACTTCCCCCTACACTGGTCTTAATTACTAATCTTTGAATCTCCACACATTCAAGAATTAAATAACTCTACTCATCATTTCAAAACTACAAGAACACAGACTATGTGCATAATAGTGCAGGAAAAACTCAAGAAATTTTTTAAATTAACTCGAATTCATATCATGCTTTCAAGTTTCAGCAGAGAATCACAAGAATTTCCAATTAAATCTCATCCTAGACTATCATGATCATACTTATGTAAAAGATCAATCAACAATTCAAAGACATACTCGTGATAAAGATAACAAATAAACAACATCCCACCCCCAAACTTAAACTAAACATTGTCCCAAATGTTTGCAGAATTAAGCACAAATTAAGTATAAGGGTAAGAGTGAAAAATATTGTCCTGGGTGATGGAGATCTTTCTGAGTTTCTTGGATAACCAAAGCATGTGTGTTGGAGTTCCTCAGAACGAGAGCATGGATTTCAACGAAGAAAAGCATCGTCACAACCTATAAAGCAAAACGACAACTAGTAAATAAACTAAGAATTGAAAAACAACTAAAAACAAACTAAAGCAAGCTAAAGACGAAAAAACAAAAGTAAGTAAAGCTTGGGTTGCCTCCCAAGAAGCACTTTGTTTAACGTCTTTAGCTAGACTGTACTCCCTCAGGGTGTTTCTTTCCTTGCTTGCAGTGCCTTGACTAATGTGTTCATTTGGCCAATCTGGGTCTCTATATTCTTTATTGCAGCTCCATGACTAGTAACAATACCATATAGACCGGTGACTGCATTCTCCAGTTGATTGGACCGACTTCTGGATTCAGCTATGAAGGAGTGCAATGTCTCTTCCAGCGATGGTTTCCTCTCTGATGTAGAAGCATGCCCTGTAGAAGGATTCAACACATTTTTGTTGTTAGCATAAGAGAAATTCTCATGATACCTCAAACCTGGATTGTAATCTGTTGGGAGGTTATTCTGAGTCCGATTTCCTCCATAGGTGTTGCTTCTGTTGTTCAGGTAGTATAATTACTCCATAGTGGATTCTCCATTGGGCTGGGAGCATTGAGAGGACATCCCTGTTCGTGGTGATCCTGCAATATTATTCAGAGCATAAGTGAGAGATGTCCTATGAGATCTAAGAGAGGTTACCCCATCAAGTTGATACAATCCAAATTTCATCGCTTAGATCTGCATCATTGTCCGTAGGCCACTAGTAGTGGGCGATTGACACTTCCTCGAGTAGGGCACGTGCTTCGCACACACGTTGTTCGCCATGAAAGCCCTTCCAAAGCGGGCATCCGTAATGGTCCTAGTCTTACCTTCCAGTCCATTATAAAACAATTGTACCTGGAGCAAATCTGGGTAGCCATGTTGTGGGCACCTCCTGAGCATGTCCTTGTACCTTTCCAATGCCTTAAATAGTTGCTCTCCCTCTTGCTACCTGAATGTTCCAATCTCAGTCCTTAACTTTGCAACCTTCACAGGTGGAAAGAATTTGGTCATGAAGGTTTGGGCCAACTCCTCCCCCGAAGTGATATACTACCTGAGGGAAGACCCCCGAGCCATTCTTTGGCTCTACCCTGCAAAGAGAAAGGAAAGAGACGTAAGCGAATACTATCAGCAGAGATACCATTCATTTTAAATGTACCACAGATTTCTAAGAAATTTTGAAGATGAGAGTTAGGATCTTCTGTGGCTAAGCCTCTGAAAGCACCTTCCCTAACCATTTGTATCAACCCTGTCTTAAGTTCAAAATTATTAGCATTTATGGGGGCATGGACTATTCCAGCCTGCTTAGAATTAAACGCAGGTTGGAAATACTCCCTGATAGGTTTGGGGTTATTGATGAGCTCCTGATCAGCCATTTCCTGGGGTTCTGCTCTTCCTTCCCTTAGGAATCTCCTACAGGTCCTCTCGATCTCAGGATCAAAAGGGTGCAAGTCTAAAATGCTATCTTGCTTCTCTTGGGCACTAGACAGATAATTATTTTTGTATTTTTGTTTAATGAAATGAAAGAACTAAAATCAAAACAAGACTCGTGAGTATAAGACAAATGGTTATAAAAAATTAGGGGAATTTCTGGGGATAAAAGGAAAGAAGACTTCTCAACCTCTAACTCTATCACCTGGATTTCCTCTGTGGAAGTGATTATCTCCCCATCGTCTACCTCACTAACCTGATTATGGTGTGCCTCTGTCTCCCCCAAACTATTTTCACTATCATAAGAACAAATCCTCCTAGGTGGCATCTCCTGAGTGATAAGGATAATAAATTGTTCCTGTAGGGCCTTAAGGGGAACTACTAGCTGGTTAAGATACTGAGCTCTATCTTGTACTATTTTCCAAAGTCCTACCACCTCAGTTTCTAACCTATCCAACCTCTCTAATTCACTATGAACCAAATTTTTAATTTTCAATTCTAAGGCATATTCCGCTAATTGGTCCATAAGAGAAGATTTTTCTATGGGGTTGTCAGGGTACAACAAATTATGGTCCCAAGTGTCTAAATAACTACCATCATAAGAATTTTCATCAATTTCAGGTACAAAATGGTAAAAATTAGACACATGGTATTCAGAGAAATCATGATGCACATACCTAGGGTCCTGAGAGGGACAATAGAATAGTGGAGAATCAAAATCATGCAAAGTCATATTTGAAAAATTAATAATTCAGATCAAGACTTCTACACAATAACAACACAACCAAAAACAGGGAAAAAGACTAAAAAACAGACAAAACTAAAATAAAACAAATAAGGAAACAAACAGACACACAAAGCAAATAAGGATAAACACACAAACAAGCTTTAGTCTAAAATTTCAAATTTTCTCCTAATATTAATTAATCTAAATAATCGCCACTCCCTGGCAACGACGCCAAAAACTTGTTACGTAAAATTTTATTAATATGCAATACCGTAGTGTACGGGTCAAGTTTTAGTATAGTGATTTAAGAGTCCAAGTATCGTCCTAAGGAATGGATTTCTAGATTAATTAATTACTAAGATACTAATTCTCAATTTTAGCTAAAGAAACATAACATGGATAGGTGATCGAAAATAAAGACAACAAACAAACAAATATGTAGAGACATGAATTGATAGATTTGAGGAAAGTGATTTTACAAGTTAATAACCTAACTAACACATGCATTGAACCAAGAGATGAAGTTATAAACAAGAAGTAAAATACTCAAGAAAACCTCTCGATTCTTTGTGAGCCTCACACATGGAATAAACTCCATAGTCTCCATATGAACCTATGAAATGCATGGCATTAAGCAACTTCTTTATGCGTTTCCCTAAGATTTCTAGGTTATTCTCATGCTACATTTCTAAGGGTTTTGACAATTTTGCTCTAATTCAACCTTTACCTCTCGAGTCCACTTAAACCAACAAATTAAGAAGTAAAGAACGAATTGCCAAAAATAAGAACAAAACATGCTTCAATTCATGGTAAGAAAGTCTTAACAAGTAAATCAAATCCTAACTACAATATTTAGCTACTCTAAATCACATGAAAATCAAGCTAAACATATAGAAAACGTTATAGAATACTATTACAATTTGAAAGAAAAGGAAATTAAACTTATGTGTCAATGTCAGTCCTTCCTCTCTGAGCTCCGTCTTCGATCTCGAACCTCCATGAATGCTTTGGCTCTCAAAAATGCTCTTTTCTCTCTTCTTACAAAGTGTATTTCAAAATTAGGGTGGAAAATCTACCAAATTCGGCTCCTCTTTACAAGAATGTATAAGGTTGTATTTATAGGCTCAATCGGTACAGTGTTGCAACGCTAGGGACAGCGTTGCAACGCTGTACCCTAAATGCATGTTAAATAAGGAAACAGTCGGCAGCGTTGCAACGCTGAGGGCAGAGTTGTAACGCCGCTACCCTAGCGTGCACGTTCCTCTATCGAAGTAGCGTTGCGACGCTGCAAGGCAGTGTTACAACGCTACCTGCACGGCCTTCATACACATCTTCTTATCGAGATAGCATTGCAACACCCTAAGGCAGCGTTGCAACGCTATCGCCTGTAGTCTTCAATAGTTCTAAACAACAAGCATGGCGTTGCAACGCTCTTCATGGCGTTGCAACGCCATCACCTCAGGTGTTCAAGCTTTTTGATTGATCTTTCTTCTTCTGAATGATGTTATTTTAAGCTCCAAATAGCCTTGTTCAGATCCTAAGTGATCCAAGATGTCTCCAAATGTCCTGTTTAAGCTCTTATCCCTAAATTGAGTTATTTAAACAAGTAAAAGCCCTGAAATGATCATAAAACTAGCAATAATTAGGCCTAAGGATAACACATTTTGTGTGTTATCAATTCTCGAACATGATCCATGTTTTATGTCATCACATAAAGTTCAAGTCTACATTAAATAGCCTCAGGACCTTAGTTTATTGGATTGATTATGGTATACTAATTCAATAACAATTTTATCGAAGAAGAAACACGAAAAAATGTTTATCAATTACAAACTACGAGTTTTAGGACATAAAATCCAACAAAATTTGGTTTGAAGTCGAAGCCAACCAGTATAAGGTCGAGGCCGACCAGGAGAAGGTCGAGGCCGACCAACGCAAACCCAAATCTGAGGCCAAATTTATCCCAAGTAAGTAATGAATTCTTGCTTTGGTGTTGTACGAAGCATGTTAGAGATTCCTTTTTTTATCTAAGTTTGATTGATAAGGACAAACAACTCTATTCGTTTAAGCATATCTCTGGGAAACCAGGAATATTTCCATGTATATAAAGAGGTGTAATGACAATGAATAGAGAACACACTTTCATTTTAAAAAAAGGAGCCTTACATCAAATTTAGAAGAAATAAAAATTGGAATACATAGAAGCTAAGATTCTTCCACACCAGCTCCACCACTACTGTTAGAGTCTTGAGATTCAGGAAAAGCATTAAGATCATTCTTAAATGCGGCGTAGTCCTCTTCGATGATCCCAAAGTCTATGTCCTTGAACCGTCTGGAAGCACGTTTTATAGCCCAGTTGCACCCACCATCAAAGATGTTGTTCTGTCGAGCAGCGAATTCTTCTGTTTGAACTCTTCAGCCAAGTATTCAATGTTGGTCAGACAGGCGTGTGCTTCAGTCATCTGATTGCGAACAGTTTGAAGCTCAATCCTGGTGGAATTAAGCTCAACCTGAATCTCCGCAAGGAGATGATTGGCCTGGTTCAGGCTAGCTTGGGCTTGGACTAACTCATCCCTAGGCACAAAGTTAGCTGGAGAGTGTTAATAGTCTCCGCCATAGCCATTGCAGACATGCTGAGACGACCAAAGCTCTAAAAAACAACAAAAGGATCAGTTGCAAAGAAATAAGAAAGTGAAGAGAACATACGAACGGAAGGAAACTTACATGACAAAGATCAATGATCGCTTCATTAAAGCCCCTCATAGGATCGTTGGCTATAAATCCGGTAGGATGTTCTTGGCTTACCCCTCTCCAAAGCTCAAAACTCCACCCCAGAAGTTCGATTTTAGTGGTTGGCGAAGTGTAACCTTCAGAAAGAGTAAAGGTCCGAGGATGTGAAGGGTTTGATAACTCGCCATAGGAGAGTTATTTTTCTAGAATTTTACTGCATAATCCACTTGAATTGCATAGAATTTATTGAGCCTCATGTTAATTTATCCCTAAATTGTGTGTGTTTGTTTTAAAATCTTGAATTTAAGCATTAGGCTCGAAAAGAATTAATGTTGATGTTTTTGTGCTTCAATATAAGAAATTTGGGAAATAAGCTAACAGTTAATTAAAGACTGGAAGACGAGATTTTTAACTCCAAAAAAATTCTTTCATATTTAGTTTGATTGACAATTGAATTTATGAATTTATTTGGGATTTTATTTTGTGCATGAGATGTATAAAAAATTACAGGAGTCTCCAAGGGTATTTTAGACATTTTACCCAAAGGGTAAGATGATCTTTTTACTTCTAAGTGCATTTTTGTAATTTTTAGAGTTAAGCCAACATCATCTTATACGGAGGCTAGGTTTTACAAGGAAAAGTTGAGGAAGAGAGAAAACCGAGTAGAGGGAAAAGAGGCGAGAGAGGCATTCCACTTGGCGTTTTGCTGAAGCAAGACTGCTGCTTTCAAAAGGAAGGGAGGGTTTTGCTAAAGAAAATCGAGAAAGAGGAGAGGCGTTCGGTGTGGAACCAAGACGTTGTTGTGTTTTGCTATGGAAAAAATTTAGAGGAGGAAAAAAGAAAAGGTTGTTGTGGTTTTGCTATAGCAGGGCGTTTTTTTGGCAAGGGGGTTGCTGCGGTTTAGGCTGTTGATTTGAGGGGTTGTCTTTACTGAATCAAATCGAGGGAGTCGATTTGGAAGAAGCCAGCGACCTTGCTGAAGCAAAGGAGGCCTTCGGGAGGACGAAAACCATTTGTTGTAGCAATCCGATGTCGACTGCCCGCGAGGCAAGAAGCCATCTCGACTTTGCTAAAGCACACCATCATTGGGGCTGTCACATGTTGCATTCGGCTGTTGTCTTTGCTGAAGCAAAGGTGAGCAGTCTATCACCGTCCAACATTCTGATATGCATTTTGCTGAAGCAAAACAAGGACACTCGCCTTGCGTAACTCATTCATATTCTCTAGTTGTTATTGTTGTTTTTTTTTTCTACCATTTGACACTGATTTTGGGGATGTTTTACACACTTGAATTTGTGACTTTTTTTAGGCTGAATTTGTGACTGTTTTGGGTTTCCCTTGTGATACCGTTACAACACATAATTTGAATTTATTAAACAATGTAGCATGCCTCAATTAGAGAATTGTGAGTTGATTTTCGCCATGCACTAATTCTTCTTAGGCAAGGGTTAGGTTGTTTTCAATGTAATCTTGGAATAAATTTATGATTGATGTCGTTCGTTGGATTTATGAAATTTTATTGATTTTTAATGGCAAATTGAAATTGGCCACTTTAATTTCTCTAGAATTCATGAACATGGGAGAGCTAATGAATTAGGAAAATCAGATTTCATTCTAGGATTCTTGAGTTAATTAGGAATAATTAACCCACCTAGAACCTTAAACAGTGTGCGTAATTTAGATCAACAATTGGAAAATTGTAGATTTCAAAACCCAATGATTTTGAAAAATTCATTTGAATACATATGTAGGTAAATTCAAGGCATCAATTGAATTTTCATTCCATTTGAACATGAGAAATCCAATCTAACCCAAACCCTTTTTCATTAAAAAAACTCACCTCTTGCACCTTGTCTCTTGCTTGCATTCTCCTATCATTTGTTTTTATTTCAATTGTTTTCTTGCATCTTGTTCGCATTTAAATCAAATTCCTATTTGTGTGTTCGTTTATTTTCAACAAAAAATGTGCATGCCCATGCATTGCGCTAAAATAAAGGAAATTTGCTAGGACACTCATTCACTTAGATTTAGCTAATCCTTGTGGGATCGATACTTAACTTATCATTTCTTGCCCATGATCGTGTATACCTGCACGTCATAGAAGTGTCAGAGTCTCATTCTTGTTTGCATTAGTTTAAGGCACTCGATATTTCGCATCAAGTTTTTGGCGTCATTGTCGGGGACTAAGTTGATTCTTATCTTGTTTGAGTTGATTTTAGCGAATTTTATCATTGTTTCTTGATGGTTGTGTCTTGTTGTCATTCTTGCGTGTTTTTATCTTTGTTCAATCCTGAATATTGTTTCTGGTTGTGTTGGTGCATATCGTGTTTATGAGCCTGTTATAATTGTTTCATTACTTTATTATGGCTTATGATAACTTTGGGTGGTCTTCTTGTCCCAATGAGCAAACACAATGTAGTTCTTTTTCTTATGATCATCCCTTTGCCAACTTATAGTCTTTTAGTGAGGAAAATGGAGCTTATGGCTACCAAATGCCTAATTACTATCATACTAACCCTATGAGTTATGGGCATTCTATGTATGATAATAATCAGAGCAATTGGTCCTATGAACCATATCCTAGGGTTTTGAGCCATATCCTTCCTATATTCAAGGAACCCAGGTAGAAGACAAATCTTCCCTGGAAATGTTGTTATTAGAATTTATGAGAACCACGGATGAGGGAAATTGTAGAATAGGGAAGTCAATTCAATGCCTAACAAATACACTTGTCTCCCTTCAAGAACAAATGTATTTAGACTCGTCTGAGGTTGAGCACCCTAGGGAAGATAGTGAAGGAAGACCCAAGATAGTTCGATGAGTCACTTGATCACTGACCCGATGTTACAAACTTCAAGATCCTAGTCCTTCACATTTTTCTTAGTATGGCCATTTAGAGGATTGTGCTTTAGATATAAAAGAACTAGAACCTTTTAGCACACATGAGGATAGAGTTAGTGAGAGTGTGGAAGAGGTCAAGTCGTGTGTTGTTGAGTTAGACCAGGAGGTATAGTTTGAGGCTTTTTAGTCTATGTCAGTTCTATCTTCTGATTTTTCTCTTATTGGTGAGTGCTTTTCTTTCTATTCTCTCGAGTAAGTGTCTTTGTTTGAGTCTGATTATTTTCCTGTTTTTCCTTCTTTTCTTTTAATATATAAAAAATAAAAAATATATCTATTTTGAGCTCTCACGAGAAGCTAGTATTCTTGCTAGCTTTGATTTGTTTTGTAGATTCAAGAAAGAGAGGACGAAATAAATGAGAGAATTTTTATGTACCTTGACAAGTCCAAGTGTACTACGTCGAGCTAATGATGCTAAACAAACGCTTCTTGCGAGGCAACCCAAGAATTATTTCATTTGTTTCATTTTTAGTTGTTTTTTCTTTTGTTTTAGTTGAATAAATAACCCTTGCCTATTTTGTAGATCCCTTGGGGTTTGGTGATTGATATGCGCTTTAGTAGAAGTCTCCTCGATTCAGGGCAGTATTGTTCTCCCTTCCATCTTTCTTAATTGTCCTTAAGCATGCTTAAGTGAGTAGTTTATACATTATGGCCAATGTATGCTTTAACCATGGGGGAGGGGGGGATGTGTTGTTCTGAATCTGATTTTGGGTTTAATTGAAATTTTTTCTATTGATGAGATTGTGTGTTGTTAGCGTTTATAGAGTGTTGCATGCCCTTGTGATTATGAAGTTATTTACTTGCTTTAGGACTTCAAAATGATATATTTTGACTACTGGATTCCATGTTTAGTTGCTGGGTTTCATGGTCTTTGATATGCATGATGTAGGTAGTTGATTTATTATGTGTAAGCAAGTAAAAATAGGAAAGATGGTTGTTGTCCCTTTTATAAAAATTTAGTTTCTGCATGTTTTTAATGGTAAAGAGTGTACTATCTTTTGTAGAAACTTGGTATACATCTCCTTGGAAATGAAAAGTTAAGGCCAAATCTTAGCGTTAATGAAAATAAGAGTTGTTGCTTGTGTTTCAGGCAAGAGTATGCTATCTTGTTGTTGTTTCTCGAGGTCAAGCTTGTCATTAGGGTTCTTTAGTGCGCTTATGGTTAGTGTGTCAATCAAACTAGTTAGGATTCAATTCCTAGACCAAAGTTTGAAAGCTAGAAGACATGACAAGTTAGGTAACCCATATATACATCTTTTAGAGCTCTTCAAAATTTGTAAACTCCAAATTTATAATGATCATTTCAAGTTTGGGAGATTTACCCGACCTCCCTAACTTAATGAGGATATTGAGTAATCTAAGTTTGGGGAGAAAGGTAAATTCTCCATATTTGTTTTAGAAAAAAGAAAGAGAGAAAGAAGAAGAAAAAAAAGAGAAAGAAAGAAAAAATGAGCAAAGACAAAGAATATATAACTTATTGTTGCACATTTATTTTAAAAACATTAGAGTCAGTTCAGGCAACTTGGTGCTCGATGTCAGGGGGTCTGGGCACTAACCATGTTGGCCTTTTAGAGCGAAGGTATCAAGCAAGAAGCTTGTACCGCCCATTGCTTAGGTGCGCTATGCTAACCACGTGTGTCATTCTAAGAATTACGGGAGAGTAAAAAATAAAAAAAAAAATAATAAAGTAGGTGAAAAAAAAGAAAAAAAAACTTAGCCCTAAGTAGTGAGTTTTATGGAAATGGAGGGGAATAATGTACACATTTGTTTTTAGAAAAAATAAAATAAAAATGAATGATCATATAATTATACTCATGGGTGTTTTGGAGTGTGACTTATCTTTAACTATGAGTTGCTTGATTTTAATGATTAGGATTCTAGTGATTGAGTTGAGGCGTTGCGCAACAGAGTCCTAGTGGGTTTGCTCTTGGTTATTGATGCATAAGCGTAGCTAGGAAACCTCGGGTGAGCCACTTAGAGAGCATTGAATGAATGGTGACTTGTAGCGTAGAGCATAAGAATTCAATCTTTATTTAATTAACCCAAATGATTTGAGTCTTGAAAGGTCTTTAAAATCTTTAGGGAATAGAACTCATTGATGACAATGAGTAGTTCAAGTTTGGGGGTTTGATAACTCGTCGTATGAGAGTTATTTTTCTTGAATTTTAGTGCATAATCCACTTGAATTGCATAGAATTTATGGAACCTCATGTTAATTCATCCCTAAATTGTGTGTGTTTGCTTTAAAATCTTGAATTTAAGCATTAGGCTCGAAAAGAATTAATGTTGATGTTTTTGTGATTCAATTTAAGAAATTTGGAAAATAAGCTAACGGTTAATTAAAGACTGGAAGATGAGATGTTAACTCCAAAAAAACCTTTCATATTTAGTTTGATTGACAATTGTTATGAATTTATTAGGGATTTTTCTGTGTGCATGAGATGTATAAAAACTTATAGGAGTCTCCAAGGGCATTTTAGACATTTTACCCAAAGGGTAAGATGGTCTTCTAATTTCTAAGTGCATTTTTGTAATTTTTAGAGTCAAGCCAACATGATTTTATATGGAGGCTAGGTTTTACAAGGAAAAACGGAGGAGGAGAGAAAACCGAGTAGAGGCAATAGACGCGAGAGAGGCATTCCGTTTGGCGTTTTGCTGAAGCAAGATTGATGCTTTCAGAAGGAAGGGTGGGTTTTGCTAAAGTAAATCGAGAAAGAGGAGAGGCGTTCGGTTGTCCGCGAGGCAAGAAGCCATCTCGACTTTGCTGAAGCAATGCCATCATTGGGGTTGTCACCTACTACATTCGGTTGTTGTCTTTGCTGAAGCAAAGGCGAGCAGTTTGTCACCGTCCAACATTCTGATTTGCGTTTTGCTGAAGTAAAACGAAGACACTCACCTTGCGTAACCTACTCATTCTCTAGTTGTTATTGTTGTTTTTTTTCAACCATTTGACACTGATTTTTGGGTTGCTTTATACACTGTTTAGGCTGAATTTGTGAATGTTTTTAGGCTGAATTTGTGACTGTTTTTAGGCTGAATTTGTGATATCGTTATAACACATAATTTGAATTTATTGAATAGTGTAGCATGCCTCAATTAGAGAATTGTGAGTTGAATTTCACCATGCACTAATTCTTTTTAGGCAAAGGTTCGGTTGTTTTCAATGTAATCTTGGAATAAATTTATGATTGATGTCGTTGGTTGGATTTATAAAATTTTAATGATTTTTAATGGCGTATGAGAATTAAAATTGGCCACTTTAATTTCTCTAGAATTCATGAACTTGGGAGAGTTGATGAATTAGGAAAATAAGATTTCATTCTAGGATTCTTGAGTTAATTACGAATAATTAACCCACCTAAAACCTTAAACAATGGGCGTAATTTAGATCAACAATTGGGAAACTGTAGGTTTTAAAACCCAATGATTTTAAAAAATTCATTTGAATACATGTGTAGGTAAATTCAAGGCATCAATTGAATTTTCATTCCATTTGAACATGAGAAATCCAATCTAACCCAAACCCCTTTTTCATTAAAAAAATCTCACCTCTTGCACCCTCTTGCTTGCATTCTCCTATCCTCTCATTTAATTTCAATTGTTTTCTTGCATCTTGTTCGCATTTAAATCAAATTCCTATTTGTGTGTTCGTTTATTTTCTACAAAAAATGTATGCCCATGTATTGCGCAAAAATAAAGGAAATTTGCTAGGACACTCATTCACTTAGATTTAGCTAGTCCTCGTGGGATCGATACTTAACTTATCACTTGTTGCACACAATCATGTATACTTGCAATCGTAGAAGTGTCGGAGTCTCATTCTTGTTTGCATTAGTTTAAGATACTCGATATTTCGCATCAGGGTTCTCCCCTTCTGAGGAAGAAGCAATGTTCCTCCGAGTGTGTCGCGTGCTAACTCCAGCGGACGAGGTGGAAGATTATAAGGTTAAGAGGGAGGAACCTCACCTATCGATGGACTAGAATCCTCGACCCTCGAAGGTCCAACCCCACCACGAGTTTTTTTCTTCTTCATCTGCTCCATAGTCTCATACAAGGAAGCACTTCGCGGAGGCATTTCTAAAAAACGAAACAACATGTTAGTTAGTCAAAATGCAGTAAACAAAAGTCGAAAAAAAGACGCAAGCTGAAGAAGTTGAAGGTCAAGCCCAACCAGGATGGTCGAGATCGACTAGGAGGATGGTCGAGGTCGATTTCCTCTGACAATCTCCCCCCATACAAGTTGAACATCTATCATTGCAAAATTCAAAGAAAACAAACCTTCAAAAAGTGGAGGAGGCGCGAAACCAACTCTTTCAAGATTCTCCTGACTCACAAGAACAGGTCCGAAACGAGAAGAAGCTTCCAAAGTTTTTACAACCCTTACAAAGGCTCGAACTGTGGCAGGACCACGAAATACCAAAGGAAATAAATAAAAAGGAAAATACAACATGGTTAGACAAAACTTATGAATGCAGTTTCTAAGAAGACAAGGAATGAGAAAGCGAATAACTCACCATAATTCTCAAGCTTAGTGGAATCTGAAGGGAATTAGAATCCCCACGCAGCGGAAGACGATTGAATCGTCATGGTATCATCATGTAATGTACTTATTAAAATCGATCTACCTATTAGATCTAGGCCAAACATGCTAAAAAGATTACAACGATGAGGATAACTTACTTGTTGTAGATCGATTCAGCAACCTCTCCTTGCAGATCACGAACTCTTCGCGCTCCTCGATCTCCACGAACTCTTCCCACGAACGGATCTCGAACACTACCAAAATAGATCTTCTTGGTTGTTCTCATTAGGAGAAGGGAAGTTGGTGGGAACTTCCTTTTGTTTTGGAAGAGGTGGAGAAATGAGAGAATAGAGAGAAAGCACTTTTGGATTCTTAGGTCAAAATCCAAAAATGACAACTTGGCTTACCAAACCCATCTAACAAAGGGTTTAAATAGTGGAATGATGAAGTTCACAACTTCACATAATTACCACTTTACCACAACCATATGTTATGTAAATCTCATTCACATAATTATATAATATAAGATATCTCATATCTTATGTTGCAAATCTCATTTGCAATAATTGTGGATTTAATCAAATTGAATCACATTCAATTTATTTTTTCTCTATCAATTTCTCCAATTAGCCTTTAATTCAACAATTAGGCTAACATATAGTTTATTATGAATCTCATTCATATTAAACTATATATTATATCATCTATATGATATAATCACTCTTAAAGTGAAATTGAACACTTCAATTTCATACTAAAACTTTAACCCTTCTTTTATCCCAGATTGAGCCAACCAAAGGACCTAATGGACCTACATTGACGAGCTCCAATGATTTGAGGTTAACCAGTCAAACTATTTTACCTGGTCAACAAATGTTCATTAGCTACAGTGAATACTCCACTAAAGCCCTCGTAGTCGTACTCCCATCGAGTGTAGAATATTACGTGTCCACCGATATAACCAATGCTTATGAGTCGACCCTTCACAAAGTTGTTCGTTAGACATGGTCGGGTCAAATTACCGCTTTACCCTGTGTCTACATCTTGTTCCTTAAGTCCCCACTCGCTCCTCTAATGAACAACATATTGTGATGGTCCAACCATACACAACACCCTTCTCGGGCGGTGAGAAGGTGGGCGCCGTTGTCCAAGCCCCGGAGACAAGACTTAAGGGAACAACCCTCTAGTTTCCCTATAGGCGGGAAATGAGTGAATTCCATCTCGCGTAATTAGGTTCCCGCTCTCTACTTGGTTCTGTCCCCGAGAAGATAGGCATATTGGGCGAGTGACTCGGACCACCTCACCCATTACTAATCAAAGGATGCACTCGGCAGACATGAGAGTCCGTAATACGCTCGTGATTCGTGTCGAGTCACTAATGGTCATCTACGAATTTATTAGTCTTTGTCTTTGTTAATGGTGTTATATCGCGAAGTCTAATAATTCACGGTCCTGGCCTTGTACAATCTCATTGTACAGATGCCCCCACTCGCATGTCAACCACATGAACGAGTCGATCACCTCGCTTGTATCTAATACAAAGCGAGCCGCATCCACAAGTGTATCCGTGGATTAGGTCTCCAACCCCATCCTTATACTCGAGACCATTCGGTCATTAACTCGAACGTGATCCTCCTTGTGTGTCAAATACACACCGCTTCAAGTTCTAGTTTTCTCATATATTCAATAACCCCGGAGCTTAGTTTATTGGAAAGGTTTAAAATATTTATGAGACACAAAGTGAAGAAAATAATAACTCTTATTAATTTCAAAACAATATTTTTCAAACACGAGATTAGGACAAAAATCCCAACAAACTCCCACTTGGACTAAGCTAGTGGAGAAGGTACATTTCAAAATGTATTTGAATTACAATAAAAATTACAATAAACTAGGACATTGAATACCCGCTTACATATCTCCCACTTGCCCTAGTCAGAAGCTCTCGAATACCTAGACTCTCTAGGTGACCCTCAAACACTTTAGCCGTGAGGGGCTTTGTAAATGGATCAGCTACATTGTGCTCCGATGCTATCTCGGTGATCATCACGCCTCTCGCGGTGCACAATTTCCCGTGACGATGATACTTGCGCTCAATGTGTTTACCTCTCTTATGGCTTCGAGGTTCACGTGGAATTGGCTATCGCACCATCAAGTATCACGTAATGCAGCGTGATTGACAAGTTCATATTTGGAACAACTTCCAAGTCTATCATGAACTTCCTTAGCCAAACAGTTTCCTTTGCAGCTTCACAAGCCGCAACATACTCTGCTTCCATAGTGGAATCAACAATGCATCATTGCTTGATGCTTCGCCAGACATGACTCCTCCATTCAAAATGAAGGTTGACCACAAGTGGATTTCCTAGAATCCTTATCACCAAAAATCGAGAATCTGTGTATCCCGTAAGATCAAATCCCCACGCCCATACACTAAGTCGTAGTTCCTCGTTCTCCTAAGATACTTGAGGATTGTCTTTACTACCGCCCAAAGTGATCTAATCTCGATTGGACCGATATCTACCGACAATTTCGATCGCATAAATGTATGTGGGACCTTGTACACAACATGGCATACATCAGCTCCCTACATTGAAGCATATGGAATACGCCTCATATCCTCAACATCTTGAGGAGTCTTAGGACACCGATCCTTAGACAAATGAACCCCATGCCTAAAAGGCAAAGATGCCCTTCTTGAGTTCTCGCATCTTATATCTAGACAACATCTTGTCAATATAAGATGCCCGAGACAAGGCTAGTATTCTGCTCTTTCTGTTCCTGGACTATCCGGATACCTAGAACATACTGAGCTTCTCCCAAATCTTTCATTTGGAATTGTGAAGCTAGCCATTTCTTAACGCCGAGAAGAAATTCTACCTCATTCCCAATGAGAAGAATATCGCCCACGTACAACACCAAAAATGCGACGCTTTGTCAACGATTTTCTTGTAGACACAAGGCTCGTTCGGCATTTTGATCAAAGCCATAAGACTTGATTGCCTCATCAAATCTTATGTTCCAAGACCTCGGCTTGTTTCACCCATAAATGGACCTATGAAGCCGCAAACCTTTTGCTCTTGGCCTTGGGCAATGAACCCTTTGGGTGGGTCCATGTAGATGGTCTCATCAAGTTTGCCATTCGTAAAGGCCGTCTTGATATCCATATGCCATACCGTAGTCATAATATGCGGCGATGGCCGAAGGATCCTGATTGACTTTACCATGACAATAGTGTGAAAAGGTTTCCTCATAGTCAACCCTTCAACCTGGGTAAAACCCTTTGCCACTAGTCGGGCTTTGAAGGTTTGCACCTTCCCATCTACGCCACGCTTACGCTTGTAGATCCATTTGCAACCAATAGGTAAAACCCCATCCGGTTGATCCACAAGCTCCCGCATGCATTGAAGTACATAGACTCCATTTCTTGGTCCATAGCTTTAATCCACTCGTCTTTATCAACATCAACCATTGCCTGATTATAGGTCAATGGATCCTCACAGTCATCGTTAGCAGCGACAACTGAGGTTTCAACTAAACCCATATAGCGATCGGGCTGTCTCACAGTCCTCCCACTACGTCGAGGCATTGCCAACTCTTGGGAACGGATTTGACTAGACCCGCCAGGGTCAACAACGCCATCGACGTACTAGTTCCATCAAGAACTCTTGCCGATGTAATGTCCATTTCATTCAATACAATTTTGCTTCTAGGTAAATGATCCCTGATGTGGTCTTCCTCTAGGAAAACGGCGTTTATCGACACAAGCACCCTATTTTCCTTGGGATCGTAAAACAGACCACCCCTAGTCTCTTTAGGGTAACCTACGAATAGGCACAATTTTAAATGGGGTTCCAACTTCTTCGGGTTTGACACCAACACATGGGTCGGGCATCCCCAAATTCTGAAGTGATGTAAACTACCTTTACGTCCACTCCAGAGCTCAAAGGGTGTTTCAAAAACACTCTTTGAGGGAACATTGTTCAAAATGTAAACCGCAGTCTCTACTGCGTACCCCCAGAAAGAATCAGGGAGACGAGCATAGCTCATCATCGACCGAACCATGTCCAACAAGGTTCTATTTCTCCTCTCCGATACACCATTCTGTTGTGGCATACCAGGTGCTGAGAGTTGGGACGTAATTCCGTGTTCTATCATATAGTCCTGAAATTCAGTGTCCATGTACTCTCCACCTCGATCCGATCGAAGTATTTTAAGCGATTTACCTAAGAGGTTCTCAACCTCAGTCTTATACTCCTTGAACTTTTCAAGAGTTTCAGACTTCTTATGCATTAGGTAAATGTACCCATATCCGAGTAATCGCTCATGAAAGACACGAAGTACTCATAACCGCCCCGAGCTTTAACATTCATCGGACCACAGAGGTCAGAATGTACTAACTCAAGAGGTTCTTTGGCTCTATATCCTTTTCCACTAAAAGGACGTTTGGTCATTTTGCCTTCAAGGCATGACTCACATACTGGCAAAGAGTTTTCTTCCAACTCATTTAGAAGTCCACTTTTCACTAGTTTCTCAATCCTATTGAGATTAATGTGGCCTAACCGTAGATGCCAAAGATGGGCATTTTCTTTTGGAGAAATTTTTGCTTTCTTAGTTCGTGTTTCCGCAGTTTTAAACAATTCAGTATTCAAAATACTTTTAACCGAATTGGGTTTTAAATCATACAGATTATTTTCAAGTGAAGTTTAACAAATAACATTCCTTTGAAAGAAATAAACGCTTTATTTAATTCAAAAGAAATCAAAATACGTTGTTCAATTAAGCAGAAATAGAAACAAGGTTTCTAGTAAACCCCGAACTATCTACAAATTGTTTAACAATAAGTACGTCCCGCCATAATGCGACTTCACTGTGTCGATTGTTGCCAATGAGAGACAAGCTCCCTGGATCCAACCCGTAGAGTCACCTCACCCTCTCGCAATGCTACCAGGAATCAATCCCCTGAAAAGAAGAACAAACGTGGTTAGTGGCGCTGAATCTAATATCCGTGAATAGTCATTACTCTCCACTAAACATGTTTCTACCACAAGTAAATCACATTTACCTTGGTTCTTCCTCTCGGCCAGAATTTCTGGACGCTTTTTTTTCCAATGTCCGCTTCCATTGCAGTGGGAAACACTTTCCTTTCTCTCGCAACCTCCTTGACCTTCTTGCTCTCTCCGGGCG
The DNA here is from genome assembly GCA_036507285.1 of Trichosanthes cucumerina. Taxonomy (NCBI): domain Eukaryota; kingdom Viridiplantae; phylum Streptophyta; class Magnoliopsida; order Cucurbitales; family Cucurbitaceae; genus Trichosanthes; species Trichosanthes cucumerina. The sequence continues at coordinate 32,847,824 of CM071836.1, read as the reverse complement.
GCAGCTCGGTCAGTTTTACCCCTCTTCATTCTCTTCTTCCCTTTCGGGCGTGAAGGAGCAACAGATTTTGTCCAAGAGGTCGAACCCCGTGATAAGACTCAGTAGGCAACATTTGCCTCGATTCCTTGACCTGCTCAGTGGACCAAAATTCTCAGAGCTCATTGAGGAGGGTAGTCGATTGTAGCCGATTTTGTTCATAACAACATTGCTATGAAATCAAGGAAACTCTTCAAAGAGTCTCCATGATAAAATCGACTGCTCGACTCGTCGATCGAAGCCCCATTCATCTCAAACAGATTAAAGCGGTCATCATGTCTAGAACATGTTCACGGACAAACGACCCTCTCTCATCATCCGAGCATTGAAAATGTATTTGAGCGAGTCATGTCGGACCTGAAAGTACTGTTGTCCAAACATTTCCTGCAAGGACTCCATGATTTCCTTAGTAGAAACCATCAGCTCATGCTTCTTTGCCAAAACATCAGACATGCTGCCAATTATATAGACCTTGGCCTTTTCATTGGCCCTGATCCATCGATCGTACATATCGCGAACGACTCGCGATGCGGTCGAGCCCGGCATCTGAGGTCACTCCTCAGACAACACGAACTTTATGTCGTTAGTCACCAAAATTGTATTGATGTTGTTTTTCCAGATCTGGTAATTATCTCCCTCTAACTTATCGGAAGCAAGTAAAGCTATAATAGCGCTAGACATTTTTAGCTGAAATTTAAAAAAAAACTTTGTATTAGTCTCGCAAAAAACCTTTTTGAAAAACCAATCTAAATTTTAGCAAAAATATTTCATGATCCCTAGGTCATTCAAAATTTTGCAATGGTACCCTAAAGGTTTAGAATGACTGCCACCGAAGGGTGAACAAAACATTCCTCCTCTAAGACGAGACTTTCTCGATCAGACCCTAATCTCAAAATAACTCTTATTCCATTAGGAATCCAATTACCATTGTTCGGTCAAATTCATTAACACTTAACGAATTCTGTGAGTGTCACCCTCAATCTTTAAGTTTCCAAGTATCCGTCCTAACAATAGCCACCGAAGGGGTGAACTAAGAAGGAAAACCAACCAGAAATCAGATCCCTTTCGGGAATTCACCGTGTTCGACTCTCATGATCATGCCCTCCGGCGGGATTGTCCGTCCAGCCAAACTAGCGCATGTATCATGGGTGTCTCACGGTGTGAATCGAAAGAAGAGACCGTGGGTCTCGTTTTCACAAGTCCCGCCCCCACTCACTATAAGTACTCTCTCCATCCACGATGATATTGACCTATACAAATGCCATCCGAAGGGACGCTCCCATTTGCGCCACGAGGCCGAGTATAGATCTCACGGTGTGGACTTAAAAGAGATTTGTGGTTGGAAATTGAAATGTATCTCATACACTATATGTCCTCCCACTCAAGATTACTAATTTTAATAGGGATTGACCTAGATAAACCGACTAAAATTTACATAAGTCTACCAATATAACACTTATATGGTATTTTGCCTAAGTCTATAATCACATTATTAACTTAGGTCTATGTGAGAAAATTAATTAACACTTAATTAATCTACGCTCACGTAAATATAATCTAAGAATCTCCTGACCGAATTCACTCCTGTGTCGAATTCTGTAGGGGTGTTCATAGCGTCAACTTAAATACCCCAAAATTTTAGACAAAACCTTCCTTAGACAGAGTTACTAATCAATCACCATTCAAAGATCATATTTGATTTCCTAAAATTCTAATCTTATTAGAAAATTAGAAAACCTAAGTCTAATTATTCAAGTTCTAAACACTTTAAAACTAATAATTAACTTAGGTTTGCATGCATTTCTATGTTATAGTGCTTGATCATTCATCACATGAATAAGTATATACTATAACATAATTACCATTCATCACATGAATATAAATGCATGAGCATACTTTAATCTAAAAATATAACACTTATATTAATTAAATTAAATATGCATTTAATTACATTATAACTCTTATAATATAACCTATCATGCAAACTATATTATAACTCTTATAATATACATGATGCATGATTATGTTTAACCTAAGGTGGGATTTTAAATCTATATGACATACATAATGCACATATAATTTAATTAAAATCATACATCTCATGCATAAAATAATTAAATAGCAAAATTGGACCTTTTTTTTTTTGCACTGGGGCAATTATTTAATTAAATAAAATTAATATAACATTTATATTAATAATATTTAATAAAATAATCAATAAAATAAATTAAAAACGTTTTTATAAAAAAATCAAAAAATAAACTAAAAACGGAAATAAAACGCCGCAGCTTAAGACTTGAACCCACGCCCTCGCGCATTTATCGCTACAACGCATACAGCGCTGAGGCGCGTCCTCAACGCCACGCGTTACAGTAACGCTACGCCCAGCGTTACCAACGCCATCGTGCTCTGACGCCGACGCAAGGAGGGCGTTGAGATGCCGCTCAACGCCATCAACACCATCGGCGAACAACACCGTTTCTTGCTATTTTTTTGCCGGCTTTTCTCGCTTTCCGCTCCGATTTCTTCACAACAACTCTTGCCACGAACGACCGGACTTACGCACTCGATTTACAACAAAATTACCCAAAACAACGGACCCTTACATTGATCTCATCAACATAATTGTAAATCTAATCTAGTGCCAAAAACCGAAAAACATCCATTTCACAAACCAAACATTCATCTCATGAAAATATGGTAAAATACCCACCTTAATCTTAATAAAACAGTGCATAGATGAATGACCATCGAAATGGCTCGATACCGCTGAAGGAATTAGAATCCTCACACACGTGAAGACGATTGAATCGTCATGGTATCATCATGCAATGTACTTATTAAAATCGATCTACCTATTAGATCTAGGCTAAACATGCTAAAAAGATTACAACGATGGGGATAACTTACTTGTTGTAGATCGATTCAGCAACCTCTCCTTGCAGATCACAAACTCTTCGCGCTCCTCGATCTCCACGAACTCTTCCCACGAACGGATCTCGAACACTACCAAAATAGATCTTCTTGGTTGTTCTCTTTAGAAGAAGGGAAGTTGGTGGGAACTTCCTTTTGTTTTGGAAGAGGTGGAGAAATGAGATAATAGAGAGAAAACACTTTTGGATTCTTAGGTCAAAATCCAAAAATGACAACTTGGCTTACCAAACCCATCTAACAAAGGGTTTAAATAGTGGAATGATGAAGTTCACAACTTCACATAATTACCACTTTACCACAACCATATGTTATGTAAATCTCATTCACATAATTATATAATATAAGATATCTCATATCTTATGTTGCAAATCTCATTTGCAATAATTGTGGATTTAATCAAATTGAATCACATTCAATTTATTTTCTCTCTATCAATTTCTCCAATTAGCCTTTAATTCAACAATTAGGCTAACATATAGTTTATTATGAATCTCATTCATATTAAACTATATATTATATCATCTATATGATATAATCACTCTTAAAGTGAAATTGAACACTTCAATTTCATACCAAAACTTTAACCCTTCTTTTATCCCAGATTGAGCCAACCAATGGACCTAATGGACCTACATTGACGGGCTCCAATGATTTGAGGTTAACCAACAAACTCTTGTACCCTGGCCAACCAATGTTCATTAGCTACGATAACACTCCACTAAAGCCCGTAGTGTACTCCCATCGATGTAGAATATTACGTGTCCACCGATATAACCAATGCTCATGAGTCGACCCTTCACAAAGTTGTTCGTTAGACATGGTCGGGTCAAATTACCGCTTTACCCATGTGCCTACATCTTGTTCCTTAAGTCCCCACCGCTCCTCTAATGAACAACATATTGTGATTGTCCAACCATACACAACACCCTTCTCGGGCGAGTGAGAAGGTGGGCGCCCGTTGTCCAAGCCCTGGAGACAGCACTTAAGGGAACAACCCTTCTAGTTTCCCTATAGGCGGGAACGAGTGAATTCCATCTCGCGTAATTAGGTTCTCACCTCTCTGCTTGGTTCTCGCCCCGAGAAGATAGGCATATTGGGCGAGTGGACCGGGACCACCCTCACCGTACTAATCAAAGGATGCACCCTGACAGCATGTGAGTCCGTAATACGCTCGTGATTCGTGTCGAGTCACTAATGGTCATCTACGAATTTATTAGTCATTTCTCATTAACGGTGTTATATCGCAAGTCTAATAATTCACGGTCCGGCTTGTACAATCTCATTGTACAAGATGCCCCTACTCGCATGTCAACCACATGAACGAGTCGATCACCTCGCTTGTATCTAATACAAAGCGGCCGCATCCACAAAGCAGTATCCGTGCATTAGGTCTCCAACCCCATCCTTATTCTGTAGACCGTTCGGGTCATTAACTCGAACGTGATCCTTTCTTGTGTGTCAACTACACACCGTTCAAGTTCTAGTTTTCTCATATATTCAATGACCTTGGAGCTTAGTTTATTGGAAAGGTTTAAAATATTTGCGAGACACAAAGTGAAGAAAATAATAACTCTTATTAATTTCAAAACAATATTTTACAAACACGAGATTAGGACAAAAATCCCAACAGAATCTGCATAAGTGGAATTTAGGGACCCCGAGCCAACCAATTTCCACTTACTAAAAACCATTTATTTTTCAATTATGAATAGAACTTGGACTATTGATCAGTTTCCCACAAGAAGAACTCAAGTAGTAAGAGAAACGATCAAATAAAGGATTACGACTTAAAATATATAGAGACATGAAAACTTGTGGACTAAGTGAACTACTGATGCGAAATATCTAGTGCCTTAAACTAATGCAAACAAGAATGAGACTCCGACACTTCTACGACGCGTGCAAGTATACACGGTCATGTGCAACAAGTGATAAGTTAAGTATCGATCCGGCGAGGACTAGCTAGATCTAAGTGAGTGAGTGTCCTAGCAAATTTCCTTTATTTTTGTGCAATGCATGGGCATACGATTTTTTTGAAAATAAATAAATGCACAAATTGGAATTGATTTTTTTTTTATGAGATAAAAGTAACTACAATTGTTGCCATAAATAAAAATAATGAGAATAGGATGTAAGAGAACAATTGAAATTAAATGAGAGAATAGGAGAATGCAAGCAAGAGGTGAGATTTTTTTTTTAAATGAAAAATAGGCTTGGGTTAGATTTGATCTTTCATGTTCAAATGGAATGAAAATTTGATTGATGCTTTGAATTTACCTACACATGTATTCAAATGAATTTTCCAAAGTCATTGGGTTTTAAAACCTACAATTTCCCAATTATTGATCTAAATTATGCTCACTAATCAAGGTTCTAGGTGGGTTAATTATCACTAAATAACTCAAGAATCCTAGAATGAAATCTTTTTTTTTCTAATTCATTAACTCTCCCAAGTTCATGAATTCTAGAGAAATTAAAGAGGCCAATTTTAATTCTCATACACCATAAAAATCAATAAAATTTCATAAATCCAACCAACGACATCAATCATAAATGTATTCCAATATTACATTAAAAAAACCTAACCCTTGCCTAAAAAGAATTAGTGCATGACGAAAATCGAGTCTCAATTATCTAATTGAGGCATGCTACACTGTTCAATAAATTCAAATTATGTCTTGTGACGATATCACAAAAACAACCCAATCAATGTTCACAAATTTAGCCTAAATCAGTCAAAATCTCAACCTAAAAACAACAACGAATTCAACATAAAATAGTCACAAATTCAGCCTAAAAATCACTGTGTAAAAAATCCAAAATCAGTATTAAATGGCAGTGACAAGAAGCATTAATAATTAGAGATTTGGAACGGTTTACGTAAGGGGGTGTCCTCGTTTTGCTTCAACAAAATGCCAAGCAAAACGCCTCAATTGTTGGTCTGCAACAGCTCGTCTTTGCATCACCAAAACTCAGGATGGCTTCTTGACTCACGGATAGCCGGCGCAAGATTTCTACAGCAACGTTTCCTCCTCTCGAAGGCCTTCCTTGCTTTAGCAAGGTCGCTGGCTTCTTCCAAATCGACTCCCTCGATTTGTTTCAGCAAAACCAACCACTCCTCTTTCGATCTCCTCCTCGCGCAAACAACAACTTATCACAAAAAATGCAGCAACATTGTGCTTCAACACAACACCTTCCCTCTCTCGATTGCACACTCCTCTCGCCTGAATGCTTCAACAAAGATGCATCTCGACTTTTTTCCAACCCATAGCGTTATCGTGCCAATTGCTACAGCTGAGACGACTTCTCCATTTCCAATACGGAGCGTTATCTCTCCTTTCAGTAGCTGCTGCCAGGAATCAATTCCCTGAAAAGAAGAGCAAACATGATTAGTGGCGCGTGAATCAAGTATCCAAGCAGTTTTATCATTATCCACTAAACAAGCTTCTAAGCAAAGTAAATCATGTTTACCTTCCTTCTTCTTTTCTACAATGTACTTCGGACAGTTCCGGTTCCAATGCCCGTCTTCATTGCAGTGGAAAAACATTCCTTTGTCTACAACTTCTTTGACCTTCTTGCCCTTCTTGGCGGCAGCTTTGTCAGCTTCTTTCTCTTTACCAACCTTCTTCATGTTCTTCTTCTTCCCTTTCAGGTTAGAAGAAGATGAAGCCACTGTTTTTTATCCAAAGGTCGAACCTCTATGATAACTCCTACTGGCAACATTTGCCTCACCTTTCGATCACTTAATTTTCATCAAAGATTGAAAGGTATGGAGTTCATTTCGAAAGGAGGTAAGATTAAAAGTAAGCTTGTTCATAACAACATTACTTCTAAACTGTAGTAAACTATCTGGAAGAGGTTCCAGAATGAAGCTGACTTGACTCGATTCATCGATAGAAGCACCATTCGACTCCGCAATGTTAAAGTGTACCATCATATCCACGACATGATCCCGAACAGATGAAACCCTCTGGTATCCTCAAGTTGAATATATACTTGAGGGCATTGTGTCGGGCCTGTGTAGACTGTTGTCCAAACATACCCTGCATTGAATCCATGATTTCCTTAGCGGTCATCATGCCCTCGTGCTTTTTGGCTAATATGTCAGACATACTTGCCAGCATATAAACCTTGGGCTTATCATTGGCCTTGATCCATCGATCATATGCATCACGAACATTTCGTGTAGCATTCGAGCCTGGCACTTGAGGACACTCCTCAGTCAGCACAAACTTCAGATCATCCACTACCATAATAGTGTTAAGTTTGTTTTTCCAATTCATCATGTTCTCTCCGGTTAATTTTTGTGCACCTAGTAAGGAAATAATAGAGCTAGATATTTTTGCTGAAATTTACAAAAAAAAAACTTGTATAAGTTTCTTGTTATAATTGTCTAATCCAATCATGTTTTAGCTAATTATCAAATGATTTCTAAGACATTTATAATTTGCAATGATACTCCAAAGGTTTAAAATGTATGACACCGAAGGGTAATAAAAAAACTCATCCTCTAGATCAAGACATTCTTGACCAAAACCTAATGCCAGAATAACTCTTATTCCTATAGGCTTTAGTTACCATTATTTGGTCAGGATACATACACTTCTTATGTACATTGTGAGTGTAACCCCGCTGTCTTTAGACCCCAGAGGCCCCATCCAACAAAATCCGCCGAAGGGAGGACTAGGTTGGAAAATAGACTAAGGAAATCATTATACCTTTCGGGTTTCCACTGTGTTCGATCCCCTATGATCAAGCCCTTCGAAGGGTTTGTCTGGTCCAGGCAAAACTAGTAGGCTAACCATAGTGATCTTACGGTGTGAACCGACAGAAGAGACCATAAGTTTTGTTTTCATTAAACCTGCTCCCACTCACTATAAGTACCCTTTCCATTCACCTTGATATTGACTCATACAAATACCATCCGAAGGGGGAACACTCGCGTTTGCGCCACGAGGCCAAGTATGAGTCTCACGGTGTGTGAACTTCTCGGAGAAACGTAGATGGAATTGTATGTATCACAACTTTTCCTCCCATTGGATTAATTGTATGTATCAACACCTTAGACAGAGTTCCACTTTTAATCATTGTTTATAAATTACATGGTTCCTAATTCTAAACTAATTAGAACTAGATAACCTAAGGTCTATTAATTCCAAGTTCTAAACATTTTAAAACTAATAATTAACCTTAGGTGACATGCATACTATGTTATATTTACTTGATCATCCATCACATGAATAATAAACATACATAGCATATTCATCTCATGAATTATAATGCATGTCAATGCAGTCCATAAATTAATATAACACCTTATATTAATTAGACATGCAATCTATATAATATATCACTTTATATTATAAATGATGCATGGTAATGCTTAACCTAAGGTGGGATATCTAAAATAAAAGCATACATTATGCATGGCAATAATTATACAACAATTGCATAATTTAAATAGCAAAATTAGACAACTTTTGGCACCCTAAAATTAATTTAATTAGTATAATCTAATTATATTAATTAAAATTAATAAAATTTAATAAAATTTAATATAAAATGTTTTTATATTAAATAAAATAAAAAAACATTTTCAGCCCGTTGAGAAATCTCCTGAAACGCCTTCGGCGCTGCAACGCTGCACCTTGTCCGTTTCTGCCCGTTGAAGCGTTACTCCAGCAACGTTGCAACGCTGACTCGTTCATGCTGCGCCTTAGCAGCTTCTGTGTTGCGACGCCCGTGCAAGCGTTGCAACGCCAAGGCCTCATCGTCCGCCGTTATGATGTTTGGGGCGCGCGTTACAACGCTTTCACCGTCTGCGCACGAATCTTGCCCGATTGACATTGCAAACGTTTCATCTGTTCTTTACAGCAACCACTTTGCCTCGATCAACACGGACTTACAGACTCGATTTACAATTAAATTTGCTCAAAACACCGGGCCTTTACATTGAACGATTCAGTGGAATAAATTGTAAATCTATGTGCCAAACATGAAAAACATCTAATTTCGCAAACTGTTCATTCATCACATGAAAACAGTAAATCCCACTTTTATTCTTGATAAATCTAGAACAAAATCAAGAACATAATTGGGCTCTAATACCAATTGAAGGGATCGAATCCCGCAGCGGAAGCGATTGTGAATCGCGTGTTATTTATTTTGTTGCATAGATTTCATTCCAGAACAATATATATAAGATTAAGCATGTAATACAAAGTAGGACAACAAGATGTTACCATTGAAGACTACTTTCTTCACGAATCCCTCCCCAATAGATCACGATCTCAACAACAACTCGAACCTTGTGAAGTTCCACCACCAGATCTTCTCCGTTGTTCCCTAGGTGAGGGAGGAAGGTGGGTTCCTTTAGGATGAGGTGAGGTGATCTTATGGAATTGTGTTTGGAACTCTTTCCAACACAATTAGAGAGAAGTCTAGGGTTTTGTCAAAAAGTCTTCACCAAAATTTGCATCTCATGCAACTATTTATAGGGAAATAGGATGGAAATTACAATCCTATCCCTCCTTCATTCTCTCATTAGTATATAGTTAATATGTGAATCTAATTCATATTACAACCATATATTATATCAATTATATGACATATAATTGATATAACACCTCATATATGAAATTGAACACTTCAATTTCATTCCTAACTTTATACCCTCAATATTACCATGTTGAGCCAACGGAGGACCTAATGGACCAACAGTTCATGAGCTCCATGATGTGAGATTAACTCCATCAAACTCATGACCTAATGGACTACAAGTCATTCCATGAGACTCCAATCACTCTCCTCACTGTAGATTATATTGTTTCCATTGATATAATCATTACCCATGAGTTGACCCTTCACAGGTTGTTCGTAATCACAGTTGGATCAAATTACCATTTTACCCCTGTGATTACCTCTTTGTTGCTTATGCACCACTGATCCTCTAATGAACAACAAGTCTATGGTCCTACCACAAACTCATACCCTCTTAAGCCAGTTTAGAGGGTGGGCCCCGTTGTTCAGAACCTAGACTCAGCTCTTAAGGGAACAACTCATCTAATTCCTTAGTGTAGGAATGTGTGAATTCCATATTGCATAGTTAAGTTCCCTGCTACCTACGAGGTTCTGTCCCTGAGAAGGTAGGCTTATTGAGTCGGCTACAAGCCACTCTCACTGATACTAGTCTAAGGACAAGCCCCTATATGCAGGAGTTCTTAACTTGCTAAAGATTCAGGTCGAGTCACTAATGACCATCTATAAATTATAAGTCTTATCCTGTTAACGGGTTTATACTTGTTAGACTAATAATTTGCAGTCTGATCTTATTTGGACTCTTCATACAGGATGCTCCCACTCGCATGTCAACCACATGAATGAGTTGGATTACCTCATTTGTACTAATTACAAAGTTGGTCGCATCCATGGTGTTACTAGAATAAGGTTTCCAACCTTATTCTTATACCATAGACCATTTAGGTTATACTCTTGAACACAATCCAAATAGTGTCTACTACATTGATGTTCAAGATATATTATTACCTTGGACCTTAGTTTATTGGATTTATAATGTAAGAATATAATTTTACCAAAACAAATAACTCTTTATTTATTTGATCAAAATGACACAAGTTTAGGGAACAAATCCCAACACATTCAGAAGAGATGTAAGGTTGAAAGTAAGTTTGTTCATAACAACGTTACTTCGAAATTGTAGAAAACTCTTTGGTAGAGTTTCTAATATAAAGCTAATCTAGCTCGATTCGTCGATAGAAGCACATTCAACTCCGCCGTGTTGAAGTGAACCATCATATCCACAACATGATCTCGAGCATATGATCCCTCTGCCATTCTAGCGTTGAAGATGTACTTGAGTGCATTATGCCTGCCTGAGTTGTCCAAACATGCCCTACAAAGAATCCATTATTTCCTTGGCGGTTATCATGACCTCGTGCTTCTTGGCTAGTATGTCTGACATACTTGCCAAGATGTAAACCTTGGCCTTGTCATTGGCCTTGATCCATCTATCGTATGCATCACAAACATTTCGTGATGCATTCGAGCTTGGCACTTGAGGACACTCCTCAGTGAGCACAAACTTTAGATTGTCCGCAACCAAGATGATAATAAGATTATTTTTCCAGGTCATCATATTTTCTCCGGTTAATTTCTCAGTAGCCAATAAGAAAATGATTGAGCTATTCATATTGTTGAAATACAAAAACACGTGTAATTATTTCTCGCTAAACCTTTTAATTAATCGAATCATTTTTAGCTAATTATCTAATGATTCCTAAGTCATCAATAATTTGCAATGATACTCCAAAGGTTTAGAATGTATGACACCGAATGGTAATAAAAAACACTCCTCCTCTTGATCAAGACATTCTTGACCAAAACCTAATGCTAGAATAACTCTTATTCCTATAAGCTTTAGTTACCATTATTTGGTCTGAATACAATTACAACTAATGTATCCTGTGAGTGTAACCCTCTATCTTTGGATTCCAGAGTCCCGATCCAAAAAAATCCGCCAAGGGAAGACTAGGTTGGAAAATAAACTAAGGTAATCGTTATCCTTTTTCAAGTGTTCACTTTGTTCCGATCTCTATGATCAAAACCCTCCGAAGGGATTGTTTGGTCTAGGCCAAACTAGCAGGTTGATCATAGTAATCTCACGGTGTGAACCGATAAAAAAACCATAGGTTTTGTTTTCACTAAACCTTCTCCCACTCACTACAAGTACCCTCTCCATTCACCTTGCTATTGATCCATACAAACACTATCCGAAGCGGGATGCTCGCGTTTGCGCCACGAGGCCATGTATGGATCTCACGGTGTGAACTTCCCAGAGATATGTAGGTAGAATACTTGATGTATCATATACACCTACTTCCTCCCACTAGATACTTTAACTCTATAGGCAATTTACCTAGGCTAAACCCGACTAATGGTTTTACCTAAACTTATCAATATAACACTTATACTGATAATTAAGATAACACTTATATTGATTTTTATCCTGAGTTTGGTAATATAACTTTTATATTAAACCTAGGATTTCTAGTTTATTAACCCTTTAATAAATCCGCTGAGGCTACTATAATTTATAAACCCTCTGATTAAAATTCACTCCCAGTGCCGGTTCTCGGGTAGTAGGGTTTTTCGTTTCCACGACTTAAATACCTGACCTAGACAGAACATTCCTTAGACTGAATTCCTCTTTTAATCATTGTTTATAAATTACATGGTTCCTAATTCTAATCTAATTAAAACTAGATAACCTAAGGTCTATTAATTAAAAGTTCTAAACATTTTAAAACTAATAATTAACCTTTAGTGACATGCATACTATGTTATAATTGCTTGATCATTCATCACACGTATAATAAACATATATAGCATATTCAACTCATGAATCATAATGCATGCCAATGCTATCCAAAAATTAATATAACATCTTATATTAATAATTTCATGCAAATTATATAATATAACACTTTATATTATAAATGAAGCATGAAAATTCTTAACCTAAGGTGGAAATTTCTAAATTAATGCATACATTATGTATGACAATAATTATACAACAATTGCATAAAATTAAATAGAAAAATTTGACCATTTTTGGCACCCTAATATCAATTTTAATTAATATAATCTAATTATATTAATTAAAATAAACAAAACTAATATTAATTAATATAAAAACGTTTTATATATTAAATAATATTAAATAAATAAATAAACATTTTTCTACTCGTTGTTGCTCTCCATGAAACGTTGATACCAGCGTTGAAATGTTGTTATTTGTCCGTTTTTTGACCGTTGAAGCGTGCCTCAGCATCAACGTTGCACAATGCTTTCGGCATTGCAACACCGAGGATGGCGTTGCAACGCTGTCGTCTTCTCAACCGCGCGCTTGCCGCAAGTGGCGTTGCAATGTCGTTCACGAAACAAAATGGTAACTTCTCATTTTTGCTCGGTTTTCCTCCGTTCTTCTCAACAACCACTTTTCCTCGATCAACACAGACTTACAAACTCGATTTATAATTAAAATTGCCCAAAACACTAGGCCCTTACATTGAATGATTCAATGAAAAAATTGTAAATCTAAGTATAAAAAATGTAAACATCTAATTTGCAAACCAAACATTCATCTCATGAATTTCATGCATTCCTATCTATATTTTTGACAGATCTAGAACAAATAACAAGAATACAATTGGCTCTGATACCAATTGATGGGATTGAATCTCGTAACGGAAGTGATTTTGATCGCGTGTTCTTGTAAGATGTTACACATATCTAATCAAAAGCATATAACGAAAGCGATTAAGCATGCTTATGTGAATTTGGACAACAAATATATTACCTTTGTAGATAGAAACAGGTTGTGCTCCTCTTGTTCCTCTCGTACTTACGATCTCAACGATCCAACGTTCTCCATAAACTACAAAGTAGTTTCGATCTGCCCGCTAGATCTTCTCCGTTGTATCTCTAGGAGAGGGAAAATGGTGGAACCTCTTTTGGATTTGGCAGGATTTTGAGGGAGATAGGTGTTTTTGGAACTCTTCCAATAAAACACTTGTAAAAAGAGCACTATGTTTGCCTTTTTAAATTAGGTTAAAACAATGTGCATCTCATGCACACATATTTATAGGAAAATAGGATGGAAATGACCATCTTACACCTGTAGTGCTTTTTTGATATATTTCTCATGGATTAAACCATATGTTATATCAATTATATCATATATGATTAATATACCATTTAAACATGAAATTGAACATTTCCATTTCACTCCAAATGATAAACCCTTCTTATTTCCATGTTAAGCCAACGAATGGACCTAATGGATCTACAGATCATATGCTCCAATGATACAAGATTAATCGATCAATCTCTTTGATTCAATTAATCAACATTCATTAACTATAAGTCATTCCACTATAGACTTATAGTAGCACTCTCCTCACTGTAGATTATGTTGTATCAGATGATATAATCAATACTTGTGAGTCGACCCTTCACAGGTAGTTCGTAATCACAGCTGGGTCAAATTACCGTTTTACCTCTGTGAATACATCTTGTTCCTTAAGTTCTACTGATCTTATAATGAACAATCAGTCTATGGTCCTTCCATAAACTTGATCCTTCTTAAGTCAGTAAGAAGATGGGGGCCCCATTGTTCAAGACCTGGATTCAGTTCTTATGAGAACAACCTATCTAATTCCCTAATTCAGAAATGAGTGAATTCCTTCTTGCATAGTTAAGTTCCCAGCTACTTACAAAGTTATGTCCCTGAGAAGGTAGGCTTATTGAGTCGGCTACAGGCCACTCTCACCCATACTAGTCTAAGGACAAACCTCATAAGCAGGAGTTCGTAGCTTGCTCGAGATTCAGGTCAAGTCACTAATGATCATCTATAAATTATTATACCTATCTTGATAACAGTGTTACTCTAGTAGGTTAATAATTCACTGTCCGGTCTTGTATAATCTCATTATACAGGTTGCCCCCACTCGCATGTCTACCACATGAACGAGTTGGATTACCTCATTTGTACCAAATCCAAAGCGGGTCGCATCCATGGTGTTACCGGTGCAAGGTTCCCAACCCTATGCATATACCATAGACCTTTTAGGTTATACTTGAACAACTTAATCCAACTTATGCTACTACATAAATGTTCAAGATCTATCATTATAACCTTTGAACTTTGTTTATTGGATTTAGATTTATATGTGAGAATATAATAAATAACAACTTTATTTATTGAAATATGATTATTACAAAACTACACTTGTTTAGGAAATAAATCCCAACAAGTATCCATAGTAAATGGGAGAAGGACGCGTGTCAACGTATCCTACGGTCTTCTCCATTAGGTCGCACTATTAGATTTCTATAGTACGCCTGCTATGTTGCCCTGGAGCAGCCAATCCCTACGGAGGGTCTGATTATAAGTATCGAAACACTACGAACTCTAGAAATGGATAGGGTCTCTTAGGTAATTTGCCAACAGTTGACTTTCTTAATAGTAGCATGTCGGCTCGGACCTATTGGATCTGTAGAATGGTGGGGTCACATTTACGGGATAAGTTAAGCTAGTTAACAAGTCCTTGACCAAACAAATAGTAGCTAAGAATCATTGGGACATGAGATGTTTTGGTAGTGATAACTAGCTGAGAAAGTCATAATTCGAGGGAGGAGTGACTGACCACCTGACGGTGACTTTTATTCTAAACCCTTGAAGTATCATTGCAAAATTAAGGTTTAATTTAAACATTAGGGTTCTTTAATAATTTTGCTAAAATTTATTGGGTTGTAATGAGTTTTAAAAGGCATAACTAATTAGAACTACTTTGTAATTTCAGCATGTCGTCCTCTATTATAGCCCTACTCAAAAGTGAATGTTTAACTAGCGAAAATTATAATATGTGGAAGTCCAACCTGAATACACCGTTTGTTGACGATCTTCGCTTTATCTTGGAGGAGTGTCCTCGTGTCCCCGCTCAAACGCTCCTCAAATCAAGTGGGACACGTATAACCGCTGGACCAAGGCCAATGAGAAGGCCAAGGCTTACATCCTGGCTAACATAACTGATTTTTTGGCCAGGAAACTGGAAGGAATGGTCTCAGCTGGTGAGATCATGAGTTATCTGCAGAACTTTTCTGGACAGTCGTCTGAACAAATTCAACATGAATCCTTGAAATACATTTATAACGCGCGCATGAAAGAGGGAACTTCAGTGAGAGAACATGTTCTCTCGATCTAATAGTTCACTTCAACGTGGTCGAAATGAACGGGGCGGTCTTGGACGAGCAAAGTCAGGTATTGTTTATCTTGGAATCTCTTCCGAAGAGCTTCCTGCAATTCCGCAACAATGCGGTGAACAAAAGATAGTATGACCTGACTTCCCTCCAAAATGAGTTGCAAACTTACCAGTCTCTTATGGAAAATAAGGGTCAGGTTGATGGAGAGGCAAATCTGTTTGCCCATTCCAAGAGGGTCCAGATGGGTTCATCCTCTAGAACCAAGTCTTGTAGTTCCTCTTCTTGGATTAAGAAGACTCAAAAGAAGAGGAAAGGGGAAGGCTTCTACTACTACAGACAGTGAGCTCAAAGAGAAGAAAGGTAAATGGGATTTACTTGTTCTTGAAACATGTTTAGTGGAAAGTGATGACTTTATCTGGATACTTGATTTAGGAGCCACTGACCACGTTTGCGCTTCTTTACAGGAAACTAGTTCCTTCAAGGAGCACGGTGAGGGTGAGATGACGATCAGGGTCGGAAAAGGAGACGCTGCCTCACTGCAAAAGTGCGATGGGAGATGTAAAAGTCGTTTTTTAGAGATAGATTTTTATTTTTGCAAAATCTGTATATAGTTCCTAAAATTAAGAGGAACTTAATTTCTATCTCTTGTCTAATTGAACATAATTATTGTATTTCCTTTTTATGCAATGAAGCGTTCATTTCTAAGAAAGGTGTCAATATTTGTTTTGCTAAATTAGAAAACGACTTATATGTACTTAAACCGAATCGAACAAAAGCAATTTTAAATCATGAGATGTTTAAGACTGCAAATACTCAAAGTAAATGTCAAATTGTTTCTCCAAATAATAATACCTATCTTTGGCTTCTTTGATTTTGTCACATAAATCTCAACCGGATTGAGAGATTAACTAAGAATGGACTTCTAAACAAGTTAGAAGATGATTCTTTACCTCTTGCGAATCCGGGAAGCAACCTTTTACTGGAAAAGGTTATAGAGAAAAAGAGCCCTTAGAACTAGTACACTTGAATCTTTGTGGTCCAATGAATGTAAAAGCTCGAGGAGGGTACGAATATTTCATCTCTTTCGTAGATGATTATTCGAGTTATGGTTTTCTATACCTGATGCATCATAAGTCTGAGGCTTTTGAAAAGTTCAAAGAGTACAAGGCTGAGATAGAGAATGCATAAGGAAAAACCATTAAGACACTTCGATCGATCGAGGTGGAGAGTATATGGACTTGAGATTCCAGGACTATTTGATAGAACATGGAATCCAATCTTAACTCTCAGCGCCTAATACACCACAACAGAATGGTGTATCTGAAAGGAGAAATAGAACCTTGTTAGACATGGTTTGATCTATGATGAGTTATTCTCAGTTGCCTTACTTGTTTTGGGGTTACGCAGTATAGACTGTGGTTCAAATCTTGAACATTGTTCCATCAAAAAGTGTTTCACAAACACCTTGTGAGATGTGGAAGGGGCATAAACCTAGTTTACAAAACTTCAGGATTTGGGGTTGTCCAGCACACGTGCTTGTGACAAACTCAAAGAAATTGGAACCTCGTTCAAAATTGTGGCAATTTGTTGGCTACCCCAAAGAAACGAGAGGTGGTCTTTTGTACGACCCACAAGAAAATAAGGTGTTTGTATCGACAAACACCACTTTCTTGGAGGAAGATCACGTGAGGAACAATAAACCACGTAGTAAGTTAGTATTAAATGAAGCTACAGAAGAGCCAACAAGAGTTGTTGACCAGGCTGGACCTTCATCAACAGTTGATGAAGAAGCCGACACATCGAGTCAATCTCATCCTTCTCAATCGTTGGGAATGCCTCGATGCAGTGAGAGGTTGTTTCCCAACCTGACCGCTACTTGGGTTTAACTGAAACTTAAGTTGTCATACCGGATGACGGTGTAAAAGATCCATTGTCTTTTAAACATGCAATGAATGACGTAGATAAGGACAAATGAATAAAATCCATGGACCTTGAAATGGAGTCAATGTACTTCAATTCAGTTTGGGAACTTATAGACCAGCCTGAAGGGGTAAGACCCATAGGGTGCAAATGGATCTATAAGAGAAAGAGAGATGCAGTCAGAAAGGTACAAACCTTTAAGGCTAGATTTGTAGGAAAGGGTTTTACCCAAAGGGAAGGAGTTGACTATGAGGAAACATTTTCCCCTGTTGCTATGTTTAAGTCTATAAGGATACTCTTGTCCATAGCCACATTTTATGACTATGAGATCTGGCAAATGGATGTCAAGACTGCCTTTTTGAATGGTAATCATGACGAGAGTATCTATATGTCTCAGCCCGAAGTGCTCATAGCCAAGGTCAGGAGCAAAAGTTTTGAAACAAGCATCCAGATCTAAAAACATAAGATTTGATACAACGATCAAGTCTTATGGCTTTGACCAAAATGTTGACGAGCCTTGGGTTTACAAGAGGATCATCAACGACAAAGTAGCTTTCTTAGTACTTTATGTGGATGATACTCATTGGGAATGATGTAAGATTCCTAACTGACATAAAGAATTGCCTAGCGACCTAATTCCAAATGAAAGATTTGGGAGAGCCGCAACATGTTCTTGGGATTCAAATTTTTAGGAATCGCAAGAATAGAACGCTAGCTCTGCCTCAAGCGTCCTATATCGACAAAATGTTGATCCGATATTCGATGCAAAATTTCAAGAGGGGCTTATTACCCTTCAGGCATGAAATTCATCTGTCTAAGGAGCAATGTCCTAAGACACCTCAAGAAGTTGAGGATATGAGACGTATTTCCTATGCCTCGACAGTAGGTAGCTTAATGTATGTTACGCTATGCACGAGGCCAGACATTTGTTGTGCAGTGGGAATAGTCAGTAGGTATCAGTCCAATCTAGGGTTAGACCACTGGACCGCAGTTAAAAATATCCTCAAGTATCTCAGGAGAACGAGGGACTATACGCTTGTTTATGGGTCTAAGGATTTGATCCTTACAGGATACACTGATTCTGATTTTCAGACCGATAAGGATTCTAAGAAATCCACATCGGGATCGGTGTTCACCCTAAACGGGGAGCTATAGTGTGGCGTAGCATCAAGCAAGGATGCATCACCGACTCCACCATGGAGGCAGAGTATGTAGCTGCTATGAAACAGCTAAAGAGGTTGTTTGGCTACGGAGTTCTTGCCTGATTTGGAAGTTGTTCCAAATATGGAATTTCCCATCACCTTATACTATGACAACTGTTTGTGCGGAAGCCAACTCAAAGGAACCTCGTAGCCAATAGCGGGGAAACACATCGAAAGGAAGTATCATCTCATTGGGGAGATAGTGCATCGAGGAGACGCGATAGTCACCAAGATCGCTTAAGAGCACAACATAGCTGATCCATTTACGAAGACTCTCACGGTAAAGTGTTCGAGGGTCATCTGGAGAGTCTAGGTCTACGAGACATGTACATAGGATAATCTAGGGCAAGTGAGAGATATGTAATGGGTATATGGATGCTCTAGTTTATTGTATTTTGTATCTTTGTACCACTGTTTTAGATTGTAATGTACCCAACTAGAGTTTTAGTTCAAGTGAGAGTTTGTTGGGATTTGTGTCCTAAAACTCGTAGTTTGTAAATTATGTTCTATTTAATTTAATAAAGAGTTATTATTATTAATAAAGAGTTATTGTTCATTATTTACTATATTGCTCTTTTATTAACTCTAAATCCAATAAACTAACATCCAAGGTTGTACTATGTCTCTTGAACCGTTATTTTACTTAAAAGGATTTAATGATTTTACACTTAGAAAATTTCAAGATTTTATGTGAGAATGCTTTGAATGTAGTATAATCTAGTGTGCATATAAGGATCTAGTTCGAGATACAACCTAAAGGGTGTATAGTAAGGGGATAAGGCTTGGGTACCTTACCCTTGTAATACTATGGATATGGTCAACTTTTTATGTGATACAAACACAGTGATCCTAACGTGTTCGTGTAGATGACATGTGAGTGGGGATATCCTATGTGATGAGATTGCATAAGACTGGACCACGAAATAGTAACCACTAGGTGTAACTCTGTTGACTAGTTAGGTTTCTATTTCATAGGATGACCTATTCATCTCAATCCTGAGCAGGTTACGAACTCCTGTTTGCGAGGGATTGTCCTTTGACTAGTATGGGTGAGAGTGGCTCGAGTCGCCGACTCAATAAGCCTACCTTCTTGGGGATAAAATCGAGCATGAAACTTGGGACTTAATCTACCAAGATGTAATTCACTCTTTCCCGCCCATTTGGGTAAGTAGATGAATGTTCCCTTAAGTGGTGACTCTGAGACTTGAACAAAGGGTCTGACCCTCTCATTGGCTCGAGAGAGACTTCTGTTTGTTGGTATGTTTGTTGGTAGGACCACAAACAAATTGTTCATTAGAGGAGCACTTAGACTTAAGATAAAAGATGTAACCAAGGGGTAAAACGATAATTTGACCCAGCTGGTGTTCCAAACATTCGTGAAGGATTGACTTGCTGTTATTGGTCAATATCCATGCACACAGAAATATATCTGCAGTGAAAAGAGTGCAACTGCGAGACTTTAGTGGAGTAATCTCGCAGTTAACGAATGTTGATTAAGAGGTTAATGAGATTGACTGAATAATCTCGTATCGTTAGAGCTTCTGATCTGTAGGTCCATTAGGTCCATCTTCTAGTTGTAAATGATTCTTAGATCATTTGAATTTGAAATGTTCGAATTCAATTAGGGAATAAACATTAATGCATAAAGATACATTATAATATAAAGTTTTAGAACTTTATATTATAAATTTAATTTGAATATGATTCATATTAAATTATATGAGAGAATTAAATATTTGAAAGAGTTGAAATATTATTTAAATGTGAATGAGATTCATATTTAAAAACTATAGGTTAAAATTTAATGTACATAAGATGTGCCTTAAAACTATATGTTATAAGGGAATTTGATTAAATAACCAAATTAAACATATGATGTTTAATTAGTTAATTAAGGAGTTAATTAATTAGATTAATTAAATGTGATTTAATTAAATGGTTATTTATATAATATGATTTAATAATATTAAATTAATATTATTTAATTAAATTATTAATGAAATATGGGGAACGTGTGTAAGGCACGTTTTTCCACTTCCTTCCATCTCTCCTACTCCCATCGATATGTAAGGATAGGAGGAGAAGGTTTTCCTTTGCTCGTTGAATCACAGAGGCAATTTGTGAATTGTTGTGAGAATTCTAAGACACTCCGAGACATAGAAGGGTTTCTCTTGTGGTTGTGTCCTATTGGAAGAACAGAGGAGAAGAATTCTTGTTGTGTTGTACAATTTTGGATCAAGGGGTTGCTAGGAAAAGCGAAATTACAAAAGTAAATTGTCTAATTCCCTTTTTAGTTTAGTTTCTATACAACATGTTTTCTTTAACTGTAATCCATGCTTTAGTTGAATTTGCTTATCTAAATGATCATTTGCTTATCTTTCAGAGTTTATAGCTCTTGATAAAGCTGGAGAAGAAGCTGAATGACTTAGAAACTTTCTTGAAGATATTCCATTATGGCCAAAGCCTGTAAGTGCAATATGTATTTATTATGATAGTTTGGCGGCCTCTATGAGGGCCAAGAATAATGTCTATAATGAAAGTCGCGACATATAAGACGTAGACATAATACGATAAGATAATTGCTCTCTAATGGAGTTATTTCCATTGATTATGTGAAATCAAAAGAGAATATTGCAGATCCTTTAACGAAAGAATTGTCAAGAGAGCAAGTGACATATACATCGAAGGAAATGAGCCTATGAAATAAATTATCCAATGTTAACCTAACCTAGTTCACTGGAGATCCCAAGATCTAGGTTCAATAGGCAAACTAGTTGGATAATTTATAGTTGACACACTAAGAAACTTATGGTTTCTTCACATTTTTATGATGTTGTAGAGTGCAATTGTCATTAGAATATTTTCCCACCTTAGGATAATTTGCAAATTAACTGTAATCCAAATTTTTCCTGTTTTACAACTATTTTTCTTTATGAATGTCATTTAGAATATTTTCCCACCTTAGGATAAGCATGTTCATGCATTTTATTTGTATAAAGGTTATATAAATTTGGTAGAAATGCATGATTAATTTATTTTTCATGGGTAATTAATTATAATTTTTATAATTAGATTATATGGAAAATAAATTGCATAGAGCATGAAATTACTTAGTTTAAAATAAATGTTATTTTATTTAAGTAATTTAGTTGTTCAATTAGTTGAAATAATTTCTTTTATAATTCCAATTTGAAATTATTTGTTGGTTTTATAATATAATTCCTTGTCATAGGTTAATTATTAAAATTTATAAATGTTATAAATAAAGGGGTTTTAGAAACCATAACCTATAACAAAGAATTGCATGCAAACATAGGAACTTCGGTTAATTTCGAATTAGTTTTAAATTGTTTAAAATTAATTTAGACTTAAGTTTAATTTCTAATATGATTAGAAGTTAGTCTTACATAGTATTTTAAATAGTTTAAAATATAGTAGGACAATAGGACATTGGTTTTAAGGGAACTCTACCGGTGAAGTTCTGTCTAAGGTTGGGGGTACTTAAGCTGACGGTTAACGAAACACCTCCTACCTGGGAACTGACCCGGAGCTTGAGTTGAATTAACCATAATCCTGTTTTATATCTAGGTAATTAAAATGTTTATTCACCTAGACTTAAGGTTAAAAGACCTAGTTATAATAGTTATAATAGACATAGACTTAGATAGATTCTTTTAGCCAGAATCCAACTAAGTTAAACCTATAACCTAACCTTAGGAGCTTCAGTGGGAGAAAATGAAATGTTCGCATCGAGTTTACTCTCACGTCCTCAAGAGTTCACACTGTGAGTTCCATGCCCGGCTACGTGGCGTCAATAGGGCGTCCCCCTACCTTAAGTGTTTGCATGGTTCAATACAAAGGTGAATGAGGGAAGTATCCATAGTAAATGGGAGTAGGACGCGTGTCAACGCATCGTACGATCTCCTCCATTAGGTTGCACCGTGAGATTTCTATAGTCCGCCTGCGAGGTTGTCCTAGAATAGCCAATCCCTACGGAGGGCCTGACTATAGGGATCGAAACACCGCGAACTCTAGAAATGGATAGGGGCTCTTAGGTAATTTGCCAACAGTTGTCTTTCTTAATAGTAACTTGTTGGCTCGGATCCATTGGATCTAAAAATGGTAGGATCACATTTATGGGATAAGTTAAGCTAGTTAATAAGTCCTTGATCAAACAAACGGTAGCTAAGAATCATTGGGACATGAGATGTTCTGGTAGTGAGAATTAGCTGAGATAGTCTCAATTTAGGGGAGGAGTGACTGACCACTCGACGGTGGCTTTTGTTTTAAACCCTTGAAGTATCGTTGCAAAATTAAATGTTTAATTTAAACACTAGGGTTCTTTAATAATTTTGCTAAATTTGATTAGTTTCTAATGGGTTAAAGGCATAACTAATTAGAACTATTTTGAAATTTCAGCATATCGTCCTCTATAATAGCCTTACTCAAAAGCGAACGTTTAACTGGCGAAAACTATACTACGTGGAAGTCCAACCTGAATATGATTCTTGTTGTTGACGACCTTCGGTTTTTACTGATTGAGGAATGTCCTCGTGTCCTCGCCAAAACGCCTCCTCGATCTGTTATGGATGCGTCATGACCACCAAGCAAGGTCAATGATAAGGCCAAGGTCTACATTTTGGCTAGTGTTTCTGAAGTTCTAGCCAAAAAGCGCGAGGGCATGGTCTCAGCTCGTGAGATCATGAGTTTGTTAGAGAACATGTTTGGACAACAATTTGGACAGATTCGACACGAATCCCTCAAGTACGTTTATAACTCCCGTATGAAGGAGGAGTCGTCGGTGAGAGAACACGTTCTCGATCTGATGGACCACTTTAACGTGGTTGAAATGAACGGCGCGGTCATTGACGAGCGAAGTCAGGTCTCGTTCATCCTGGAATCTCTTCCGAAGAGTTTCCTACAATTCCGCAGCAATGCGGTGATGAACAAGATAGAGTACAACCTGACTACTCTTCTCAATTAAATACAAACTTTCCAATCGCTTATGAAGAATAAGGGACAGGCTGATGGAGAGGCAAATCTGTTTTCCCATTCTAGAAGGTTCCAGAAGGGTTCATCCTTTGGGACTAAGTCTTGTGGTCCATCTTCTGGGCTTAAGAAGACCCAAAAGAATAAGATAGGAGGGAAAGGGAAGACACCTGCTGCTGAAAAGGGCAAGGGAAAAGCCAAGGTTGCAGACAAAGGAAAGTGTTTCCACTGCAACATGGACGGGCACTAGAAGCGAAACTGCCCAAAGAACCTTGATGACCTCAAAGAGAAGAAAGGTAAATCCGATTTACTTGTTCTTTAAACTTGCTTAGTGAAAAATGATGATTTTACCTAGATACTTGATTCAGGAGCCACTAAACACGTTTGCTCTTCTTTACAGGAAACTAGTTCCATCAAGGAGCTCGAAGAGGGTGAGATGACGCTTCGTGGTCGAACGGGAGACGCCGTCTCACTGTAGTAGTAAGCGGATGCCAAGTCGCTTTTTTAGAGATAGGTTTATCTTTTTAGAAAATCTGTACATAGTTTCTAAGATTAAGAGGAACTTAATTTCTATCTCTTGCTTAATTGAACTTGGCTATTGTATTACCTTCTCATTTAATGAAGCGTTCATTTCAAAGAAAGGTGTCAATATTTGTTCTGCTAAGATAAAAAACAACTTGTATGTACTTAAACCGAAACAAACTAAAGAAATTTTAAATCATGAGATGTTTAAAACTGCTAATACTCAAAGTAAAAGGCAAAGAATTTCTCATAATAATACCTATCTTTGGCATGTTAGACTTGGTCATATAAATTTCAACCAGATTGAGAGACTATCTAAGAATGAACTTCTAAACCAGTTAGAAGATGATTCTTTACCTCTTTGTGAATCATGCTTGGAAGGTAAAATGACTAAGCGACATTTTACTAGGAAAGGTTATAGAGCCATAGAGCCCTTAGAACTTATACATTCGGATCTTTATGGTCCGGTGAATGTTAAAGCTCGAGGAGGGTACGAATATTTCATCTCTTTCATAGATGATTATCTATACCTAATGCATCATAAGTCTGAGGCTCTTGAAAAGTTCAAAGAGTATATGGCTGAAGTAGAGAATGCATTAGGGAAAACAATTAAAACACTTTGATCCAATCGAGGTGGAGAGTATGTGGATTTGAGATTCCATGACTATTTGATAGAACATGGAATTAAATCTCAACTCTCAACACCTAATACACCACAACAAAATGGTGTTTCAGAAAGGAGAAATAGAACCATGTTGGACATGGTTCGATCTATGATGAGTTATGCTCAATTGCCTGCCTCGTTTTGGTGATACGTAGTAGAGAATGCAGTTCAAATCTTGAACATTGTTCCATCAAAGAGTGTTCTAGAAACACCTTTTGAATTGTGGAAAGGGCGTAAACCTAATTTACAACACTTTAGGATTTGCGGTTGTCCAGCACAAGTGTTGGTGACAAACCCAAAGAAACTGAAACCTCGTTCAAGATTATGCCAATTTGTTGGCTATCCCAAAGAAACGAGAGGTGGTATTTTCTACGACCCACAAGAAAACAAGGTGGTTGTATCGACAAACACCACGTTCTTGGAGGAAGATCACATGAGGAACCATAAACCACGTAGTAAACTAGTACGAAATGAAGCTACAGATGAACCAACAAGAGTTGTTGATCAAGTTGGACCTTCATCAAGAGTTGATGAAGAAGCCAGCACATCAAGTCAGTCTCGTCCTTCTCAATCGTTCAGAGTGCCTCGACGCAGTGGGAGAGTTGTTTCCCAACATGACCGCTACTTGGGTTTAGTTGAAACTCAAGTTGTTATACCTGATGACGGTGTAGAGGATCCATTGAATAAACAGGCAATGAATGGCGTAGATAAGGACCAATGGATCAAAGCCATGGACCTTGAAATGGAGTCAATGTACTTTAATAAAGTATGGGAACTTGTAGACCAACCTAAAGGGGTAAGACCCATAGGGTGTAAATGGATCTATAAGTGAAAAAGAGATGCAGCTGGAAAGGTACAGACCTTTAAGGCTAAACTTGTAGCAAAGAGTTTTACCCAAAGGGAAGGAGTTGACTAGGAGGAAACTTTTTCCCCTATTGCTATGCTTAAGTCTATCAGGATACTCTTGTTCATAGCTGCATTTTATGATTATGAGATTTGGCAAATGGACGTCAAGACTGCCTTTTTGAATGGTAATCTTGACGAGAGCATCTATATGTCTCAACCCAAAGGGTTCATAACACAAGGTCAGGAGCAAAAAGTTTGCAAGCTCAATCGATCCATTTATCGGTTGAAACAAGCATCCAGATCTTGGAACATAAGATTTGATACTGCGTCAAGTCTTATGTCTTTGACCAAAATGTTGATGAGCCTTGTGTTTACAAGAGGATCGTCAACGACAAAGTAGCTTTATTAGTACTTTATGTGGATGATATCTTACTCATTGGAAATGAAGTAGGATACCTAACTGACATAAACAATTGGATGGCGACCCAATTCCAAATGAAAGATTTGGGAGAGGCGCAGTATGTTCTTGGGATTCAAATTTTAAGGAATCGCAAGAACAGAACGCTAGCTATGTCGCAAGCATCTTATATCGACAAAATGTTGGTCCGATATTCGATGTAGAATTCCAAGAGGAGCTTATTACCCTTCAGGCATGGAGTTCATCTGTCTAAGGAACAGTGTCCTAAGCCACCTCAAGAGGTTGAGGATATGAGACGTATTCCCTATGCCTCTGCAGTAGGTAGCTTAATGTATGCTATGTTGTGCACGAGGCCAGACATTTGTTATGTAGTGGAAATAGTCAGTAGGTACCAATCCAATCAAGGGTAAGACCACAGGACCATAGTTAAAAATATCCTCAAGTATCTTAGGACAACGAGGGACTATACGCTGTGTATGGGACTAAGGATTTGATCCTCACTAGATTCACTGATTCTGATTTTCAGACCGATAAGGATTCTAGGAAATCCACATCGGGATCAGTTTTCACCCTTAACGGTGGAGCTATAGTATGGTGAAGCATCAAGAAGGGATGCATCGCTGACTCCACGATGGAGGTTGAGTATGTTGCTGCTTTTGAAGCAACTAAAGAGGCTTTTTGGCTAAGGAAATTACTTACTGATTTAGAAGTTGTTCAAAATAAAGAATTTCCCATCACCTTATTTTGTGACAACAGTGGTGCAGTAGCCAATTCGAAGGAACCTCGCAGCCATAAGCGAGGCAAGCACATCGAGAGAAAGTATCACCCGATACGAGAAATAGTGCAATGAGAAGATGTGACAGTCACGAAGATCGCTTCGGAGCACAACATTGCTGATCCGTTTACAAAGACTCTCACGACTAAAGTGTTCGAGGGTCATCTTGAAAGTCTAGGTCTACGAGATATATACTGATTGCATGCAAATATGCTATCTTATTTCTATATTTTAGCTAGTTTTTATACTTAAAACATAGGCTTTCATGGCATTTTATGGTTAATTTCACGAAACTG
Source organism: Trichosanthes cucumerina (assembly GCA_036507285.1). Lineage (NCBI taxonomy): Eukaryota > Viridiplantae > Streptophyta > Magnoliopsida > Cucurbitales > Cucurbitaceae > Trichosanthes > Trichosanthes cucumerina. The sequence goes on along the minus strand of CM071836.1, from coordinate 32,820,439 downwards.
AGCATGAGAAGTAAGAATTGAATGTTTTTCAGATATTTTGGTGTAATTTGGAACATGTGTATGCTTAATTGAAGACCTAAGAAATATTTAGATGTATTTTGAGTATAAAAAATATACTGAGAGATTCTACATCAAATCACGATTCCAACGCATCAAACCAGAGGTCATTTACACACCCGAGCGAAAAGATATCACAAAAATGGTCGCAGTGGGCTGGCTGGCAGTAGGTACAGCGTTGCAACGCCGTACCGAAAATCTCTATAAATATAACATGTTGTTATCATTACAAAGGGAGCCGAATTTGATAGTTTTTAACCCTAATTTCGAAATACACACTCAGGGGGCATTTGGATCGCAGAGTTGGGTTGAGTTGGGTTTAGTTTGGTTGAGTTGTGCAGAGTTATTTTGTCAGTGAGTTCTGGAAATCAGTGTTTAGTTTACAGAGTTGAGTTGGGTTGAGTCAGGAAGTCAGTGTTTGGTTTGCAGAGTTGAGTTATTATGTCAGGGGTATCAGATCAACTGCAAACATATTTGTCTACAATTTCAAAACTTCATTATGAGATCAATTACAAATTTACAATATATATTATTATTTGCAAGATATATGGGATATTTAAAACAGTATTAAATATTGAGATTGATATCAATTTTTCTTCTCCCCTAAAAATCATTTTTATCTTATGTAAAGTGAAAGGCCTTATTTTTTTTGTGACTTTTTTCCTTACTTTGCTTTCACAACAAATCAAATACAAACACATTTGTCTACAATTTCAAAACTCAATTATGTATCAATTATAAAATTACAATATATATTACCATTTGCCAAATGTATGTTAGGGGTATTTGCAAAAGTAATGGATATTGGGTTTGATATCAATATTTCTTTTCCAATAAAATTCATTATTTAGAACTTTTACTCTTCAATATGAACTTTATTCCTTTTTTTATGCACATGTTCACCACTACTTTTTTATTTTAATTTAGGTAGATCTTAATTTAGTATTAATACTTTGCATATGAAGAGTGAAGAGTGTTTATTTAAATTTGTCTAAACACATGCATTGTCTATGGACATCTTTAGAATGGAATAAATAGTTTACCTTGTGAAGATGTTAAAAATATGTCAACATACTTAAATATTTTATGTCATATTGAAGTTGCATATCTACAAAATATTAGATATGTCATCAAGGTCTTAGTAGCGTCGTTATGCTACCGAAATTTTCTGTGTAGGCAATGTTGCTTAGTAACGTCCCTAGAAAATTTTGAGTTTGAAAAATTAGGGTTTTTATAGTTGGTATCAGAGCATGGGTCTTAGATTCTGCATACTCGCCTACATCGTAGGCAACGATCCTTATAGCCTCTCGCAGGAATTCTAGTTAAAGTTATTTGAGTTGCTTGTGTGTTGACACTTGTTATGCTATGCTTTTAACTTATTTGTTCTTGTGCAAATGTAGTTTAGAGTTTAAGTATTAGCAACTTAAAGACACTTCAAAACTCTCATCATCTTCTTCTTCTCTCCAATTTCTTCATCTCGCTGGACAGTCGTCAGAGAGTCGCCGGACCGTCGTCGGAGACTCACCGGACCGTCGTCGGAAAGTTGCTGGAGTATGGTTGAGTTAATAACTCAACTCCATGGGGTTGGGTTATTAAGTCACCGGTTATAATTGTTGGTGAAACAAACAAGGAGTTGGGTTATTAACCCAACTCAACTCAACCCAACCCCATAAATCAAACATCCCCTCAGGGAGAAAAAAGAGCATTCCTTAAGAGCCAAAGCGTTTGTGGTGGTTCGAGATCGTGACGGGAGCTCGGGAACGAGGAACTGACATCGACACATACGTTTATTTCTCTTTCTTTTTATTTCTAATTGAGTTTAAAGACTTTTCCTATGACCTTAGCTTGTTTTTATGGTGATTTTGTGTAGCTAAACATTGTAATTGGAATTTGAAATTAACATGTTTTAGATTTATTTGATTATGTATTGAACTTTGTTATGTTATTTATTTTTGGCAATTTGTTCTTAATTTCATAAATCTCGTTGGGTTAAGTGGACTCGAGAGAAAGAAACTTAGATTAGAGCAAAATTGTCAAAATCCTGAGAAATCTTGCATGAGAATGACCTAGAGTTCTTTGGGAAACACAAAAAGAAGTTGCTTAATGTCGTGTATGCTTTTAAAATTCATAAGGAAACTTTCGAATGTATCGTGTGTGCGAGGCTCACTATGGATCGTGAGAATCTCTTGAGTATTTTCACTTCTTGTTTATAAATTCATAATGTTAGTTCATTGCATGTGTTAAATAAGGAATTATCTTGTGAAATCATCTTCCTTCAATTCTATCATATTCGTGTCTCCAATTATACATTTATTTTCTATCTTTGTTTTCAGTATCCATCAAAGTTTTTTTGCTTTAGATAAAATTTAGAATAAGTATCATGGTAATTAATTAATCTAGAAATCCATTCCCGAGGACGGTACTTGGAACTCTAAATCACTATACTAAAACTTGACCCGTACACTTGCGGTGTTGCAAAATAATTTTACGCAACATGTACATAGGCTAGTCTAGGGCAAGTGGGAGATATGTAATGGGTATATTGATACCCTAGTTTACTATATTTATCTCTATAACCACCTTTTTAGATTATGATGTACCCCACAAGAGTTCTAGTTCAAGTGGGTGTTTGTGCCCTAAAACTTCTAGTTTGTAATTTTGTTCTAATTATTGTAATAAAGTGTTATTATTTCAATAAAGAGTTATTGTTGATTATTTACGACATTGCCCTTGTTTTAACCCTAAATCCAATAAACTAAACATCCAAGGTTTTAAAATGTATCTTGAACTGAATGTAGTATACATATAACTGATCTCGATTCAAGATACAACCTAAAAGGTCTATAGTAAGGGATAAGGTTTAGGTACCTTACCCTAGTAAAACTATGGATGTTGCCCACTTTGTATATGATACAAACACTATGATCATAACGTGTTCGTGTAGATGACATGTGAGTGGGGATATCCTATGTAATGAGATTACATAAGACCGAACCACGAAATAGTAACCACTAGATGTAACTTCGTTGACTAGCTAGGTTTCTATTTCACTTGGATGACCTAGGCAACTTGATCTCAATCCTGAGCAGGTTACGAACTCTTGTTCGCGAGGGTTTTTCCTTTGACTAGTAGGGGTGAGAGTGGCAAGATTCACCGACTCAATATGCCTACCTTCTTGGGGACAAGACCGAGTGAGCGATTGGGAACTTAACTTAGCAAGATGGAATTCTCTCCTTCCCGACTATAGGGTAAGTAGATGAATGTTTCCTTAAGTGGTGTCTCCGGGACTTGAACAAAGAGCTCGACCCTCTCATTGGTAGGACCACAAACAAATTATTGATTAGAAGAGCACTGGTACTTAAGGTACAAGATGTAACCCAGGGGTAAAACGGTAATTTAACCCAGCTGGTGTTATGGACATTCATGAGATTGACTTGTTGTTATTGGTCAATACCCGTGGACACAGAAAAATATCTGCAGTGAGAAGAGTGCAGCTGCGGGACTTTAGTGGAGTGTTCCCGCAGTTAATGAATGGTGATTTGGAGGTTAATGAGATTAACCGAATAATTTCTTATCGTTTGAGCTTCTAATCTATAGGTCCATTAGGTCCACCTTCTAGCTCGTAAAGGGTTCTTGGATCGTTTGAATTTGAAATGTTCAAATTAATTAGGGAATAAATTTAATGTATATAGATACGTTATAATATAAAGTTTTGGAACTTTATATTATTAATTTAATGCGAATATGATCCATTTAAATTATATGAGAGAACTAAATATTTCAAACAGTTAAATTATTAATTTAAATGTTAATGTGATTCATATTTAAAACTATAGGTTAAAATTGAATGTGCATAAGATGTACATTAAAACTATAGGTTAAAAGGGAATATGATTAAATGTGATTTAATCATATATATATATAACCTAAATGAAATATAAGATATTTGAATTAATGAATTAAGAATTAATTAATTGTTTTAATTAAATTTGATTTAATTGAATAGGTTATATATAAATGATAGTTAATTAATTATATTATTATTAATTAATTAAAACAGGGGAACGTGTAGATGACACGTTCCCCACTTCCCTACTTTGTCTCCACTCCCTATCGTTAGGTGTAGGGAGTTGGGAGATGAAGGGGATCGATCAATTTTGTGATTTTGGGAGAATTGCTGCAAAATTGATTTTACTCTCTCAACTCTCTCTCTCAATTCCCATTTGACTACCAAATCGTTGGTCCCTTCCCACCAAGGGAGATCTAAGTGGAATCGAGAGGATAGGAGGTTTGCCATTTTTGTGGTGTCTTGATGGAGAAGAAAGGCATCTATAGTTGTTGTGTTGTTGTAAACTTGGAGCAAGCAGTTGCTGCGAAACTACAAAGGTAAATTTCGAATTCCCTTTTAGTTTAGTTTAATTTACAACATGTTTGCATGTTTAATTTTCATGCCTAATTGGATTAGAATTGCATGCTTATCTCTGTAATTTACCAATGTATTGGTATTTGTATTAAACCAAAACAAACAAGGTTTTCGATCTTTTAAACACATTTTCGCTCAAGAGATCGGATCTCGATCAGTTGCAACGCTCAGGCGTTGGGCGCGTTGAGTACAACGTTGCACGCTGCAACATTGCAACGCTAGCCACGACGTTGCAACGCTGCGAGCGTAGAGGGGAAATTCGCGCGCAGAGTGGCTTGATGGAAGTTTTTGCTACATGGGGCGTTAATTTATTATTTTTAATTAATTTTATTTTATGTAAAATGTATTTTTAATTAATTTTATTAGCTAATATTAATATAAATGTTATATTAATGTTAATTAATTTAATTAATGTCCCTAGGTGCCAAAACTGATCCAATTTTTCTATTTAATTTATTTTATGCATGACATGTATGAAATTTATTTATTATATGTGCATAATGTATGTCATATAGATTAAAATCTCACCTGAGGTTAAACATTTCATGCATCATGTTTATATTATAAGAGTGATAATGTATAGTATGCATGATAAGATTATATTATAATAATTATAATATAATGTTTGCATGTTTTAATTTAATTAATATAAGTGTTATATTTTTTGAATTAAAAGCATGGACATGCATTTATTCATGTGATGAATGTATGTTATATAGTTTATTATCCATGTGATGAATGATCAAGCACTATAACATAGAAATGCATGTAACCTAAGTGAATTATTAGTTAAAATGTTTAGAACTTGAATAATTAGACTTAGGTTTTCTAGTTCTAATAAGATTAGAATTAGGAAATCAAATATGACTTATGAATGCAGAGTAATTAGTAACTCTGTCTAAGGAAGGTTTTGTCTAAGGATGGGGTATTTAAGCTGATGCTTTGCGAACACCCCTACCTGGGAACCGACCTGGGAGTGAATTTGGTCCGGAGATTCATAGGTTATATTATCGTGAGTGTCGTTAATTAAAAGTTAATTAATTTACTCACATATACCTAAGTTAATAATGTGATTATTGACTTAGGCTAATCCAATATAAGAGTTATATTGGTAGACTTAGGTAAATATTAGCCGATTTATCTAGGTCAATCCCGATTAACTTAAAGTGTTGAGTGGGAGGAAATAAAGTGTATAAGATACATTTAATTTTATGACCACAAATCTCCGTTAAGTTCATACCGTGATATCCATACTCAGCCTCGTGGCGCAAATGAGAGCGTCTCCCTTCTGATGGTATTTGTATGGGTCAATATCAACGTGAATGGAGAGAGTACTTATAGTGAGTGGGAGTGGGACCTATGAAAACGGGACCCACTTGTCTCTTCTTTCGATTCGCACCATGCGATGCCTATGATCTGCCTGCTAGTTTGGCCTGGACCAGACGATCCCTTCGGAGGGCCTTGATCATGGGAGTCGGAGCACCTTGATCATGGGAGTCGGAGCACCGTGCATTCCCGAAAGGGATACAATTTCCTTGTTTGTTTTCCTTCGTGGTTTAGCCTTTGGTGGCTATTGTTTGGACGGAAACTTGGAAATATAAAGATAGAGGGTGACACTCACGTGATTCATTAAGAGTTAATGGATTCAGACCGAATAATGGTAAGTGGTTGCCTAATGGAATAAGAGTTATTGTGGTATTAGGTTGTGGTCGAGAAAGTCTCGTCCCATTTGGAGGAGTGTTTCTATTCACCCTTTGGTAACGGTCATTCTAAACCTTTGGGGTATCATTGCAAATTTTAATGACCTAGGGATCATAGGATAAATTTTTGCTAAAACATGATTGGATTTTCAAAAGTTTTTGCGAGACTAACACAAAGTTTTCTTGCTTTCAGCAAAAATGTCTAGCTCAATCATTGCGCTATTAGCTTCTGATAAACACATGGGAGATAATTTCCAAACGTGGAAAAACAATATCAACACAATTCTAGTAAGTGACGACATAAAGTTCGTACTCACTGAGGAGTGTCCTCAGGTGTCGGGCTCGACCGCATCACGAAGTGTTTGTGATGTGTACGATCGATGGATCAGGGCCAATGAAAAGGCCAAGGTCTATATCATTACCAGCTTATCTGAAGTATTGGAAAAGAAGCATCAGAGGATGATCACCGCCAAGGTCATGGAATCCTTGCAGGAAATGTTTGAACAACAGTCCTTTCAGGTCCGGCATGATTCCCTCAAACACGTCTTCAATGTGCAGATGAAAGAAGGGACGTCTGTCCGTGAACATGTTCTAGGCATGATGACCCACTTTAATCTGGCAGAGATGAACGGGGCTTCGATCGATGAGTCGAGCTAGGTCAACTTTATCCTGGAGACTCTTCCGAAGAGTTTCCTACAGTTCGTAGCAATGCTGTTATGAACAAAATTAGCTACATTCTGACAACCCTTCTTAACGAACTACAAAACTTCTAGTCCTTGATGAGGATCAGGAAATCGGAAGCTGAGGCAAACGTTGCCTTCAGGTCCTTTCACAGGAGTTCGACCTCTAGGAAAAAATCTGTAGGCTCTTCAGGCCCAAAAGGGAAGAAGAAGAAGTTGAAGAAGGGTAAAGCTGACCGTACTGCCGCCTAAAAGGGCAAAAAGGTCAAGAAAATTGCAGAGAAAGGAAAGTGTTTCCACTGCAATCTAGACGGACACTAGAAGAGAAACTGTCCCAAGTTCCTTGCCGACAAAAGGAAATAAGGTAATGTAATTTACTTGTAACTGAAACCTATTTAGTGGAGAGTAATGACTCTGCCTGGATACTGGATTCAAGCGCTACTAACCATGTTTTTTCTTCTTTTCAGGGAATTAGTTCCTGGCAGCAGTTGTGAGAGGGTGAGATAACACTTCGGCTTGGATCTGGGGAGGTTGTCTCTGCTGCAGCATTAGCAAGGTTGTCACACTCCCTCCCGAACTACCTGCTAACTTAGCCCGGCAGACGGCGTGAAGCCAACAGTCATCGTTCACCTCTCTAACGATACCTGTTGACCCTGCCTTACCTGATAAGCATACTATACTTGTATAAGAAACACTTTAAACATAACACAGCGGATTATTGACAATTACGTAACCTACGTAAGGAGTAACCCTACTTAAGACTCTCTGGAAAACTGAAAGAGATATGAACATCACAACCAAAAACATACCCAACAATGGTTTACACAACCACAACCTAAAATGTACACATAAATATAACTTCATAGTCCTTGTTCTATACATAGAGACTTTCTATACAACTCCACCCACGTACAACATATCAAACTTGTGAAGCTTCCAGCAGACTATGGCAGTTTTTAGGCACCAGGAGCTCGATCTCTACCTCAAAAGTGGGAAAAACAACTGAAAGAATGAGCTATGAAGCTCAGTGAGTGACTTGAGTTTAAAAGAAAACTATTAACTCGTAAATCATATCACCGCCATCTATGAGCATATGCATCCAGTAATCAAATGTTAAAAGTAATCGTGTAATCATAATAGCTTTTCATGAAAACCAAACAAGTATATCGTTAAAATCTCGTAAGGCATGTAAATGATATAAACTCTTTTTAAAACATGTCACAATCTACGTTGTGTAGGGCACGCCCAGTACAACCAACGTTTGTTCTACGATGTAGTGGGGCCCGCCCAGCACTCCCATCGTCTTTGTCGTAGTGGGGCCCGCCCAACACTCACGACAGCGTTGTTGTCACGGAGTACACTCAACGTCGACAACAGAAATGACCTGTGTGCACACGGTACCATATAGCCTCGGGCTCAATATCTCAGAAAATCACATGAAAACATTTTAACATGCCTGCTTATCTTTTCTTTCATAAGACTCAAGCTTACTCAGCTTTTTCATAAAACTGAAAATCTTTAAAACATACTCGCTAGTACATACTTGCTTGAAATTATAACATTTCTATAAATTTCGGCAATCATTAGACATATGCTTATGTATAAATTTATCAAGTCATTTTGGCTCACCATGAACACTTTAAAACATTTCTAAGAAATCATGAATGCTCATAAACAAGTGTTCAAGGAAAACAATAAACATCTAAACTCTTTCATTCAAGCAAAACTTGTATTTCTTAAAACATAATTCAAGCATATAGAACATTTTTGAAGTTCGTTTTGTCACTCACAGTGTTAAACTAGAATCTTGGCCCATACACTCGACCTATTTGCTCTTGGCCTGTCAAACAAACCAAATTCAAACATTAGAACCTCGAGCTCATGCTTTTTAACCTTAAACTTACAAGAAAACACACTTTCAAAATTTCCAGCATTTTCAGATTTTATGCCCTGTGTTCAGACAGCCATAACTTCTTCATTACTTATCCAACAATAATGTAATTTATACCAAACTCTTGCTTTTGAATCCTCTAAAAATCATATGAAGATATAAAATTGATATTCCTAACAGATTTGTTCGAAAATACCTCAATAGCTTCTTTCCCAGGAACTAACTTCTGCTGTTTCCAGATTCGGATTTCCTGCTGCACAACAAATTTAACCTGATATTTAAAACATTTTCTAGACATTTTCTACTCACGATTTCTTCATGCAAGTTGAAGAAAATTAAATAATCTTTCGCACCATACCAATTAGAGCTTCTAACTCCAAGTATACAGTTCATTACAACAAAAACATCAGAGACTTCTCGGATTTGACAGCAAATTCTGTCTTTTGTCTTCCTCTTCACAAAACAGCAACTTAAGGTCAGGATTGGCTCAAGCATCCTTCACGAACTTTGTTAAAAAATGAATTAGCTTTCAAGAAAACCAAACCTCAACTCTTACCTCTTCCCGTGGGAGCTCGAGAAGATCAAAACATCGAACTGGTCTCAGTTGATCACCTTCTTTGCAATAATAATTCCCTTGAGTTCTTCTCCTTTCTTCCGCAACTCCACTCCAAAATCACGAAAATGGCTTTCTTCTTCTTCCTTTCTCCTTCTCCCACGAAGCTTCAGCTTTGGTTTGTAAAGATAGAGAAGAAAATGGAGAGAAGATAAAGGTATAAAAAAAAAACAAAGGGAAAAGTTTATTATTTTGTCTTTTCCTTTTTCCCTTTTTTTTCTTTTTTTTTTCTTTTTCCTTTTCTTTTTCTTTTATTTATCTCTTTCATTCATTTCTTTTCTTTACAAAACAAAACAAAACTTTAACATTTCTTTCCTTTTCTTTCTTCTTTATCTTTAAAGCAAAACCAAACAAAAATGGTTTAAACTTTTTCTTCCTTGTTTTCCTTTTGTCTTTCGCTTCATTTCTTTTCTTTTTTAAAACATGGAAAACCAAGTCATTTCTTCTTTCTTTTTCCTTTTTGTTTTTAATAAGGAAGTTCCAAAGAAAGATCTCGGGTTTACAACTTACCTCCCCTTAAGAAATTGTGTCCTCGAAATTGAGTAGTCTTTAAGTGAAAATTATCAGGTACTTCCTCCTCATTAGGTCCTCTAACTCCCAGGTTGCCTCCTCCATTCCGTGATGTCTCCAACGAACCTTCACGAGTGGGATTGTCTTGTTTCTCAAGACTTGTTCTTTCCTGTCGAGGATTTGAACTACATCCACTACGAAACTCATGTCTTCTTTCAGCTCAACTGGTTGTGCTTGCAACACATGAGTCGGATCTGGAATATACTTCCTCAACATGGACACATGGAAAACATCATGTACTCGAGATAGTTATGCCGGGCAACTCCAGTCAGTAGAGGTCTTGCCCAACTCGTCCCAAGCATCGGATAAGGACCAATATATCTAGGGCTTAGTTTACCTTTCTTGCCAAAACGAAGGACACCTCTCCACGGAGATAACTTCAAGAAAACTTGATCTCCGACCTAGAATTCTAAGTCCTTTCGTCGCTTATCTGCGTAACTCTTCTGACCGTCTTTTGCTACCTTCAGATTCTCCCTGATTACCTTAATATTATCTGTCGTAACTTGCACCAACTCAGGACCGATAAGCTTCCGCTCTCCTACTTCGTTCCAACATACAGGCGTTCTACATGGTCTTCCATATAGAGCCTTAAATGGTGCCATGCCAATACTCGTCTGATAGCTGTTATTGTAAGCGAATTCCATAAGTGATAGGTGTGTATCGCAACTTCCCTTAAATTGAAGAACACATGCTCTCAACATGTCCTCTAAGGTCTGGATGGTCCTCTCTGATTGCCCATCTGTCTGAGGATGGAATGTTGTACTAAAATTCAGCTTTATTCCCATAGCTTTCTGTAAGCTAGGCCAAAACTTAGAAGTTAATCTTGGATCTCTATATGAAACTATGGACACTGGCACTCCGTATTGACTCACAATTCTTTCGACGTATAGCTTAGCTAGCTGATAAAGCGTAGACGTCGCTTTAATCGGTACAAACCGTGTTGTTTTAGTGAGTCTATCCACTATTACCCAAATACCATCATGTCCACTAGAAGTACGTGGTAATCCTAACAGAAAATCCATAGTCATATGCTCCCATTTACACTCCGGCACTGGTAGTGGGTTAAGGAGTCCTCCTGGCCTGTATCTAACAGGTTTAACCTGCTGGCAAATCAAACATCTATCAACATATTCAGCTATCTCCCGCTTCATCCCAGGCCACCAATACGTTCCCTTCAAAGTTTTGTACATCTTGGTGCTTCCTGGATGCATAGCGTAAGCTGAACTGTGAGTTTCCTCTAGAATAGCATCTTTAAGCTCACTAACACTCGGAACGCATAGTCTTCCTTACCTCTCTATGGCTCCATCTGACCTCATTTTAAATTCTGCTTCTAGGTCTTGTTTGGACTTTCCAAACATTTTCTGCAAGTTACTATGCTCTGGTTGTCTTCTCACAACCTCTGCTACGAGTGAAGCTATTTTTTGGTCGAAAATACATTTTATTAGATAATATATATATAGTGTCAGGGTTTAGTTGAAACCTTATTTCTATTTCCTGCTTACTTGAACACTGTATTTCTGTCAATTTTTCAAGTAATAAAGTGTTTATTTCTAGAAATAGAAATTTTTTGTGTTATGCTTCACTTGAGAATAACTTATACGTTTTGAAACCTAATTAGGTCAAAAGTGTTTTGAATACTGAATTGTTTAAAACGGCAGAAACACGAACTAAAAGAATAAAGGTTTCTCCTAAACAAAATGCCATCTTTGGCATCTAAGGTTAGGCCACATTAATCTCAATAGGGTTGAGAGACTAGTGAAAAGTGGACTTCTAAGCGAGTTGGAAAAAAACTCTTTACCGGTATGTGAGTCATGCATTGAAGACAAAATGAACAAACGTTCTTTTAGTGGAAAAGGATATAGAGCCAAAGAGCCTCTGGAGCTTATACATTCTAACCTTTGTGGTCTGATGAGTGTTAAAGCACGAGGAGGTTAAGAATACTTTGTACCTTTTATAGATGACTATTCGAGGTATGGGTATATTTACCTAATGCATAAGAAGTCTGAAACTCTTGAAAAGTTCAAGGAGTACAAGACTGAGGTTGAGAACCTGTTAGGTAAAACTATAAAAGCACTTCGATCGGATCGAGGTTGAGAGTATATGGACACGGAATTCCAGGACTATATGATAGAACATGGAATTACATCCCAACTCTCAGCACCTGGTATGCCACAACATAATGGTTTATTGGAGAGGAGAAACAGAACCATGTTGGACATGGTTCGGTCGATGATGAGCTATGCTCGTCTCCCTAATTCCTTTAAGGGTTACGCAGTGGAGACTGCGGTTTATATTTTGAACAATATTTCGTCGAAAAGTGTTTGTGAAACACCTTTCGAACTCTAGAATGAAATAAAGGCAGTTTACACCATTTAAGAATTTGGAGATGCCCGTCCCATGTGTTGGTGTCAAACCCAAAAAGTTGGAGCCCCGTTCAAAATTATGTCTCTTTGTAGGTTACCCAAAAGAGACTAGGGGTGGTCTATTTTTCGATCCAAAGGAAAATAGGGTGCTTGTATAGACAAACGCCACTTTCCTTGAGGAAGACCACGTCAGGGAACATTTACCTAGGAGTAAAATTGTGTTAAATGAAATGGGAAGTACATCAGCAAGAGTTGCTGATGGGGCTCGTACGTCAACAAGTGTTGTTGATTCTAGCTCGTCTAGTCAAGTTTGTTCTCAAGGTTTGAGAATGCCTCAACGTAGTGGGAGGGTTGTGAGACAGCCTGAACGTTACATGGGTTTAGCTGAAACCCAAGTCGTCACCCCTGATGATGACTGCCAGGATCCATTGACCTATGATCAGAAAATCGCAGACGTTGACAAAGACGAATGGATTAAAGCTATGGACCAGGAAATGAAGTCGATGTACTTCAATTCTGTTTGGGAACTTGTGGATCCACCGGATGGTGTAAAACCTATAGGTTGCAAATGGATCTACAAGCGTAAACGTGGTTGATGCGAAAATATCGAGTGCCCTAAACTAATGTAAATTAGAATAAGACTCAACACTTCTACGACGTGCAAGTATACACTACGCGAGAGCGAAGAAGTGATAAGTTAAAGTATCGATCCCACGAGGACTAGCTAAACCTAAATGAATGAGTGTCCTAGCAATTTTTCCTTATTTTAGTGCAATGTATGAGTGTGCAAATTACTATTGTAAATAAATAAATTGATGTGATAAGTGTGCAAAGACAAGACTAGACTCAAGAAAATAACTAAATTTAAATGAGGGGAGAGAGAATGCAAACAAGAGGGAGATACAAGAGATGAGATTTTTAATGAAAAAATAGGCTCAAGTTAGAGTTCTAATGTTCAATTGGAATAAATTTTGAGTGATGCCTTGAATTTACCTACACATGCATTCAAATGATTCTTTCCAAAATCACTAAGTTTTAAAACCTACAATTTTCCAATTGAGACCTAAATTACGCTCATGATTTTAAGGTTCTAGGTGGGTTAATTATCCCTAATTAACTCAAGATCCTAGAATGAAAGTTTAATTTCCTAATTCACTAGCTTTTCCAAGTTTGTGAATTTTAGAGAAGTTAAAAGGGCCAATTTTAATTCTCATGCATCGTTGCAAACATTAAAATCTCATAAATCCAACTATGGCATCAACCATTAATTTATTACAATTTATACATTGAAGAGCAACCTAACCTGTGCCTAGAAGAATTTTAGTTCATGATTTTGGTTAAATTGCACATCTTTAAGTTGAACATGCTTTCACTAATCAAGAGATTTATCAATAGCAGCACGAAAATAGTCACACAATTGTCTAAACAGTGAGCAAATTAACCTCTAATTAGTGTATAAAAAACCCAACAAAAGCAGTGATAATTGGCCAAAATAATAGGCAAAAGCACAAAAAGAGGGAACAATTTACACAAAGTTAGTGGCCTTGTTTTGCTACAAAGAATTGCCTGCCTAGCAGCAGACCCTCTGTCGATGGATCAGTAGTAGGGCACTTTGCTTCAAAGAAAAACCCTTTGGATGGCCTCAAAGACAGATTAGCCAATTGCTTCAAAGAAAAGGGTTCTCGGGTTCTACTTCACAAAGAAACAGCGATTGCTTCAAAGAAACCTCGACGACTCCCAACGCCAAAGAACCACACGCCATTGCTTCAAAGAAACCTCGATAGCTCCCAACGCCAAAGAACCTCACGCGATTGCTTCAAAGAAACCTCGACGCCTCCAACGCCGCGCAACCTCACGCGATTGCTTCAAAGAAATCGATGGGCCAACTCTCCCAATGTCGTCCCTCGCAATTGCTACTGAAGAAAGTGGTAGGTTGGCTCTCCCGATGCCCTCACTAATCGCTCCCTCGGCTTTGTCAGAGCAAAATTGAAGCCCTCTCTCGGTGCAGATCCAACAATTGCCTCGACCACCGATGAACCTCGATTGCTACAAAGAAAGACACCATCATGATTTGTCTCTCCAACGCACACTTTGTCAGAGTAGCAATCACTTGGTTCTCCTTCTCTTCTCGACCTCTTCCTCTTGTCAAAAATTCTCTCCTCTTTTGCACTTGTGTGAACCCTAGCCTCCTTATATAAAGATGGTGTTGCCTTAATTCCACAAATTACAAAAATGCCCTTAGGGAGAAAGACCATCTTACCCTTCGGGTAAGATGTCTAAAATGCCCTTAGGGACTCTTGTAATTTTATAATCTCCTGCATACAGAAAAATCTCAAATAAATATATGAAGTCAATTATAAATCAAAATAGGCAAGGATTTAAGAAAAATCTCAAATTTTGGTCTTTAATTAATCAAGTTAGCTTATTTTCCTAAATTTCTTAAATTAAAGCACAAAAACATCAAAATTAATTCTTTTTGCACCTAATGCTTAAATTCAAGATTTTAAAGCTAACACACATAATTTAGGTATAAAATAACATGAGGATCACTAAATTAAATGCAATTCAAGTGGATTAAACACTAAAATTCTAGTAAAATAACTCACTTATGGTGAGTTATCAAACCCCAAACTTGAACTACTCATTGTCCTCAATGAGTTCTATTCCCTAAAAACTTTAAAACCTTTAAAGACTCAAATCATTTGGGTAACTAAATAAGGATTGAGAACTTATGCCCTAGCTACAAGTCACCATTCATTCAATGCTCTCTTTGTGGCTCACCCGAGGTTTCTTAGCTACACTTATGCATCAATAACCAAGAGCAAACCAACTAGGATTCAACATCTACCCTCAAGTTCAACCACTAGAATCCTAATCATTCAAATCAAGCAACCCATAGTTAAAAATAAGTCATACTCCAAAACTCGCATGGCTACAATTTAATGATCATTCCTTTTTACTTTTTATATATATTTATTTTTTAAAAAAATAGATATGTGCATTATTCCCCTCAATTTCCATAAAACTCACTTTGCTAAGGGCAAGTTTTTTTTTTCTTTTTTTTTTTTTTATTTTATTTTTATTTATTTTTTTACTCTCTCGTAGTTCTTAGAATGGCACACGTGTTTAGCGCATGAAAGACACCTAAGCAATGGGACTTCCGTAGTTCTTAGAATGGCACACGTGGTTAACGCAGCCACACCTAAGCAATGAGAATAGGCTTCTTGCTTGATACCTTCGCCTCCAAGAGGCCAACATGGTTAGTGCCTGCACTTCGACATCGAGCACCAAGTCGCTGAATCGACTCTAAGTAACAAAATAAGTAACACATTTTATCTAGCCCAATGGAGTTTTAGGAAAATGAAAGGTTTGCATACTCTTTCTTTCTTTTTTTTTTTTTTTTTTTTCTTAAAAATAAACACGAAGAATTTACCTTTCCCCAAACTTAGAGTACTCAATGTCCTCATTGAGTTAGGAGGTCGGGTAACTCCCCAAACTTGAAATGATCACAAATTTGAAGTTTACTAATTTTGGAGCGTTCTAAAAAAATGTATGGGTTACCTAACTTGTCATGGCTTCTAGTTTTCAAATTTTTGGCCTAGGAGTTGAATCCTAACTACTTTGATTGACACACTAACCATAAGCGCACTAAAGAACCCTAATGACAAGCTTGACCTTGAGAAACACCAAACAAGATAGCATACTCTTGCCTTAAACACAAGCAACAACTCTTATTTTCATTAACCCCGAGATTTGACCTTAACTTTTTTATTTTCAAGAGATGCATATCAAGTTTCTACCAAAGAAATCAGACTTTTACCATAAAAACACATGCAGAAACTTAATTTTTAAACAAGGGACAACAACCATCTTTCCTATTTTTACTTGCTTAAACATAATGAATCAACTACCTACATCATGCATATCATAGACCATGAAAACCAACAACTAAACATGGAATCCAGTAGTAAAATTAGATCATTTTAAAGTCATAAAGCAAGTAAATAACTTTATAAACACAAAGGCATGCAACACCCTATAAACGCTAACAACACACACCTCTCATCAACGAAAAATTTTCAATCAAGCCCAAAATCGATTCGAACAACACATGTCTCCCTCATGGTTAAGGCATACATTGCCCTTAATGTAAAAAAATGCTCACTTAAGCATGCTTAAGGACAACTAACAAAGATGGAAGGGAGAACAATCATCGCTCTGAATCGATGAGACCTCCACTAAAGCGCATATCAATCATCAAACCCTAAGGAGCTGCAAAATAGGCAAGGGTTATTTATTTAAAAACAAAAACAACTAAAAACGAAACAAAAGCAAAAAAAAAAAAAATTAAAAATTAAAAATTAAAAACGAAACAAACAAAATAAACTTTGGGTTGCCTCCCAATAAGCGCTTGTTTTACGTCATTAGCTTGACGTAGTATACGTGGGCTCGTCAAGTGCACGTAAAAATTCTCCCACTTCTTCTAGCCTCCTTTCTTGAATCTACAAAACAAATTAATGCTAGCAAGAATACTAGCTTCTCATGAGAGCTCAAATGAGATATATTTTTTGATTTTTATATATTAAACGAAAAGAAGGAAAAACAACAAAGTAAACATTTTTTGGTTTTTTGTTTGATAAAAGAAAAGAAGGAAAAACAGAAAATGAACAAACTCACAAAAAGACACCGACTTCGAGAGAATAGAAAGAAAAACACTCACCAATAAGAGAAAAATCGGAAGATAGAATCACAAAGACTCAAAAGCCTCAAACTCTACCTCCTGGCCTAACTCAACAGGCTCAACTTCTTCCACGCTCTCACTAACTCTATCTTGGTGTGCGCTACAAGGTTCTAGTTCTTTTACATCTAAAGCACAATCCTCTAAATGCTCATACTCTGAAAAATGTGAAGGACTAGGATCTTGAAGGTCTATAAGTGGGTCAGTGATCAAGTGACTCATCGAACTATGTAAGGGTGTGGGTCCTCCCTCACTCTCTTCCCTAGGGTGCTCAACCTCAGATGAGTCTAAGTACATTTGTTCTCTAAGGGAGTATCCGTTAGGCGTTGAATTGACTCCCCTATTTGACTATTCATCTCTTCTATTTGCTTATTCCTCTCTTCTGTGGTTCTCATATATTCTAATAACAACATTTTAAGGGAAGATTCGTCTTCTACCTGGGTTTCTTGAATATAGGAAGGATATGGCTCAAAACCCTTAGGATATGGTTCATAGCCCCAATTGCTCTGATTATTATCATACATATGGTTCCCATAAGTCATAGGGTTAGTATGATAGTAATTAGGCATTTGGTAGCCATAAGATTCATACCCCTCACTAGAAGACGCTAAATTGGCATAGGGATAATCATAAGAAAAGGAACTATATTGTGGTTGCTTATTGGGCACAGAAGACCACCCAAAGTTATCATAAGCCATAATAAAATAATGAATCAATTATAACAGGCTCAACAAACACAATATGCACCAACACAACAAGAAAGAATAACAAAGACTCAACAAAGATAAAAATACGAAACAAAGATAACAAGACACACCCAACAAGAAAAAGGGATAAAATGCTAAAATCAACTCAAACAAAATAAGAATCAAAACTAGTTCCCAAAGAATGGCGCCAAAAACTTGATGCGAAAATATCGAGTGCCCTAAACTAATGTAAATTAGAATAAGACTCAAACACTTCTACGACGTGCAAGTATACACTGGTCGAGAGCGACAAGTGATAAGTTAAAGTATCGATCCCACGAGGACTAGCTAAACCTAAATGAATGAGTGTCCTAGCAATTTTTCCTTATTTTAGTGCAATGTATGAGTGTGCAAATTACTATTGTAAATAAATAAATTGATGTGATAAGTGTGCAAAGACAAGACTAGACTCAAGAAAATAACTAAATTTAAATGAGGGGAGAGGAGAATGCAAACAAGAGGAGATACAAGAGATGAGATTTTTAATGAAAAATAGGCTCAGGGTTAGAGTTCTAATGTTCAATTGGAATAAATTTTGAGTGATGCCTTGAATTTACCTACACATGCATTCAAATGATTCTTTCCAAAATCACTAAGTTTTAAAACCTACAATTTTCCAATTGAGACCTAAATTACGCTCATGATTTTAAGGTTCTAGGTGGGTAAATTATCCCTAATTAACTCAAGATCCTAGAATGAAAGTTTAATTTCCTAATTCACTAGCTTTTCCAAGTTCGTGAATTTTAGAGAAGTTAAAAGGGCCAATTTTAATTCTCATGCATCGTTGCAAACATTAAAATCTCATAAATCCAACTATGGCATCAACCATTAATTTATTACAATTTATACATTGAAGAGCAACCTAACTCGTGCCTAGAAGAATTTTAGTTCATGATTTTGGTTAAATTGCACATCTTTAAGTTGAACATGCTTTCACTAATCAAGAGATTTATCAATAGCGACACGAAAATAGTCACACAATTGTCTAAACAAAGGAGCAAATTAACCTCTAATTAGTGTATAAAAACCCAACAAAAGCAGCGTGATAATTGGCCAAAATAATAGGCAAAAGCACAAAAAGAAAGGGAACAATTTACACAAAGAAGTGGCCTTGTTTTGCTACAAAGAATTGCCTAGCAAAGCTGACTCCTCTGTCGATGGATCAGTAGTAGGGCACTTTGCTTCAAAGAAACCCCTTTGGATGGCCTCAAAGACAGATTAGCCAATTGCTTCAAAGAAAAGGGTTCTCGGGTTCCTACTTCACGGCGAAACCAAAGCGATTGCTTCAAAGAAACCTCGACGACTCCCAACGCCAAAGAACCACACGCCATTGCTTCAAAGAAACCTCGATAGCTCCCAACGCCAAAGAACCTCACGCGATTGCTTCAAAGAAACCTCGACGCCTCCAATGCCCGCAAACCTCACGCGATTGCTTGAAAGAAATCGATGGGCCAACTCTCCCAATGTCGTCCTCGCAATTGCTACAAAGAAAGTGGTAGGTTGGCTCTCCCGAATGCCCTCACTAATCTGCTCCTCGGCTTTGTCAGTAGCAAAATTGAAGCCCTCTCGGCCTGCATCCAACAATTGCCTCAGCCACCGATGAACCTCACGATTGCTACAGCAAAGACACCATCATGATTTGTCTCTCCAACGCACACTTTGCTGTAGCAATCACTTGGTTCTCCTTCTCTTCTCGACCTCTTTCTCTTGTCGCAAAATTCTCTCCTCTTTTGCACTTGTGAACCCTAGCCTCCGTATATAAAGATGGTGTTGCCCTAATTCCACAAATTACAAAAATGCCCTTAGGGGGAGAAAGACCATCTTACCCTTCTCTGTAAGATGTCTAAAATGCCCTTAGGGACTCTTGTAATTTTATAATCTCTCTGCATTACGTAAAAATCTCAAATAAATATATGAAGTCAATTATAAATCAAAATAGGCAAGGATTTAAGAAAAATCTCAAATTTTGGTCTTTAATTAACTGTTAGCTTATTTTCCTAAATTTCTTAAATTAAAGCACAAAAACATCAAAATTAATTCTTTTTGCACCTAATGCTTAAATTCAAGATTTTAAAGCTAACACACATAATTTAGGTATAAAATAACATGAGGATCACTAAATTAAATGCAATTCAAGTGGATTAAACACTAAAATTCTAGTAAAATAACTCACTTATGGTGAGTTATCAGTGGTGTAGATGGGAGGGTGCAGACCTTCAAAGCACGACTAGTGACAAAGGGTTTTACCCAGGTTGAAGGGGTTGACTATGAGGAAACCTTTTCACCTGTTGCCATGGTAAAGTCGATCAGGATCCTTCTGGCCATTGCCACATATTTTGACTATGAAGTATGGCAGATGGATGTCAAGACAACCTTTCTTAATGGAAATCTTGATGAATCCATCTATATGGACAAGCCTAAAGGGTTCATTGCCCAAGGTCAAGAGCAAAAGCTTTGTCAGCTTCATAGGTCTATTTATAGACTGAAACAAGCCTCGAGGTCTTGGAATATAAGGTTTGATGAGGCGATCAAATCTTATGGCTTTGATTAGAATGTTGACGAACCTTGTGTCTACAAGAAAATCGTCAACAACACTGTCGCACTTCTGAGAGGCTCAGTATGTTCTAGGTATCAAAATAGTCCGAAACCAGAAGAACAGAACGCTAGCAATGTCTCAAGCGTTTTATATTGACAAGATGTTGTCTAGACATAAGATGCAGAACTCCAAGATGGGCTTGCTGCCTTTCAGTCATGGGGTTCACCTGTCTAAGGATCAATGTCCTAAGACTCCTCAAGAGGTTGAGGATATGAGATGAATTCCCTATGCTTCAGCTGTAGGAAGCCTCATGTATGCCATGTTGTGTACTAGGCCCGACATCTGTTATGAAGTAGGGATTGTCAGTAGGAATCAATCCAATCCAGGATTACATCACTTGACAGCCGTAAAGGCAATCCTCAAGTATCTTAGGAGAACGAGGAACTACAATCTTGTGCATGGAAGTGGGGATTTTATCCTTCTGGGATACACAAGCTCTGACTTTCAGACCGACAAGGATTCTTGGAAATCAACTTTTGGGTTAGCCTTCATTCTGAATGGAGGAGTTGTAGTGTGGTGAAACATCAAGCATGGATGCATCGCTGATTCCACGATGGAAGCCGAGTATGTTGCGGCTTGTGAAGCTGCAAAGGAAGTTATTTGGCTTAGGAAGTTCTTGATGGATTTGGAAGTTGTTCCAAATATGAACTTTTTGATTACCCTGTTTTGTGAAAAAGTGGTGCAGTAGCCAACTCGAGAGAACCTCGGAGACATAAAAGGGGCAAGCATATTGAGCGTATGTATCACTTGATACGTGAGATTGTGCAACGCGTAGACATGACATTCACGTAGATAGCGTCGGAGCACAACGTTGCTGATCCATTTACAAAGGCCCTCAAGGCTAAGGTGTTTGAGGGTCACCTAGAGGGGCAAATGGGAGTATTGTAAGGGTATTCAATGCCCTAGTTTATTGTAATTTTATTGTACATTTGAGAAATGTATTTAGTACTCCACTAGCTTAGTCCAAGTGGGAGTTTGTATGGATGTATGTCCTAATCTCGTACATGTGTGTAATATTATTATTGAAATAAATAAGAGTTATTTTTTCATAACTTTGTGTCTCGCATATTTACAAAATTTGTCCAATAAACTAAGCTCCAAGGTCATTGAATTATGAGAGAACTAGAACTTGAACGGTGTGTAGTGGACACTGAAGGGAATCGAAATCCCGCAGCGGAAGCGATTGCGAATCGTGGCTCTTGATTTAGTTACAACGATTTAATTCATGAACGTAAACAACTAGATCAAGCATAAAACAGAATGGACAACAAGAAATGTTACCTTTAAAGAACCTTTCTTCAAGTGTTCCACTCTCCCACTGTGACGACCACGATCACAGGTACTGATTATTTATTTTATTTAGCGTTCTATCAACCTGTGTGTGTGTCGAGTCGGATTAGTGAATCTCATCAAGCTCGGTGTTAGTGAGTCTTTGATTTTGTTTAATTTAAAGCGAAATATTCTCCTTTAGATAATTATACTCATAATTTAATGAAAGATGGGAAAGTGACAATGGCATTTTGGTGATTTTTATGCTCAAGACAAGGGCTAGTTGTGCTTGTGAAAAGAAGAAGACCTAGGGTTTAGGATCTATATTATTGTGTTGATATTTGGACAAGAGAAAACCCTAGCCACCTCTCATATTAATCCCATTTTTTTTGTGCCCTAGTTGAAACCCTAAAACCTCCTCCCTACTGCTGTCTTCGCCGCCGGCCAGGAACCCACGAGCAGGAGACGCCGCCAGCCGTCCAGTCAGCCGTTTGAGGAGCCTCCAGCCGCTCTCGTCTGCAGCCCACGTACGGAGAGGCGCTGTGCAAGCCGTTTCCAGCCGCCTACGCCTGCAGCACGCCGGAGTCCAAGCGCGAAGAAGCTTCGACGGCAGGTTCGCACGGAAGGCCTCACGCCGGAATCCACGCTCGCACGCGTTAGACGCTCGCCGCGGCGTATTCGCGACTTCTTTGCCGCGCGCCGCTCGAGGACTCCTTCCGACGCCGCTGTTGCCGTTCCTCAACATCGACGACAAGCCACGAACCACCAGCAAGCTCCACGCATCCGCTCGCCGAGCGTTCGAGACGTTATGATGCGTAAATCGCTCCGGTTTGCCCTACCAGTTTCGACCGCATACTCCTCACCGCCACGCCATCCGACCAGCAACCGTTAGCTCACCGTTAGCTGCCATCAATTCATCAGGAAGTAATCGAGGTCAAAGTTGTGGATTAGGTGAGCCACGCGAAACCCTCTTCGATTTTGGAATATAGGATTATTTGGATCTGATTCGCATGAATTTATTCGCATGAAAATGTTGTAGGAACAAATTTAATTTTAGGATCAAGATTCCCAAGCTTTGGAGCAACCGAATCCACGTTCGGATTATTATTCGGAGTCAAGGTAATTGGTGCAAAGTGAGAATTATAGACGCTTTCGTACTTAGATTCCTTATATTGAATGAACTGTGTAGTAGGATAACGAATGGAAGGATTCTTGATTGACAGGTTATTTGGAAAGGACCGTTAAGTTAAGAATTGGAAGGAAAAAGTGAGATCAAAGCTCGAGGTAAGGGACCTTGTGCCGAATCTTTTAAATGGGATTAAAGAAAACGAATTTCAATATTTTATGTGAAATTAGTACGATATTTTACTTAAAAGGATTTAATGATTTTTATACGAGAATATCCGAGATTTTATGTGAAAATACTTTGATATTCTATGTGAAGATATCTCAATATTTTATGCGAGAATAATCTAGTATTTTATGCGAGAATGTCTTTGTATTTTATGTAAGGATATTCCAAAGATTTCATGTGAGGATGGTACAGTATTATCTATGAGAATATTGCATGATTTTGTACGCGAGTATTACGCCCTATCTGATGTGAAAAGTCATGAATTGCATATTAATGATAATGGTTGTGGCATGTACACTATAGTTATGATGAATGATGGGACCTCATTCATGTTATGTATGTCATGAAATGAATTGATGAAAAGTGTGGACATTGGTCTCCAGAGTGCATTATGTGCATGGTCAAGCATGCAATAGAGACCCTATGGGTCAAATTACAGGTCATGAGGGACTCAAATTATTACAGAGTCCATGAGGACTCAAATTATTACAGTGTCCATGAGGGACTCAAAACGAAATGACTCGGGATGACCAATCGGCCACATAAATAAAAAGGAAGTCATGGATTAAAGACCTGACAATATGAGAAAGTTTTAGGTCCCGCATATGTATATTTCGAACAAGTTTAAAAGTCATGATTGTATGTGTATGCATATCCCAAACCTCGTGAGCGAGGTCACTTATCTGGGTATTGTTTTGCAATACTCACCCTTTCTTTTAAAAATATTTTTCGTAAGGCCAAGGACGTGCGGCGAGTGTGACGGAGGCGCGTTA
Organism: Trichosanthes cucumerina; assembly: GCA_036507285.1. NCBI lineage: Eukaryota > Viridiplantae > Streptophyta > Magnoliopsida > Cucurbitales > Cucurbitaceae > Trichosanthes > Trichosanthes cucumerina. The sequence goes on along the minus strand of CM071836.1, from coordinate 32,796,666 downwards.
CTAGAACCATGGGAATAGACATGTTTTCCGCACATTTCTTTTATAATCGATGTTGTCTCTTTATGTTTTTGGAGTTTAAATTTACTTTACTGGATTATTAATAGGTCATGTTAAACCGCTCCTTTTATCTGCTTTTAAATGTTTTATTTGGGATCCCTAAAGACAAGTATTTTCATTGGAGTTTCTCTTTAAGATCTTTTTATCTCTTGGCCTATAAATGCATGCATGTGTAGTAGTGTCCCTAAGAGTTTAGTTATAGAAAAGTAGGGGCGTTACACCCACGATCTCAATCTCAAAGAATGGGAACACGAACGTCATTTAAGACACGACCACCGGATCTTCTCCGTTGTTCTCTAGGTGAGGGAGGAATGTTGGTTCCCTTTAGGAGAGGTGAGGTATTTTGTGAGAGAGATGTGTGTTTTGGAACACTTCCAACAACACAACAAAGAGCTTGAAATTTCTTAACCTAGTTGCGTCTCATGCAACCATATATATAGGGAAACAGGATGGAAATGACCATCCTACCCTTCCTTTATTCTCTCTTTAGTATATAGTTTACATATGAATCTAATTCACATTAAAACTATATATTATATCAATTATATCGTATATAATTGATATAACACCTCATATACGAAATTGAACACTTCAATTTTCATTCCTAACTTTATACCCTCAATATTACCATGTTGAGTCAACAGAGGGATCTAATGGACCTACAGTTCATGAGCTCCAATGATGTGAGATTAACTGATCAAACTCTTTGATCTAGTTAATCAATATTCATTAACTACAAGTCACTCCACTATAGACTTGTAGCTGCACTCTCCTCACTGTAGATAATATTGTGTCCACTGATATAGTCATTACCCATGAGTCGACCCTTCACAGGTTGTTCGTAATCATGGCTGGGTCAAATTACCGTTTTACCCCTGTAATTACCTCTTTGCTCCTTAAGCACCACTGATCCTCTAATGAACAACAAGTCTAAGGTCCTACCTTAGACTCATACACTCATAGAGGGCGGGGCCCCGTTGTTCAAGACCTGGAGTCAGTTCTTAAGAGAACAACCTATCTAATTCCTAAGTAGAGGAATGAGTGAATTCCATCTTGCACAGTTAAGTTCCCAGCTACCTACGAGGTTCTGTCCCTGAGAAGGTAGGCTTATTGAGTCAACTACAGGCCACTCTCACCCATACTAGTCTAAGGGCAAACCCCTATAAGCAGGAGTTCTTAACTTGCTTAGGATTCAGGTCGAGTCACTAATGACCATCTATAAATTACTAGTCTTATCCTATTAACGGTGTTACACTGGTTAGACTAATAATTTGCGATCCAGTCTTGTATGAACTCTTCATACAGGATGCCCCCACTCGCATGTCAACTACATGAATAAGTTGGATTACCTCATTTGTACTAATTACAAAGTGGGTCGCATCCATGGTGTTACAAGAATGAGGTTTCCAACCTTATTCTTATACCATAGACTGTTTAGGTTATAATCTTGAACTCAACCCAAATAGTGTCCACTACACTGATTTCAAGATAAATGTTATAACCTTAGAGCTTAGTTTATTGGATTTATAAAAGCAAGACTGTAATCTTATCAAAACAAATAACACTTTATTTAATTGATCAAAATTACACAAGTTTAGGGCATAAATCCCAACAATCTCCCACTTGACCTAAAGCTTGTGGAGTACTAAACATTTCAGTAATATAAATACAATAAACTAGCGCATTTAAACCCCTTTGTACAAAATACTCCCACTTGCCCTAGTTGGGGAAGACTTGTAAACCTAGACCTTCTAGGTGACTCTCAAATACTTTAGCCGTGAGAGCCTTTGTAAAGGATCAAAGAATGTTGTGCTCTGAGGCTATCTTCGTGACAATCACGTCTCTCTCTATGCACGATCTCCTGATGAGATGATATTTTCGCTCTATGTGCTTTCCCTCTTTTGACTTCTGGTTCCTCGAATTTGCCAACGCACCACTATTGTATTGCAATACTGTGTGATGGGCAAAGTCATATTTGGAACAACTTCTAAATTTAGCATGAATTTCCTTAACCAAACGACCTCCTTAGCTGCTTCACAAGCTGCTACATACTCGGCCTCCATGGTGGAATCAGCGATGCATCCTTGCTTGACGTTTCGCCATACTACAACTCCTCCGTTAAGAGTGAATACCGACCCTGATGTAGATTTCCTAGAATCTTTAGCAGTGTGAAAGTCGGAATCCGTGTATCCAGTGAGGATCAAATCCTTAGCCCCATATACAAGCATGTAGTTCCTTGTTCTCCGAAGATACTTAAGGATTATTTTAACCGCTGTCCAGTGTTCAAGTCCTGGATTGGATTGATACCTACTGACCATCCCAACTGCAAAACAGATGTCAGGCCTGGTACACAACATGGCGTACATCAGGCTCCCAACAGCTTATGCGTAAGGAATCCGTCTCATATCCTCAACTCCTTGAGGTATCTTAGGACACTGTTCCTTAGACAAATGGATTCCATGTCTAAAAGGCAACAAGCCCTTTTTCGAATCTTGCATCTTAAACCTTGACAACACTTTATCTATGTATGATGCTTGAGACAAGGCTAGTGTTTTATTCTTGTGGTTTCGGATAATCTGGATCCCAAGAACAAACTACGCATCACCCAAATCTTTCATTGTGGTTTCAGTAAGATAACCTACATCATTCCCAATGAGTAGTATATCATCCACATAGAGAATTAGGAAAGCGACATAACTATTGATGATTTTCTTGTAGACACAAGGTTCATCATCATTCTAATCAAAACCATAAGATCTGATTGCTTCATCAAATCTTATATTCCGGGACCTAGAGGCTTGTTTCAGTCCATAAATCGACCTTTTAAGCCTGCAAACCTTTTGCTCTTGTCCTGGTTCAATGAACCCTTTGGGTTGGTCCATGTAGATGGTTTCCTCAAGTTTGCCATTCAAAAAGGCTGTCTTGACATCCATTTGTCATACCTCATAGTGATAATATGCGGCAATGGCAAGAAGGATACGAATAGACTTTACCATAGCAACAGTGAAAAGGTCTCCTCATAGTCAACCCTTCAACTCAGGTATAACCCTTTGCTACTAGTCTAGCTTTAAAGGTTTGCACCTTTCCATCTACACCACGTTTTCTCTTGTAGATCCACTTACAACCTATAGGTTTTACCCCATCAGGCTTATCTACAAGATCCCAAATAGAATTGAAGTACATCGACTCCATTTCTTGGTCCATGGCTATGACCCTTTTGTCTTTGTCTTTGTCAACCATTGCTTGATTATAAGTCAATGGATCCTCGCAGTTGTCATCTGGTATAACAACTTGGGTTTCAAATAAAACTCATGTAACAGTCACCAGATTATAACCCCCCACTACGTCGAGGCATACTCAACTCTTGGGATGGACTTTCTTGACTAGACAAACTAGTATCAACAACTCTTGTTGACGTACTAGTGTTCTTATTAGCAACCTTTGCTGATGTTCCGTCTAACTCACTCAACAATACTTTACTTTTTTGTATGTGGTCCTCCTCCAAGAAAGTGGCATTTGTCGACACAAAAACCTTATCTTCCTTAGGATCATAGAATAAACCACCTCTTGTTTCTTTTGGGTATCCTACGAATAGGCATAATTTTGAACGTGAATCCAACTTCTTTGGATTTGTCACAACCACATGTGTCGGACAACCCCATATTCTGAAGCGACGAACTACTTTTACGTCCTTTCCAGAGTTCAAAGGTGTTTCAGAAACACTTTTGGAGGGCACATTATTCAAAATGTATACTGCAGTCTCCACTGCGTAACCCCAAAAGGAACTACGGAGATGAGCATAACTCATCACTGATCGAACCATGTCCAACAAGGTTCTATGTCTCCTTTTCGATACATCGTTTTGCTGTGGTGTGCCGAGAGCTGAGAGTTGGGATGTAATTCCATGTTCTATCTTATAGTTCTAGAATTTTAAATCCATGTACTCTCACCTCGATCCGATCGAAGTGTTTTAACAGTTTTACCTAATTGATTTTCAACCTCAGTCTTGAATTCCTTGAACTTTTCAAGTGCTTCAGACTTGTGGTGCATTTGGTAAATATGCCCAAATCTAGAATAATCATCTATAAAAGAGATGAAATATTCATATCCTCCCCTGGTTTTAACATTCATCTGACCAGAAAGGTCTGAATGTATAAGCTCTAGAGGGCCTTTGGCTCTTTAACCTTTTCCACTAAAAGGTCTTTTAGTCATTTTGCCTTCTAGGCATGATTCACATACTGGCAAAGAATTTTCTTCTGTCTCGTTTAGAGGTTCGTTCTTTACCAATATGATATTAATGTGACCTAATTTTAGATGCCAAAGATGAGCATTTTCTTTAGGAGAAATTTTACGTTTCTTGGTTTGTGCGTTTGCAGTTTTAAATAATTCAGTGTTCAAAACCATTTTGACTGAATTAGGCCTTAAAACATACAATCCATTTTCTAATGAAGCCGAACATATTTCTAAACCTTTCTTCAAAATAAATACTGTATTCATAGAAAATGAAACAGAAATACATTGTTATATAAGGCAAGAAATGGAAATAAGGTTTCTAGTAAACCCTGGTATCACTAATATATTGTCCAACAATACATATTTCTTGCCAAAATAAAGCTTCATTGTGCCTACTACTACAGCTGAGACTACGTCTCCATTTCCAACCGGGAGCGTTATCTCTCCTTGTTGTAGCTGCTACCAGGAATCAATTCCCTGAAAGGAAGAGCAAACATGATTAGTGGCGCTTGAATCAAGTATCCAAGCTGTTTTATCATTATCCAGTAAACAAGCTTCTAGGCAAAGTAAATCATATTTACCTTCCTTCTTCTTTTCTGCAATGTACTTCGGATAGTTCCATTTCCAATGCCCGTCTTCGTTGCAGTGGAAACACTTTCCTTTATCAGCAACGTCTTTGACTTTCTTGCCCTTCTGGGCGGCAGCTTTGTCAGCCTGTTTCTCTTTACCAACCTTCTTCATGTTCTTCTTCTTTGCTCTCAGGTTAGAAGAAGATGAAGTCACTGTTTTTGTCCTAGAGGTCGAACCTCTGTGATAACTCCTACTAGCAACATTTGCCTCACCTTTCGATCCCTGAATTTTCATCAAAGACTAAAAGGTCCGGAGTTCATTCGAGAAGGAGGTAAGATTAAAGTAAGCTTGTTCATAACAAAGATTACTTCTAAATCGAGGAAACTATCTCGAAGGGTTTCCAGAATGAAGGTGACCTGGCTCGACTCATCGATGGAAGCACCATTTGACTCTGCGATGTTAAAGTGCACCATCATATCCAGGACATGATCCCAAACAGATGTACCTTCTGGCATCCTCGAGTTGAATATGTACTTTAGGGCATTATGTCGGGCTTGTGTGGATTGTTGTCCATACATACCCTGCACAGAATCCATGATTTCCTTGGCGGTAATCATGCCCTCATGCTTCTTGGCTAATATGTCAGACATACTTGCAAGCATGTAGACCTTGGCCTCATCATTGGCCTTGATCCATCGATCATATGCATCACAAACATTTCGTGACGCATTCGAGCTTGGCACCTCAGGACACTCCTCAGTTAGTACAAACTTCAGATCATCCACTACCAAAATAGTGTTGAGTTTGTTTTTTATGTCATCATATTCTCTCCGGTTAACTTTTCCGCACCCAATAAGGAAATTATAGAGCTAGATATTTTTGCTGAAAATTTACAAACAAACTTGTATGAGTTTCTTGCTATAACTCTAATCCAATCATGTTTTAGCTAATTATCAAATGATTCCTAGGCCATTTATAATTTGCAATGATACTCACAAGGTTTAGAATGTATGACACCGAAGGGTAATAAAAAACAATCCACCTCTGGATCAAGACATTCTTGACCAAAACCTAATACTAGAATAACTCTTATTCCTATAGGTTTTAGTTTGAAGGGAATGAGAATCCCCGCGCAGCAGAAGACGATCGAATCGTCATGATATCATTACGCAACATGGTTTTGTTAAAACGGTCTACTAAAGATCTAGGCTAAACATGCTGGAAAAAGGAAGAAAAATAGCAAGTTTAGAGATACTTACTTGTTGAAGACTCTCTTCAAGGTTTCTTCCTCAGATCACGAACTCTTCGTTCTTCTCGATCTCAACGAACTCTTCCCACGAACGGAACCCGAACACCACCACTTGGAGTCTCGGTTGTTCTCTTTTGGAAGAAGGGAAGTTATGTGGGAACTTTAGTGTTTTGGAGAGGGAGGAGAATTGAGAGAGAGTAGAGAGAATTCTTCTTCTCTTCTTTGATGAAAATAAAAAAAATGAGAGAATGGTTACATTCCTTCTTGCAAGAAGCGATTATATAGTGGAATAATGGAGTTAAAATCTCCACATTATTAACACATTACCACAACCATAGGTTATACAAATCTCATTGGTATAACCACATAATATAAGATATCTCATATCTCATATTGCAAATCTCATTTGCATTAATTGTGGATTAATTAAATTGAATCACATCCAATTTAATTGCTCTCAATTAAATTCTCCAATTAGCCCTAATTCAACAATTAGGCTAACCTATAGTTTATTATGAATCTCATTCACATTAAACTATATATTATATCATTCATATCTCATATAAATGACATGAATGCCCTTAAAGTGAAATTGAACACTTCAATTTCATATACAAACATTAACCCTTCTTTTAACCCAGATTGAGCCAAATGAGGGACCTAATGGACCTACAGTGACGGGCTCCAATGATCCGAGATTAACCTGTCAAACTCTTTGACTCGGTTAACCAACATTCATTAGCTACGGTAACACTCCACTATAGCCTCGTAGTGCACTCCGTCGCTGCGAGAATATTACGTGTCCACTGATAGAACCAATGCCCATGAGTCGACCCTTCACAGGTTGTTCGTAGACACGGCTGGGTCAAACTATCGTTTTACCCCTGTGTCTACCTCTTGTTCCTTAAGTCCCCACTGCTCCTCTAATGAACAACATATTGTGATGGTCCAACCATTCACAACACCCTTCTCGAGCCAGTGAAAAGGTGGGCACCCGTTGTCCAAGCCCTGGAGACAACACTTAAGGGAACAACCCTCTAGTTTCCCTAAAGGCGGGAACAAGTGAATTCCATCTCGCGTAGTTAAGTTCCCGACTCCCTACTTGGTTCTCATCTCGAAGATAGGCATATTGGGCGAGTAATCGTGACCACCCTCACCACCTGTACTAGTCAAAGGACGGACCCTCGTAGATGCGAGTCCATAACACGCGCTCGTGATTCGTGTCTAGTCACTAATGGTCATCTACGAAATTATTAGTCTCATCACAACGGTGTTACATCGTGAGGTCTAATAATTCACGGTTCGGTCTTGTACAATCTCATTGCACAGGATGCCCCACTCGCATGTCATCCACATGAACGAGTCAGATCACCTCGTTTGTATCTAATACAAAGCGGGCGCATCCACAATGTATCCGTGATTAGGTCTCCAACCCTATCCATATATCGTAGACCGCTCGGGTCATTAACTCGAACGTGATCCTCCCTGTGTGTCCACTACACACCGTTCAAGTTCTAGTTCTCTCATAAATTCAATGACCTTAGAGCTTAGTTTATTGGAAAAGTTTATAAATATTGCGAGACACAAAGTGATGAAATGAATAACTCTTATTAATTTCAAACAATATATTACAAACACGAGATTAGGACGAAAATCCCAACAAACTCCCACTTGGACTAAGCTAGTGGAGAAAATACATTTCTGAAATGTACAAAATTACAATGAAGTAATACAATAAACTAGGGCATTGAATGCCCTTTTACACATCTCCCACTTGCCTTAGTCAGGAAGCTCTCGAAGACCTAGACTTTCTAGGTGACCCTCAAACACCTTAGCCGTGAGGGGCTTTGTAAATGGATCAGCTACGTTGTGCTCCGACGCTATCTGTGTGACCGTCACGTCTCCGCGGTGCACAATCTCCCGTATCAGATGATACTTGCGCTCAATGTGTTTGCCTCTCTTATGGCTCCGAGGCTCACGTGAGTTGGCTCTTTGCACCAGTGTTATCACGCGAGCGATCAAAGTGATCGCGAAGTTCATATTTGGAACAACTTCCAAATCATCATGAACTTCCTAAGCCAAATGACTTTCCTTTGCAACTTCACAAGCCGCAACATACTCCGCTTCCATAGTCGAATCAGCGATGCATCCCTGCTTCATGTTTCGCAATACTCTAGCTCCTCCATTCAGAATTAAGGGCCGACCCCAAGTGGATTTCCTAGAATCCTTATCGGTCTCAAAATAAGAATCCGTGTATCCCGTAAGGATCAAATCCCCACTACCATACACTGTCAGTAGTTCCTCGCTCTCCTAAGATACTTGAGGATTGCCTTTACGGTACCGCCCAATGATCTAATCTGGATTGGGTGATATCTCATCGACAATTCCTCTTTGCGCATAACGGATGTCGGGCCTAGTACACAAAGATGGAATACATCGGCTCCTGCACCAAGCATATGGAATCCGTCTCATATCCTCAACATCTTGAGGAGTCTTAGGACACTTGATCCTTAGACAGTGAACCCCATGCCCGAAAGGCGAAAGCCCTTCTTGGAGTTCTCCATCTTATATCTAGACAACATCTTGTCAATATAAGACGCCCGAGACAGAGCTAGCGTTACTCGTTCTTTCGGTTTGGACAATCTGGATACCTAGAACATACCGAGCTTCTCCCAAATCTTTCATTTGGAATTGAGAAGCTAGCCACTTCTTAACGTCGTCGAAGAAATTCTACCTCATTCCCAATTAGAAGAATATCGCCCACATACAACACCAAAAATGCGACGCGCTTTTGTCAACGATTTTCTTGTAAACACAAGGCTCGTCGACATTTTGATCAAAGCCATAAGATTTGATCGTCTCATGAAACCTTATATTCCAAGACCTCGGTCGCTTTTGACCCATAAATGGACCTATGAAGTCGGCAAACCTTTTGCTCTTGGCCTTGGGCAATGAACCCTTTGGCCGGTCCATGTAGATGGTCTCATCAAGCTTGCCATTCGTAAAGGTCGTCTTGACGTCCATCCGCCATACCTGCGTAGTCATAATACGCGGCAATGGCCGTAGGATCTCGATCGACTTTACCATGGCAACGGTGAAAAGGTCTCCTCATAGTCAACCCCTTCAACTCGGTAGAACCCTTTGCCATTAGTCGGGCTTTGAAGGATCGCACCTTCCCATCTACGCCACGCTTACGCTTGTAGATCCATTTGCAACCAATAGGTTTTACCCCATCCGGTTGATCCATAAGCTCCCATACAGAATTGAAGTACATAGACTTCATTTCCTGGTCCATAGCTTTAATCCATTCGTCTTTATCAACATCAACCATTGCCTGATCATAGGTCAATGGATCCTCACAGCCATCATCATCGGGAGCGACAACCGAGGTTTCATTTAAACCCATGTAGCGATCGATCAGTCGTCTCACAACCCTCCCACTACGTCGAGGCATTCCCAACTCTTGGGAACGGATTTGACTAGACGTGCTAGGATTAACAACACTTGTTGACGTACTAGCCCCATCAGCAACTCTTGCTGATGTACTGTCCATTTCATTCAACACAATTTTACTCCTTGGTAAATGATCCCTAACGTGGTCTTCCTCTAGGAAAGTGGCATTTGTCGACACAAGCACCCTATTTTCCTTAGGATCGTAAAACAGACCACCCTAGTCTCTTTAGGGTAACCTACGAATAGGCACAATTTCGAACGGGGTTCCAACTTTTTCGGGTTTGACACCAACACGTGGGTCGGACATCCCCAAATCCTGAAGTGATGTAAACTGCCTTTACGTCCACTTCAGAGCTCGAAAGGTGTTTCACAAACACTTTTCGATGGAACATTGTTCAAAATATAAACCGCAGTCTCCACTACGTACCCCGAAAAAGAATCAGGGAGACGAGCATAGCTCATCATCGACCGAACCATGTCCAACAAGGTTCTGTTTCTCCTCTCCGATACACCATTCTGCTGTGGCATACCAGGCGCTGAAAGTTGGGACGTAATTCCGTGTTCTATCATATAGTCTTGGAATTTAATGTCCATGTACTCTCCACCTCGATCGGATCGAAGTGTTTTAAGCGATTTACCTAAGAGGTTCTCAACCTCAGTCTTGTACTCCTTGAACTTTTCAAGAGTTTCAGACTTCTTGTGCATTAGGTAAATGTACCCATATCTGGAGTAATCGTCTATGAAAGACACAAAATACTCATAACCGCCCCGAGTTTTAACATTCATCGGACCACAGAGGTCAGAATGTACTAACTCAAGAGGCTCTTTGGCTCTATATCCTTTTCCACTAAAAGGGCGTTTGGTCATTTTGCCCTCAAGGCATGACTCACACACCGGTAAAGAGTTTTCTTCCAAGTCGTTTAGAAGTCCACTCTTCACTTGTTTCTCAATCCTATTGAGATTAATGTGGCCTAACCGTAGATGGCAAAGATGGGCATTTTCTTTTGGAGAAACTTTCGCTTTCTTAGTTCGCGTTTCAGCTGTTTTAAACAATTCGGTGTTCAAAACACTTTTGACCGAATTTGGGTTCAAAACATATAGATTGCTCTCAAGCGAAGTAGAACAAATGAAATTTCCATTTCGAGAAATAAACGCTTTATTACTCTTAAATGAAACAGAAATATTTTGTTTTAATAGGCAGAAATAGAAACTAGGTTTCTCAGTAAACCCGTGAACTATGTACATATTATCCAATAATAAGTACTTCCATGAAAGAACGACTTCACACGTGCCTATTGTCGCAAAATTTGAGACAACTTCTCCGGATCCAACCCTGAGTGTTATCTCACCCTCTTTGCAGCCGCTGCACCCCAGAATTTAATCCTTGAAAAGAAGAGCAAACATGGTTAGTGGCGCCTAAATCCAATATCCAAGCAGAGTCATTACTCTCCACTAAACAAGTTTCTGTGACAAGTAAATAACATTTACCTATCATCTTCTTTTCATCAAGGAATTTGGGACAACTCCTTTTCAAGCGTCCGTCCCTGTTGCTGTAGAAACACTTTCTGGCAACATCCTTGATTTCATTGCCTTTTAGGGCAGTAGCGCGGTCAACCTTAACTCCCTTCAACTTCTCCTTCTTCCCTTTAGGGCCTGAAGAGTCTACAAACTTTGTCGCAGAGGTCATACCCCTGTGAAAAGGTCTTAAGGCAACACTTGCCTCAGCTTCCTCTCTCCTAGTTTGCACCAAGGACTGGAAGGTTTATAGATCGTTGAATAGGACTGTTTGAACCATGCACCTGAGGACCTTCCTTAGTGAGCCCGAACTCTTGGTCGTCATTTACCAAAATCGTGTTTATGTTGTTTTTCCAACTTTGGAAATTATCTCCCACTAACTTATCGGATGCGAGTAATGCTATTATTGCGCTAGACATTTGTAGCTGAAAAAATAAGATAACTTTGTTTTAGTATCGCAAAAAACTTTTTGAAATCCAATCAAGTTTTAGCAAAATTGTTTCATGATCCCTAGGTCATTCAAAATTTTGCAATGATACCCTAAAGGTTTAGAATGACCGCCACCGAAGGGTGAATGAACACTCCTCCTCTAAGACGAGACTTTCTCGATCGGACCCTAATCCTGAATAACTCTTATTCCATTAGGCATCCAATTACCATTGTTCGGTCGAATTCATTAACACTTAACGAATTCTGTGAGTGTCACCCTCAATCTTTAAGTTTCCAAGCATCCGTCCAAACAATAGCCACCAAATGGTGACCAAGAAGAAAAACCAACCAGAAATCAGTATCCCTTTGGGAATTCACGATGTTCGACTCCCATGATCAAGCCCTCCGAAGGGATTGTCCGGTCCAGCCAAACTAGCGAGCGGATCATAGGCGTCTCACGGTGTGAATCGAAAGAAGAGACCGTGGGTCTCGCTTTTCACACAAGTCCCGCCTCCCACTCACTATAAGTACTCTCTCCATCCACGATGATATTGACCTATACAAATGCTAGGGGGCGCTCCCATTTGCGCCACGAGGCCGAGCATAGATCTCACTATGCGGACTTAACGGAGATTTGTGGTTGGAAATTCAAATGTATCTCATACACTATATTTCCTCCCACTCAAAGACTTTAATTTTAATAGGGATTGACCTAGATAAACCAAGCTAAAATTTACCTAAGTCTACCAATATAACTCTTATTATGTATTAACCTAAGTCTATAATCACATTATAACTTAGGTCTATGTGAATAAATTAATTCACACTTAATTAATCGGCACTCACGAGAATATAACCTAAGAATCTCCTGGACCGAATTCACTCCTAGGTCGGTTTCCGAGTAGGGTGTTCATGGCGTCAACTTAAATACCCCACCTTAGACAAAACCTTCCTTAGACGAGTTACTTATCAGTCTCCATTCAAAGGTCATATTTGATTTTCTAATTCTAATCTTATTAGAACTAGAAAACCTAAGTCTAATTATTCAAGTTCTAAACAATTTAAAACTAATAATTAACTTAGGTTACATGCATTTCTATGTTATTGTGCTTGATCATTCATCACATGAATAATACTATACTATAACATACATTCATCACATGAATTAAATGCATGAGCATGCTTTTAATTTAAAAATATAATACTTATATTAAATAAATTAAATCATGCAAACATTATATTATAACTCTTATAATATAATCCTATCATGCATACTATATATTATAACTCTTATAATATAAATATGATGCATGAAATGTTTAACCTAAGGTGGGATTTTAAATCTATATGGCATACTTTATGCACATAGAAATAATTAAATCATACATCTCATGCATAAAATAATTAAATAGCATTATTGGACCGATTTTTGGCACCCTAGGGACATAAAATTAAATTAATTAACATTAATATAACATTTATATTAATATTAATTAAAATAATTAAATAAAATACATTTATAAAATCATTTTTACAAAGAAATAAATAAATAAAAACGACAGTTGCACCAGCAAGGAATCGAACCGCCGACCACGTTCACGTCTCCGAAATTTTATAAATGACATAAATACCCAAATAATGAATTCGAACACTTCAAATTCACACCAAACTGTAAACCCTCAATTTGTCCAATTTGAGCCAACCGAGGGACCTAATGGGCCTACACGTGATGAACTCCAATGATCCGAGACTAACTCACAAACTCTTTGACTCGGTTATTCAACATTCATTAGCTACGGTAACACTCCACTAAAGCCCATAGCCGCACTCTCATCATCAGAGGACAAGTTGTGTCCATCGATATAACCAATACCCATGAGTCAACCCTTCACAGGTTGTTCGTAGACACGGCTAGGTCAAATTACCGTTTTACCCCTATGTCTACCTCTTGTTCCTTAAGTCCCCACTTTGCTCCTCTAATGAACAACATATTGTGATGGTCAACCATTCACAACACCCTTCTTGAGCCGGTGAGAAGGTGGCGCGCGTTGTCCAAACCACGGAGACAACACTTAAGGGAACAACCCTCTAGTTTCCCTAACGGCGGGAACGAGTGAATTTCATCTCACGTAGTTAAGTTCCCAGCTCCCTACTTGGTCCTGTCCCTGAGAAGATAAGCATATTGGGCGAGTAAATCGTGACCACCCTCACCCGCACTAGTCAAAGGACAAACCCTCGCAAATGGAGTCCGTAACACGCTCGTGATTCGGTCGAGTCACTAATGGTCATCTACGAAATTATTAGTCCTTCACAAGCGGTGTTACATCGTGAGGTCTAATAATTCACGCGTCCGATCTTGTACAATCTCATTGCACAGATGCCCCCACTCGCATGTCAACCACATGAACGAGTAAGATCACCTCGTTTGTATCTAATACAAAGCGGGTCGCATCCACAATTGTATCCGAGGATTAGGTCTCCAACCCTATCCATATATCAGTAGACCGTTCGGGTCATTAACTCGAACGTGATCCTCCCTGTGTGTCCCACTATACACCGCTCAAGTTCTAGTTCTCTCATAAATTCAATGACCCTATAGCTTAGTTTATTGGAAAAGTTTATAAATATTACGAGACACAAAGTGATGAAATAAATAACTTTTATTTATTTCAAACAATATATTACAAACACGAGATTAGGACAAAAATCCCAACAAAACCCCTATAAGCAGGAGTTCTTAACTTGCTCAGGATTCAGGTCGAGTCACTAATGACCATCTATAAAATACTAGTCTTATCCTGTTAATAGTGTTACACTGGTTAGACTAATAATTTGCGATCCAGTCTTGTATGAACTCTTCATATAGTATGCCCCCACTCGCATGTCAACTACATGAATGAGTTGGATTACCTAATTTGTACTAATTACAAAGTGGGTCGCATTCATTGTGTTACCAGAATGAGGTTTCCAACCTTATTCTTATACCATAGACTATTTAGGTTATAATCTTGAACTCAACCCAAATAATGTCCACTACACTGATTTCAAGATAAATGTTATAACCTTGGAGCTTAGTTTATTGGATTTATTAAAGCAAGACTATAATCTTATCAAAACAAATAACACTTTATTTAATTGATTAAAATTACACAAGTTTAGGGCATAAATCCCAACAAGCTGAACATATTTCTAAACCTTTCTTCAAAATAAACACTTTATTCATAGAAAATGAAACAGAAATACATTGTTCAATAAGGCAAGAAATGGAAATAACGTTTTTAGTAAACCCTGGTATCACTAATATATTGTCCAACAATACATATTTCTTGCCAAAATAAAGCTTCATTGTGCCTACTACTACAGTTGAGACGACTTCTCCATTTCCAACCCGGAGCGTTATCTCTCCTTCTTTGTGTTTGCTTCAGAATCAATTCCACGAAAAAGAAGAGCAAACATGATTAGTGGCGCTCAAATCAAGTATCCAAGCCGTTTTATCATTAACCACTAAACAAGCTTCTAGGCAAAGTAAATCATATTTACCTTCCTTCTTCTTTTCTGCAATGTACTTCGGACGATTCGTTTCCAATGCCCATCTTCGTTGCAGTGGAAACACTTTCCTTTGTCAGCAACGTCTTTGACTTTCTTGCCCTTCTGGGTGGCAGCTTTGTCAGCCTGTTTCCCTTTATCAACCTTCTTCATGTTCTTCTTCTTTCCTCTCAGGTCAATGGATCCTCGTTGTCATCATCAGGAGTGACGACTTGGGGTTCAGCTAAACCCATGTAACGTTTAGGTTGTCTCCCAGCCCTCCCACTACGTTGAGGCATTCCCAACCCTTGGGAACGGACTTGACTTGACGTGCTAGGATCAACATCACTTGTTGACGTACTAGCCCCATCAGCAACTCTTGCTGATGTACTGTCCATTTCATTCAACACGATTTTGCTCCTAGACAAATGATCCCTGATGTGGTCTTCCTTAAGGAAAGTGGCGTTTGTCGATACAAGCACCCTATTTTCCTTAGGATCGTAAAATAAACCACCTCTTGTCTCTTTTGGGTAACCTACGAATAGGCACAATTTTGAACGGGGTTCCAATTTCTTCGGGTTTGACACCAACACGTGGGTCGGGCATCCCCAAATTCTAAAATGGTGTAAACTACCTTTACGACCATTCCAAAGTTCGAAAGGTGTTTCACAAATGCTCTTCGATGGAACGTTGTTCAAAATATAAATCGCAGTCTCCACTGCGTAACCCCAAAAGGAATCAGGGAGACGAGCATAGCTCATCATCGACCGAACCATGTCCAACAAGGTTCTGTTTCTCCTTTCTGATACACCATTCTGCTATGGCATACCAGGTGCTGAGAGTTGGGACGTAACTCCGTGTTCTATCATATAGTCCTAGAATTCAGTGTCCATATACTCTCCACCTCGATCCGATCGAAGTGTTTTTATGGTTTTACCTAATAGGTTCTCAACCTCAGTCTTGTACTCCTTGAACTTTTCAAGAGTTTCAGACTTCCTATGCATTAGGTAAATATACCCATACCTCGAATAATCATCAATGAAAGAAACAAAGTATTCGTAACCACCTCGTGCTTTAACACTCATCGGACCACAGAGGTCAGAATGTATAAGCTCAAGGGGCTCCTTGGCTCTATATACTTTTCCACTAAAAGAACGTTTGGTCATTTTGCCTTCGAGGCATGACTCACACACCAGTAAAGAGTTTTCTTCCAACTGACTTAGAAGTCAAGTCTTCACTAGTCTCTCAATCCTATTGAGATTAATGTGGCCTAACCTTAGATGCCAAAGATGGGCATTTTCTTTTGGAGAAACTTTAACTTTCTTAGTTCGTGTTTCTGCAGTTTTAAATAATTCAGTGTTCAAAACGCTTTTGAATGAATTTGGTTTCAAAACATACAAATTAGACTCAAGTGAAGATGAACAAATCAAATTACCTTTGAAAGAAATAAACGCTTTATTATTACCAAATAATTGAAATACAGTGTTCAATAAGACAGGAAATAACAAGGTTTCTAGTAAACCCTGAGACTATATACATATTGTCCAACAATAAGTAATTCCTGCCAAAATAAAGCTTCACTTTGTCGATCGCTGCAGCAGATACTATCTCCCCGGATCCAACCCGTAAAGTCACCTCACCCTCTCGCAGCGGGTGCCAGGAATCAATTCCCTGAAATGAACAAACGTGGTTAGTGGCGCTAGAATCCAAAATCCAGGCAGAGTCACTACTCTACACTAAACATGTTTCAGTTACTAGTAAATCGCATTTACCTTGATTCTTTCTGTCGGCAAGGAACTTGGGACAGTTTCTCTTTAGTGGTCGTCCCCATTGCAGTGGAAACACTTTCCTTTCTCTGCAACTTCCTTGACCTTCTTACTCTTTTGGGCGGCAGCTCGATCAGCTTTACCCCTCTTCATCTTCTTCTTCCCTTTCGGGCGAAAAGAAGCAAAATGTTTAGTCCTAGAGTTCGAACCTCTGTGATAAGACCTGTAGGCAACATTTGCCTCAGCTTTGGGTTCCCTGATCCTCATCAAGGACTGGAAATTCTGTAGCTCATTGATGAGGGTAGTCAGAGTGTAGCTAATTTTGTTCATAACAGCATTGCTACGAAACTGAAGGAAACTCTTCGAAAGAGTCTCTAGTATAAAGCTGACCTGGCTCGACTCGTCAATTGAATCCCCGTTCATCTCTGCCAAATTAAAGTGGGTCATCATGTCTAGAACATATTCACTGACAGATGACTCTTCTTTCAACCATGCGTTGAAGACGTGTTTGAGTGAATCGTGCCTGACCTGAAAGGATTGTTGTCCAAACATGTCCTACAACAAATCTATGATCTCCTTAGTGGTGACCATCAACTCATGCTTCTTTGCCAATACTTCAGACAAGCTGATAATAATATAGACCTTGGCCTTTTCATTGGCCCTGATCCATTGATCGTACGCATCACGAACACTTCGTGATGCAGTCGAGCTCGGCAACTGAGGACACTCCTCAGTAAGCACGAACTTCAAATCGTCAGTTACTAAAATCGTGTTGATATTATTCTTCCATGTTTGGAAGTTATCTCCCACTAGTTTGTTGGAAACGAGTAAAGCGATTATTGAGCTAGACATATTTTTACCTGAAAAAAATCAAATAATTTTGTGTCAGTCTCGCATAAACTTTTGAAAACCAATCAAGTTTTAGAAAAATTCAATCCTATGATCCCTAGATCATTTAAAATTTCCAATGATATCCTAAAGGTTTAGAATGACCGCCACAGAAGGGTGAACAGAAACACTCCTCCTCTAGGACGAGACTTTCTCGACCAGACCCTAATCTCAGAATAACTCTTATTCCATTAGGCGTCTAGTTACCATTATTTGGTCGAATACATTAACACTTAACGAATCCCATGAGTGTCACCCTCAATCTTTAAGTTTCCAAGTATCCGTCCAAACAATAGCCACCGAAGGGTGAACCATGAAGGAAAACCAACAAGGAAACTGTATCCCTTTCGAGAATTCACGGGGTTCCGACTCCCATGATTAAGGCCCTCCGAATGGATTGTCTGGTCCAGGCCAGATCATAGGGGTCTCACGGTGTGAATCGAATGAAGAGACCGTGGATCCTGTTTTCACAGGTCCCGCTCCCACTCACTATATGTACTCTCTCCATCCACGTTGATATTGACCGATACAAATACCATCCGAAGGGGGATGCTCCCATTTGCGCCACAAGCCCAAGTATGGATCTCACGGTGCGGACTTAAGGGAGATTTGTGGTCGGAAATTAAATGTATCTCATACAGTATATTTCCTCCCACTCAGTACTTTATAATTATCGAGATTGACCTAGATAAACAAGCTAAAATTTACATAAGTCTACCAATATAACTCTTATATGGTATTTAGCCTAAGTTTATAATCACATTATTACTTAGGTCTATGTGAGTATATTAACCAACTTTTAATTAACGACACTCACGATAAATATAATCTAAGAATCTCCGAACCAAATTCACTCCCGGGTCGGTTTCCAGGTAGGGGTTTTCCGCAAGCGTCAACTTAAATACCTCAGCCTTAGACAAAACCTCCTTTAGACAGAGTTACTAATCAGTCACGCCATTCAAAGACTATACTTTGATTTCCTAATTCTAATCTTATTACAACTAGAAAACCTAAGTCTAATTATTCAAGTTCTAAACACTTTAAAACTAATAATTAACTTAGCTTGCATGCATTTCTATGTTATAGTTCATGATCATTCATCACATGAATAACTATATACTATAACAAAATAATTCATCACATGAATATAAATGCATGAGCATACTTTAATCTAAACAATATAACACTTATATTAATTAAATTAAAACATGCATTTAATTATATCATAACTCTTATAATATAACCTATCATGCAAACTATATAATTATAACTCTTATAATATAAATGATGCATGAAATGTTTAACCTAAGGTGGGATTTTAAATCTATATGACATACATTATGCACATAGAAATTAATTAAATCATACATCACATGCATAAAATAATTAAATAGCAAAAATGTACCGGTTCTGGCACTTAGGGGTATTTATTTAATTAAATAACATCAATATAACTTTTATATTAATATTATTTAATAAAATAAATAAATAAATAAATAAATAAATAAATTTTACAATTAAAAAAATTAAAAAACTAATGTAAAACTGCCCACGTTTTAGGAAAAAGCTCCACGCCCCACATCTTGCGAATCAGCCTCGCTAACTGCCCACTAACGCTCGCAGCGTTGCAACGCCATGGGCAGCGTCTAGCGTTGTGCCAGCATTCCCAACGCCAGCGGCGTTGCAACGCTGTCTTGCAGCGCGCCTTGCCTCCGCAATGGCAGCGTTGAGACGCCGTCGATAGAACAACAATATCCTCTTGCTGTTCTTCGTCGTTTCTCACTCGTTTTCGCTCCAATTTCTTCACAACAACTCTTGCCATGAACGACTCAGACTTAAAGACTCGATTTACAACAAAATGCCCAAAAATAACGGGCCCTTACATTGATCATCAACATAAAATTGTAAATCTATTCTAAAGTGTCAAAATCGAAAACACCCATCATGCAAACCACAATTTATCTCATAAATTAAGGTAATACCCACCTAATTTCAACGAAAAACAGTGCACAACATCGAACCAACGAATGGCTCTGATACCAATTGAAGGGAATGAAACTCCCTGCGCAGCGAAAGATGATAGAATCGTCGTGGTGTTGTTGTGCAATTGAATTTCGTTAAAATCGATCTAACAATTAGACCTAGGCTAAACATGCATACAATTGAAAGAAAAATCAGTATGTACTTACTTGTTGAAGACGTGCTTCGATTTTTCCTTTCCGTTCACGAACTCTTCGTGTTCTCCCAACGATCTCGAACCCTTCCCTCGAATAAAGACCGAACACAACTCTTCGGCTTCTCGGTTGTTCTCCTTTTGGAAGAAGGAAAATTGTGGGATCTTGATGTTTTTGGTTTTTATGTGGAGAAATGCTTGAGAGAATTTGAGAGAGAATTGATCTCTTCTTTTGGTGAAAATCCAAAAATGAGAGAATTGACTTACAACCCTTCTTGCAAGAAGGGTTTAAATAATGGAGATAGGTGGAGTTAAAATCTCCACCTATTTACAATTTTACCACAACCATAGGTTATGCAAATCATATTTGCATAACCATATATTATAAGATATCTCATATCACAAATCACAAATCATATTTGCAATATTGTGGATTTATTAAATTGAATCACATACAATTTAATATCTCTCAACCTAATTTCTCCAATTAGTCCTAATTCAACAATTAGGCTAACCTATAGTTTTTTATGAATCTCATTCACATTAAACTATATATTATATCATTCATATCTCATATAAATGACATAAATGCCCTTTAGTGAAATTGAACACTTCAATTCACACAAAAACATTAACCCTTATTTTAACCCAGTTTGAGCCAACCGAGGGACCTAATGGACCTACAGTGACGAGCTTCAATGATCCGAGATTAAACTAGACCCGGTTAATCAACCTTTAGTAGCTACGGTAACACTCGACTAAAGCCCGTAGCTGCACTCCCCTCAGTGCAGAATATTACGTGTCCACTGATATAACCAATGCCCATGAGTCGACCCTTTCACACAGTTGTTCGTAGACATTGCGGGGCCAAATTACCGTTTTACCCCTGTGTCTACTTTTTGCTCCTTAAGTCCCCACTGCTCCTCTAATGAACAACAACGTTGTGATGATCCAACCATACACAACAACCCTCTCGGGCAAGTGAGAGGGTCGGCGCCCGTTGTCCATGCCCTGAAGACAGCACTTAAGGGAACAACCCCTCTAGTTTCCCTAAAGGCGGGAACGAGTGAATTCCATCTCGCATAGTTAAGTCCCCAGCTCCCTACTTGGTCTTGTCCCTAAGAAGATAGACATATTGGGCGAGTAACTGTGACCACCCTCACCAAGATTACTCAAAAGATGCACCCTCGTGAGATGGAGTCCGTAACACGCTCGAGATTCGTGTCGAGTCACTAATGGTCATCTACGAAGTTGTTAGTCCTTACTGTCAACGGTGTTACATCAGCAGGTCTAATAATTCACGGTTCGGTCTTGTACAATCTCATTGTACACGATGCCCCCACTCGCATGTCAACCACATGAACGAGTTAGATCACCTCGTTTTTATCTTAATACAAAGCAGGTCGCATCCACAGTGTATCCAGGATTAGGTCTCCAACCCCAAACATATACTGTAGACCGTTCGGGTCATTTACTCGAACGTGATCCTCCCTGTGTGTCCACTACACACTGTTCAAGTTCTAGTTCTCTCATCTATTCAATGACCCTGGAGCTTAGTTTATTGGTCAAAGTTTGTATAAAATGCGAGACACAAAATGATGAAATAAATAACTCTTTATTAATTTCAAATAGTAATTTACAAACAATACAAGATTAGGACAAACATCCCAACACTATGTACTGCTTAGATCTTCTGTAGCTGGGAAGGATCCAACAATTGGAGAATGCAAGAGGGAATTGAGAGAGTTTTTTTTTTTTCACAGAGAGATTGATCAATCGATACTCTTTGAGTATCTTCTACCAATTAGAGAAGAAAACCCATCATAGGAAAAACTTCCCCCACTCCCAATCGATAGGGAGTTGGAGGAAAGTGGGGAATGTGTCACACGTTCCCCTTTTTTATTTTATTTAATTAATAATTAATCATATTAATTTTTAATAAATCAATTAAATCTCATTTAATTAAATCAAATTAAATATAATATATTTAATTTAGATTAAATCACATTTAATAAATTTTCCCTCTAACTTATAGTTTTAATGCACATCTTATGCACATTAAATTATAACCTATAGTTTTCAAATATGAATCACATTCACATTTAAATTTAACATTTGAACTCTTTCAAATATTTAATTCTATCATATAATTTAATATGAATCATATTCACATTAAATTTATAATATATAGTTCCAAAACTATATATTATATCGTATCTAAGAAAGCTACTTTGTCGTTGATGATCCTCTTATAGACACGAGCCTCATCAACGTTTTGGTCAAAGCCACAAGACTTGATCGCAGTATCAAATCTTATGTTTCAAGATCTGGATGCTTGTTTTAACACATAAATGGATCGAGTGAGCTTGCAAACTTTTTGCTCCTGACCTTGGGTTATGAACCCTTCGAGTTGAGACATATATATGCTCTTGTCAAGATTACCATTCAAAAAGGCAGTCTTGACGTCCATTTGCCAGATTTCATAATCATAAAATGCGGCTATAGACAAGAGTATCCTGATAGACTTAAGTATAGCAACAGGGGAAAAAGTTTCTTCATAGTCAACTTATTCCTTTTGGGTAAAACCCTTTGCTACAAGTCTAGCCTTAAAGGTCTGTACCTTTCCGGTTGCATCTCCCTTTCTCTTATAGATCCATTTGCACCCATATCCCTTCAGGTTGGTCTACAAGTTCCCATACTGAATTGAAGTTCATTGACTCCATTTCAAGGTCCATGACTTTGATCCATTGGTCCTTGTCTATGTCATTCATTGCCTGTTTATAAGACAATGGATTTTCTACGCCGTCATCAGGTATGACGACTTGAGTTTCAACTAAACCCAAGTAGCGGTTAGGTTGAAACCAACCCTCCCAATGCGTCGAGGCATTCCCAACGGTTGAGAAGGACGAGACTTACTTGAGGTGTTGGCTTCTCCATCAACTCTTGATGAAGGTCCAGCTTGATCAACAACTCTTGTTGGTTCATCTGTAGCTTCACTTAGTACTAATTTACTACGTGGTTTATGGTTTCTCATGTGATCTTCCTCCAACAAAGTGGTGTTTGCCGATACAATCACCTTGTTTTCTTGTGGGTCGTAGAAAATACCACCTCTCGTTTCTTTGGGATAGCCAACAAATTGGCATAATCTTGAACAAGGTTCCAGTTTCTTTGGGTTTGTCACGAGCACGTGTGTCGGACAGCCCCAAATCCTAAAGTGTTGTAAATAAGGTTTACGCCTCTTCAACAATTCAAAAGGTGTTTCTGAAACACTCTTTGACGGAACAGTGTTCAAGATTTGAACTGAAGTCTCTACTGCGTATCCCCAAAACGAGGCATGCAATTGAGCATAACTCATCATAGAACGAACCATGTCCAACAAGGTTCTATTTCTCCTTTCTGACAAATCATTTTTCTGTTGTATATTAGGTGCTGAGAGTTGAGATTTAATTCCATGTTCTATCTAATAGTCCTAGAATCTCAAATCCATATACTCTCTACCTCGATCGGATCGAAGTGTTTTAATCGTTTTCCCTAATGCATTATCTACTTTAGCCTTATACTCTTTGAACTTTTCAAGAGCCTCAAACTTATGATGCATTAGGTATAAATAACCATACCTCGAATAATCATCTATGAAAGAGATGAAATATCCGTACTCTCCTCGAGCTTTAACATTCGTAGGACCACAAAGATCCAAATTTATATGTTCTAAGGGCTCTATGGCTCTGTAACCTTTTCTAGTAAAAGGTCGCTTAGTCATTTTACCTTCCAAGCATGATTTGCAAGGAGGTAAAGAATCATCTTCTAAGTTGTTTAGAAGTCCATTCTTAGATAGTCTCTCAATCCGGTTGAGATTTATATGACCAAGTCTAAGATGCCATAGATAGATATTATTTTGAGAAATTCTTTGCCTTTTACTTTGAGTATTAGCAGTTTTAAACATCTCATGATTCAAACTTGCTTTAGTTTGATTCTATTTAAGTACATACAAGTTATTTTCTAACTTAGCATAACAAATATTGACATCTTTCTTTAAAATGAACGCTTCATTGAAAGAAAAAGTAATACAGATAGCCAAGTTCAATTAAACAAGAGATAGAAATTAAGTTCCTCTTAATCTTAGGAACTATATAAAGATTTTCTATGGCATCTCCCACTGCACGAGCTGAGACGACGTCTCCCGTTCCGACCCTGAGCGTCATCTCACCCTCTTCGAGCTCTTTGAAAGAATTAGTTTCCTGAAAAGAAGAGCAAACGTGATTAGTGGCTCCTAAATCAAGTATCCAGGTAAAATCATCATTTTCCACTAAGCATGTTTCAGGAACAAGTAAATCTAATTTACCTTTCTTTTTTATGAGCATAACAAGGTATTTTGGGCAAGATCGCTTCCAGTGCCCATCCATTTTGCAGTGGAAACACTTTCCCTTGTCTGCAACTTTGGCTTTTCCCTTGCCCTTATTAGCAGCAGGTGTCTTCCCTTTCCCTCCTATCTTCTTCTTTTGGGTCTTCTTAAGCCCATAAAATGAACTACAGGACTTAGTCCCAAAGGATGAACACTTTTGGAACCTTCTGGAATGGACAAACAGATTTGTCTCTCCATCAGCCTGACCCTTATTCTTCATAACAGACTAGAAAGTTTGTAGTTCATTAAGGAGAGTAGTCAGGTTATACTCTATCTTGTTCATCACCGCATTGCTACGGAATTGCAGGAAACTCTTCGAAAGAGATTCCAGGATGAACGAGATCTGACTTTGCTCGTCAATGACCGCGTCGTTCATCTCAGCCACGTTGAAGTGGACCATCAGATCGAGAACGTGTTCTCTCACCGACGACCCCTCCTTCATACGGGAGTTATAAACGTATTTGAGGGATTCATGTCGAAGTTGTCCAGATAGTTGTCTAAACATATCCTGCAACGAACTCACGATCTCACGAGCTGAGACCATGCCCTCGTGCTTTTTTGCTAGAACTTCAGAAACACTAGCCAAAATGTAGACCTTGGCCTTATCATTATCCTTGATCCAACGGTCGTACGCCTCCTTAACAGATTGAGGAGCGTTTCGAGCAGGGACCTGAGGACATTCCTCAGTCAGTACAAACCGAAGGTCATCAACAACAAGAATCATATTCAGGTTGGACTTCCGCGAAGTAAAATTTTCACCAGCTAAACTATCGCTTTTCAGTAAGGCTATAATTGAGGACGACATGCTGAAATTCCAAAATAGTTTTAATTAGTTATGCCTTTTAACCCATTATAAACCAATCAAATTTTGCAAAGTTATTAAAGAACTCTAGTATTTAAACTAAACCAAGTGTTTAAATTAGACCTTTAATTTTGCAACGATATTTCAAGGGCTTAGAACAAAAGCCACCGTCGGGTGGTAAGTCATTTCTCCCCTGAATTGAGACTTTCTCAGCAATTCTCACTACCAGAACATCTCATGTCCCAATGCACCTTAGCTACCGTTTGTTTGGTCAACGACTTGTTAACTAGCTTAACTTATTCCGTAAATGTGACCCTACCATTTTCAAATCCAATAGGTCCGAGCCAATAGGCTACTATTAAGAAAGACAATTGTTGACAAATTACCTAAGAGACCCTATCCATTTCTGGAGTACGTGGTGTTCTGATTCGTATAGTCAGGCCCTCCCTAGGATTTGGTTGTTCAAGGACAACCTAGCAAGCCGACTATAGAAATCTCACGGTGCGACCTAATGGAGGAGACCGTAGGATATGTTGACAAGCATCATGCTCCCATTTACTATGGATACTTCCCTCATTCACCTTGGTATTGAACCATGCAAACACTTACCGTAGGGAGACGCCCTATTGATGCCACGTAGCCGAGCATGGAACTCACGGTGTGAACTCCTGAGGACGTGAGAGTAAACTCGATGCGAACATCGCGTTTTCTCCCACTGAAGCTCCTAAGATTACGGTATAGGTTTAAATTAGTCGGATTCTGGCTAAAAGAATCTATCTGAGTCTATGGCTATTATAATTGTTATAACTAGGTCTTTTAACCTTATGTCTAGGTGAATAAACAATTTAATTACCTAGATATAAAATAGAACTAAGGTTAATTCAACTCAAGCTCCGGGTCAGTTCCCAGGTAGGAGGTGTTCCGTTAACCGTCAGCTTAAGTACCCCCAACCTTAGACAGAATTTCACCAGTAGAGTTCCCTCATAACCAAAGTTCTAATGTCCTACTATATTTTAAACTATTTAAAATACTATGTAAGACTAACTTCTAATCCTATTAAAAATTAAAACTTAGGTCTAAATTAATTTTAAACAATTTAAAACTAATTTAATTTTATCCAAGTTCCTATGTTTGCATTGTTGGGATGTATGTCCTCATCTCGTGTAGTTTGTAATATTCCAAGTTGCAAATGAATAAGAGTTATTTATTTCAACATTGTGTAATAAATAAGAGTTATTTATTTAAACTTTGTGTCTCGTATTTTTTATAAACTTAATCCAATAAACTAAGCTCCAGGGTCATTGTATTATGAGAGAACTAAGAACTTGAACGATGTGTAGTGGACACACAGGGAGGATCACGTTCGAGTTAATGACCCGAACGGTCTACAGTATATGGATAGAGTTGGAGACTTAATCTTGGATACACTGTGGATGTGGCCCACTTTGTATTAGATACAAACGAGGTGATCTGACTCGTTCATGTGGTTGACATGCGAGTGGGGGCATCCTGTGCAATGAGATTGTACAAGACTGGACCGTGAATTATTAGACTTACTGATGTAACACCGTTAATAGTATAGAGCTAATAAATTCGTAGATGACCATTAGTGACTCGTCCTTAATCCTGAGCGTGTCACGGACTCCTGTCTGCGGGGGTCTGTCCTTTGACTAGTACGGGTGAGGGTGGCCACTGTTGCTCGCCCAATATGCCTATCTACTCAGGGGCAGGACCACGTGGGGAGCTGGGAACTTGACTACGCAAGAAGGAATTCACTCGTTCCCGACTTAGGGAAACTAGAGGGGTTGTTCCCTTAAGTGCTGTCTCCAAGGCTTGAACAACGGGGCCCCACTCTCTCATTGGCCCGAGAGGGTTGTTGTTTATGGTTGGACCATGCAACGTAGTTGTTCATTAGAGGAGCAGTGGAACTTAAGGAGCAAGAGGTAGACACAGGGGTAAAACGATAATTTGACCCAGCAGTGTCTACGAACAACCTGTGAAGGGTCGACTCATGGGTATTGGTTATATCGATGGACACAACTTGTCCTACAGTGATGAGAGTGCAGCTATGGGTTTTAGTGGAGTGTTACCGTAGCAAATGAATGTTGAATAACCGGGTCAAAGAGTTTGACAGGTTAGTCTCGGATCATTGGAGCTCGTCACGTGTAGGTCCATTAGGTCCCTCGGTTGGCTCAAATTGGACAAATTGAGGGTTTACAGTTTGGTGTGAATTTGAAGTGTTCAAATTCATTATTTGGGTATTTATGTCATTTATATGAGATATAGATGACATAATATATAGTTTGATGTGAATGAGATTCATAATAAACTATAGTATAGCCTAATTGATTAATTAGTGCTAATTGATTAATTAGTGCTAATTGGAGAAATTGAATTGAGAGAAATTAAATTGAATGTGATTCAATTTATAATTCCACATTTATGCAAATGAGATTTGTATAATAAGGTATGAGATACCTTATATTATATAATATGCAAATGTGATTTGTATATTATATGGTTGTGGTAAAATTGTGATTTGGTAGAGGTTTTAACTCCATCACACAATAGTATTTAAAGGCTTTGCAAGAAGCCTTTGGTATGCCATTTGCCATTTTTTGGATTTTCATCCAAAGAGAGTAAAAAGGCTTTCTCTCATTCTCTCTCAATTCTCTCTAAAACTTCTCCTCACCCAAAACCAAAAGGAGTCCCACCTACTCTCCCTCAACCTCCCGAGAACAACCGAGAAGACCCTTTGGAGGTGTCTCACTATTCGGATCGTGGTTCGTGTTCGAGGAGATCGTTGGATCGAGAGAGACCATGACCGGAGGAGAAAAGCGTTGAAGAAGAGTTCTTCAACAAGTAAGTATCTTATAGTTCCTTACTGTTTTCTTCTCTTATTTGCATGTTTAGCCTACGATCTATGAAATAGATTCAATTTTAAGATAGGAACTACACAACAGATCAACGACGTTTCACAACGTCTTCCACTGCGGGAATTCAAAATCCCTTCATGCATGTTATTCTTTGTTATAGGTCATGGTTTCTAAAACTCCTTTAATTAATAACATTTATAAATTTTAATAATTAACCTATGACAAAAAACTATATTATAAAACCAACCGTTATTTTATAATTGAAATTATAAAAATTATTCAACTAATTGAATAATAAATTTACTTAAATAAAATAACAATTATTTTAAACTAAGTAATTTCATGCTCCATGCAATTTATTTTCCACATTTATCTAATTATAACAATTATAAATAAATGCATATGAAAAATAAATTAATTTATGCATTTCTACCATATTTATATAACAATTATACAAATAAAATGCATGAACATGCTTATCCTAAGGTGGGAAAAATTCTAAATGACATTCATAAAGAAAAATAGTTGTAAAACCGGAATAATTTGGCCCCTAAAGTGCAAAAATAGTAAAATTACTCTAATTTTAGTACAAAATCGGTCCAATACTCCTTGAATCGGGCTCGAACGGCTCGAACCAGACAAAAACCAACCGAACCGCCAAGACCGGTCTGCAGCTTCAGATTTGGCATCATGGCATTGCAACGCTGATGGGAGTGTTGCAACGCCGACTTTGTCCGCGCGCGCGCCTGCTATCGGGGTAGCTTTGCAACGCTAGGGGCAGCGTTGCAACGCTGCTGACCCCTGGAGAACCCGCGTCGATAGGGAAGCATGGCGTTGTGACGCCATTCCTCAGCGTTGCAACGCTGCTGGTAGCATTGCAACGTTGTTGCTTCGGCATCAGCATTTTCCTTCGAACACAGCAGCTTCAAACATGAATTTCTCCTTCGATACTCAACCAAAATGCACGAAACTTGTCCTGAACGACACTTAGCTCGATTACAGACTCGATTTTCCACTTAATTACACAAAACACACAGGGGCATTTACAATTAAATTGATCAAATCAATGGAAATTAAGGCCAAATATTCCTAAACAGTTTACAGCAAACCAAATGCAATTCCCACCTAATCCAATGCAATTTTGTTTCAACCAAAACAAATCAAGCATTGCTCTGATACAAATTGATGGCGATCCAATCCCCTTGAGCAGCGAAAATGAGTTTATAATCGTAATTGCAAGATTATTTTTTGGTTGAAATACAAAAAGCAGTGCATTGGAAAAAGAACAGAACAAACATGCATTCTAATCTAATTAGACATGGAATTATCATGCAAACATGCTATGGAAATTAACTGAACTGAAAAGGAACTCATAATTACCTTTGTAGTTTTCCTCAACAACAACTTCTTGCTCCTTTTGCAGCAACACAAAAAACAAGAACACTTCTCTATTTTTCTCCAAGAGGACAACACAAGTAAGAAAACCTCTTATCCTCTAAGTACTGCTTAGATCTTCCTTAGGTGGGAATGATCCAACAATTGGAGAATGCAAGAGGGAATTGATAGAGTTTTTTTTTTTCACAGAGAGATTGATCAATCGATACTCTTTGATTATCTTCTGCCAATTAGAGAAGAAAACCCATCAGAGGGAAAACTTCCCCCACTCTCTATCGATGGGGAGTTAGAGGGAAGTGGGGAACGTGTCACACGTTTCCCTTTTTTATTTTATTTAATTAATAATTAGTCATATTAATTATTAATAAATCAATTAAATCTCATTTAATTAAATCAAATTAAATATCATATATTTAATTTAGATTAAATCACATCTAATCAATTTACCCTCTAACCTATAATTTTAATGCACATCTTATGCACATTAAATTATAACCTATAGTTTTCAAATATGAATCACATTCACATTTAAATTTAACATTTGAACTCTTTCAAATATTTAATTCTCTCATATAATTTAATATGAATCATATTCACATTAAATTTATAATCTATAGTTCCAAAACTATATATTATATCGTATCTATATACATTAAATTTATTCCCTTATGAATTTGAACATTTCAAATTCAAACGATCTAAGAACCCTTTACGAGCTAGAAGGTGGACCTAATGGACCTACAGATCAGAAGCTCAAACGATACGAGATTGCTCGGTTAATCTCATTAAACTCCTAATCAACATTCGTTATCTGTAGGAACACTCCACTAAAGTCCCGCAGCTGCACTCTTCTCACTGCAGATATATTTCTGTGTCCACGGATATTGACCAATAACACCAAGTCAATCCTTCACGAATGTTCGTAACACCAGTCGGATCAAATTATCGTTTAACCTCTGGGCTACATCTTGTGCCTTAAGTATCAGTGCTCCTCTAATGAACAATTTGTTTGTGGTCCTACCAACAAACAGAGTCCCTCCCGCGCTAATGAGAGGGTCGGGCCCTTTGTTCAAGTCCCGGAGACACCACTTAAGGGAAGATTCCTCTACTTACCCTAGTAGGCGGGAAGAAGTGAATTCCATCTTGCTAGGCTAAGTCCTCAGCTGCTCACTCGGTCTTATGCCCAAGAAGGTAGACATATTGAGTCGGCGAATCTGGCCACTCTCACCCAACTAGTCAAAGGACAATCCCTCGCAAACATGAGTTCGTAACCTGCTCAGGATTGAGATCAAGTTGCTCTAGGTCATCCTAGTGAACTAGTTAACGGAGTTACATCTAGTGGTTACTATTTCGTTGTTCGATCTTATGTAATCTCATTACATAGGATATCCCCAGTCACATGTCATCTACACGAAGGCGTTAGGATCATAGTGTTTGTATCATATACAAAGTGGGCCACATCCATAGTTTTACTAGGGTAAGGTACCCAAACCTTATCCCTTTACTATAGACCATTTAGGTTGTATCTCGAACCGAGATCATTAATATGTACACTACATTCAGTTAAAGATATATTTAACAACCTTGGATATTTAGTTTATTGGATTTAGGGTTAAAACAATGGCAATATCGTAAATAATGAATAATAACACTTTATTGAAGTAATAATAATTTATTACATTAATTAGAACAAAAATTACAAATTACGAGTTTTAAGGCATAAACCCCAACACCAATGATTCTTAACTACCGTTTTTTTTTTTTGTCAAGGACTTGTGAACTAGCTTAACTTATCCCGTAAATGTGACCCTACCATTTTCAGATCCAATAGGTTCGAGCCAACAGGCTACTATTAAGAAAGATAATTGTTGGCAAATTACATAAGAGACCCTATCCATTTCTGGAGTTTGCGATGTTCCAACCCCTATAGTCAGGCCTTCCGTAGGGATTGCCTGTTCCAGGACAACCTAGTAGGACGACTATAGAAATCTCATAGTGCGACCTAATGAAGAAGACCGTAGGATATGTTGACACGCGTTCTGCTCCCATTTACTATGGATACTTCCCTCATTCACCTTGACATTGAACCATGCAAACACTTACCGTAGAGGGACGCCCTATTGACGTCTCATAGTCGAGCATGGAACTCACGGTGTGAACTCTTTAGGACGTGAGAGTAAACTCGATGCGAACATCTCGTTTTTTCCACTGAAGTTCCTAAGGTTAGGGTGTAGGTTTAACTTAGTTTGATTCTGGCTAAAAGAATCTATCTAAGTCTATGCCTATTATATCTATTATAACTAGGTCTTTTAACCTTATGTCTAGGTGAATAAACATTTTAATTACCTGAATATAAAATTGAACTAAGCTTAATTAAACTCAAGTTCCAGGTCAGTTCTCAGGTAAGAGGTGTTCCCTTAACCGTCAGCTTAAGTACCCCCAACTTTAGACAGAACAACACGGGTAGAGTTCCCTTATAACCAATGTCCTATTGTCTTACTATATTTTAAACTATTTAAAATACTATGTAAGACTAACTTCTAATCCTATTAGAAATTAAACTTAGATCTAAATTAATTTTAAACTATTTAAAACTAATTTAATTTAACCTAAGTTCCTATGTATGCATGCAATTCTTTGTTATAGGTTATGGTTTCTAAAACCCCTTTATTTATAACTTTTACAAATTTTAATAACTAACCTATGACAAGGAACTATATTATAAAACCAACAAACGATTTCAAATTGGAATTATAAATAATATTCAACTAATTGAATAAAGCAAATTACTTAAATAAAATAATATTTATTTTAAACTAAGTAATTTCATGCTCCATGCACTTTATTTTCCATATAATCTAATTATAAGAATTATAATTAATTACTTATGAAAATAAAATAAATCATGCATTTCTACCATATTTATATAACACTTATACAAATAAATTACACTAATTTTATTACAAAATCGATCCAAAACTCCTTGAACCGGGCTCAGACCGCTCGAACCGGACCAAAAACGACCCAAACCGCTTCTGAACTTGTCTGCACCTTCAGGTTGTCATCACGACGTTGCAACACTGAGGAGAGCGTTGCAACGCCGCCTCATCTCGCGCGCCCGCCTGGCATCGGGGTACCATTACAACGCTGCTGACCCCTCGAATTTTCGTATTGATAGGGGATTCGGCGTTGCGACGCCGTTCCTCAACGTTGCAACACTAATGAACGGTGTTGCAACGCTGCTGATTGCGTGACAACGTTGTTGCTTCTGCAGCAGCTTCTTTCTTCGAACACAACAGCTTCAATTGTCAATTTCTCACCCGAATCTTATGCGATTTGAACGAAATTTGTCACGAACGACTCATAACTTGATTACAGACTCGATTATGCACTTAATTTCCCAAAACACAGGGGCCTTTACATTTCATTTGATCTAATAAAAAATAAATCTAATGCCAAAATTTTTCTAAACAGTTTTACAGCAAACCAAATGCAATTCCCACCTATCCAATGCAAGTTTGTTTCAATCAAAACAAACACAAGCATTGCTATGATACCAATTGATGGGGATTTGATCCCCTTAAGCAGTGGAAACGTGTTTTCAGATCGATTATGCTTGTTTAGTTTGGTTTACTAGAAATACCAGTACATTGGGTAAGAATACAGAGACAAGCATTCATCCTATTCTAATTAGATTAAGCATGGATTCTAGGCATACAAACATGATGAAAATTAACTAAACTAAAAGGAAAAAATATTAACTTTGTAGATTCAATTTTCAGCAACTCCTTACTCCAATTTGACAGTAACACAACAACCAAACACTCCTATGTTCTTTCAACAGGACACTACTACAAAGCTTACCTTCTATATCTCTGGATTCCACTTAGGCCAACCTTGGTGGGAAGGTTTTCCAACGAATTGGACGAGGAAAGGAATTTGAGTGAGAGAGAGAATTTTATAAATTCAATGCAATTGATCGATCAAAAACTCAACTTCTCTCAATTGAGAAGTTAATGGTCGAAGAGCTCTTCCCCCACTCCCTATCGATAGGGAGTTAGTGGGGAGGAGGGGAACGTGTCCTCCTGACATGTTCCCATTAATTAATTAATTAATTATTAAATTAATTAAATAAAATTTAATTAATTATTTAACTAAATATCATATATTTAATCATATACTTAATTAAGATCAAATCATATTTAATACATTTCTCCTCTAACTTATAGTTTTAATGCACATCCCATGCATATTAAAGTTTAACCTATAGTTTTTAAATATGAATCATATTCACATTTAAATTAATATTTGAACTCTTTCAAATATTTAATTCTCTCATATAATTTAATATGAATCATATTCACATTAAATTTATAATATAAAGTTCCAAAATTTTATATTATAATGTATCTGTATACATAAACATTTATTCTCTAATGAATTTGAACATTTTAAATTCAAACGATCTAAGAACCTTTTACGAGCTAGAAGGTGGACCTAATGGACCTACAGATCAGAAGCTCCAACGATAAGAGAATATTCGGTTAATCTCATTAACCTCCTAATCAACATTCGTTAACTGCGGGAACACTCCACTAAAGTCCTGCAGTTGCACTCTTCTCATTATAGATATATTTATGTGTCCACGGCTATCGACCAATAAAAGCAAGTCCATCCTTAACGAATGTTCGTAACACCAGTTGGGTCAAATTATCGTTTTACCCCTTGGTTACATCTTGTACCTTAAGTACTAGTGCTCCTCTAATGAACAATTTGTTTGTGGTCCTACCAAAAAAAGGAAGTCCCTCTCGGGCCAATGAGAGGGTCGGGCCCTTTGTTCAAGTCCCGGAGACCCCATTTAAGGGAACATTCATCTACTTACCCTAATAGGCGGGAAGGAGTGAATTCCATCTTGCTAAGTTATGTCCCCAGCCGCTCACTCGGTCTTGTCCCCAAGAATGTAAGCATATTGAGTCGGCGAATCTGACCACTCTCACCCATACTAGTCAAAGGGTAATCCCTCGCAAACAGGATTTCGTAACCTGCTCAGGATTGAGATCAAGTTGCCTAGGTCATCCTAGTGAAATAGAAACCTAGCTAGTCAACGGAGTTACATCTAGTGGTTACTATTTCGCGGTCCGGTTCTATGTAATCTCATAACATAGGATATCCCCACTCACATGTCGTCTACACGAACACGTTAGGATCACAGTATTTGTATCGTATGAAAAGTGGGCCACAACCATAGTGTTACCAGGGTAAGGTACCCAAACCCTATCCCCTTACTATAAACCTTTTAGGTTGCATCTCGAACTGAGATCCTTTATATGTACACTACATTCAGTTCAAGAGACATTTTACAGCCTTGGATGTTCAGTTTATTGGATTTAGGGTTAAAATAAAGGGCAATATCGTAAAAAACGAACAATAACTCTTTATTGAAATAATAACTCTTTATTACAATAATTAGAACAAAATTACAAACTACGAGTTTTAGGGCACAAACCCCAACAAAATTTAACTAAGCATTCTTTGAAAGAAGAAATTTCACATACCTTATTCTACAACGATGATCTTGGGCACCTCCAAAAAACTTTCCTTGCTATTTAAACAGATGAACTTTGACCAAAGAAAAGTAAAGAAATTACTAAGATGCTCTAGGACTTGAAACATTTTGGTGACACGAGATGAAAAGAGAGATGTGACATACTTCGTTAGTAGGTTATTGACCTACCAATAGATAAAGACCACGAGGCAAGGCCAGTAGGCTTGTTGCAACTCTTGAGTGTGTCGTTGTGGGAATGAGAAGATGTGTCAATCGATTTCATCATCGGGATTCCAAGGGCGGCTTGAGGCGGTGAAAATGTCACTTGAACTGAATGTAAAACTGGTAGTATTGCAACCTTAATGTCATTAGGGTAATGACATTTGGGTACCTTACCCTGGTAATGACATTTGGGTAAAAATGCCATTACCCTAAGTAATGACATTCAGTATTTGTATCATATGAAGGCGGTGAAAATTACAAAACTGGATTGCAAAACTGGTAGTATTGCAATCTTAACAACAAATTACAGATTGCCAACAATGATGATATGAAAAAATTCAATAGGAAATAATAAATGCAATGGGGCTAAAAATGTCATTACCCTAAGTAATAATTGCAAACCAACAATTACAATTCTACCTCCTCGATACAAAATTGTAAGTGGAATTTACAATTTTCATTCACCTCACTGTTTGGATTTTAGGAGACTAAGTGAGGGAACTATATGTCTATAGTCCCTCTATCTTAGATAATTTAGACACAATAAATCCTTAAGTTTTGGAGCTTTAATTCCTTATGTCTAGGGCAAAGGATCGACTAATGTCTAAACTCGTGTCTCTATTACTTGTGTGAAATTCGTTTATTTCTAACTCTGTCAGTATTAGATCTAAACTTAAGTTGCAACCCTAGTTGATCAATTTAGGATTCCAACAGAATTAAATTCAACACAAGCAAACAATTTAAGTGTAGGCTTGGTTTCATTGGTAACTTTTTGCTACAATTACATTCTTAGGGAATTTAAATTTTTGAACCCCTAAGAAGTTTTAGCTCATGTTTAAAATATAATATCCAAAATAATTTCTAAAAAACATATACATGTTGGAATTAAAATTAAAATTCAAGGTTTTATTATAAAGAGAAAGTAAGATAATTGCAATATATTTTAACTTAAGCACTGTAGGAACATGGAAATGTCATAAAAAAATGGGACCTAAATAACAAGCATGCCTCTGTGATGAAAAAAAAAAAAAAATCAAAATAAAAATCAAAAATTCCTCAAGACGAACACAAAGAACAGGGGATTGAAACCCATAATCATAACTCAAAGATTAAACTCGATTTATCATTCCATCTTAAAACTATCCGAATACAAGGTAAATGAAAACAACAACATGCGTTCTAAATAAAAAACAAAAATTAAACATAGCAAAATAGAGAAGAAGACCAAAGGAAAACATAGAAGAAAAGTTGAAAAAAAAACACATAAATTAATCTTCAAAAATCGCCTCCAAAATTGAATAAAAACGGTTTGGGTTCTTCACCCATCTTTTCTCCTTATATAGAGCTTCATTAGGTTTGAATTTTGTGCTCTCAACCCCTCAAATCATGAAGTAATTGTTGATTTTCCATTTGGGTCTCCTGAAGCTTTTTTCCTTTTTTTTCCTTTTTCTGTTGTTCCAACTTTTCAAGGCAAGATTGCAATATCTCGATTTTGCAATTTGATTTTGCAATTCCTGCACAAAAGAAACCTTTTTAAAGATTCCCATCCTAATTTGTTTTCATTCTTCATTCTTCTTAACTTCATGATTCTTTTAGCTATTTTCCACTAATATCAAGATAAAACAAAAATATTTTAATCATGAGCAATGATCCAACATGTTCGTGTAGGTGACGTGCGAGTGGTGGTATCCTATGTGATGAGTTCACATATGACCGGACCGAGAAATAGTAACCGATAGATGAAACTCCGTTGACTAATTAGATTTATATTCCAATTGGATGACCTAGGCAACTTGATCGTAATCATGAGCAGGTTACAAACTCTTGTCTGCGAGGGATTGCCCTTTGACTAGTATGGGTGAGAGTGGCCCAAGATGCCGACTCAATAGGCCTATCTTCTTGGAGACAAAATCGCGTAGGTAGATGACGACTTAACCTTACAAGATGGAATTCACTCATTCACAACTTAGGGTAAAGTAGATGAGTGTTCCCTTAAGTGGTGCCTCCGGGACTTGAACAAATGGTCCTACCTTCTCACTGGCCCGAGAGGGGTTTCTGTCTATTGGTCGGATAATAAACATGTTGTTCATTAGAGGAGCACTGATGCTAAAGGATTGACTTGTTTTTATTGGTCTTTATCCATGGACACATAAAATTCATCTACATTGATAAGAGTGCAACAGGTCTTTAGTGGAGTGTACCCGCAGTTAACGAATGTTGATTAAGTGGTTAATAAGATTGACCAATTAATCTTATATCGTTGGAGGTTCTGATCAGTAGGTCCATTAAGTCCACTACCTAGCTCGTTAAGGGTTCTGAGATTGTTAGATTTTGATTGGAATTTGAAATGTTCAAATTCACATTGGGAATTAACATGATGTATGGGGATATATTATAATATAAAGTTTTTATGTTGTTTGAAACTTTATAATATAAATCTAATTTTGGAAATGATTCAAAATTAATTTATGAAAGAATTAAATATTTGAAAGAGCTCAAATACTATTTTAATGCAAATAAGATTCATATTAAAAGACTATAAATTAAAACTTAATGCACATAAGATGTACATTAAAACTATAGGTTATGGGAGAATAATAACACCTAAATTAAATATGTAATATTTAATTTATAAATTAATTAATTAGTGAATTAATTAATTGGTTAGTTTAATTTACTTAATTAAATTTGATTTAATTCAATTAATTAAAACTATAGATTAGGGGAGATATGCATTTAAATATGATTTAAATGATAATTTAATTTAATTTGATTAATAGTTAATTAAATTAATTAATTATTTAATTTTGATAACATTTTTATTTTTTAAATTAAATAAGGGAACGTGTGCTACGCACGTTCCCACACTCCCCTCTCTCCCCACTTCTCCCTCTCTGTTCATCAATAAAACATAGAGAATGAGTGTGAGTTAGGTTGAGGAATTCAACTAATTTCAGGAAAAATCTGTCTGCAAAAATCTCAAGAATTGAGAAAGTTTTCCCACCAACCTCAATCTCTTATAAACTTAGAGAATAAAGAGTTTTCCCTATGGTAGTGTTCTACTCAAATTCCAAAAGGGTTTGGAATTGGCAGATCATGAAACATAGAAATGAGCTTTGTTTTGGGTCTTTCCAAAAGAAAAAAGGTAAGGATTTTGAATCATTTTAGTTTAGAATTAGTTCTGAATGATTCTGTTTATAATGCATGTTTTTCTTGCTTATCGATAAGTTTTACCAATGTACTAGCATTTTGGCTTGCCAAATGAAAAACGAGTTTTTACGATCCAATTAGCTTCTGTTATGCAATTGAAATTTTGTTTCCTTCATAACAACCGATAGTTGCATTCTTAACAGTGTAAAACATGTTGTGTTCATTAATATAACCATTTTCAGTAAGTCAACCCTTCACGAGTCATTCGTAATTAAATCTGGGTCAAATTACCGTTTTATCCCTATAATTACTTTTTAGTCCTTAAGTACAGTCGATCCTCTAATGAACAATATGTTTATGGTCTGACAATAAAACAAAGTCCATATCGGGCCAATAAGAGGGTGGGGTCTCATTGTTCAAAACTCAGAGTCAACACTTAATGGAACAACTCCTCTACTTTTCCTAAGATCGGGAAGGAGTGAATTCCATCTTGTGAAGCTACGTTCCCAGCTCCTCACTCGATCTTGTTCCTAAAATGGTAGGAATATTGATGTAAGGGATCGAATCCCGCAGCGGAAGCGATTGTAGATCGCATGTTCTTAATTTAGTTACATGGATTACAATCAAGAACTAATCTAACTAGATTAAGCATGCATTTCTACAAGATGGACAACAAGAAATTATACCTTTGAAGAACTCTTTCTTCAAGTGCTTCTTCTCCCACAATCACGATCTCAGCAACACGAACCCGAGTGATCACGAACACTACCACCAGATCTTCTCCGTTGTTCTTTAGGTGAGGGAGGAAGGTGGGTTCCCTTTAGGTGAAGTGAGATGTTTGTGAGATTGTAGTTGGAACTCTTTCCGACACAAAGTGAGAGAATGCTAGGGTTTTGTTGAAAATCCTTAATCTTTAATTGCATCTCATGCAACTATATATATAGGGAAATA
Source organism: Trichosanthes cucumerina (assembly GCA_036507285.1). Taxonomy (NCBI): domain Eukaryota; kingdom Viridiplantae; phylum Streptophyta; class Magnoliopsida; order Cucurbitales; family Cucurbitaceae; genus Trichosanthes; species Trichosanthes cucumerina. The sequence continues at coordinate 32,757,465 of CM071836.1, read as the reverse complement.
GGATGGAAATTGCCATCCTACCCCTCCTTTAGTCTCCCACTATTATATGGCTTATATGTGAATCTAATTCACATTAGAACCATACATTATATCAATTATATCATATATAATTGATATAACACCTCATGTATGAAATTGAACACATCAATTTCATTCCTAACTTTATACCCTCAATATAACCATGTTGAGCAAACGGAGGGACCTAATAGACCTACAGTTCATGAGCTTCAATGATGTGAGATTAACTGATCAAACTCTTTGATCCAATTAATCAATATTCATTAACTACAAGTCACTCCACTATAGACTTGTAGCTGCACTCTCCTCACTGTAGATTATATTGTGTCTATTGATATAATCATTACCCATGAGTCGACCCTTCATAGGTTATTCGTAATCACAGTTGAGTCAAATTACCGTTTTACCCCTATGATTACCTATTTGTTCCTTAAGCAACATTGATCCTCTAATGAACAACAAGTCTAAGGTCCTACCATAGACTCATACCCTCTTAGAGGGTGGGGCCCCGTTGTTCAACACCTGGAGTCAGTTTTTAAGGTAACAACCTATCTGATTCCTTAATGTAGGAATGAGTGAATTCCATCTTGCATAGTTAAGTCCCCAGCTACCTACAAGGTTCTATCCTTGAGAAGGTAGGCTTATTGAGTCGGCTACAGGCCACTCTCAACCATACTAGTCTAAGGACAACTCCCTATAAGCAGGAGTTCTTAACTTGCTCAGGATTCTGGTCGAGTCACTAATGACCATCTATAAATTATCAATCTTATCCTGTTAACTGTTTTATACAGGTTAGACTAATAATTTGCAGTCTCGTCTTGTATGAACTCTTCATACAGGATGCCCCCACTCGTATGTCAACCACATGAATTCGTTGGATTACCTCATTTGTAATAATTACAAAGTGGGTTGCATCCATGGTGTTACCAGAATAAGGTTTCCAACATTATTCTTATACCGTAGACCATTTAGGTTATAATCTTGAACATAATCCAAATAGTGTCTACTACACTGAGGTTCAAGATATATTATAACCTTGGAGCTTAGTTTATTGGATTTATAAAGCAAGAATATAATTTTATCAAAACAAATAACTCTTTATTTATTTGATCAAAATTACACAAGTTTAGGACACAAATCCCAACAATCTCCCACTTGACCTAAAGCTAGTGGAGTACTAAAACATTACAGTAATGTAAATAAAATAAACTATGGCATTTAAACCCTTTGTACAGAATACTCCCACTTGCCCTAGTTGGGGAAGACTTGTAAAGCTAGACCTTCTAGGTGACTCTCAAATACTTTAGCCGTGAGAGCCTTTGTAAAAGGATCAGCAACGTTGTGCTCTGAGGCTATCTTCATGATAATCACGTCTCCTCGATGCACGATCTCCCAGATGAGATGATATTTCCGCTCAATGTGCTTTCCCCTCTTGTGACTTCGGGGTTGCTTTGAATTTTCCACTGCACCACTGTTATCGCAATACAGCGTGATGGGCAAAGTCATAGATGGAACAATTTAGCATGAAATTCCTTAACCAAACGACCTCTTTAGTTGCATCACAAGTTGCTACATATTTGGTCTCCATGGTGGAGTCAGCGATGCATCCTTGCTTGACGCTTCGCCATACTACAGCTCCTCCGTTAAAAGTAAATACTGACCCTGATGTAGATTTCCAAGAATCTTTATCAGTCTGAAAGTTAGAATCCGTGTATCTTGTAAGGATCAAATCCTTAGCCCTATACACAAGCATGTAGTTCCTTGTTCTCCGTAGATACGTAAGGATTGTTTAACCGTTGTCCAGTGTTTAGGTCCTGGATTAGATTGATACCTACTGACCATTCCAACTGCAAAACAGATGCCTAGGCCTAGTACACAACACGACATACATCAGGCTCCAACAGTTGATGCATATGGAATTTGTGTCATCTCCTCAACTCCTTGAGGTGTCTTAGGACATTGTTCCTTAGACAAATGAACTTCATGTCTGAAAGGCAATAAGCCCTTTTTAGAGTCTTGCATCTTAAATCTTGACAACACTTTGTCTATGTAAGATGTTTGAGACAAGGCTAGTGTTTTCTTCTTGCAGTTCCGGACAATCTGGATCCCAAGAACAAACTGTGCATTAGCCAAATTTTTCATTTGGAATTGCGTAGCTAGCCAATTCTTAATGTCAGTAAGATATCCTACACCATTCCCAATACGTAGGATATAATCCACATATAGAACTAGGAATGAGACAAAACTATTGATGATTTTCTTGTAGACACAAGGTTCATCATCATTCTGATCAAAGCCATAGGATTTGATTGCCTCATCAAATCTTATATTCCAGGACCTAGAGGCTTGTTTCAGTCCATAGATGGACCTTTTAATCCTGCAAACCTTTTGTTCTTGTCCTGGTTTAATGAACCCTTTGGGTTGGTCCATGTAGATGTTCTCGTCAAGGTTACCATTCAAAAAGGTTGTCTTGACATCCATTTGCCATACCTCATAGTCAAAATATGCGGCAATGGCAAGTAGGATACGGATAGACTTTACCATAGCAACAGGTGAAAAGGTTTCCTCATAGTCAACCTCTTCAACCTGGGTATAACCCTTTGCTACTAGTCTAGCTTTAAAGGTTTGCACCTTCCCATCTACACCACGCTTTCTCTTGTAGATCAACTTACAACCTATAGGTTTTACCCCATCAGGTTTATCTATAATATCCCAAAAGAATTGAAGTGCATAGACTCCATTTCTTGGTCCATGGCTATGACCCATTTGTCTTTGTCTTTGTCAACCATCACTTGATTATAAGTCGATGGATCCTCACAGTCGTCATCTAGTATAACAACTTGGGTTTCAAATAAACCCATGTAACGGTCAGGTTGCGTTGTAACCCTCCCACTACGTCGAGACATACTTAACTCTTGAGATGGACTCTCTTGACTAGACAAGCTAGTATCAACAACTTTTATTGACGTACTAGTTTAATTAGAAACCTTTGCTATTGTTCCGTCTAACACACTCAACACACTTTTACTTCTTGGTTTGTGGTCCCTTATGTGGTCCTCCTCTAAGAAAATGGCATTTGTTGACACAAAAATCTTATCTTCCTTAGGATCATAGAATAAACCACCTCTTGTTTCTTTTGGGTAGCCTACGAATAGACACAATTTTGAATGCGAATCCAACTTCTTTGGATTTGTCACAAGCACATGTGCTGGACATTCCCAAACTCTGAAATGACATAAACTACCTTTACGTCCATTCTAGAGTTCAAAAGGTGTTTCAGAAACACTTTTTTAAGGCACATTGTTCAAAATGTATACCGAATTCTTTATTGCGTAACCCCAAAAGGAACTAAGGAGATGAGTATAACTCATCATTGATCAAATCATGTCCAACAAGGTTCTATTTCTCCTTTCCGATACACCATTTTGATGTGGTGTGCCGGGAGCTTAGAGTTGGAATGTAATTTCATGTTCTATCATATAGTTCTAGAATTTTAAATCCATGTACTCTCCACCTCGATCTGATCGCAACGTTTTAATTGTTTTACCTAGTTGGTTTTCAACTTCAGTCTTGAATTCCTTGAACTTTTCAAGTGCTTCAGACTTATGTTGTATTAAGTAAATATGCCCAAATGTAGAATAATCATCTTTAAAGGAGATGAAATATTCATAACCTCATCGGGCTTTAACACTCATCGGACCACAAAGGTCTAAATGTATAAGCTCAAGAGGTTCTTTGGCTCTATAACCTTTTCCACTAAAAGGCCTTTTAGTCATTTTGCCTTTTAGGCAGAATTCACATACAGGTAAAGCATTTTCTTCTAACTCATTTAGAAGTTCATTCTTTACCAATCTCTCAATCCTATTGAGGTTAATGTGACCCAATCTAAGATGCCAAAGATGAGCATTTTCATTAAGAGAAATTTTACGTTTCTTAGTTTGTGTGTTTGCAGTTTTAAATAATTCAGTATTTAAAACCATTTTGACTGAATTAGGCCTTAAAACATACAACCCATTTTATAATGAAGTTGAACATATTTTCATACCTTTCTTCAAAATAAACACTTTATTCAATGAGAAAGAAACAAAAATACATTGTTCTATAAGGCAAGAAATCGAAATAAGGTTTCTAGTAAATCCTAGTATCACTAATATATTATCCAACAACATATATTTCTTGCCAAAATAAAGCTTCATCGTGGCTACTGCTACAGTTGAGACGACTTCTCCATTTCCAACCCGGAGCGTTATCTCTCCTTTTATAGTCGCCAGAATCAATTCCACTAAAAGAAGAGCAAACATGATTAGTGGCGCCTGAATCAAGTATCCAAGCAGTTTTGTCATTATCGACTAAACAAGCTTCTAAGAAAAGTAAATCATATTTACCTTCCTTCTTCTTTTATGCAATGTACTTCGAACAGTTCCGTTTCCAATGCCCGTCTCCGTTGCAGTGGAAACACTTTCCTTTGTCAGCAACTTCTTTGACCTTCTTGCCCTTCTGGGCGGCATCTTTGTTAGCTCGTTTCACTTTACCAACGTTCTTCATGTTCTTCTTCTTCCCTTTCAGGTTAGAAGAAGATGAAGCCACTATTTTTTATCCAGAGGTCGAACTTCTATGATAACTCCTACTGGTAACATTTGCCTCACCTTTCGATCCCTGAATTTTCATCAAAGATTGAAAGGTCTGGAGTTCATTCAGAAGGGAGGTAAGATTAAAAGTAAGCTTGTTCATAACAGCATTACTTCTAAACTGTAGGAAACTATCTAGAAGGGTTTCCAGAATGAAACTGACCTGGCTCGATTCATCGATGGAAGTGTCATTCGACTCCGCGATGTTAAAGTGTACCATCATATCCAGGACATGATCCTGAACAGATGTACCCTCTGGCATCCTTGAGTTGAATATGTACTTAAGGGCATTGTGTCGGACTTGTGTGGACTGTTGTCCAAACATACCCTGCACTGAATCCATGATTTCCTTAGCGGTTATCATGCTCTCATGCTTCTTGGCTAATATGTCAGACATACTTGCCAGCATATAGACCTTGGCCTTATCATTGGCCTTGATCCATCGATCATATGCATCACGAACATTTCGTGACGCATTCGAGCACGCACCGAGGACACTCCTCGGTCGACAAACTTCTTGATCGTCCACTACCAATATAGTGTTGAGTTTGTTTTTCCACGTCATCATATTCTCTCCGGTTAACTTTTCCGCACCCAATAAGAAAATTATAGAGCTAGACATTTTGCTGAAAATTTACAAACAAAACTTGTATGAGTTTCTTGCTATAATTGTCTAATCCAATCATGTTTTAGCTAATTATCAAATGATTCCTGGGTCATTTATAATTTGCAATGATACTCCAAGGGTTTAGAATGTATGACACCGAAGGGTAATAAAAAACTTTGTCCTCTGGATCAAGACACTCTTGACCAAAACCTAATGACAGAATAACTTTTATTCCTATAGGCTTTAGTTACCATTTTTCGGTCAGGATACATACACATCTTATGTACCTTGTGAGTGTAACCCTCTCTCTTTAGATCCCAAAGTCTCCATCCAATAAAATCTGTCCGGAAGGAGGACTAGATTGAAATACAGACTAAGGAAATCTTTATCCATTTCGGGTGTCTACTGTGTTCGATCCCCTATGATCAAGCCCTCCGAAGGGATTGTCTGGTCCAGGTCGAACTAGGAGGCTGACCATAGTGATCTTACGGTGTAAACCGATTGAAGAGACCATAGGTTTTGTTTTCACTAAACCTACTCCCACTCACTATAAGTACCCTCTCATTCACCTTGATATTGACTCATACAAACACCATCCGTAGGGGGACGCTCCGTTTACGCCATGAGGTTAAGTATGAGTCTCAGGGTGTGAACTTCCCGGAGATACGTAGGTGGAAAAATATGTATCATATACACTTTTCCTCCCACTGGATACTTTAACTCTATAGGAAATTTACATAGGCTAAAATCCAGCTAATGATTTTACCTAGACTTGTCAATATAACTCTTATATCGATAATCAATATAACTCTTATATTGATTTTATTCTATGTTTGCTAATATAACTCTTTATATTAACTCTAGGATTTATAGTTTATTAACCCCTTAATAAACCCGTTGACGCTACTATAATTTATAAACTCTCTGATTAAATTTCACTCCCAGGTCAATTCCCAGGTAGGGGTGTTCCGTTCTCGTCAGCTTAAATACCTCAGCCTAGACAGAACCTTCCTTAGACAGAGTTCCTCTTTTAATCATTGTTTATAAATTACTTGGTTCATAATTTTAATCTAATTAGAACTAGATAACCTAAGGTCTATTATTTCCAAATTCTAAACATTTTAAAACTAATAATTAACCTTAAGTGACATGCATACTATGTTATAGTGCTTGATCATTCATCTCATGAATAATAAAACATATATAGCATAATCATCTCATGAATTATAATACATGTCAATGTTGTCGAAAAATTAATATAACACCTTATATTAATTAATCATGCAAACTATATAATATAACTCTTTATATTATAAATGATGCATGGAAATGCTTAACCTAAGGTGGGATATCTAAATTAAAATCATACATTATGGATGGCAATAATTACACAACAATTGCATAATTTAAATAGCAAAATTAGACCAATTTTGGCACCCTGAAATTACTTTTAATTAATATAATCTAATTATATTAATTAGAATTAATAAAATTAAATATAATTAAATATAAAATATTTTATATTTATTATATAAAATTAAAAACGTTTTTGCCCGTTGAAGCATTCTGTGAAACATCTGTGGCGTTGCAACACTGATACCAGCGTTGCAACGCTGCTCTTCGTCCTCTTCTGCCCGTTGGAGCGCGCCTCATTTCTTGTGTTACACAACGCCTGAGCGTTGCAACATTGTCGTCTTCCTAGCCGCGCGCCTGTCGAAGTGGCGTTGCAACATCAATGAACAGCGTTGCAACGCCATTCACAGAACAACAACTCTACCTAAAGTTTCTTGCTTATTTTTGCTTCATTCTTCTCAGCAACCACCTTGTCTCGATCGAAACGGACTTACAGACTCGATTTACATAATAAAATGCCCAAAACAATAGGCCCTTACATTGAACAATTCAACGAAATAATGTAAATCTAAGTGCCAAAATTGAAAACATCTAATTTTCAAATCGTTCATTCATCACATGAAAAAACAGTAAATCCCACCTTGTTCTTGATAAATTCCAGAACGAAATTAAGAACACAATTGGGCTCTGATACCAATTGTAAGAGATCGAATCCTGCATCGAAAGCGATTGTAGATCGCGTGTTCTTAATTTAGTCACATGGATTACAATCAAAAATTAATTTAACTAGATTAAGCATGCATTTCTACAAGATCGACAATAAGAAATTATACCTTTGAAGAACTCTTTCTTCAAGTGCTCCTTCTCCTACAATCACGATCTCAGCAACACGAACCCGAGCGATCATGGACACTACCACCAATCTTCTCCGTTGTTCTCTAGATGAGGGAAGAAGGTGGGTTCCCTTTAGGTGAGGTGAGATGTATGTGAGATTGTAGTTGGAACTCTTTCCAACACAAAGTGAGAGAATGCTAGGGTTTTGTTGAAAAGCCTTAACCTTCAATTGCATCTCATGCGACTATATATATAGGGAAATAGGATGAAAATTACCATCCTATCCCTCCTTTATTCTCCCACTATTATATGATTTATATGTGAATCTAATTCACATTAGAACCATACATTATATCAATTATATCATATATAATTGATATAACACCTCATGTATGAAACTGAACACTTCAATTTCATTCCTAACTTTATACCCTCAATATAACCATGTTGAGCCAACGGAGGGACCTAATGGACCTACAGTTCATGAGCTCCAATGATGTGAGATTAACTGATCAAACTCTTTGATCCAATTAATCAATATTCATTAACTACGAGTCACTCCACTATAGACTTGTAGCTGCACTCTCCTCACTGTAGATTATATTGTGTCCATTGATATAATCATTACCCATGAGTCGACCCTTCACAGGTTGTTCGTAATCACAGTTGGGTCAAATTACCGTTTTACCCCTTTGATTATCTCTTTGTTCCTTAAGCACCACTGATCCTCTAATGAACAACAAGTCTAAGGTCCTACCATAAACTCATACCCTCTTAGAGGGCGGGGCCCCGTTGTTCTAGACCTGGAGTCAGTTTTTAAGGGAACAACCTATCTAATTCCTTAGTGTAAGAATGAGTGAATTCCATCTTGCATAGTTAAGTCCCCAGCTACCCTACGAGGTTCTGTCCTTGAGAAGGTAGGCTTATTGAGTCGACTACAGGCCACTCTCGCCCATACTAGTGTAAGGAGAAACCCCTATAAGTAAGTATTCTTAACTTGCTTAGGATTCAGGTCGAGTCACTAATGACCATCTATAAATTATTAGTCTTATCCTCACATTAGCGATGTTGTTATCTTTGTTAGACTAATAATTTTGCGATCTGCCTTGTATGAACTCTTCATACTTGATGCCCCCACTCGTATGTCAACCACATGAATTCGTTGGATTACCTCATTTGTAATAATTACAAAGTGGGTTGCATCCATGGTGTTACCAGAATAAGGTTTCCAACATTATTCTTATACTGTAGACCATTTAGGTTATAATCTTGAACATAATCCAAATAGTGTCTACTACACTGATGTTCAAGATATATTATAACCTTGGAGATTAGTTTATTGGATCTATAAAGCAAGAATATAATTTTATCAAAACAAATAACTTTTTATTTATTTGATCAAAATTACACAAGTTTAGGGCACAAATCCCCAACAATTGAGTCAATAACTTGGGCCACTCTCACCCATACAAATCAAAAGACAATCCCTCATTGGCAGGAATCCATAATTCACTCAGGATTGAGATCGAGTTCCTGATGGTCATCTTATTGAATTAATAGTCTCTTCATTTAACAATGTTACAAAGAGAGATTAATCATTTTGTGGTCCGTTCTTGTACAAACTCATTGCATAGGATACTCCACTCGCATGGCTCTACATGAACGAGTTAGATTAATTTGTTTGAATCTTATACACAATTGGTTATATCCATAGTAGGTACCCAACCTCATCTGTGTAATGTAGACTCTTTAGGTTATTACTTGAACATGATCCACTTGTATATCCACTACATGATTTTCAAGTCACATAAATAACCTTGGATGTTTGTTTATTGGATTTGAGTTTAAGCAAGTATAGAAAATTGATAAAATAATACTTATTTTATTGAATAAATAAATTTGATTTACAACCACGAGTTTAGGGCATAAAATCCAACATCATCCTCAGACCAATGGTCAAACAAAGAGACTATATTAGACCTTAGATGGGCATGTTGTGAGCTTGCGCATTAGACCTTGCCAGTATTTGAGGTACTCCCCCACATGTAATGGAGTGGAGTTGCTTGTAATAATACTTATCAACGATCAGTATGACACCAGTTGAGGCTCTTTATGGGAGGAGGTGCAGGTCCTCTATGTATTGAGTGAGGTTGGCGAACGCAAGTTGTAGGGACTCGAGCTGATTTAGGTCACGAATGAAGTGATTTAGAAATCAAGGCTAGGATGCTAACAGTAGAGTAGACAGAAGGCCTACGCTGACTCGAGGCGAAGAAATTTAGAGTTCCTAGTCAGTGACCCCGTGGTCTTGAGGATAACTCTGAGGAGAGAGTTTTTGAGGTTTGGTAAGAAGGGAAAATGTTTTTTAGGTTTGGTAAGAAGAGGAAATAGAGACCAAGGTTCATTGGGTCATTTGAGATCTGAAAGTAGATTGGTCTCATGGCTTATAGTTTGGCTTTGCCACTTTCTCTCTCTGCAGTTCATGATGTTAAGGAAGTTTGTGTCACATCTGTTGCATATGGTTGATTACGAGCCTTTACATGTAAATGAAGACTTGAGCTATAAGGAGAAGCCTGAACAAATGCCAGCAAGGGCTAGAAAATTTTCTATAACCGAGAAATTGAACCGGTCAAAGTGTTTTGGCAAAACCACCAAGTTCAGGGAGCAATCTAGGAACGAGAAGATGAGATGCAAGCCTTGTAACTAGAACCCTTTCAAAACTAGAGATTTTCAAGGACAAAAGTTCTTGAAGAGGGAATGTTGTAATACCTGACATTTTTATCTAGTCAGATTATTATTGGATTTTTTTAAACCTTACATATGATAAATGGTAAAGATATAGGACCTATTGACCTATTCGAGCTAAAGAACACAAAACATTGAAAAATGGCTCAATCAGGGCATCGAGAGCATGCACATGTTTGAACAACTTTCAAGAGGAAAACACGTGAGATGGTGTTAGGTAGACGACTAGGCCACATTAAAGGCTTTGGTTGGGGACCAAAATTACTTAAATCAAGAGCAGGAGATCATGTAGCTCTTCATCTAGTGTGTCCTACTCAAAACAATAAGTTGAAATAGCAATGGAAATAAATGCCTTCAAGATGCAGTTGACAAAAGCAAAAACCAAGTTGACAAAGGTTGATGAAATGATCAAGGAATGAATTGAAGCGACAAGAGAAGAAACAAGAGTCGAGATGACAATAATTCCCAATTCTCAACTAAAGTAACATCAAGTAAAAATGCAAGAAATGTTTAAAAAGTTCATGGATTCACAAGACAGACCATCAAAATAGGTATGAACTCTATGTTGAAATATAAACTTGATTTTGGGTTATTAGTATTTGGGCCTAGTCTAAATAAAAGCCCAATTTCTAGAAACCTTTTAAGTGCTAGAGTATTCTAGAGAAATCTCTTTTTAAAGATGTTTTAAAGTATGTTGTAGAATTCTCTAGAATGTAGAATATTCTAGAGAGTCTTTTGTAATTTCTAGATTGTATGAGTTGGCAAAACCATAGCCATTAGTTTAAGGGATTCAACTAGTATAAATAGAGGTGATATCCTAGAGTTTGTATCAAGCCAAATAAAGCACAAGAGCTAGAAGTGAGCAATAATACAAGTAGCCTCTTCTTCAAAATCTATCTTCCAAAGTCTAACCTCCATCTCTCCAAAGTTCCTTTTCCAACAAAGTGGTATCGTGAGCTTGAAGATCCTTTCTAAGAAGATGGCAAGTAACAACATGGTCCTGCTCTAAGTCCCAAAGCTCAACAAGAGCAACTACGATAATTGGAGCATCAAGATGAAGGCTCTCCTTGGATCACAAGATGTGTGGGAGATAGTAGAGAAAGGGCACTCAGAGGGAGAATGATGGTAGTCTTTCTCAAATACAAAGGGATAGTTTGAGAGACTCAAGAAAGAGAGACAAGAAGGCTCTCTATCTAATCTATCAAGGATTAGATGACGATGCTTTTGAGAAGATTTCAGAAGCAAAAACGGCGAAAGAAGCATGGGAGAAGCTTCAAATATCGTACAAGGGAGCGGATCCAAAGTAAAAGGTCGTCTTCAAACTCTAAGAGCCGAGTTTGAAACTTTGCATATGAAAGAAGGGAAGTCATCTCAGACTTCTCTAGAGTTTTAACAATCACCAATCAACTTAAGAGAAATGGTGAAAAGCTTGATGATGTAAAAATTATGGAGAAAATTCTAAGATCATTAGATCCAAAGTTTGAACATATTGTTGCCATAATCGAAGAAACAAAAGACTTAGAGGCTATGACCATTGAGCAACTCTTGGGTTCAAGTGCAAGCATATGAAGAAAAGAAAAAGAAGAAGGAAGGAATCGTAGATAAATTACTCAAGGTGCGGGTAGACTCAACTACTGGAGAACACAATGGTAGAAACCGACGAGGACGAGATAATAGTGGACATCGAGGACGAGGAAGAGGTCATGGACAAGCGCGAGGATGAGAACGAGGTTGGAGGCCCTATGATGACAACAACAACTTTCAAAACAGAGAAAACTCAACAAGAGATCGTGGGCAAGGAAACTCAAGATCGAGGTACGATAAGTCAAATATTAAATGCTACAATTGCGTAAATACGGTCACTATGCATCCGAATGTAGAGTCACTAGCAACAATAAAGTTGAAGAGAAGGCAAACTACATTGAAGAAAGAGATCAAGAATGTGGCACCTTATTGATGGCTTGCACGAATGGTGAATGGAACAAAGATAATAGGTGGTACCTAGACACCGGGGCAAGCAACCATATGTGTGGAAAAAGGAGCATGTTCAGTAGAACTCGATGAATCGGTTAGCGGCCACGTAGCTTTTGGAGATGAATCCAAGGTCAAGTAAGTAAGAGGAAGAGGTAACATTCTTATCCAATTGAAGAATGGTGAGCATCAACTTATTTCAAATGTTTATTACGTGCCAAATATGAAGAGTAATATCTTGAGTTTGGGCCAACTCTTAGAGAAAGGTTATGACATTCAATTAAAAGATAATAACCTTTCTATAAGAGATAATAATACAAGTAACCTAATTGCTAAGGTGCCAATGACAAGAAATAGAAATGTTCATACTCAACATTCAAAACGATGTAGCAAAATGCCTCAAGATGTGTTACAAAGATGCATCTTGGCTCTGGCATCTTCGCTTCGGGCATCTAAATTTTGGAGGATTAGAGTCACTCTCCAAGAAGAACATGGTGAGAGGATTACCTTCCATAAGCCACCCCATCAAGTGTGTGAAGGATGTCTACTCTGGAAAGCAATTCAAGAAAAGCTTCCCAAAAGAGTCAAACTCAAGAGCTCAAAGGCCTCTAGAACTTATACACACGGATGTGTGTGGTCCGATCAAGCCAAGCTCACTCGGTAAGAGTAATTATTTCCTTCTCTTTATTGATGATTTTTCAAGAAAACACGGTGTATTTCTTGAAGCATAAATCGAGGTGTTCGAGAATTTCAAGAAGTTCAAAGCCCTCGTTGAGAAAGAAAGTGGTTTGGTAATCAAGGCCATGAGTTCCGATCGTGGAGGAGAGTTCACATCAAATGAATTTCGAAAGTATTGTGAAGACCATGGAATTCGACGACCCTTAACAGTACCAAGATCTCCACAACAAAATGGAGTGGCAGAAAGGAAGAATAGAACCATTCTGGACATGGCAAGAAGCATGCTTAAAAGTAAGAAATTACCAAAAGAGTTTTGGGGTGAGAAAGCGATGGCGTGCATGCAAGATCTACCTATCCAACCGATCTCCAACAAGAAGCATATATGAAAAGACGCCACAAGAAGCATGGAGTGGAAGAAAACACGGGATTTCCCATCTCGAGTCTTTGGAAGCATTGCTCACGTTCATATACCGATGAAAAAGAAGTAAGTTGGATGATAAAAGTGAAAAGTACATCTTCATCTGCTATGACTCCAATACTAAAGGGTACAAGCTCTACAACCCGATACGAGAAAGACAATCATTAGTCGAGATGTAGTATTTGATGAAGAAGGAGAATGGAATTGGGAAAACATAATGAAGACTACAACTTCTTTCCATATTCTTAAGAAGATGACATGGAGAAACCAAGGATAGAGCAAACAAGAGAGGAGTCTTCTACTCAGGAAGCTTCACCAACTATAAGTTCCCAAGAGGATGAAAGTTCAAGTGAAGGAGTTCACCGCTTGAGAGCTTACAAGAACTTTATGAGGTAACTACAAATCAAGATAATCTTACTCTCTTTGTGTCTTTTTGCCGATTGTAAGCCCATGAACTTCCAAGAAGTCATCGAAAACAAAAAGCGGAGAACTGCGATGGATGAAGAGATCAAGGCGATCAAGAAGAACGACACATGGGAGCTAGTTTCACTTCCAAAAGGACACAAAGCGATTGGTGTGAAATGGGTTTACAAAGCCAAAAGAATGCTAAAGGAGAAGTCGAAAGATATAAGGCAAGACTAGTGGCGAAAGGTTATAGTCAAAGAGCGGGCATCGACTATGATGAGGTATTTGCTCTCTGTTTGCTCGACTAGAAACAATTAGATTAATAATTTCATTAGCGACTCAAAACAATTGGAGAATTCACCAAATGGATGTTAAATCTGCTTTCCTTAACGGGGTCCTTGAGGAAGAAGTCTACATTGAACAACCTCAAGGCTATGAAGTTGAGGGAAAGAAGATAAAGTTTTGAGGCTCAAAAGCCCTCTATGGGTTGAAACAAGCTCCAAGAGCTTGGAATTCCCGAATAGACAAGTACTTACACGAGAGAAACTTCATCAAGTATCCATATGAGCATGCACTTTACATCAAAGCTCAAAATAATGATGTATTGATTGTGTGCTTATATGTAGATGACTTGATCTTTACAGTGCAATAATTCGAGCATGTTCAACAAGTTTAAGGAAGAGATGACGAACGAGTTTGAGATGACCGACATCGGGCTCATGTCTTACTACCTCGGCATTGAAGTAAAACAAGAAGATAAAGGCATCTTAATCACCCAAGAAGGCTATGCTAAGGAGGTAATCAAGAAGTTTAGAATGGATGATTCTAATCCCATCAACACACCAATGGAATATGGAATCAAACTATCAAATCATGAGGAAGGAGAAAAAGTAGATCCAAAGACTCTTTAAAAGCTTAGTTGGGAGTTTGCGGTATTTGACATGCACAAGGCCTGATATTCTCTATGCGGTTGGAGTTGTCAGTCGCTATATGGAAAAACCGACAACCACACATTTGAAGGCAGCAAAAAGAATTCTTCGGTACATCAAAGGTACAATAAATTATGGTTTGTACTATTCTGTTTCTAATAATTATAAGCTCGTGGGATACAGTGATAGTGATTGGAGTGGAGATATGGATGACCGTAAGAGCACGATCGGTTTTGTGTTCTATATGGGAGACATTTGCTTTCACATGGATGTCAAAGAAGCAACCAATTGTTACTCTTTCAACATGTGAAGCGAGAATACGTGAGTTCGCTACCTCATGTGTTTGCCATGCAGTTTGGCTAAGAAATCTGCTAAAGGAGTTGGGTTTGTCACAAAAGGAGCCAACGAAGATTTTTGTGGACAACAAGTCAGCAATTGCTTTGAGTAAGAATCCAGTTTTTCACGATCGGAGCAAGCACATTGATACGCGTTACCATTATATTAGAGAGTGCATTGCAAGAAAGGATGTGCATTTGGAGTACGTAAAGACTCATGATCAAGTAGTGATATCTTCACCAAGCCACTTAAAAAGAAGACTTCACAAGGTTGAGAGGTTTGCTTGGAGTAACAAAATCAAGTTTAAGAGGGGTGTTGAAATATAAACTTGATTTTGGGTTGTTAGTATTTGGGCCTAGTCTAAATAAAAGCCCAATTTCTAGAAACCTTTTAAGTCTTAGAGTATTCTGTAGAAATCTCTTTTAAAGATGTTTTAAAGTATGTTGTAGAATTCTCTAGAATATAGAATATTCTAGAGAGTCTTTTGTAATTTCTAGATTGTATGAGTTAGCAAAACCATAGCCATTAGTTTAAGGATTCAACTAGTATAAATAGAGGTGATATCCTAGAGTTTGTATCAAGTCAAATAAAGCACAAGAGCTAGAAGTGAGCAATAATACAAGTAGCCTCTTCTTCAAAATCTATCTTCCAAAGTCTAACCTCCAATCTCCAAAGTTCCTTTTCCAACACTCTATTCTCTCTCGTAATAAGTTTAATTCTTGGTGGAGTTTTACGCCTCACTTGTTTTAATCCATTTTGAGCTAGTTTATTTTGAGTTTTCTTTGGGTGGGAGTTTGTTTTAGTTCATTTTGAGTTTGTTTTAGTTCATGTGTAGAGAAGTTTGCATGCTTTTGGACTAGTTGGGTTAGGTGGAATTTTAGATATACTTGTTAAGCATAAGTTGTGGAGTTTTTGTGCCTTATTTGCTATCCTGCAGTGTAGAGAGGAGGTGTTTGATTTGTTTTGATATGTTTATTTGTTATATTTCTTCATATGCATAATTAGTTGCTTGAATGATATCATTTCAGTTTAGTGTTCTTGTATATTGGAGTCAGTTCAAACCTTCGACTCTAGATAAGTTAAATAAGTAATTCTCAAGCAGAAGATCATGTACCTCCTCATCAAATGTATCCTACTCAAAACGAAAATAATTCTTTTCTTATTCAATAAGTTATTCTCGTGATTGAATATGCATTGTTACAATAACAATAAAAGATAGAAATTTAAAAATGATAATGAAGAATCTTTATAAATAAATAAATGAATGAAACTTTAATTTGACTTTTCACGAGAACTTTTCCACCCACTTAGCTCCATCAGTAACCTATCAAATGATACCACTAATTAATATATATTAGGGCTTCATAAACTTGTTTAATTATGTAGATAATCTCCAAAAGAAAATTCCAAATAGAAAAGAATAAAGAAAAAAGTAGTAAAATTTGTCTTAAGTTTCAAAAGCCAACCATCTCCCTTATCACTACAGTTCATTTGGGTCTTCCTTTTAAAAAATCGGTATTACTTAATCAATTAATTATACTGTAATTACATTCTAAACCTGCATGTGTTGGCCGGCTTTAATATATATATATATATATATATATATATATATTTTGAGCTATTATGTATCCTTTTATGTTCATTCATCCATTGTAGCCATTTTATTGGATTTATCAGTCAAAAAAACTGCCGCAGCTGGTCGACATAGGAATTTTTTTATCTTGTTTCTTTGAATAAATATTTAATGTTTATTTTATATGCCACAGCTATTCAATTCAACTCCACTATTATATAATTTAAGTTTTAATAAGACATGTTTCTAATCCAACTTTTACTTTAAAACTGCATTCATCTCCACTAATATTGGACTTTGTTAACCAACCCTAGGTGTGAAGCCACGTGGAATATGTTATTGTTTCAAAATAGATGAATAAAATTATATAAAAAAATAATTATCCTAACCGATTATCTAAATTAGGTTAAAATGTCAATGTTGATGTCGACAGAAATGTCGTAGTCTCATTTTTTAGCAATATCAATCAAATATCCATCTTTAAAAAAAATTTTAAAAAAAAGATTTAATTAATAAATAGATATTTTATCTTTTTAAAATATTATTATTAATATTAATTATATTCACACATTAGTTACCTTTTTACTATTTTGCTTATATTTTATCAATTTCTTTATGTTAAAACGAAAATTTCTATTTACTCCTTGTCAATATAAATTACCCATAAACATGTAAAAATGTTGATATGTCGATCAAAATTTAACATTGTTGTGGGATATAAGTGCTTAAGAAAGATTAAAAAATCTTATATAACATAACATTTTGAAATATTTTATTTTAATTAAAATACCTTTTACATACAAACTTAGTTTTTCTTAGTTTCGAATTTGAGAGCAAGATATTATAGAAAAAATAAAAGTTAACAAATACATTTATGTTTTTCTAATATATAAAATAAAATGAAAGAAACGTGAAACAATTATCTAACACAGTTAATTTTTTCCCCCCTATGAAAAAAACCAAAAATGAGGAAATAGAAAACAAGAAAAATAAACAAAAAAATAAAATCAAGAGTGTTGCTAAATTGAGGAAATAGCAAAAAAATTTCATAATGTTAAAATCAAGTATTTACATAAGCGTTAGTTTTTATCCTTTTATTTGCTTCTTCATTGTCTATATATTATTGCATGTTTATGATCACAATTGTACGAGAATTTAAGGCTCCCGTTTGATAACGTTCTTGTTTCCTGTTTCCTGTTTCTTATTCCTTGTTTCTTGTTTCTCATTTTTTAAGATAAAAAATAAGAATATGTTTGATAACTATTTCTATTCCTTGTTTATTTATCAAACAAGGTTATGTTTATGGTTATCAAACAACTCAAACAGACACATAAACATAAATTTGTTTGATAACCCTTTCTTGTTTCTTGTTTCTTGTATATATAAATATACAATTAATTATAACAAATTTATATTATCAAATACGAACAAATCTCGATGCAAAATTAACTAATAATAAAAGTAAATCAATAAAATTATTTTATCATTCAAAGGTTGTTCAAATTTGAGTTGTAATCTTATCTCTTACTCGAGTCATTCGTGTTAAATGATGTTGACTCAGATCAAACTCAATTATATTGCTAAATGTTGTGGTTGTAAAATATTAAAATGAGGCTAAAGGCATGTTTTAGTGAACAAAAATTATTTATTGCAAAATTACAATAATATATAAATATAAAGATTGATTAAAATTCAAAATTCAAATAATACATATATATAAAATTTTAAATTTTAAATTAAAATAATATAAATATACCGATGGTAAAACTAAAAAATGAAATAAAAAAATTATATAATAATAATATAAATTTATATTTTATTATTATTTATAAAACCTGAAACTATACATATATATTGTAAAAATTCGAAATTGATAAAAAAACAAAGAACCATTTGTACTCACCAGGAATTGATCTCGAGACCTCTAAAGGAATGAGAAAGAGGCAAGCATACATTTTACTAACAAGCTGGAGACTAAGTTTAGCAAAATTGGAAACATTTAAAAATTAAAAAAAAAAGTGTAACAGAAAGAAACTACATCGTTTCTCAAATTTTAGGAACATTGGATGGATTATCAAACAAGTCTGTTTCTTAGAAAATGAGAAATAAGGAACAAGAAACGGAAAGATTCCATAGAGATGTCACAAATTGCCACGAGATGTCAGCATCTAAATTTAAGTTTATGTTTTAGGTTGACCGTTATTGATTTTATTCATAATCACATAAATTTATCAACAAGACAACCAAAGCTTACTCCATATTTTATAGATCGCATACAGACACCAAAATACACTTAAATATAAAGTGTGAGAAATTTATACAATAGGAACCTGTTTTTAGGCCATATCGCATTCAGTCTTCCACTCCACATCACTCCACGTAATGGCACCGATAAAACGTCCACTTGCCAACCAAAATTGTGGCCTTTATTATTATTTATTCTATTTTAAAATGAAGTAAAATGGATTTTAGAAGATCTTCTCAATCTTCCCATTTAAGTTAAAGTATGACATTGTAAATATATAGGGAGGATTTCAAATTTATAACCTATAAGTGAAAGATACTAATATCAAAATTTCGAAAAATCATAAGATTGTATATGTATAATTATGATAGAAACGCTAAGAATTGGAAATGCGATCAAACCCCACCGAGAAAGAATGAAAAAAATATGGATATGTAAGTGTGAGACAACATCTTAGTTTATCGGAGTGGATATGTAAGTGTCCATTTGGTCAGAACAAAGCAAATAAGGTGGAGGGTCATTCTATTAGATGGTTTTAGGTTTAAAAATAAAAATTTATTTAAAAATCAAGATTGTAAGACCCGATTTCATAACTATTTGATTTTTTATTTTCGATTTTTAAAAATTATGCTTGTTTTTTTAACAATTTCTAGGTACTACTTAAGTTTCTAGTCAAATTTCAAAAACATGAAAATTACGACCCCAATAACCATTTAACCCCGTTTGAAAACTATTTGATTTTTAATTTTTTGTTTTTAAAAATTTAAGACTATAAATACTACTTTATCTATGACTTTTTATATTTTCTTATCTATTTTTAAGATGTGATTTAAAAAACCAAGCCAAGTTTTGAAAACTAAAAAAAGTAGTTTTCAAAAACTTGTTTTTGTTTTCTGAACTCAATTAAGAATTCAAATGTTTTCTTAGGAAATATGGAAACTATGATAGAGAAGATGGAAACCATTATAGAGAAATGGTGAGAAAACAACCCAAATTTTCATAAACCAAAAATCAAAACAAAAAACTAAGGCTCCGTTTGATAACCGTTTTGTTTTTTGTTTTTAGTTTTTGAAAGTTAAGCTTATTTTCACATAATTTCTCTATAATAGAAACTATCTCCCTTAAGTAAGTAGTTGAACTCTTAGCCTAATTTTAAAAACAAAGTCAAGTTTTTGGAAGCTACTTTTTTTAGTGTTCAAATGTTGGCTTGGTTTTTGAAAACATAGGTACAATCTAGATAAGAAAAAGACATATAAATTTATTGGTAGAAGTAGTATTTTTAGGTTTAAATTTTAAAAACTAAAAACAAAAAACAAAATGGTTATTTCATGTATTCTTATCTATTTTGTACTTATATGTTTAAAAACCAAGCTATGTTTTGAAAACTAAAAAAAAAATTATACGATTCATTACTAAGTTTTAAAGATTAATTTAATATTAACAAATAATGACAATTTTATATAAAAATAACACATAAAATATAATAATCCTATTTGAGAATAAGGAATTCTATTAAATCAGGATACATATAGGGTAAGTTTAAATTAGGGGAATTATAATGGATAGCAAAAAATATTGAGATAATTACAATTTTAGCTATGGTTTTTAGAGATTTGCAAATATAGCAAAAAAAAATTAAAACTAATTTCTATTTTTTTATTGTTCCAGTTTTACCCTCATTAGTGAAATAATAGATATATCAATAGTATATTTGATATACTTTTTATTTAGTATATCAGTAATATATCTAATATAGTTTTCACTTTTGATATATAAATCAACTTATATTTAGATAGTTTGCATAGTTGGTATATAACTAATGTAGCTAACACTGAGTATATTCGTAGTCTATCACTAATATACTTCATTTAGTGATAGGATTCGTTACTTTTTTTTAATAATGATTTGTTACTTTAAGTGATGAATAATGTATCATTCTTTCACTATTAATATAGTGCATCAACAAAAAAAACTATTGACAAAAATTATTAATAAAGTCAAAAACTAAAACAAGGTATATCAGTGATATACCACTAAGATACCTACCACAGATATACCGTATATTACATATATCTCATTTTACTGATATACTTAAGTGTAGTATATCAGGAGTTTATCGATAATATTCATGTTAGATATATTTGATATATTGAATATAAATTATTATCAATACTATTTCATATTAGTCATTTTTTATATACGGATGATAATTTGAATATTGGAAATTCAACTTCATTGATATACTTAAATAATGTTCGTCAATAGTATATGTAGTGAAAAATATATGCCAAGGAACTCAGATATGCCCAAATCAGAAAGCAAAATTCATCAAGCAAAGAATCAAGGCAAACAATAGAGATAAATCAACACCAAGATATATAGTGGTTCAACCTTTCGGTCTACATCCACTTTGAGAACCAGCTTGAAAGGATTTTATTAAGCAGCAAATAAGTCACAAAATACAGTTACAAAAGCAACAACCAATCCAAACGATCCTTGGATTGAAACAGATCGATAAAACAATCGATACCTCAAATCTGTATGTAGATCTGAGCCCCTTATCGAATACCTCTGATAAAAGAGCCTCCGATAAGACTCGAGAGATAATACCCACGACGTTTTCAGCCTATATACCAAAACCACGTCTGAATACGAACCACACTGAAGTAACCCCTCAAAAAGAACACCGCCGAACTCACGTCGATGTTTCCTTTTGAGACAGAGACCAAAACCCACGCGCGTGCGAGACTCTCACGGTACCACACGCCGCCCAGAAGCTCGCCGGAACCCACACCGCGATCTCTAGTCTGCTTGAGTTAACCCACTCGAAGTTGAGAACCACGTCGAAACCCAAAAAAATTGGCAAACTCAATTTCTCTCTCTCTGTGTATTTATTTGCATTTTATCTCTCCTTCTTGTGTTTTTCGTTTTCTGCCCCCTTTTTCTCTCTCTCTCGGTGTGTGTTTTTGTTTTGCGGCCACTGCACCTCTTTTATGCTTCCTTCAGACAAATCAAAGTAACCTAAATAAGGAGTTTGAAATAATTACAAAAATGCCATTAAGCCATAATTACTTAAGTGCCCTAAACTTAAAACCCTTTTGATTTCTTGTCAATTTTCTCACAAATCTCCCTCATGACAAGAACATCTAAAGCTACCAAGCTGATTCTCTAAATCTCCCTATCACCCTGGCTTTACATTCAACTCATTTAACAGGTATTTAAACCTATGAGTTGCAAGTACCTTTGTTAACATATCGACAAGTTCTGATCCGTATGAACTTTGACCAGTTCAATTTCATTCTCAGCAATACCATCCCTGATAAAATGGAATTTAACATCGATATGTTTAGATCGCTCATGATGAGATGGATTCTTCGCAAGATGAATAGCACTCTGGCTATCACAACGGATGATAGGAATAAGCTCCTGCGATAACAACTCACCAACTATACGCTTCAACCACATTGCTTCCTTAACTGCTTCTCCCACAGAAATATACTCTGATTCAGTAGTTGACAAAGCAACTACTGGCCGTAAAGAATACTTCCAACTGACCACATTACCATACAATCAAAAAATGTGCCCAGACAAAAATCTTCTTTTATCAAGATCTGCAGCATAATCTGCATCTATGAAGCCTTCTAGCAATGTTGATTTATCACACCTGTTCCCAAAGCACAGTTAAACATTTGAGGTACCTTTCAAATACCGAAGCACCCACTTAACTGCATTCCAATGTTCCTTCCCAGGATTTGACATAAACCTACTTATCATGGTCATTGAGTAACCCAAGTCAGGCCTAGTACAAATCATAAGATACATTATGCTCCCAACAGCATTACAATAAGGAATGTTTGACATCTCTAACCTTTCTTGGTCAGTAGTAGGACACTGAGACGAAGAAAGTCTAAAATGAGATGCTAAGGGTGTCACAACTGCCTTACAATCAGACATGTTGTACCTGTCAAGCAGTTTATGCACAAAACTCTCCTGCGAAATGGTTAACAAACCTTTCTCCCTATCTCTTTTAACATCCATGCCTAAGATTCTTTTTAATGCCCCTAAATCTTTCATTTCAAATTTACCACTCAACTGTCTCTTGAGTTCACAGATTTCAGCATAATCCTTAGACACTAATATCATATCATCTACATATAGCAGTAGATAAATATAAATACCTTTCCGAGATAGTTTCCAATACACGCATGCATCATAAGAGCTCCTGTGAAACCCCTGCTTCAAGATGAAAGTATAAAACCGAATATACCACTGCTGTCTCTTGGCGAGTGCTTGACCATAAATGGACTTGTGAAGGCGGCAAACCATATCTTCTTTTCCCTTCACCTCATAGCCCTTAGGTTGAGCCATGTAAATTACCTCCTCCAATTCCCCATGAAGGAATGTTGTGGTGACATCCATCTGTTCAAGAAACATATCAAAATGAACAATGAATAGATAAAATTAATCTAATGGATGAATGCCTCACCACCGGAGAAAAACCTCATGAAAATCAACTCCCTCCTTCTGAGTGAAGCCCTTGGCCACTAGCCTAGCTTTATACCTAGGCTTGCTGTCACCACCTGAACCTGGCTTGATTTTGTAAATCCACTTTGATTGAATGAGTTTCTGTTTAGGAGGCCTTGGAACCAATGACCACGTCTGATTCTTACGCAAAGAGAACAATTCTTCTTTCATTGCTGCTTTCCATTGTTCCTTCAAATCAGATGCAATAGCCTCTTCGTATGCAATAGGCTCTGCCTCAACACTATCAGATGCACAATTGAAAGCAAAAGCTACAAGGTCAGCAAAACCATACCTGGTAGGTGCCTGTCTCACTCTCTGAGATCTATCACATGCAAGCTGATAATCCTGTAAGTCATGGTTACCTGAACTTTCCTCTGTGAAAGCTCCCTCATCAATCAAAATCCTTTCCTATTGAGACTGTTCCCCATCAAATTCAGAACTCTATGAAGACTCTGTTTGCGGAACCAGAGAAGACTCATCACTAGATTCACCTGAACTACCTGTCGGACGTGTTTTTGAATCAATCTTGACTTCTGTTTCAACATTCTCAACTGACTTCTGTTCTGGTTGGCTCTTAGTACAAAATGGCATCCCTTCTTCATTAAAAGTTACATCTCTGCTGATAATACATTTATTCCTACCCTCTTCCAGACACCAAAGTTTATATCCTTTGACACCTGGAGGATAACCTAGAAACATACACTTCAATGCCCTGTTATTCAGCTTTCCTTCCTTGACATGAGCATAAGATGAACAACCAAATATCCTGAGATGATCAAGACTAGGAGCTTCTCCTTTCCATACCTCCTGAGGAGTCTTAAAGTCTATGGCGGAAGACGAGTCCTGTTAATCAAATAACAGCGGTTTGGCGACTTCCCCAAAATTTCAAAGGTAACGAAGCATTAGACAAGAGACATCTAGTACGCTCCATTATCGTTCTGTTGAACCTCTCAGCTAAACCATTATGCTGTGGAGTGTGTGTAACAGTAAAATGTCTCGTAACCCCCTCAGATTTGCAAAGTTTGTCAAACTTATTATTCACAAACTCTAAACCATTGTCAGTCCTCAAATATTTTACCTTTCTACCTGTTTGGTTCTCATTCTGCTTCTTCCATTCAAGGAATTTCCCAAAAGCTTCATCCTTTTGTCTCAATAGATAAATCCACACTTTCCTTGAAAAA
Source organism: Trichosanthes cucumerina (assembly GCA_036507285.1). NCBI lineage: Eukaryota > Viridiplantae > Streptophyta > Magnoliopsida > Cucurbitales > Cucurbitaceae > Trichosanthes > Trichosanthes cucumerina. The sequence goes on along the minus strand of CM071836.1, from coordinate 32,733,023 downwards.
TCATCGATGATAGACATGAAGTACCTTGAACCTCCCATACTTGGTACTTTAGTAGGACCCCACAAATCTGAGTGTACATAATCCAGTATGCCTTTAGTTGTATGCTTCCCTTTTCCAAACTTCACCCTGGTAGACTTTCCCATTATGCAATGATCACAAAATGGAAGTTTAATATCTTTAACTCCTCCAAGTAAGCCTTGTTGTGAAAGAGCTTGTAACCCTCTTTCACTCACATGAGCCAACCTCCTATGCCATAACATAGTCATATCTGTTCCTTTACTGGATGCAACTGCAACGTTTCCTGTAATAGCAGAACCTTCCAACACATACAGACCATTCCTCAAGGTTCCTTTTAACTTAACCAAGGACCCTTTGGAAACTTTCAGAACTCCATTCACAGATTTATATGAATAACCTGTTCTATCTAATTCACCTAAAGAGATCAGATTTCGTTTGAGTTCTGGAACATACCTTACATTTGTAAGCACCCTGATCAACCCATCATGTGTTGCAAGTCGAATTGACCCTGTTCCTCTCACATTACAGACGCCATTATCACCCAGCAAAACTTTTCCCTCATTGACTTCTTGAAAATCGATCAGATAGTCCCGCCTGGGAGTCATGTGAAATGTACACCCGAATCCATGATCCATTCCTCTTGAAACTCCTACTGGACACCATCAAGACATCTCTCTGCTGAATCATCATACCCATATGTTATATTGGTTTGACTCGATTCACCCTTCTTCTCATGAGAAGTTTCTTTGTACTTGTTCAAAGGACAATCATCTTTAAAATGCCCTTCCTTACGACACAAGTAACACTTCTTGCCTTTTCCTTGGACTTAGACCTCGCTTCTAGATTCCTTTCCTTTCCAAGTCTTCTTTTGATTCTCCCTTGGCCATAAGTAACTCTCCTTCCTCGCGCGTTTTTCTTAATTTGAGATTTCTCGTTTTCAAAGCATCCACCACAATGTCCATGGTCGAGAGAATCCCTACCATATTTTATGGTCGCTTTTACTTCTCGAAATGTATCCAAGCAAAGAATTCAAAAGAATGACCGCTTGATTCTCATCCGACATCTTCTCATCGATGTTATTGAGATCGACCACAATCTTTCGAAAATCATCTAAGTTCTCTTCTAAGCCTTTATTCCAGATCCATCTTATATCCAAAAATTTCTCCTTTAGATACAATTTATTTGGTAAAGATTTGGTCAAATAAAGACTCTCTAATTTCTTCCACAACTCTATCGTGGTAGTTGCCTCATCCACTTGCCTAAGCACTCCATCTGACAGATAGAGTAAAATTGTCGAATAGGCAATTTCAACTTTATGACGCCTTTAGGGTGAAACCAAAAGCAAAGCCATGAGGGTTTATGCCCAAAAAGGACAATATCATACCAATGTGGAGATATGTGGACAGTCGTTATCCCTAACAGTGGTATCAGAGCCATGCCCCTTAGCCGTGATCGATAGAATCCTCGGGTGTTGAACAAAGGAGGCGAGCTTTGAAGTGTAGTCATGGTGGAGATCCGTGGTAGAGAGCTCTATCGGATAGGCGGTGTGCTCTGGGTAAAAAGGAGTTGGCCTGGGCTGGCGGTGTCCTCCGGGTATAGGAGTTAGCCAGGATAAGAGCTAGGCGGATGGATGACTATTTGACCTCCGAGTATAGGAGTTGGCCAGGATAAGAGCTAGGCGGATGGATGACTATTTGAGGGGAGGCTCGGTTGATACTTTGTTCGAAGGGAGGATTGTTGGGAGTGCGACCAAAGTCCCACATCGGCTAGAAAAGGGGAAGATCATGGGTATATAAGTGAGAGATAGTATCTCCATTGGTATGAGGCCTTTTAGGTGAAACCAAAAGCAAATCCATGAGGGTTTAGTCCCAAAGTGGACAATATCATACCAATGTGGAGATATGTGGAGGGTCGTTATCCCTAACAGTATATAATTGATATACTTCATACTAGGTATATCAGAGATATATCAATAATTTATCACTGATGATATACCTCTGATAAACTATTGATAGACGTCGTATTACAAACAGGAGAATTAAACGTGAAGGTTATTTTGGATATTTCGCAAAACAGTTAACATACCTGCAATTTTTAAAAAACTGATGACACACCCACAATTGAGTTTTTTTCTTTTGCTAGTGATGCAACTCCCTTTTAAATTATTCTTATAAAATTTGAAAATTTTCATTTTTTTAAATTGAAAAGACGATATATTTATGATATATATAAACTCAACCTTATAAAACTTTACCATTTATAACCAAAACACTTTTAAATCTTACCCCTCGTAATAAATAAGAAACAAAAGGAACATTATTAAAAAAACAGATCCAAATATAGTCGGTTTTTAAAACCCCAAAACAAGACAAAAGTAATAGTCCCTTCTTGACCACGCATACAATATAGCTCTCGATGGTTACCATGCACTTCAAAACGCGTCATTAGTCCCCTGAATTCGCCGTCGTTTTCTCAGCCCACCACATTTCAAGCCCACCACATTTCATTTCTTTATTCAACGAACTTCCCTTTTCAAAACCACACACACATATATATATTATACCCATTTCTCCTCCCTTCCCCATCTTCCATTTGTAAAACCAAATTAAAACCAGTCATGTTTTCTTCACCAAACCCTTCAAACCCAGGTTCTTATTTCGTCAGCTCTCTTAGCTCGAAGACGAGCACAAGCAGGCCCATACTCTTGTCCTGTAGAGCAGCTACCACTAAAGGCACTGATTATTACAAGTTGCTTTCGGTGAGTGGCGGTTGCAATGCGAGCGGTGAGGAGATCAAAAGGGCTTATAGAGCCATGGCTTTGCGGTACCATCCTGACCTTGTTTCTGATCCTTTTCTCAAAGAACAGTCTACCAGGATGTTTGTTCAGCTCAATGCGGCTTACAAGACGCTCTCTGATCCTCTCCTCAGAAGACAGTATGATGATTCTGTGATGGGTTTCAATACTGGCAATCACCATGCCACAAGAGGCTTTGACGTCGATAGAGCTGTGTGGCAAAGGCAGATTCTCGACCTCAAACGCCGGTCTGCTTTTCGGTCGGCGTCCACGTCGTGGGGTGCGAGAATGCGGGCTCGGGAATGTTGTGAATGTGAATGAATGATTCACTTTTCTCGCAATTTAAGTTTTTGGGTTGGGTGGTGATTTAGGAGTGTGGGTTGTTGATTTTGCTTACGGGTATATATATATATATATATATATAGCATACATTGTAATAGGATTATTCTTTCATACATAACTTGATGAAGTAGCTTTCTTGTTAGGGTATTCTACTTTAGATTTTGTGCCGTTTTTGTTTTTTCTTTTTTTATTGGGTGTTGGGGATATAATGTTTAGGAGTTTATTTATAAAATATTGAAGGTACTAATTTGGATCTTGTTTGATAACTTTTTGATTTTTTATAACTATATTTGTTAGCTCATCATTTCTCTACCATGGGTTTCAACTTTATTAAGAAAACGTTTAATTTTTTTGTCAAATTCCAAAAACAAAAACAAGTTTTTGAAAACTAAGGTAGATAACAAAACAAAATAACTAATAATAATGGGGAATGTAGTATTTATAGGTTTAATTTTCAAAAACTAAAAACAAAATACTATTTTCACCTATGAATTTTCTTATTTTGTTATCCACTTATATTTTAAAAAATCAACTCAAGTTTAAAAAACTAAAAAAAATAACTTTCAAAAATTTGATTTTGTTTTTGGAATTAAGTTAAGAATTTTAATATTTTCTTACAAATATGAAATTTAATGATAAGAAAACAAACACAATTATTAAAAGTAAAAGATAAATAACTAAATAGTTATTAAACGAGAACTAAATAATTATTAATTTGGACCTTAAATGTTCATGATATCTTCCTAAACTAGTAAGTTTCAATAATTAAAGATCACAAGGTCGAAATGAACTCCATTATTCCTCATCATGTGCGAATCCCTAAATGAACTCCATCAATGACTTAAGAAACTAGTGCCCACTGCTTCACGATTAGAAACCAACCAAAACCTAAACAACTAACTTTACCAGTTATACAACATAAATATATACAACCCTAATTAAAAGCAGTAATTCAAATTAAAAGGAACTGTGTCGTTTTTGTAGGAACACCGAGAGCCTTTTAGTAAGATGTCTAGATTCCCCCTCTCAAACTCAACGGGGATGAATCGAACATCAATCTCCTTGTTGATTACTTTATCACGGACGAGGTGTATATGGAGTTGAACATGCTTGCTTCTTGAGTGGAAAATTGGGTTCGGTGCGAGAGATGGAGCACCGAGGTTATCACACACCAGACGACAAGTATGTTATGGGTGTCCAACCCATTTGATAGACAAACATGAGTTTTTCTTATGTTTGTGGCCCAAAATATCGGGTTATATGTTTAGCTCATTTGAGGTTAAATGAGTTGACTTATCTAGAAAACCTAGGGTTTTTTTGGGAGGATATAACCTAAAAAGAAAAGGAAAAACAGAAGAGGAATAGAGATTAGTGCAGTTCGATTTTTCATTGACGGCGTTTACGAAGTTGTCGTTTCAGGAGTTTCAATCGTTGGATTTTGCTGAAATTTTGTCAGCTCTTTGAAGACTCACAAGGGCCTTGTTTTGAACGGTTGATCGTCGTCCTGAGCTTCGGTTTATCGGATATTGCTGTTGGACAGAACCTGCAAAAACTGGGTGATATTTATCATCTTTCATCTCTCAATTATATGGAACTATTGGTGGGTTGTGAATCTTTGTAAGACTGATTTGGGTTCTTTTCCCCTCAATTTTATCATAATAAGAGAGGTGATAAGGGTGGACTCCTCACAAGTCCCGTGGTTTTTACTCTTCACATCGAAGAGGTTTTCCACGTATAATTGGTGTGTTTCTTGCATTTAGATTTCTACATTTGTTTATGGTTTGTTGATGTCAATTGTTGGTTGTTGCTTGAGAATTATTTGATGAATAATTTGTGGTGGATTGAAATGTTATTTTTGGTTGATTGTCTTAGAGGAGATCTTGGTGGGTTATTAATTTACTATTTTGGCCCTATCAGTTGGTATCAGAGCCAAGGTTCAATTTAATCATTGTTATGGAGTCTACTAATGGCAGTGGAGGTAATTCAATGATTAGACTGACATCAACCAATTATTCCCTATGGAGACCGATGATGGAGGATTTGCTATTTTACAAAGATTTGTATGATCCAATTGAAACAACCATAGAAGCTGATGACACAATTTCTAAATCTTCAAAAACCAGATAAAATGGAAGAGAAAGATTGGGTAAAGTTAAAGAGGAAGACTTTGAGAACTATTAGGCAGTGGGTTGTTCTTAGTATTTTCAACCATGTGTCTAAAGAGTCCGACCCATATGATTTGTGGAAGAAACTAGAAAGTTTTTATGAAAGGAAGATCGCGCATAATAAAGCTTCATTAATCAAGAGACTTGTTAATTTGAAATTGAAGGGTGGGAAGTTCATTTCTAAACATTTGAGTGACTTTCAAGATATTATTAACAAGTTTACTACTATAAAGATTATTTTTTATGATGAATTGCAGGTTTTGTTCTTGTTGAGTTCTTTGCCAGACAGTTGAGAAACCTTAGTTGTGACTATTAGTAACTCTGCTCTAGAGGTGAAAATTGTTGCAATTGTGTTACCGCTGCACATAGGAATTTAGATTCCATCAATTGGTATCAGAGCCATCTTGAATTTTTTTTTTTGCTAAAAAAAATTTGCATTGGATAGGTGGGATTATGCATTTGGTTTGTAGTTAAACTGTTTAGGATTTTTTGGCTCACTAGTACAAATTTGAGTTTTAATGACGGACATTGTCTGTCATTATAGGATTTTAATGACGGTCACGCATTCGTCATTAAAACGAGTGTCATTGTAGCCTATAATGACGGACAGTAGTTTATGACGGGCATTGCCCGTCATTATAGGTCAATGTCCGTCATTAAAAATGTGTCATTTTTCACTACGCGATCAACTTTTAATGGCGAGCAATGCCCATCATCTTTTGTCCATAATTGAAATTAAAAAAATTGTTGCAAATAGCCTAACCAACAATACTTTCTTTACCTATGTGCAAAATAAAATCTCAATTGTAATTACCTACTACAATAAACGACATAACATTCCCTCCTACAGTAAGCTTAAACAAGGTTTAAAAAATCTACATAACACAAACAACAAAATTGTATTGAGAATCTACATAACACAAACAACAAAATTGTCATAGGGAGAACTCTTGCATTCTTGTCTGAGTTGTGTCCGGGCTTCCCATATCTATATTTCATGATTTCCTATCAACAATCAACAATCTTCCAAAATAAATAAATAAATAAATCCAAAGGGCCAGAATATTAGTCACAATCTATATCATGCATTCATTATTTCTTTTATGAGTTATAGAATGTTTACATCTATATTGATTAGGATTGAAATGTTTAACAGTTTCTCAAGTGTTTAAACTAAACAAAATTTCTACTTTCATGCTAGAAAATGCACCTAAAAAACTAAAGCCTATAACAAATCCATTGAATCTACAAACAAATAGCACATTCAACAGAAAGTATAAGCTACCCCTACTAAAAAGATGGAGAAAACAACAGATGATCTAGTTAATTTGATCTTGAAATAAAATCTTCAGATTTGGGGGGACAGGGGGAGGAATTCAAATAGCAATGCCTTCAAAGCATTTTTCTTATGAAACAAAATTATTAACATGAAAATGACCCACGTGAAGGGAATCGAATCCCGCAGTGGAAGCGATTGTAAATCGCGCGCTCTCGATTTAGTTACAACGATTTCATTCAAGAACGTAAACAACTAGATTAAGCATATAAAACTAGAATATGGACAGCAAGAAATATTACCTTTGAAGAACCTTTCTTCAAGTGCTCCTCCTCTCTCACGATTAAGATATCAGCAACACGAACTACGAACGAACTGAGACACGACCACTGGATCTTCTCCGTTGTTCTCTAGGTGAGGGAGGAATGTGGGTTCCCCTTAGGTAATATGAGATGTTGTGAGAGAGAGGTTTGTGTTTTGGAACCTTTCCAACAACACAACAAAGCTTTAGGTTAACTTGACCTAGTTGCATCTTATACAACTATATATATAAGGAAATATGGATGAAAATTACCATCCTATCCCTCTTTCATTCTCTCTTTAGTATATAGTTAATATGTGAATACAATTCACATTAAAACTATATATTATATCAATTATATCACATATAATTGATATGACATCTCATATATGAAATTGAACACTTCAATTTCATTCCTAACTTTATACCCTCAATATTACCATGTTGAGCCAACGAAGGGACCTAATGGACCTACAGTTCATGAGCTCCAATGATATGAGATTAACTGATCAAACTCTTTGATCTAGTTAATCAATATTCATTAACTACAAGTCATCCACTATAGACTTGTAGTTGCACTCTCCTCACTTAATATAATCATTACCCATGAGTCGACCATTCACAGGTTGTTCGTAATCTCAGTTGGGTCAAATTACCTTTTACCCCACATGATTACCTCTTTGTTCCTTAAGCACCACCGATCCTCTAATGAACAACAAGTCTAAGGTCCTACCATAGACTCATAACCTCATAGAGGCGGGGCCCCGTTGTTCAAGACACGAGTCGGTTCTTGAGAACAACCTATCTAATTCCTTAGTGTAGGAATGAGTGAATTCCATCTTGCACGCTTAAGTTCTCGCCTACCTCACGAGGTTCTGTCACTGAGAAGGTAGGCTTATTGAGTTGGCTGCAGTCGGTCTCACCCATACTAGTCTAAGGACAAACTCCTATAAGTAGGAGTTCTTAACTTGCTCGAGATTCGTAGAGTCACTAATGACCATCTATAAATTACTAGTCTTATCTTGTTAATGATGTGTTACAATCTTGGTTAGACTAATAATTTGCGATCCGGGTCTTGTATGAACTCTTCATACAGGATGCCCCCACTCGCATGTAAACTACATGAATGAGTTGGATTACCTCATTTGCTCTAATTACAAAGTGGGTCGCATCCATGGTGTTACCAGAATGAGGTTTCAAACTTTATTCTTATACGATAGACCATTTAGGTTATATTCTTGAACTCAACCCAAATAGTGTCCACTACACTGATGTTCAAGATATATGTTATAACCTTGGAGCTTAGTTTATTGGATTTATAAAGCAAGACTGTAATTCTATCAAAACAAATAACCCTTTATTTAATTGATCAAAATTACACAAGTTTAGGGCATAAATCGCAACAATCTCCCACTTGACCTAAAGCTTGTGGAGTACTATAACATTACAGTAATGTAAATACAATAAACTAGGGCATTTAAACCCCTTTGTACAAAATACTCCCACTTGCCCTAGTTGGTGAAGACTTGTAAACCTAAACCTTCTAGGTGAATCTCAAATACTTTAGCCGTGAGAGCCTTTGTAAAAAGATTAGCAATGTTATGCTCTGAGGCTATCTTCGTGACAATCACGTCTCCTCTATGCACGATCTCCCGGATGAGATGATATTTTCGCTCAATGTGCTTTCCCCTCTTGTGACTTCGGGGTTTCCTCGAATTTTCCACTGCACCACTGTTATCGCAATACAACGTGATGGGCAAAGTCATATTTGGAACAACTTCCAAATTTAGCATGAATTTCCTTAAACAAACGACCTCTTTAGCTGCTTGACAAGCTGCAACATATTCGGCCTCCATGGTGGAATCATTGATGCATCCTTGCTTGACTCTTTGCCATACTACAACTCCTCATTAGAGTGAATCACGACCACGATGTAGATTTACGAGAATCTTTATCGATCCGAAAGTCGAAAATCAGTGTATCCTGTAAGGATCAAATCCTTAGCCCCATACACAAGCATGTAGTTCCTTGTTCTCTCGAAGATACTTAAGGATTGTCTTAACTTGTTGTCCGGTGTTCAAGTCTTGGATTGGATTGATACTTACTGACCATCCCAACTGCAAAAAGATGTCAGACCGAGTACACAACATGGCGTACATCAGGCTCCCAACAGCCGATGCATAAGGAATCTGTCTCATATCCTCAACTCCTTGAGGTGTCTTAGGACACTGTTCCTTAGACAAATGGATTCCATGTCTAAAAGACAACAAGCCCTTTTTGGAATCTTGCATCTTAAACCTTGACAACACTTTGTCTATGTAAGATGTTTGGGACAAGGCTAGTGTTTTATTCTTGCGTTTCCGGACAATCTGGATCCCAAGAACAAACTGCGCATCACCCAAATCTTTCATTTGGAACTGTGTAGCTAGCGATCCCTTGATGTCAGTAAGATAACCTACATCATTCTCAATGAGTAGGATATCATCCACATAGAGAATTAAGAATGTGACAAAACTATTGATGATTTTCTTGTAGACACAAGGTTCATCATCATTCTGGTCAAAACCATAAGATTTGATTGCTTCATCAAATCTTATATTCCAGGACCTAGAGGCTTGGTTCAGTCCATAAATTGACCTTTTAAGCCTGCAAACCTTTTGCTCTTGTCCTGATTTAATGAACCCTTTGGGTTGGTCCATTTAGATATTTTCCTCAAGATTGTCATTCAAAAAAGTTGTCTTGACATCCATTTGTCATACCTCATAGTCATAATATGCGGCAATGGCAAGCGGGGATACTGATAGAGTTTACCATAGCAACAGTGAAAAGGTCTCCTCATAGTCAACCCCTACAACCAGGTATAACCTTTTGCTACTAGTCTAGCTTTAAAGGTTTGGACCTTTCCATCTACACCACGCTTTCTCTTGTAGATCCACTTACAACCTATAGGTTTTACCCCATCAGATTTATCTACAAGATCCCAAACAAAATTGAAGTACATAGACTCCATTTCTTTGTCCATGGCTATGACCTATTTGTCTTTGTCTTTATCAACCATTGCTTGATTATAAGTCAATGGATCCTCGCAGTTGTCATCTGGTATAACAACTTGGGTTTCAATTAAACCCATGTAACGGTCAGGTTGTATTATAACCATCCCACTACGTCGAGGCATACTCAACTCTTGAGATGGACTCTCTTGACTAGACAAACCAGTATCAACAACTCTTGTTGACGTACTAGTTTTATTAGCAATTTTTGCTATTGTTCTGTCTAACTCACTCAACACAACTTTACTTTTTGGTTTGTGGTCCCTTATGTGGTCCTCCTCTAAGAAAATGGCATTTGTCGACACAAAAACCTTATCTTCCTTAGAATCATAGAATAAATCACCTCTTGTTTCTTTTGGGTATCCTACGAATAGGCATAACTTTGAACGTGAATCCAACTTCTTTGGATTTGTCACAAGCACATGTGCTGGACAACCCCATATCCCGAAGTGACATAAACTACCTTTACGTCCTTTTTCAGAGTTCAAAAGGTGTTTCAGAAATACTTTTTGAGGGCACATTATTCAAAAAGTATATTGCAGTCTCCACGACGTTACCCCAAAAGGAACTAGGGAGATGAGCATAACTCATCATTGATTGAACCATGTCCAACAAGGTTCTATTTCTCCTTTCCGATACACCATTTTTCTGTGGTGTATCGGGAGCTGAGAGTTGGGATGTAATTCCATGTTCTATCATATAGTTCTGAAATTTTAAATCCATGTACTCTCCACCTCGATCCAATCAAAGTGTTTTAATAGTTTTACCTAATTGATTTTCAACCTCAGTCTTGAATTCCTTGAACTCTTCAAGTGCTTCAGACTTGTGGTGAATTAGGTAAATATGCTCAAATCTAGAATAATCATCTATAAAAGAGATGAAATATTCATATCCTCCTCTGCTTTAACATTCATTCGGACCACAAAGGTGCAGATGTATAAGCTCTGAGGGTTTTGGCTCTATAACCTTTTCCACTAAAAGGTCTTTTAGTCATTTTGCCTTTTAGGCAGGATTCACATACAGGAAAAGAGTTTTCTTCTAACTCATTTAGAAGTCCGTTCTTTACCAATCTCTCAATCCCATTCAGATTAATGTGACCCAACCTAAGATGCCAAAGGTGGGCATTTTCTTTAGGAGAAATTAGTTCGTGTACTTACAATTTTGTATGATTCACTGTTAAAACTATTTTAACTGAATTATACCATTGCAAATAATTCTCAATAAGAGCAACACATAGTACAATACTTTTTCAATGAAATAAACACTTTATTCAATTGAAAAGAAAATGAAGTACAATGTTCGCTAAGGCAAGAAATAGAAATAAGGTTTATAATAAACCTTTAAGCTACATGTTATCAAATAACAACTTTTCCTTGCCAGACGATTGCTCTTTATTTGCCCTTCTCCTCTTCTTCTGTATCTTCTTAAGTTCAGAAGCATGGTTGCAGTTCTTAGTTCCAGAGGATGAACCCTCCTGAGAACTTTTGGAATGGACAAACAAATTTGTCTCTCCATTCTGTTATCTCTTATCATCCATAATAAACTGATAATTCTGCAACTCATTTAGCAGACAAGTCAGATCATACTCTATGTTGTTCACTGCTGCGGAATTGCAGAAAACTCTTCGGAAGAGATTCTAGGATGAACAAACCTGACTTTTCTCATCTATGACCGCTCCGTTTAATTCCGCTATGTTGAAGTGAGCAATCAGATTGAGAACATGTTCTCTCACTGGCGTTCCCTCCTTCATGTGCACGTTGTAAACGTATTTTAGGGCTTCATGCCAGAATTTGTTTGGACGGTTGTTTAGACAAATTTAGCACAAAATCCATGATCTCACGATGAGAGACGTTGCCTCCAGACCTCTGGCTAAAACATCAGGTATGCTAGCTAGGATATAGGCTTTTGCCTTTTCATTGGCATTGATCCAGCGGTCATACGCATCCTCAACAGATTGAGATGTGTTTTGAGCATGGAATTAAGGACATTCCTCATTGAGAACGAACTTAAGATCATGTGTAACCAAGATTATGTTGAGTCTATTCCTCCAAGTCATTATGTTTTCTCCGGTTAATTTTTCCACACCCAGTAAGGAAATCATTGAGCTAGACATTTTTGCTGAAAATTTACAAACAAACTTGTATGAGTTTCTTGCTATAACTCTAATCCAATCATGTTTTAGCTAATTATCAAATGATTCCTAGGTCATTTATAATTTTCAATGATAATCCAAAGGTTTAGAATGTATGACACCGAAGGGTGATATAAAACACTCATCCTCTAGATCAAGACACTCTTGACCAAAACCTAATGCCAGAATAACTCTTATTCCTATAGGTTTTAGTTACCATTTTTCGATCGGGATACATATACAACTTATGTACCAGTGAGTGTAACCTCTGTCTTTTAGATCCCAAAGTCTCCATCCAATAAAATCCATGAAGGAGGACTAGATTGAAAAATAGTGTAAGGAAATCTTTATCCCTTTCGGGTGTCTACTATGTTCGATCCCCTATGATCAAGCCCTCCGAAGGGATTGTCTGGTCCAGATCAAACTAGCAAGCTGACCATAGTGGTCTAACGGTGTAAACCGACAAAAGAGACCGTAGGTTTTGTTTTCACTAAACCTGCTCACTATAAGTACCCTCTCCATTCACCTTGATATTGACTCATACAAACACCATCCAAGGAGGACGCTCCCGTTTGCGCCACGAGGCCAAGTATGAGTCTCACGGTGTGAATTTCCCGAGAGATAACGTAGGTGAAAAAATATATATCTCATACACTTTTCCTCCCACTAAATACTTTAAAGTTATAGGAATCTTACTTAGGCTAAAACCCGGCTAATGATTTTACCTAACTCTATCAATATAACTCTTATATCGATAATCAATATAACTCTTATATTGATTTTATCCTAAGTTTATTAATATAACTCTTTATATTAAACCTAGGATTTCTAGTTTATTAACCCCTTAATAAACCCATCGAAAATCTTGTAATTTATAAACTCTCTGATTAAATTTCACTCCCAGGTCAGTTCCCAGGTAGGGGTGTTCCGTTTCCGTCAACTTAAATACCCCAGCCTAGGCAGAGTTCCTCTTTAATCATAGCTTATAAATTACTTGGTTCCTAATTCTAATCTAATTAGAACTAGATAACCTAAGGTTTATTATTTCCAAGTTCTAAACATTTGAAAACTAATAATTAACCTTAGGTGACATGGATACTATGTTATAGTGCTTGATCATTCATCACATGAATAATAAAACATTCATAGCATAATCATCTCATGATATATAATGCATGTCAATGTTGTCCATAAATTAATATAACAACTTTATATTAATTATTCATGCAAACTATATAATATAACTCTTTATATTATAAATGATGCATGAAAATGCTTAACCTAAGCTGAGATTTATAAAATAAAAGCATACATTATGCATGACAATAATTAGACAACAATTATATAATTTAAATAGCAAAATTAGACCAATTTTGGCACCCTAAAATTAATTTTAATTAATATAATCTAATTATATTAATTAAAATTAAATAAATTAAATATAAATAAATATAAAACATTTTTATATTTATTATATATAATAATTACAAAATTCTGCCCGTTGCTCCTTCTCATGAAACGCTGTGGCGTTGCAACGTTGACCCCAGCGTTGCAACGCTGCGGTTTGTCCTTTTCTGCCGGTTGAAAACGCGCCTCTCGTCAAGCGTTGCAACACTGATGACAGCGTTGCAACGCTGTCGTCTCCTGTGCACTCCTTCTGCAAGCTCAGCATTGCAACGCCAATGAACAGTGTTGTAACGCTGCACACAAACAACATATGGAATCTCCTATTCCAAGCTCGTTTTCGCTCCTCTCTTCTCAGCAACCACCTTGCCTCGATCGACACGGAATTACAAACTCGAATTACAATCAAAATTGCACAAAACAACAGGGCCCTTACATTGAACGATTCAATGGAAATTGTAAATCTAAGTGCCAAAATCGAAACCATCTAATTTGCAAAACCGTTCATACATCTCATGCAAAACAGTAAATCCCACCTCGTTCTTGAAAAATTCAGATCATAAATCAAGAACGCAATTGGGCTCTGATACCAATTGAAGGGAATCAAATCCTGCAGCGGAAGTGATTGTAAATCGCGCGCTCTCGATTCAGTTACAATGATTTCATTCAAGAACGTAAACAACTAGATTAAGCATATAAAACTAGAATATGGACAGCAAGAAATATTACCTTTGAAAAACCTTTCTTCAAGTGTTCCTCCTCTCTCACGATCAAGATCTCAGCAACACGAATCACGAACGGACTAAGACACGACCACTAGATCTTCTCCGTTGTTCTCTAGGTGAGGGAGGAATGTGGGTTCCCCTTAGGTAATATGAGATGTTGTAAGAGAGAGGTTTGTGTTTTGGAATCTTTCCAACAACACAACAAAGCTTTAGGTTAACTTGACCTAGTTGCATCTTATACAACTATATATATAAGGAGATAGGGATGGAAATTACCATCCTATCCTTCCTTCATTCTCTCTTTAGTATATAGTTAATATGTGAATCCAATTCACATTAAAACTATATATTATATCAATTATATCACATATAATTGATATGACATCTCATATATGAAATTGAACACTTCAATTTCATTCATAACTTTATACCCTCAATATTACCATGTTGAGCCAACGGAGGACCTAATTGACCTCTGATTCTATGAGCTCCAATGATATGAGATTAACTGATCAAACTCTTTGATCTAGTTAATCAGTTTGATCAGTTAATCAATATTCATTAACTACAAGTCATTCCACTATAGACTTGTAGTTGCACTCTCCTCACTATAGATAATATTGTGTCCACTGATATAATCATTACCCATGAGTCGACCCTTCACAGGTTGTTCGTAATCACAGTTGTGTTAAATTACCATTTTACCCCTGTGATTACCTCTTTGTTCCTTAAGCACCACTGATCCTCTAATGAACAACAAGTCTAAGGTCCTACCATAGACTCATACCCTCATAGAGGGTGGGCCCCGTTGTTCAAGACCTGAAGTCAGTTCTTAAAGGAACAACCTATCTAATTTCTTAGTGTAGGAATGAGGGAATTTCATCTTACACAGTTAAGTTTCCATCTACCTACGAGGTTTTGTCCTGAGAAGGTAGGGTTATTGAGTCGGCTACAGGCCACTCTCATCCATACTAGTCTAAGGACAACCCCCTATAAGCAGGAGTTCTTAACTTACTCAGGATCCAGGTCGAGTCACTAATGATCATCTATAAATTACTAGTCTTATCCTCATTAATGGTTATTTACTGTTTGGTTAGACTAATAATTTCTTGATCCGATCTTGTATGAACTCTTCATACAGGATGCCCTCACTTGCATGTCAACTACATGAATGAGTTGGATTACCTCATTTGTACTAATTACAATGTGGGTCGCATCCATGGTGTTACCAGAATGAGGTTTCCAACCTTATTCTTATACCATAGACCATTTAGGTTATATTCTTGAACTCAACTCAAATAGTATCCACTACACTGATGTTCAAGATATATGTTATAACCTTGGAGCTTAGTTTATTAGATTTATAAAGCAAGACTGTAATTCTATCAAAACAAATAACCCTTTATTTAATTGATCAAAATTACACAAGTTTAGGGCATAAATCCCAACACCACATTATTTCATTGACAATCTCCCATAATCTTTTCAACTTCATCTTTAAAAACATTCGACCACTGACAACTTCCAACCTACAAAAAAAAGTTGCATTTCAAATTATATCTTTCAACAAAGAAAATCTACAACTATAAGAGAAAATCAACACAAATTATCCCTTGGTTGTTTAATCAAACCTCAACAACAAGTTACATTCTACAAGTTGATTGATAGTGCAAACAAGTAACAAGAAAAATCCAATGGGTATAAACTAGGGAAGCACCACCACAAGGGAAGAACCATCACATGATTATCACTGAAGGGGATGAACCAAACATGAAAATTAACTAGAAAATAACCAAAAAATATATATGTTTATAAAGTAAAAATTTTGACAAAATTTTTAGAGTTGGTAAACTCACCTTGCAAAGTAGACATAGTACATTAAAAGTCTTCTTGAACTTTTAGAAGCATTTTCAAGTCTTCTCGAACTAGTAGTTTATTAGATGTCAAAACTTTCAAGAAGACTCCCTAAGATACCCTGTAGTCGTACACAAAATTTTAAACTTTTGTGGTAATGTTCGAATTACAGGGATCTCATCTCACAGACCTAATTAAACAAAAAAATGACAGTAAGAACTATAATTCAATAGAATTTCTTTCAAATTCATAAAAATTGTGACTAAGTAAATTTTGAACTTGTGTGGTAATGTTTCAATATACTAAAACATTCTACCTCAATGGTAATGTTTCAATAAACAGATCCTACCTCATTTTTTTTCATGAATTTTCAGTTTGGTTGGGTGAGCCAAAAAAGCTAAAGCAAATGACAGGTAAAGTCACTCATTGATGTTGGTACAATGAGTGCACTAATCAAAACAAGCTACCATTCTTTCCTAAAAAGCGTTGTTCTAATTTCTTTCAAATTCATAAAAATTGTGACTACACGCCTTGGAGGCGGCGGTGAAGTGCTTTATGGAGCAAACCGGGAGCGGCTCGACATCCTTATGGCGGAAATGGGACGCTTTACCTCCAAACATGACGGCTAACGCGAAACGCCATGAGGCGGATCTCGAGACTACGCGCGATGACTTGACTCTAGTCAAGAGGGCCATGGTGTTTGCGCGCCGACTGAGAGACACCTAGTTCGAAGGTAAAGATCCCCGAACCTCCACATTTCTTGGTTCGAGGATGCCAAAGAATTGGAGAACTTTCTTTGGGATATGGAGGAGTATTTCAAGGTCAGAAAATCCCTAGCGAGACTCGAGTGAGCATAGCAAGTATGTACCTCACCGAGAGACCTAAGTTGTGGGTGGCGTACTGCTCATTTGATGACGAAAATCTTTGGTAGACCAGATCACTCTCAGTCAATGAAGAAGGAGGTTGAAGGATCAATTTCTTCCTCGCGACACAGCATGGGCGACGCAAAGAAATTGAAGCAAGTAGGATGCAATCGTGATTATGTCAAGGAGTTTAGTTCTTGATGCTCGACATCAATGGGATGGCCGAGGAGGACAAGATGTTTAATTTCATTTCGTGATTACAACCATGGGAGCAGATGGAGATTCGTAGGCAAGGAGTGAGAGACTTACCTTCGCGGCTTTCTTTGCATGCAGATGCCCCTCGCGGATTTCAAGCCTTCATCTCTTGACTTCTTACATTGAGAAGAAGAAGACTGACAGAAGCCTAAGAAGAAGAAGAAACAAGGGTTCTATGCGAGCCCAAGCAACAAAGACGAGAAGGGACGGCAAGTCTTGAACTAACAAATCAATAATCATGAAAGGGCAACTTAGTGATTTGTCCAAAAGAAAGAGAAATTGAACATTTACTCGACGGCACTGCTCAAGTCAAACCAACAACTAGGTCTGTGTCAACGATCGCCTTAAAAGCTTCGCCTCCTTGAGGGTACTACTTGACACCAGGAAGGAGGGTTGCGGTGGTCGATAGTGCGAGACGTTTCATGAAGGCAAAGGCGTTGCCTATGCCTTATTTGGGGCTATAAGTCTTACGTGGTCGCCCCAAGCTTCCTAATCCGTGAAGCCCATGGAGGGCTCGGGGATTTATCCAAAGCATGAACTTTCACCCTATGACACAATGGCTGTCCTAGGCGCGAGGTGCTTGGCGAGTTCCAAGTACTTGGTTCCGCGTGGTTGTGTTCGAGGATCTAACCACACCCAGTGACGCGGTGTCATTGGAAGACTCAATGTGGTATTAGAGTATGTTCGCAAGTTCGCGAGCATTGATATGGTAGAACCCATATCGAAGTCAATGAGTCTAGTCGGGACAACTTCCATTGGTGTGCAAGTAGCACAAAAGATCAAGACGAGTCCTTCCACATAAAATTGAGGATACTCAAGAATTCTGTCGCGCGTTATTAAATCAACGCGGCGTGAGCGATTGTTTCCTCCACGGAAACTAAAAGACTCACCTGATCGGAAGGCTCAAACCATTTTGAGAGGCCTTAGACTCAAAATTGATGGAGCATAGAGCTTTTAAAGAACATTCCAAAAATAAGATTTTAATGATTTGCTAAAACCCACCACCACTAAGCTAGTTAGAACAACCTCCCACCAAAATGATAAAACCACCTTCCCCAAGCATGGCCTCCTTGTGGCAAGAAAATCTCGCAATCTTTTATCTCATGAGCTTCTCACCATTCTTATCTCTTCTCCATATATTCCTTCCACTTGGTAAACTTTTACTAAGGTGTGTCCTTAGGCCGCACTGTTCTAGATTGCCCCCGTGACACAATGCCTCCAACTTCGAGCACAAAAAGATCAACCTTCCTAAAATTGAATACTCAAGAATTCTATTAAATCATAGGAACTAAAACTCATCACTAAAATTTACAAGCTTTTAAAGAACTTTATAAATTTGAAAAGTAAATATGAGTGGAAGATTGAGCTTCCAAACTAATAAATTACAATGTGCACCCAAACTCTTGAATATAAGAAAAGTAAATATTAGATTCCAATAATAAATTAACAAAAAGAAAGAAAGAAAAATAAAAGACTCATTAATTGTGGAAAGAAATCAATCTAGACTAAGGCAATTATACCACGAAAATATGGATGGGGCATCCCTACATCATGTAGGTTGTTTTACAAATGATATTTCATGATATACTGCTTAAAAAAGTTACAACACAAAACCAAACCAAACAAAACAAAATGAGGAAAACGTTACCTCATGATCGACATTGGAGGATCTAACCTTTTGAATCTCTATTTTGCAGTCTTATGTATAGAGGAAAATACCCAAATGATAAAGAAATTACCTTTCAAATGTAGAAAAGAATAACCTTCATTTCTGGTCATTCTGGTCATTCCCCATCAAAACAGTACCACCAACATTTTCAACAAAACTTATGAACGATCTCTAAGCATTAACATATATTAAATAGAAAAACAATACATTCAATGAGTGACAAGAATGCAAATGTAATATGTAAAATCATCTAGCGAAAAAAGGAAACTAAGCTACAAAATGATTCGTCGTTTTCAATCTAGTATTGTTGAGTTTCAGAAAGGAGGAAGCACTATAATGTCTCAAATAACTGAATATAAGTTGAACATCTCTACTGCATCCATACAGGATTTTAAAGGTTGACACTTATAAAATAGACAAAATGAAAGGCAATAAGCATATAAATGTTTAATGAAAAATTCTACCACTTAAGTATTAAATCTGTATGTATCAAGGAATGTTGTACATGGTACATTATTAAGTAAATGCATAAATAATATGTAAACAGAAATTGGTGTTACCATAGTTCTTGATCTTTGTTGGATTCTTCTCAAAGATCTAAAGACAATAACAATTCCATCAAAACAACATAACTAAAAAATGAGCTAATGATTCTCCCATATATATAAGAGAACTTAGCAACCCAACCCAGAAAATAGATCACAAAACCAAATGTGAAAGCCAATAGTTATAAAAACAACGAAATAGAGCGGTGAAGTTTCAAGCACATTGAACTCATAGATCTGAGAATATAAAGCATTCAACATACAAACAAACAGGAAGTAGAAACGCAACACCAAACTCACCAAAGAAGAAGAGACTTCCAGGAAGAAAAAAAATTACAAGAAACAACCAAAACCTCAACAGTTCCGCATCATCAAAAGCAAAACCATCCGAAAAAACACGATGTTAACTTTGAAAAACACACAGCATTACGCAGTATTCAGATACAACACCAAACGAACTCAGATTTTTCA
The DNA here is from genome assembly GCA_036507285.1 of Trichosanthes cucumerina. Classification (NCBI taxonomy): domain Eukaryota; kingdom Viridiplantae; phylum Streptophyta; class Magnoliopsida; order Cucurbitales; family Cucurbitaceae; genus Trichosanthes; species Trichosanthes cucumerina. The sequence continues at coordinate 32,713,160 of CM071836.1, read as the reverse complement.
GCAACTAAAACAGAAACCCAAGGCAGTAAAAACGAAAAAACAAACGAGCATTCTTCTTCTTCAACAACAGCATTTGACGGAGCGAAATGTGGGAGTAAATGGAAAACAGAGTGTTCTTAAATCTAACCCAAAAATGGAAATCTGGGTCTGTTATTGTTAGTGTTCTTCGGCTAATCGACTTGAAATGGGAGGAACCCTAGTTTTATTTTGGAGGTGGGATTGTAGAGGAATGGTGAAAATGGGATTAGTTCTTCTTCTTCTTCTTCTTCTTTGGCTGGTTGTATGCTAAGTTCCACGAACTCACGAACACCCGACCTCAAATCTACAACCCACGAACATCTACAACCTCCACTGCCTCAGATCAACAACCCACGGCGAAAGGAGGTGGCTAACCTACAAAACCCACGAGACAAAAAGGCATGGAGAACGGCGTTCGCGCTATGATGAGGGAGGAAGAGCGTCGTCCGTGAGAGTGAGAGAGACCTAGAAGAAGTTTTGGGGAGAAAGAGCTACAAAGTAAAGGGTCTTGTGTCGGGGAGAATATAAGAGCTAAAAACAAAATTAAAAAAAAAATAGTGGGTCTTTGATGTCGGTCATTGACATTTCTACCCGGTTAAATCTAATTTTTTCCGCTATTTTTTTGTCTGTCATCATTTCTATCCACTTTTTTTGTCTGCCATTATATACTTAATTTGTTGGAGTGGCCTTAGATTTATATTTCTTGATTTTGATCCATTAATGTAAGGGCCATGTGTTTTTAGGCAATTTTTATGCAAAACGAGTTTGTATATTGTTTATGTGTCGTTCTTGATGCTTAGGAGCAAATCGAATCAACTTCGGGGTGATTTCGTGGTTGTTTTGAAAGATACATGAAAGTTCTTAAAGGATATGTCAGAAATAGGAATCGACCCGAAGGTTCTATTGTTGAAGGTTATATTGTCGAGGAAGCTATTAGAGTTTTGTATCTAATTTTTGCATGATGTTAAACCTATTGGACCCAAAAAAGTTAGCGAACGAGCTCAGAATTTGGGAGACTTTCATCGGCAGCTTCTCATATGAAGCCTGATAAGGAACAACTCACGCAGGTTCATTTATATGTCTTACAAAATACAGATGACGTTCAACCTTTCATAGAGTATGTTCATACTTCTTATACTAATTTAAAGTTAATCCTTGAACTTAATATACTAATAGAAAGCATATGAACAATTTGAAACACATCTATCCATCAAGATCAAGAAATCAGAAGTGGTTACAAGATCAACGCAATAGAACCTTCATTTCTTGGATACGTGATCAAGTATGGTTCTAACAATTCTCGCTCATTTTTCTTTTTTTCTTTTAAGTTTTTAACGACTTATATACTCAAATATAGTGATTTATGTGTATAGGTTGCTCACCGATTTTGAAGTATCAAACCATCTTGTATCTAACACATTTAGGTGGGTATCACATGGTCCTTCACCCAATCGTGATAACCTATTTAAGCTACATAATGGATGGTGTTAAATGGTCGATGTCTGATGGCCGTTTACACACTTTCAAGTGGGAGACGAGCTCTCCTCACGGTGGAGGGCCATAGAGAGCGGTCCTTTGAAGTGCGAGTGAAGGACCAATGTCATGGGCAAAGTTCGAGAGAGGGTTTTATGAGAAGTACTACCCGACCACCACGAGCGAGGAAGTTGGCGGGTTCATTCAAGCTGAAGTGTGGCCGGCCGGTGGGTGGTAGGACTATGAACACGAGTTCAACCGTTTGTTGTTTCGCGGTCGATTGGGTAGACTACGAGAAAAAGAAGGTGGACAAGTTAGGTGGCCGGACTATGTGATGCCTTGTATGGCGGTGTGGGCGTCACGGGAACCTGAAACTTGCTATCTGCGTTTTCCAAGTGCGGCGTCGTTGCATGATGCCACGTACCTCAGGAGTGCGGAGTCGAGTCTGAGCAGAGAATTCAAGTGTAAGCCCAAAGCACGAAAGCTTCCTGGCGAAGCCCGAGGCGAACCGAGTCCAGCGGTAGGCGAGAAGAGGAAGTTTGAACGGTGGATGGCGGACCTAATAGACATGTAGCCCAAGAGGCGAGAGCCGACCCAAGGGAGTGGCGAATTCCACTGCGCTGGTTGTGGCGAACTGACATAGTGGAGAGAGGCGTGTTTTGCGACCACCATGACACTGCAACTGTGTGGAAAAGTAGGTCATTTGTCTTGATTATGCGGGCAACAGAGAGGCGGATCCCGAACTTGTTTGGATGCAAGAAAGTTGGTCATGTGGCGTCATTGTCCGTAAATGTCGGCAAGCGAGGCGAGGGCTCGAGTAGCGCCAGCGAGGTGGAGTCTCACGCGCCACAGGAGAAGCGGAGGTTCGTGCGCCAGTGGTGCGGTACACTACCTATACTTGGTCATCTTGCTCTTGTGCTTTTTGATTCCGGTGTGTACACACTCTTTCGTTTCCGCTTTGTTTGTGGGGCAAGCCCGTTAGAGAGTGAGCCTCTCAGGTTTTGGTCACAGTAGTTACAACCCGTAGTACAGTACTGGAACTTACGACGAAAAAGTAAAGACAAGTCGGAGTTTTAGTGGAAGGTCGCTCGTTGGAAGTGACCGATCGTTCTTGAGATGGGTGACTTGATGTTATCCTTGGCATGGATTGGCTAATTGCAAATCATGCCAACATCGATTACCATACGTCGGAGGTAGTCTTTAAGCCTCAGTGGAGCGAGTTTCAAGGTGAAAGGGACCGAGCATGGAGAGCCGTACCAAGGGTGATTTCGGCACTAAAGGCAAGCAAGCTTGTTAGCCGAGGGCTTGGGCCTTTGGCAAGTGTGACGGACTCGAGAGGCGAGAAAGGGGGCGTGTCGTCGGTCCCAATAGTTAGGGAGTTCGTTGATGTGTTCCTGATTTACGGTTTACCTCGACGCAGAGAAGGTGGATTTACGTATTGAGTTGGGAACCGACCGCTGCAGTCGTGGTCAGCTCGTCTGAGAATGCCGTAGTGAAAGAACTCAAGACTTTCGATTGCAGGAGTTACTGAACAAGAGGCTTTATCATACCCTAGTGTCCATACAGAGATGCGCGGGTCTTTTGTGAAAAGAAGAGCGAATTCGATGCGCTTGTGCGTTAACTCAGGGAGTTGAACAAGGTAACGATAAAGAATAAGTATCAGCTCCGAGATTGATGACTGTTTGACGATTTGCAACATTGCAGAATGTGTTCTCTAAGGTTGACTGCATTCGAGGATATCACCAATTGCGCGAATAAGGGAGGAAGACATCCAGAAGGCGAACTTCAGATCTAGATACGGGCATTATGAATTCACTTCAAGTGATGTCATTCGGTTTGACAAGCGCTGGTTGGTGTTCATGGACTTTGATGAATAGGGTATTGAAATTCCTGGGACACATCGGTGATCGTGTTCATAGATGACATCTGATATACTCGAAATCTAGTATATGATGACGAGAACCACTTGAGGGAAGTCTTGGCTACTTTGAGAGAACGATTGTATGCTAAGTTCTCCAAGTGTGAGTTTTAGGTACATCGCGGTATCCTTCTCAGGACACCGTGGTATCAAGTAGGAGGGTGTCTCGAGTGGACCCAGCGAAAGTGGATGCGGTCTCTAGAATAGCCGGAAACCAGAGAGCGGCCCACGGAAGTCCCGTAGTTTCTTGAGGCTTGGCAGGTTATTGGTGATTCTGAGCGGTTAGTGGAGGATTTCTCTAAGATTGCAACACCCTCACCCGGTTAACACGGAGGGGAATGCCTTCGTGTGGAGTGAGGCGTGTGAGGCGGTTCCAAGACTTGAAGCGAGGTTGATTGATCGGCTCAGGTGCTACGGTGCCTGATGGATCTGGAAATTTACGTAGTTCTGATGATCACTTCCAGAAGAAGCTTGGAGTTGTGTCTTAATGCAAAATGGGAAAGTGATTGCCCCTCGCCTCCGACGGTTGAAAGACTACGAGAGAAACTACGACTCACGACTTGGAGTTAGCGCTTGATGGTCTTTGCTTTGAAAATCTAATTTGGGAGACTTTCATCATGCAGACTTCTCATATGAAGCTCGATAAAGGAACAACTCACGCAGGTTCATTTAATATGTCTTACAAAATACAGATGACGTTCAACCTTTCATAGAGTATGTTCATACTTCTTATACTAATTTAAAGTTAATCCTTGAACTTAATATACTAATAGAAAGCATATGAACAATTTGAAACACATCTATCCATCAAGATCAAGAAATCAGAAGTGGTTACAAGATCAACGCAATAGAACCTTCATTTCTTGGATACGTGATCAAGTATGGTTCTAACAATTCTGCTCATTTTTTTCTTTTTTCTTTTTAGTTTTTAACGACTTATATACTCAAATATAGTGATTTATGTGTATAGGTTGCTACTGATTTTGAAGTATCAAACCATACTGTATCTAACACATTTAGGTGGGTATCACATGGTCCTTCACCCACTGTGAAAACCTATTTAAGCTACATAATGGATGGTGTTCGCTACAATACAGAGCTTCATGATGGTACTCAAAATGTTCAAAATAGTGGAGTATGTTTAGTAGCTAGTAAGATGCAAGTATCTAGTGCAAAAGATAAAAATCCAATAACCACAAGCATGTCTTTTTATGGTGTGATTCAAGAGATATAGGAATTAAATTACCATAATTTTAAGATTCTAATGTTCAAGTGTAACTCGGTTGAAAGTAATGGAGGTGTTAAAACAAATGAACTTAGATTTAAACTAGTTGATCTTAGATGTATTGGATATAAATCTTATTATTTCATTTTAGCTTCACAAGCTAAACAAGTATTCTATATAGAAGATCCAAGTGACTCTCGATAGTCTACTGTGTTGCATCCTCCAAATAGAGAGTACGAAGATCATATTAACGAAAACGAGCTCGGGGACTTAATTTTAAACTACAATAACTCTAACTATGTTCCTACTACTAATGAATCTGATGAAATAGACGATGATAGTTCAACATATGTTCGCACTGACTGTGATGACATTTGGATCGAAAATGAAAATGAAGCATAAATTATATGGTATAACTTTTCACTGCTGAATTTAGATGTTGATACAATTTGATGTTTTTATTATTTATATTTAACTCAACTAATGTACTACAGGTACTTAGCAAGATACTCTAATGGATCAATACTCTAGTGATGATGACCACATGCCACTTGGTAGTGAAGATGAGGCAGGAAATGATGATATGATGCAGCCTACTCGAGACGTTACTGCGATGCTCGATCTTGCACAAATAAGAAATGAAGTTGATCGAAGAGTCATCGAATACAATGCTTATGGACAGTGGATTGGTAGGTGTAGCCACGTATTTTTGTCCGGCTTGCTTGTTTTATTTATCGGTTTTAATTATTGGTTAATTAAATTTAAATTAGAGCTTTAATCTTATAATCTTTGTTTGTGGCATTTTTGTTAATTTTTGCTAAGTGTGAGAAGTTGAGTCTTAAAAGAAATGAGGAAGATGATATTTTCTTTTAAAGTAAACATTTTAGGTCAAGTTCTAGTTTTTTCAAATTCCTTCATTTCTAGGGTAAGTGTTCCTTTTAGAGCAAATTGGAGTTTTGTTTTTAAGCCTAAAAGGCGAAGGAGTTTTGGCTTTATAAGCATTTGTTTTTTAAAACCCTAGGGGGAATTCCAAGAAAGAAAAAACACAGAAAAAAAAAACCCTAGGGAGGTTTTTTTTTTTGTTTTTTTTAGTGTCTTTTTTTCTTTCATGCTACTGTTTTTTTTACTACTAGTATTTTTCTCTCCCTTTTTTCTCTCCTTTTATTCCTAGATTTTTTTTTTTCAAGAAGTAAAAAATTGAGCCTAAAAGAAAAGAGGATTTGAAGCTAAAAAAAATCGAAAGAACATATTGTGAACGTAATAAAAAATGAAAAAAAAAAAAACAAAAAAAAGAGAAGTAATATGTTGTAAAACAAAAAAAAAAAAGAGAAAAAAAAGAGTAATAACATACCTTCGTAGGAAGTAGTTTTTGCCTCTCTAAAATAAATCGATACTGTTAAGAAGCTAAGTAAAGGAGAAACAAAAATCTAGAGTGTGAGGCCTTGAAAAAAAAAGTGCAGAAGAAGAGGATAGGGCAGAAGGAAAAGAGAGGAAGAAAAGAGAGAGAGGTGAAGTTTGGGTTTGAGAAAGAAAAATGAAAGGAGAAAGAAGGTTGGTTTGTTTGTTTTATTTTAGAGTAAAAGCTTTTTTTTTTATTATTATTATTATTATTATTATTATTATTATTAAAGTAAAAAAAATGTTTCTCAAATGGGTGGTTGTATTGTCACCCATTCAATATATATATTTTTTAACTTATTATTTATTTATTGTTAATTTTATAATATTTTTATTCTGTATTATATTATTATTATTATTTTTAAATAAAATCAAAGAAGTGGAGAGATTTACGTCAGGTCATTTTATTACTATTATTATTATTTTTATTATAATTATTATGTATTGTCATTTCAAATCAAATCATGTCAGCTTTTTTTATTATTATTATTAAAAAAAAGTTGTATTTAAATGGGCGGCTGTTTTGCCGCCCATTCAAGTTTTTTTTTGTCAGATTTCGTTTTTTTTTTCCCTCTTTTCTTCTCTCTTTCTGACTTATATATTTAAATGTATAGTTATTCTAATTATATTTTATTTACTGTTGTGCTTTTATTTGTTGTATTATGCATTTTTTTTTTAAAGTAGCAAATGCTTTCTTTAATTCAAGGAATTGTATTATTATCTTTACCCTTTTCTCGTTATCTTTTTTTATTTTGTATTATGTTTTGTAGGTTCAAAATATAAATATTTTCCTTATTTATTATAGTTGAAGTTTTGATATAAGCTTTGTAATTAATACATGATTTATAATCTTTTAATCTATGTAGTTTATAAATAAAAATGTCGACGATAAAATCTAGAAATATTTGGGAGCCTGATTTTCTAGTTTTCTTGAGGTGAGAAATTGATTCTTCGGAAGTCCAAGATCGATTTCAATATGTTTTCTTTTTTTCGTAAATTCTTAGTATATTTATTTGCTTGATCAATTTGTTATGTTAAATGCGATATGCCTTTAATTTGCATTCTTATATTCCATTATTCAAACTTAATTTTATTTTAATTATCGCTCATGGTTTCAAATCTTATTTTGCAAACTTATTTTCAAACCTTTAACATTGCAAAAATTCCTACGACGGAATCTAGAAATATTTGGGAGTCCGATTTTCTAGAATTATTGAGGTGAGAGATCATTATCTTTGGGAGTCCAAGATTTTGGTCCCAAGAAAAAATGAATTTAATAAAACATGTTTTTAAAAAAAACTTTATTTTATAAGGAGTTATCCTATGATGAATTTGAGAAAATTGTAATTTTTTTCTCATATTCTTGAGCTGATATTATTTCTAAAATCTTGAGAATAATTTCAATATAGCCAAATTGATGGATTTTAATCTACTTATTTTATGGGATCATGACTCCAAATATTCGAGTAATGAGGGGTAAAATAAGATATTTTTTTTGCCTAAATAATTTTTTTTCCTTAACCCTTTTTTTTTTTTTGTAATTCAAGATTAAATTTGGGGTGCTAACATCTTTCCCATTCACAAACAACTCCCGAACCCAAATTTTATTTTTGCATTCCATTTTTTCTTATTTTTATAAAAAATGTTATTTTAATCACGTGTCGCAGGTACGTGGCGACAGCTTGGCGACTCCACTGGGGACATGAGGTTACAGGGTTTGACCATTTGTTTTTCTTGATTTGTTTTTATATTTACTTTGATCCTTTATGAGTGCATTATTTTTTTTCTTGTGTTGCTATTTTATTTTGTTTCACACACCCACACAAGCCTCCTACCCGTGGGCTTTTTCCTAATAGGATTAGAATCGAGGATGGAGTAGTGTCGACCTTCGAGAAGCTTATGCTTCCATGTAGGCACACGAAAAATTCTCACTCAATTTTGGTCACCTGATCATGTATGATTGTGAGACCGTTTTGGGGACCTATTTTTGTCTAGGATTTTAGACCGAACTTTACCTATTTGAAGGCCTTGTTTTTTATCTTTTTTGCTTTAATCGCTTTATTACTTTTCCTCACACATTATCACGAGCCCTCTATCCGAGCTATTTCCTAATAAGATTAGAATTGAGGATGGAGTAGTGTCGACCTTCGAGAAGCATATGCTTCCGTGTAGGCACACGAAATATCCTCACTCAATTTGGTCATATGATCATTGATTATGTTGATCAATTTGCGGACCTTTGTTATTTAGGATTCTAGAGTCAACCTCATTTTTTTGGAGCTTTTATGTTTTTTTTATTCGATATTTTTGCTCACATACTGTCACAAGCCTCCTACCCGACTTTTCCTAATAGGATTAGAATTGAGAATGGAGGAGTGTCGACCTTCGAGGAGCATATGCTTTCATGTAGACACATGAAAAATTCTCGCTGAAAACTTGGTTATTTTTCCATATGTATGACTTTATGACCAACTTGAGGGCCTATGTCATTTAGGACTTTAGAGTTAACTTCACTTGTTTAGAGTTTGTATTGCCTTTTGTGCTTGCTTTGCTCTAATTTTGTCATCTTCTTATATTTGTTCTCTTTCACCTTTATATTATTTATTTCTTTCATACATGGACCCTCTCATTGGCATTTGCATGGTTTAATTAAGTTGGGAGACATTTCATTAATTATCATGCCTAATCCTAGATTGGTAAGAACTCATTCGCTTTTTGTGTCACCATTAGGCTACTTAGTCACTAGTCATTGTGGTCATTTTCTTTTAAAAAATCATCATTCAATATCAATATTGATTTTTTTTTTTTTGCATGATCATTAAAATAAACATTAGGTTGTGAAACCTCACATGCATACACTTCATACTAGTAATAAGAAATTTGGAACTAATTCAATCATTCTCTTTCTTTACAAAAAGATTAAAAATGTTAAAGTGTTACAAAATAGCTTGAATATATCTTCATTTCATCATCATTATTAGATTAGAAGGAAAGTAAGGATGATGAAAGATCAGATTAATGATCATTCCAACCGGGCATGGAAGAGTTAAAAGAGCAAATGACAAATATTGCAAAAAAAAAAAAAAAAATTGTGACAGGGGCATTGCTACAAGTAGGAATGAGATAGAACCAAGTACCAGACGATACCTCTCTTTATCCTCTAGGGTCTATACCTCGGAACTATCAAATCTAGAATCATCGAGAATGACGTCGTACCCTACGTTTCTAAAGCAAGATCTTGATCAAGTCCTTCAACAAAAGAGTTAGGAGAATGTTTTAATGCCCACTCCACACATTGAGAACTGCAGTAGAAGTTCTGAAGATTTAAGCGATATAAAAAGGTTGGGTCTTCTAGAAGAAATATTGCGAGTAGTAGAAGGCACCAATGACTATGGTCTTGTTGTCACAAAACAACCGTGTTTGATCTCAGACATGGTTATTTCCTCCCAAGTTCGAGCTGCTAGACTTTAAGCTATGTAATTGAGATTTCAAATAAATTGTCAATTGTCGAAGAAATGCAAGAATAATACCCATCGGTTGTGTCTAAGGTGGTGATTGATGCCTTTGTAACAGGGACACTTTAATCTTTCGCTTAAAAGCGAATCATAACTTTTGTTTAAAAAAAAGGATAGCCTCTTACATCCTGCATGATTGACCCTCTGTACTTAGAAAGAATTTTGGCTTCTTTTATGTTGTGCTCGTTTATTCAATTTTTCTAAAGAGTTCAATCTAGCTTATGCCGCCAACCTTGGTCTTTTGTGTCTAATTTAAAAAGAATCTAGCAAGTCTCTATGTTTCATGCTTGACAGCTGTTGATCTCAAGAGAACTTGCTCCTTTAGCGTTAGACTAAGAGCTTTTAAACTTCTTATCTCTAAAAAAAAGAAAAAAAAAAAAAAAAAGTTTGGAGGCTTTACAATGGATTTCAACTCATTAAGGGTCATGGATAAGTTATTTGGGATAAGGTGACCCTATGGAAAATAATCTATCACAAGAAGTGCACCTCGAAGAGCACTCCTCTTCTCCTAAGGACTCACTCCTCTCCCTTTACCTGACTGTTGCAAACCTTCCAAAGCTTAGGTGAACTTCATACAAAGATGTCGCCACTCTGAGAATTAAAGGTAATACAACAAGAGGGTTGAGCCTAAAGAAAAGAAAGTTAGGAGAATGAGTGTCTTGCCTGATAGGTCATAAGCCTAGAATCTAGTGTGAACTTCATCACCAATGTTGTCATTCCAAGAAGAAGGGCTATGACATGAAGCATTCTTGGAGTGCATAAAAAATATTAACAAAAACATTAAAAAAAACAAAAGTACTTACTTGAAGAGTCAAGGAGTAAGGGGATTAAAAGTTCTTATAAAGAAGTTTATAATACGCGGCAATGGCCAGAAAGATTCTGATCGACTTTACCATGGCAACAAGTGAAAAGGTCTTCTCATAGTGAACCCCTTCAACCTGGGTAAAACCCTTTGCCACTAGTCGGGCTTTGAAGGTCTGCACCTTCCCATATACGCCACGTTTACGCTTGCAGATCCATTTGCAACCAATAGCTTTTACCCCATCCGGTTGATCCACAAGCTCCCAGATAGAATTGAAGTACATCGACTCCATTTCCTGGTCCATAGTTTTAATCCATTCGTCTTTGTCAACATCAACCATTGCCTGATCATAGGTCAATGGATCCTCACAGTCATCATCAGGAGCGACAGCTGAGGTTTCAGGTAAACCCATGTAACGATCAGGCTGTCTCACAGCCCTCCCACTACGTCGAGGCATTCCCAACTCTTGGGAACGAATTTGACTAGACGTGCTAGGATCAACAACACTTGTTGACGTATTAGCCCCATCAGCAACTCTTGCTGATGTACTGCCCATTTCATTTAACACAATTTTACTCCTTGGTAAATGATCCCTGACGTGGCCTTCCTCTAGGAAAGTGGCGTTTGTCGACATAAGCATAGTATTTTCCTTAGGTTCATAAAATAGACCACCCCTAGTCTCTTTTGGGTAACCTACAAATAGGCACAATTTCAAACGGGGTTCCAACTTTTCGAGTTTGACACCAACACGTGGGTTGGACATCCCTAAATTCTGAAATGGTGTAAACTACCTTTACGACCATTCCAGAGTTCGAAAGGTGTTTCACAAACACTCTTCGACGGAACGTTGTTCAAAATATAGACCGCAATCTCAATTGCGTAACCCCAAAAAGAATCAGGGAGACGAGCATAGCTCATCATCGACCGAACCATGTCCAACAGAGTTCTGTTTCTTCTCTCCGATACACCATTCTGCTGTGGCATACCAGGTGCTAAGAGTTGGGACGAAACTCCGTGTTCTATCATATAGTCCTGGAATTCAGTGTCCATGTACTCTCCACCTCGATCCGATCGAAGTGTTTTAAGCGATTTACCTAACAGGTTCTCAACCCCAGTCTTGTACTCTTTGAACTTTTCAAGAGTTTCAGACTTCTTATGCATTAGGTAAATATACTCATACCTCGAGTAATCATCTATGAAAGACACGAAGTATTCATAACCTCCTCGAGCTTTAACATTCATCGGACCACAGAGGTCAAAATGTACTAACTCAAGGGGCTCTTTGGCCCTATATCCTTTTCAACTAAAAGGACGTTTGGTCATTTTGCCCTCAAGGCATGACTCACACACCGGTAAAGAGTTTTCTTCCAACTCGTTTAGAAGTCCACTCTTCACTAGTTTCTCAATCCTATTGAGATTAATGTGACCTAACCGTAGATGCCAAAAATGGGCATTTTCTTTAGGAGAAACTTTCGCTCTTTTAGTTCGCGTTTCTGCCATTTTAAACAATTCAGTATTCAAAACACTTTTGACCGAATTTGGTTTTAAAACGTACAGATTATGCTCAAGTGAAGCAGAAAAATAAGATTACCATTTTTGGAAATAAACGCTTTATTATCATGGAAAGAAATAGAAATACATTGTTCTAACAGGCAGAAAATAGAAACTAGGTTTCTAGTAAACCCTGGAACTATATACATGTTGTCTAAAAAAATGTAATTCCTGCCGAAATGTAGCTTCACCGTGTCGACCGCTGCAACATAGATAAGCTCCCCAGATCCAACCCGTAGAGTCACCTCACCCTCTCGCAGCTGCTGCTGCCAGGGATCAATCCTCTGAAAAGAAGAACAAACATGGTTAGTGGCGCTCGAATCCAATATCCAGACAGAGTCACTACTCTCCACTTAAACAAGTTTCTGTCACAAGTAAATCACATCTACCTTGATTCTTCCTCTCGGCTAGGAATTTGGGATGGCTCCTCTTCCAAATGTCCGCCCCATTGCAGGTGGAAACACTTTCCTTTTTCTCGCAACTTCCTTAACCTTTCTTGCCCTTCCGGCGACAACTCGATCAGTTTTACCCTCTTCATCTTCTTCTTCCCTTTCGGGCGTGAAGGAGCAACAGGTTTAGTCCCAGAGGTCGAACCCCTTTGATAAGACCTGTAGGCAACATTTGTCTCAGATTCCACGGTACCCTGATCCTCATCAAGGACTGGAAATTCTGTAGTTCATTGAGGAGGGTAGTCGAGTGTAGCTAATTTTGTTCATAACAAACATTGCTACTTAAACCAAGGAAACTCTTGGAAGAGTCTCCAAGATAAAATCGACTGCTCAACTCGTCGATCAAGCCCCGCTTCATCTCAGCTAGATTAAAGTGGGTCATCATGTCTAGAAAATGTTCACGGATAGACGACCCTTCTTTCATCCGTGCGTTGAAGACGTATTTGAGCGAGTCATGCCAGACTTGAAAGAACTGTTGTCCAAACATTTCCTGCAAGGACTCCATGATCTCCTTAGCGGTGACCATCACTCATGCTTCTTTTCCAAAACATCGGACATCGCCGCAATGATATAGACCTTGACCTTTTCATTGCATCGATCCATCGATCGACGCATCACGAACACTTCGCGATGCAGTCGAGCCCGACATCTGAGGACACTCCTCAGAGAGCATGAACTTAATGTCGTCAGTTACCAAAATTGTGTTTATGTTGTTTTTTCATGTTTGGTAATTATCTCCCACTAGTTTATCGAACGCGAGTAGAGTTATTATTGAGCTAGACATGTTTTAAGCTAAAAATTTAAGAAAACTTTGTGTCAGTCTCGCAAAAAACTTTTGAAATCCAATCATGTTTTAGCAAAAATTGTTTCATGTTCCCTAGGTCATTCAAAATTTGCAATGATATCCTAAAGGTTTAGAATGACTGCCACCGAAGGGTGAACAAAACACTCCTCCTCTAGGACGAGACTGTCTCGATCAAACCCTAATCCATTAGACATCTAATTACCATTGTTCGGTCGAATTCATTAACTCTTAGCGAATTCTTTGAGTGTCACCTTCAATCTTTAAGTTTTCCAGCATCCGTCCAAACAATAGCCACCAAAGGGTGAACCAAGAAGGAAAACCAACTAGGAAACTGTATCCCTTCCGGGAATTCACTTTTTTCTGACTCCCATGATCAGACCCTCCGAAGGGATTGTCTGGTCCAGGCCAAACTAGCAGGTGGATCATAGGCGTCTCACGGTGTGAATCGAAAGAAGATACCGTGGGTCCCGTTTTCACAAGTCCCGCTCCCACTCACTATAAGTACTCTCTCCATCCACGATGATATTGACCTATACAAATGCCACCCGAAGGGGGGACGCTCCCATTTGCGCCACGAGGCCGAGTATAGATCTCACGGTGCGGACTTAACGGAGATTTGTGTTTGGAAAATCAAATGTATCTTATACACTTTATTTCCTCCCACTCAGCACTTTATTTTATTAGGGATTGACCTAGATAAACCGGTTAACATTTACCTAAGTATACCAATATAACTCTTATATGGTATTTACCTAAGTTTATAATCACATTATTACTTAGGTCTATGTGAGTAAATTAAAACACTTTTAATTAACGACACTCACGATAAGTATAACCTAAAAATCTCCGGACCGAATTCACTTCCAGGTCGGTTTCCATGTAAGGGTGTTCCGCAAGCGTCAACTTAAATACCCTAACATTAGACAAAACCTTCCTTAGACAGAGTTACTAATCAGTCTCCATTCATAGACTAAACTTTGATTTCCTAATTCTAAACTTATTAGAACTAGAAAACCTAAATCTAATTATTCAAGTTCTAAACTCTTTAAAACTAATAATTAACTTAGGTTGCATGCATTTCTATGTTATAGTGCTTGATCATTCATCACATGAATAACTTTATACTATAACAAAAAAAAATTCTTCACATGAATAAATGCATGAGCATACTTTAATTCAAAAAATATAACACTTATATTAATTAAATTAAAACATTCTTTTAATTATATTATAACACTTACACTACTACAAATTATACTATTAATGACGGACAGGAAAAAAATCTCGCTGGATATAATGACGGGCGAAGTGTAGACATTAAAAAAAAATAAAAAAGCCTTAATATTCGGCATTCTTGTATTTTTAATTATTTTTTAAATCGAATAAAAAGCCCCTTTTCCCTTTCGCAACAATCATTCTCCCCCAACCCTAAATATTCGACAACCTAATCTCATATTCTTCATCTTCGTTCGCCATCGTCACAAGCATTCCAGTTCGTTCGCCATCATGGGCTTCTTCTACAATGAGTATGTGTTTCACCGTTGTGGGTTCATCTCCTTTCATTATCACTGTTGTACATCAATCGATTGTCGTCGTGCTCGTCTTCGCCATCTTCTTGTCGGTTGCTTAGCCTTAGTCTTTGACTCCGGCTTCCCCTCCCACCAACGACAGTTAGTTCTCTTTCTTTATGTTTTATTTTGTATTTTTGTTCCAGATCTGTATGGAATGCTTTGATCTCTGGCATTTGTTCATTTTGTTTGGTTATTCTTCGTTTTCTGAGGAGTTTTGGTTTCTGAGTTTACTAAAATTGTGAAAATGTTGTTTCAGTTTACGTTTATGAACTTGGTCTTAACCTACTACTCAAATCTTAATTTATTTCACATTTTCTTCTAAGTTTTGTGTGTGTTGTTCAATCTTTTGGTGGATCTATTTTCGTATTTTTGTCAAAGGTCATTGACATCAATCCGAGGACCAATGTCAAGAAATTGCTCCTAGATTTCTGAATGAACATTTAATTGAAATCTTTGAGATGAGATTTGACAGGGGCATACATAGACCAAGAGATAACTTATATCTTAATGTTGGTTGCATCGACACTTTACATATCTCATCCACAATGTTGATTTATCCCAAAGCTTCTAAAAGAATCTATATCAAAAAAAGCATTTGAAGAATCAACCTCTTTTTGATGGATCTAAGGGGAAGGGAATTTAGTTAGAAATGAAAATGGGTTTTGAGGGAATTGGATTCTGTTGCATGTTGTAGTGTTCCTTTGGAGTTTTTGTTTTGGTATTATTTATGATGATGTTGATGAGTCTGTTGATGCTCTTACATTTCTATGTACAGTGTCCTAATTTTGAATGAGATTTGTGAGATGGAGACTGTTAACTAAATATTTTTTTTTTTCAAGTTTTTGAAATGGAGAGGGAAGAATATATATAAAAGTTAAATTGTGATTTAATAAATGTCACATAGGGATTGGTTCAAAGGTCAAAGTTTTAGGCAGTGTTGTGTGCTACCGTTGGTGTGACCTTCGTTTTTTTTTTACATCCCTTGGCATTGGCTTGTTGTATATGTTATAAATGTAGTCCCTAATTAGCTAGGGGAGAAGATGGGCGAAGGGTGGAAGAAGATGGGAAAAGGCTAGATCTAAGTTTGACCAAACATGTTCAACTTATATATACAGGGTATGTTAGCTATAAAGAAGTTATTCATTGGGCCCTTCCTATTCTTGCTTAACCTAATTTGGTTACTAAGTTGGACTAAGCATTAGAACTTCCAGACTTTTATGTAACTTTAGAAGTTTTGACAGGGATACTCACTCGTTCCAAATTTTTTAAGATTGTAATTAACTGTCGAGTTTGAGCTAATGAAATTAGTTATGCTCCATTGAAGTTCTGATAGTAGAAGTTCTATATTCTAGATGTACAATTGCAATTCTAAGCTAAAACTGTATTTCTGATCTAATTTACGGAGGGACTCTAACTTAATTCTTTGAATGAGGATCAACAAAATTGATAATGTCCAGAGCAAGCCAAACCAAAGTTGATCTATACTTTTTCCCACTCGTTAGTGTGATCTCATGACTTGGCGATGAGCCTTTAGTAGATAGTGACCAGGTTCTGTCATCCTATTACAATCCTTCTAAAATATAACATTTTTCTAGATATGTCTTTTCTCTCGATGTGTATGTTGGTTTGAGATTCTTGGCAAAATGTTACACAACTCAAAATTTACTTTTGAAATCTTCTCTGATATGTATGTTGGTTTGAGATTCTTGGCAATAACTTGGTGATTTACTTGGTAGAGTTTTTTAGTCTTTCTCTTGTTAGTTTCATCTGTCAACCATGTTTCTAATCCACTCATGATAAGTTGAGTTATGCATTTACATTTCTTATACTGAAGCATGAAGTTGTTGTTGTATCATCTGAGAATTGCATTACTTTTTGTAACTTGTCCCCCCAAAATAAATTACCAAAAATTTCATTGACCCCTTTCTTCATTTTTTGTTTTGTTATTAAGTTGGAAGCTTCGTTGTTGTTTTACATCATTCAATTCAAACAACATAGATAGGGAAAGAAAGAATGAGAAAGAAAGACAAAGTGTGTGTGAGAAGCTTATTTCTTTTTGGTGATTTGTGAAAAAATGTATTTTCTTAGAATAGATTTCGGGTACCCAATTGGCTATTTTAAAGTAATGCTTATGGTTAGTTTGAAATTTAAGGACAACCTATTGTTATTTTAGTTGTGTTTATTTTTATCATCATTTTTGGATGAGTGATTGAATCTAAGGGTTATTCTAATTTTTATTCCCATGTGCTCACCCCCAAAATCTTAGTGGATTTCTTTGAAGGGATGAGACATGACAATGTTGGGACAAAAAGCGGCTATGGTAAGTTTCATAAATAAGTTAAGCTACCATGAGATATTTTTCTATTTGTATTTTTGGCTTTTAGTTTGTAATATCATATTGTTAATATATTATGATTTTAAGAAAACTATATATAAAAACTTTACCCGATTAACTTTAGTTTTTTCTGTGATTATCCTAGTAAATTAGTGTAGATATTTATGAATATGAACTCATGCTCAAATGTCATAGAGGTGAATATGAGTTCTTGGGTGTTTAATTTTCTTCTTATGCTATTGTTCTTGATTTTTTTTTTTTTTTGGTTGTTTTTTTAGATTCACTGAAGAAGCCATTAGTGGAAACCATTGAGATAGATGACTATGGTAGAATTGTAGCAATTCTCCACAACAGGTTTTTCCTTTGTACTTCTTTGATTAGTGTTTCTTCTTTACTTTGATGTGTGCGTAAAACTTTTTGTTTATTTTGGATCTAGTTAATGTGCTTTTCAATTTCAATTTAAAGAAGGGACTTGTTTATAGGTCTTAAGAAGTGTTTTAAGTTAATTAAGTTTGAATATTGTAGCTAGATGATTGTGAAATTGATGATATTATTAGTTATATTGTTTGGGTATATTACTAACTGTTTATTCTTTTTGTGGTTCATTTGGAGTCTAGGGGTTTGAAAGATTCATGATCACTGTTCTTTAGTCTTTTATTACTTAATTGTACCAAAAGGTTAGATTGTGGAAGAACTTTGTTGCAAATTAATTTTTTTTGAAAGTCCTGGAGGGAAAAATTTAAAACTAGTTTATATTTTTTCTATTTACAAACTTCTACCATTTAAGGTTAATGGTGACAATCTTAATTGATTTTTATGTCAATATCGTAGCTATTGCGATATGGAAAGTTTCAGGCATGAAGATCAATCGGTTGATGATAAGAAGAAGAAGAGCATGAATTAGAAGTTGGATTCTTTATTTTGTTTAACAATTTTTCTTATCTTTGTAAAGTAAATGTAGTTTGTATATATATTTTTTTGATATGTAATATACTTCTTTTAATACATACTTTATATTTTATTAATTAAAGTTAAGTTGGTAAGATTACTTGTGTAAAAATATATTAGTATTGAGATTTTATTGTACAAATTAAAATTTGCAAAATATTAATATTTTTTGGTAGAGCGATTGAGGTAAACAACAATTTTTTTTCTTAAATTACGAACAAAACAATGACGGGCAATGCCCGTCATTAAAAAATCCGTCATTAAAAGTGTCATTATGATGATACTTTTTAATGACGATTAAAGACTTTAATGACGGGCATTGCCCGTCATTAAATATATCTGTCATTATATGTTACAATGGCGGTCGCTTTTTAATGACGGGCAATGCCCGTCATTAAAAACCGCCCGTCATTGTAACATATAATGACACTCGCATAGATGATGAGTAGCGCTCGTCATCAAAACCCTTTAATGACGGGCAATGCTCGTCATTAAAACCCTTTTTTCTTCTAGTGTTATAATATAATCTATCATGCAAACTATATATTATAACTCTTATAATATAAATGATGCATGAAATGTTTAACCTAAGTTGGGATTTTAAATCTATATGACATACACTATGCACATAGAATTTAATTGAATCATACATCTCATGCATAAAATAATTAAATAGTAAAATTGACCGGTTTTTGGCACCTAGGGGTAATTATTTAATTAAATAACATTAATATAACATTTATATTAATATTATTTAATAAAATAATTAAAATAAAAATAAAATACATTTTACATTTTACATTTTAAATGAAATAAATAAAACGAAAAAAAAACTGTTGCCCCACGAAGCAACTCACGCCCACGTTGCGAAATTGCCTCGCGAACTGCCCACTATCGCGTGCGGCGTTGCAGCAACGCTGCGGCGCTTGCAATCTTTCGCCGCTTCAGCCACGCCCGCGTGCTCCACGCCGTGGCGTTTGTTGCGTGTAATTATAGATAATGCAATATCGCAGTGTACGGGTCAAGTTTTAGTATAGTGATTTATGAGTCCAAGTATCGTCCTCGGGAATGGGTTTCTAGATTAATTAATTACTAAGATACTGATTCTCAATTTTAGCTAAAGAAACATAACATGGATATTTGGTTGAAAGTAAAGACAAGTAACAAACAAACATGTGGAGACACGAATTGATAGAATTGAGGGAAGTAATTATACAAGTTAATCACTCAATTAACACATGCAATGAACCAATGAGATGAATTTATAAACAAGAAGTAAAATACTCAAGAAAATCTCTCGTTCTTAGTGAGCCTCACACATGCAATAAAATCCATAGTCTCCATATGAACCTACAACATGCATGGCATTAAGCAACTTCTTTATGCGTTTCCCTAAAATTTCTAGGTCATTCTCATGCCAGATTTCTAAAGGTTTTGACAATTTTGATCTAATTTAAGCTTTATCTCTCGAGTCCACTTAAATCAACAAATTAAGAAGTAAAGAACGAATTGCCAAAAATAAGGACAAAACATGTTTCATTATATAGCAAGAAAGTCATAACAAGTAAATCAAATCCTAACTACAATGTTTAGCTACTCTAAATCACATGAAAATCAAACTAAACAAGTAGAAAACATCTTAGAACGCTATTACAAATTGAAAGAAAAGGAAATTAAACTTATGTGTCGATGCCGGTCCTTCGTCTCCGAGCTCCTGTCTTCGATCTCGAACCTCCACGAATGCTTTGGCTCCAAAAAACGCTCTTTTCTCTCTTCTTACAAAGTGTATTTCGAAATTAAGGTGGAAAATCTACCAAATTTGGCCCCCTTTACACAATTGCATAATGATATATTTATAGGTTCAATCGGTGCAGCGTTGCAACGTTGTACCCTAGGCGGCTGGCAAATATGGAAATAATCGGCAGCGTTGCAACGCCGCTTCCCTAACGTGCGCGCTCCTTATCGAAATGGCGTTGTCACGCAGCGCAAGAGCGCGGTAACGCGCGCGTTATCTGATCCTTCATGTGCGCTTCCTTATCGAGATAGCGTTGCGACGTGCTAGGCAGCGTTGCAACGCTATCGCCTGGAGTCTTTAAAGCCTCTAAGCAGCAATCACGGCGTTGCAACGCTAAGCTTGGCATTGCAACGCTAAGCTTGGCATTGCAACGCAATCACCTCGGGTCTACTAGCTTGGATTGATCTTTCTACTTCCAATTGATGTTATTTTTAGCTCTAAAAGGCCTCGTTTCGATCCTGAGTGATCCAAAATGTCTCCAAATGTCCTGTTTAAGCTCTTAACATGTAATTGAGTGATTAAACCAAATAAAAGCTCTGAAATTATCATAAAACTAGCAATTATTAAGCATAAGGATAACACATTTTAAGTGCTATCAAACACCCCCAAACTTAGACTTTTGCTAGTCCCGAGCAAAAACAGAATTAAACATCAGATTGTTCTTAAACATATATTTGATTCAAGCCTAAAAATTTAAGAGAAAATCTGGTAATTACAGGAAACACTCAAACATAGCACTTCAGCAAGCAATTTAAAACTTTTCCTAAGTGTTCCTACGTGTGTGTGTGATTAGCCTATGTTCCCTTTATTTTTACTAAGCTCGGATCAACTTTATTAGGCTCTCCATTCAACTTCCCCCTACACTGGTCATAATTACTAATCTTTTAGTCTCCCCACATTCAAGAATTAAATAACTCTACTCAGTACTTACTCACTTTTTTTTTTCAAATTTTTCTATTTTCTTTTTTTTTGCAAGCAGGATGTGAGCTTTCACACATCCATCCACTGCAGGGACCCTTACCTAGAGCACTCGCTCAATGAGTAGCCTAACTGATCACAATGAAGGTAACTCTTTTTGCCCTCACGATTTTTTTTCTTTAACAAACAAATAAAAAAGCCAACTAATTCACATATTATACAGGTCATGCACTTCATATTTTCATTCACCCTATCCTTCAGTTTAACTCTCAAATCAGTTCTCAGACCTATCGAGGTGATATCAAACTTCTAAACCTAATAACTTTATTCTAAGCATTTCAAAACTACAGGAACACAGACTATGTGCATAATGGTGCAGGAAAAACTCAAGAAAATTTTTAAATTAACTCAAATTCATATCATGCTCTCAAGTTTCAGAAGAATCACAAAGATTTTCAATTAATTCTCATCCTAGGCTATCATAATCATACTTATGCAAAGATCAATCAACAATTCAACACATACTCAGGATAGTCACAACAAATAAACATCCCACCCCCAAACTTAAACTAAACATTGTCCCCAATGTTTGCAGAAATAAGCAAAAATTAAGTATAAGGGTAAGAGTGAACAATACTGTCCTGAGTTATGGAGATCTTTCTGAGTTCCTTGGATAGCCAAAGCATGTGTGCTGGAGTTCCTCATAACGGGAGCATGAATTTCCAACGAATGATGACATCATCACTGTAACACCCCAGAACGTTAAGTACCTTTTAAATTTGTGTTTTAGTCTAATTCCTTAGAATTTAAATTAATTAGACTTTGAAGTTACAATTTTCAAGATAATATAATGTTATTTGAGAATTTTGGCTAGTTAGAGACCTTTCGAAAGAAATTAAATGAGCTCAATGGCATTTAAGTTGTTGTGGTTAAGGAGATGGGCATTTTTGTAGTTAGAAGTTAAAAGGAGGGCATTTTGGTAATTTTGGCTTAAAGAAAGAGGTTAGGGTTTTCCTTCATTTGGAGGCACGTTGTTCGAGGACCACCTTGATCCTCCTTCTCTTCTCCGTCCAGTCGTACGACAAAAGAAGAAGCCGCTGGAGGTTCTCAGACCAGCCGCCGACGACACCTAGTGGCGCGCGAAGCCGTCCGTGTCTCAGCCCTCCGCTTCTCTGCTCGTCCGGCCAGTTGCTGCACGTCGAAGGTCACGCCACCGTGAGAAGCGTTGCAGAGGGGTTGTCCACGTAAAGTCGTCCCGATGTCAGTGAGTGTCACCGTGAAGGGTCGGCTACTCGCCAGTTCTTCCGTCGAGCTTGAGCGCGCCACTCTCCATCACCACAATGCGCGGTGGTTGAAGCTACTTGCGCGCGCTGCTGCGAGATGTCGAACTTCGCGGGGCTGCAAGCCACGGATCGGTTTATCATCTCGGTTGGTCGGTTCATCACTTTTCCGATCGGTTTTGAGAGAAAAAGAGGTCGGTTTTGGATAGATCGGCTCACGGCGTTCCCGGATCGATGTCCACGGCGGTGCGCGCGCGTTTTTCTTTACACCACCATTGCCGCCACGCATTGCGCCGTGCTCGACCACCACGCACCTTCGCCGGGCTCGCTCGTCCACCTGTTTTGACCTCCCGAGTTCGTTTTAAGCGTCCGTTTGTGGTAATTTAGCCTAACTTTAATTGAATTCAAAATAAGTGCCTAATTATGTAAGTTAATTAAAGAATTAATGAACGTGATTTAGGGGATTCGACTATCGAGCATGACTAAGCGAAACTTTGAGCTAGGAGCGGAATGTAAAGAGTTTTGAGCTAAGGTAAGGGATTTTCTCTGAACGATCTTAAAAAGGGAAGTGAATACGATTTCTGAAATATGTAATTGTTTTAAAGGATGAAAATTGAAGAATTATTGCAAAGGTGAATTTCCAAAACTCCTGCTTAGGGCTTGAACTTAGAAACGAATATTTCAAAGGGTTTCAGAGAATCTCGAGTGAATGATTTTCAAAAGGTTTAGTAAGGGACACAGTGCTTAGAACTTTTAATGGGAATAATCAAAATGATTTTCATGATTTTATGCGAAATAGTTCATATTTTTCACATGAAAATCCACAGAGATATTATTTTGAGAATACGTGATATTTTATGTGCAAATACTTGATGTATTATGTGAAAATGAATCATTATTTTATGTGAAAGTATTCTCGTATGTTATGTGAAAGGATCCCATTATTTCATGTGAGAATAGGACGATGAGTGTGTATGAGAATGTTTCATGTTTATTACAAAGTATGATCTTTCATCCCGTCCATGAGGAAGTATGAATGATGTGTTTATGATGATGTTTGTGATATGTACACCATGATTATGAGACCAAGGGACCTTATGCATGTTTTGTATGTCACGAAATGAATTAACGAATAGTGTGGACATTGGTTATCCCGAGATCATTGAAATGACTTAGGATGACCAATCGGCCTCACAATTATCTGAATGTGACCATGGATTAAAGACTGCAAATTATATGAAACGACCATGGATTAAAGACTCACAGCAATTATATGAAACGACCATGGATTAAAGACTGGGCAATTATCCACGAAACGACCATGGATTAAAGACACGGCAATTATCTCGAAAACGACCATGGATTAAAGACACGGCAATTATATGACGACCATGGATTAAAGACACGGCAATTAAATGAATGACCATGGATTAAAGACACAGCAATTATATGAATAAACCATGGATTAAAGACACGGCAATTATATGAAGCGACCATGGATTAAAGACACGGCATGCAAATGAATAAGCGATCATGGATTAAAGGCTCGACAATTAAATATGCGACCATGGATTAAAGACCTGGCAACTCTAGAAAGTTTTAGATCCCATCTATGCATGTAACGAATGAGTTTAGAGATCATGATTGTATGTGTATGCATATCCCGACCCCCCACTTACTGGGTATTTTATAATACTCATCCCTCTACCTTTGTTGTGTCTTTCTTTGTTTTAAAATGTTTTCGGTAGAGACGAGAGCATACCAAGGCGAGTGGCATGGATGCGCTCTGAAGAAGCCATGAACCAAGTCATGAATTCCGCATCCGTGATTTAGAAAGAATTTTAAAAGATTATGGTCTTCCGCTTATGTAGTATGCTGAGTTTTGAAACTAGAGGCGAATTTAATGATATTTCTTGTAAACGCGTTTTGTATTTCTATGGGATCCCAAATTAAATTGATTTTTATTTATCAACTTTTATTTGTTTTAAGCTCGATTAAAGCCGCGAATGCATGCATGAGTAGTAATGTCCCTAGGAATTTATGTTGTAAAAGTAGGGGCGTTACGGTTGGTATCGAGCCCAAGGTTATAGGTCTTGTAGACTCGCTACTACAGAGTAAGCAACAAATATCCATGGCTAAGTAGCAACTCCAATCACCGCTAGGTATGCCTTCGAACTAAAAGTCTTATTTGTTCATGAAAAGAGAATTTAGTATTCTATGAGAAAATAATTTTTATATAAAAAAATCGAGTTTGATGAATTTCCAAACTAAGAAAGAATGAGAATGTATGAGCTAAACTATATGTCTATGAAAAGGAAATGCATAAATGAAATGCTTATATGTGAATCTATATGCGTATATGTCATAGAGTTGGCGTGATCTTACGCCAGAAAGGAAAGAAAACACATGTGATCTCTACTATTGATGATAGAAAGGAAAATGTTTTAGTTAAGAATGTTTACGCTAAAAATGAAGTTTTATAGCCATAAAACACATGTTGTGGATTATTAAAAGGTCCGCTTTGACAAAGGGAGTGAAGAGTAAGACTTGAGAGGTTAGAGTGTTAAAGTTTGCTGAGAAACTGGATTACTTAGGTATAGTTTTCAATAATAAAAGTTAAGACTACTCATGAGAAGTTCAAAGTTTCAATGTGTTCGGTAAGAGGTCGGGGATCTCATTCATTCATGCTAGATCAATTAGATAGAAAGGTATGAGATTTAGTAAACGTACCACCTTGGAGTTATCGACCTGGTTGGTTCCTAAATAAAGCCCTTCACCTTCAAGTGAATACGTAAGTATGGTATTCAAGGAGTTCAAAAGTAAAGAGAGCAAAGATGTTTTAAAATGGACTCGAGCTTTAAAGGGAAGGATAGATTGTTAATGTTGGAGCAAAAAATTTAATTCTTCAAAATACTTGAAACACTTCGATTTTATTTAGACCTTTGCTCTGAGGGAGAAACCACAGAGGTATACACGACTAATGTGTTACTACAGTTAGGCATGATACGAAGTTTCAAAAGCGGTTCCATAAACTAAATAGACTTAATAAAGTCAAGTATAAAGAAGAAAAGTAAGGAGTTAGAGTTTTAGTTTGAGAACACAAGAGAATTGATTGTCGGGACTTCAGAACCTTGCCACAAATTTCTACCTGTGGGACTAAACGTATGTGTACAACTTGAAAGAGATAACATGTAATGTTACCCTTGAACTCTTTTGTAGTAAAGTTTCCTTTTTCCCAACCAGAGGGTTAAGGAGAGAGGATTCAGTTAATAGAGGGAAATGCTTTGAATCTCTTCTTCGCTATATAGCAGTCAAGCTGAGGAACTTCTTTCGATTAGTAAAGTGTATAGTGATAGTGGTCGAGCGACCATTAGAAACATGTAACTATAAGGTTCCTTTAGTAAAGGCTATGTTGATGATTTCTTAAGAGAGGTTTTAGTGAATTTGACATTATAGCCAAACGAGTGCAAATAGTTGAGAAAGTCCTTAATCTTACTAAAAGAAGAAGGCCAAGCTTAAGGAGAGTAAGCACGAGAATCAATGCGTTAGTGGTAAATAAGAAAGGTTTTATCTTTTAAAGTTACCCCTAACACAAGAGACAGAACTTAATTATGGAATTAAAAGTAGAGAAAACATGATAATTTCTAATACTCCTTCACCAAGATGCTCCAATAAAGTGAAAGAACTCAAGTCATAGGTGCATGACCTTCCATGTAAGAGTTGATAGTAGTTTATCATGCATAAGGAGTAATAGGAGGTTGCGTAAAGGAGAAAGGTGTATTCTTGTGCTCGTGCATGAGAGATGAGAAGTGGAGACAGTTGTTGCTAAGGATAAATCTCTCCGTTTTGAATGAACGACCTATTCCACCAAAGATCACGAGGAGCATAGTGTTCCTTAAGATGATTTTGGAGTCGAGTTAGCGCCTGTCATAAACCGAGGATTAGATATCCGAGACGACTTCAAATCACTTTTGAACATCATGAAAATTATAGAGTTTCGACTTAAGTAACCCTAATGTTGATAGACTTGATGGATTTAGCGCTCAAGAAAAGAGTAAAACAACTTTATTGTACATAAGTTACTAGAGATGCTTGGTTTAGCCCAGTCTAAGAGGAGATATAGAAAGTACTTTAGAAACGATTAGTTTAGGCATAAGGAGGAAGAGTAAGCCCTAGTAGGTGAAAGTAGTCGAAAGGTCACTAAGGAGTTAAGGGCTTAAGTAAACTTCAAAAGAGAAGCATAATAAAAGTTGTTAAGCTAGGAAAAGCGGGTATGTGACCTCGGGTGTTCGATGTTAGAAGGAAATGTCCGAGTTCGGGATGTAAGGCTTAAAGGAAACTTTGTCAAGATAAGACTCACTTGCTTGCGCGTTATCAAAGGGGTAGTTTGGACAAAGAGAAGGAAAGAGTAGACATTACGAGGTGAAAGTCTTTCAAGAGACCTTGAACAACTAAGTTCGCAGTAGAACCTTAACAGAGAGGAATATTGTAGTTCTTGAAAAGTTCAAAGTCTAGAGTATTGAATGAACCATTCGTATTCGAAGTTGAGCGTTAGGGTTTCATGACAAAAGAGTCGAGCAGTTAAGAAGTGTAGAGGATACGCTTAGAAAGTATCCGACCACTGTTAGTGTTAAGAAAAATTCATTATATTCGAACGATCACTGAGCGTGATATATAAGGAGTTGGAAGGTAATGGGAGAATGAGCTTTAAAAGACTAGATTCATGTTCATGAGATCGCTTAGTACCAGAAATTGTTATCGGTGAGAGTTATATTAGGAGGGTGATACGAATGAGTGTCCCGTTGTACCTTAGGCCGAGAAAAGGTTAAAAGAGATAGAGTAATGAGTTGTATCTTGAATAACTTGCTTTAAAAGGTTCATTCTAATTCCTAGAATTTGCGATGAAAATTTTGCCACTTAATGCGATAACCCATAATTATTTGGACTTTAAAGTAAGGTGAGTCGGGAGGACTTAGTTACACTCTTTTAAAGTTTGTGTTAAGATTAAATTCATAACTTTGATTGTTAGATTTCCTTGCCTTTAAAGAATTCTTGTTTACTGACTAAAGAAATTGTGTTTCATTCAGATTTTGTTGTTCAACATTCCTATGTATTGTGTGTTCGAACTCAATTAAATCTTGAAATGAAGTTTGGAGGCGTGATCTGGTTGGTTGTCAGGTTGTAGAAGTGCATTTCTATCAAACGGTGTTAGAAAATTTTGGTTTTGTTGTAGTTCTGCAGTTATCTTTGCCAAAATTTTGAGGCATTCTTGTAATAAGAATGACGAGTTGTCTGAGAACATTTCATGTGTCACGACAACCAAATAAGACCTAAGTTTGAGTTACTCCCGCCATGGCCTAAGACTTTCAACGAGTTATTGATTGCATTGGAAAGTCCAAAAGTTAACTAAATGCACGCATTGAGATCGCCAACTGCAGCGTTTGCTAAAAGGTCGTTGAGAGTAGCGAAAGGTTAACCATTAATGTGAAGAGTCTCGAGCAACAGCAGAAAGTTGTTAACTATATCCTCGAAGTCACATCTCTGAGAAAGGTGTTGAAGTTATGGAAACGATGGTCGAGTCGGAATGATCTAGTCATGTCTTGAAATGAATGCTAGTAAATTTGGTACAACAAACCTTGAGGAGGATTTTGATACTCAACAACAATGTAATGGTTTTAGCAAAGAGCTCCCTTACTCAAGTCACAAAAGCAGGAAGAAACTAATAAAAGGACTAGAGAAGGAATTACGAGCTAAATATCCCGAGAGTTATCTTAGAATTCAAGTGGAACTTTCCAAGTGTAGAATCCGAGTCAAGGGCACTTTCGATTATGTAGGCTTGATGAGAAGAATTCTTGTGAAGAGAATGAGCTCAAGTTAAAGTTACGAGACTGTTGGGTAATAAGTGTATGCGCTAAGATGTGATACTTGAGGAACAACTAGTGCTAATTCTTGCATAAGGACCGAAGACTCGTCGTAGCTAAGTGGAGCAGGTGTGAGCAAGCTTTCCCAAAGTATTACAAGATTAGAAACTTTCGAGGACGAAAGTTCTAAAGGAGGGAAGATTGTAACACCCCAGAACGTTAAGTACCTTTTAAATTTGTGTTTTAGTCTAATTCCTTAGAATTTAAATTAATTAGACTTTGAAGTTACAATTTTCAAGATAATATAATGTTATTTGAGAATTTTGGCTAGTTAGAGACCTTTCGAAAGAAATTAAATGAGCTCAATGGCATTTAAGTTGTTGTGTAGTTAAGGAGATGGGCATTTTTGTAGTTAGAAGTTAAAAGGAGGGCATTTTGGTAATTTTGGCTTAAAGAAAGAGGTTAGGGTTTTCCTTCATTTGGAGGCACGTTGTTCGAGGACCACCTTGATCCTCCTTCTCTTCTCCGCCGATCGATCGTGCGACAAAGAAGAAAGCGCTGGAGGTTCTCGGACCACCGCGACGACGACACTTTAGTGGCGCGCGGCCGTCCGTGTCTCGACCCTCCGCCTCGCTCTGCTGCTCGTCCGGCCGATTCTTTGCGCGTCGAAGGTCACGCCACCGTGAGAAGCGTTGCGGAGGGGTTGTCCACGTAAAGTCGTCCGATGTCGGTGAGTGTCACCGTGAAGGGTGGCTACTACTATCGCCGATTCTTTACGTCGAGCTTGGCCGCGCACTTCTCCATCACCACGGTGCGCCGGTGGTTGAAGCTGCTGCACGCGCTGCTGCGGAGATGTCGAACTCGCCGGGATCGCAAGCCACCGAATCGGTTTATCATCTCGGTTCGGTCGGTTCATCACTTTTCCGATCGGTTTTGGAGAAAAAAGGTCGGTTTTGGATAGATCGGCTCACGGCGTTCCCGAATCGATGTCCACCTGCCGTGCACGCGCGCGTTTCCGACCCACCACGCAGCGCCACACGCGCCGCCGTGCTCGACCACCAGCCACGCGCTCGCCGGGCTGCTCTCGGTCCACTGTTTTGACCTCCCGAGTTCGTTTTAAGCGTCCGTTTGTGGTAATTTAGCTAACTTTAATTGAATTCAAAATAAGTGCCTAATTATGTAAGTTAATTAAAGAATTAATGAACGTGATTTAGGGGATTCGACTATCGAGCATGACTAAGCGAAACTTTGAGCTAGGAGCGGAATGTAAAGAGTTTCGAGCTAAGGTAAGGGATTTTCTCTGAACGATCTTAAAAGGGAAGTGAATACGATTTCTGAAATATGTAATTGTTTTAAAGGATGAAAATTGAAGAATTATTGCAAAGGTGAATTTCCAAAACTCCTGCTAGGGCTTGAACTTAGAAACGAATATTTCAAAGGGTTTCAGAGAATCTCGAGTGAATGATTTTCAAAAGGTTTAGTAAGGGACTGGTGCCGAACTTTTAATGGGAGTGGCGAAAATGATTTTCATGATTTTATGCGAAATAGTTCATATTTTTCACATGAAAATCCACGGATATTATTTTGAGAATACGTGATATTTTATGTGCAAATACTTGATGTATTATGTGAAAATGAATCATTATTTTATGTGAAAGTATTCTCGTATGTTATGTGAAAGGATCCCATTATTTCATGTGAGAATAGGACGATGAGTGTGTATGAGAATGTTTCATGTTTATTACAAAAGTATGATCTTTCATCCTGTCCATGAGGAAGTATGAATGATGTGTTTATGATGATGTTTGTGATATGTACACCATGATTATGAGGTGAAGGGACCTTATGCATGTTTTGTATGTCACGAAATGAATTAACGAATAGTGTGGACATTGGTTATCCTGAGATCGCTGAAATGACTTAGGATGACCAGTCGGCCTCACAATTATCTGAACAGCCATGGATTAAAGACCTGGCAATTATATGAACAGCCATGGATTAAAGACCTGGCAATTATCTGAACAGCCATGGATTAAAGACCTGGCAATTATCTGAACAGCCATGGATTAAAGACCTGGCAATTATATGACAACCATGGATTAAAGACCTGGCAATTAAATGAACAGCCATGGATTAAAGACCTGGCAATTATATGAACAGCCATGGATTAAAGACCTGGCAATTATATGAGCAGCCATGGATTAAAGACCTGGCAACTGAATAAGCAGTCATGGATTAAAGGCCTGACAATTAAATATGCAGCCATGGATTAAAGACCTGGCAACTCTAGAAAGTTTTAGATCCCATCTATGCATGTAACGAATGAGTTTAGAGATCATGATTGTATGTGTATGCATATCCCGACCCCCCACTTACTGGGTATTTTATAATACTCATCCCTCTACCTTTGTTGTGTCTTTCTTTGTTTTAAAATGTTTTCGGTGAGGCGAGAGCATACCAGGCGAGTGGCATGGATGCGCTCTGAAGCCATGGGAACCAAGTCATGAATTCGCATCCGTGATTTAGAAAGAATTTTAAAAGATTATGGTCTTCCGCTTATGTAGTATGAGTTTTGAAACTAGAGGCGAATTTAATGATATTTCTTGTAAACGTTTTGTATTTCTATGGGATCCCAAATTAAATTGATTTTTATTTATCAACTTTTATTTGTTTTAAGCTCAGTTAAGGCCGCGAATGCATGCATGAGTAGTAATGTCCCTAGGAATTTATGTTGTAAAAGTAGGGGCGTTACAATCACAACCTACAAAGCAAAACAAACAAACTAGTAAATAAACTAAGAACTGAAAAACAACTAGAACAAACTAAAGACAGAAAACAACAAAAATAAGTAAAGCTTGGGTTGCCTCCCAAGAAGCGCTTTGTTTAATGTCTTTAGCTAGACTATACTCCCTCAAGGTGTTTCTTTCCTTGCTTGCAGTGCCTGGAGTGATGTGTTCATTTGGAAAATCTGGGTCTCTAGGTTCTTTATTGCAGCTTCATGACTTGTCACTATACCAGATAGACTGGTGACTACATTTTCCAGCTGGTTGGACTGACTTCTGGATTCAGTTATGAAAGTGTGCAATGTGTCTTCCAGAGAGGGTTTCCTTTCTGATGTAGAAGCATGCCCTCATCCAGTTGATTTAATCCAATCATCGCTTAGATCATCATTTTTGTAGGCCACCGTAATCGGGCGGTTGACATTTCCTCGAGGAGGCACGTGCTTACAGCACGATCTTTGCCATGAAAGCCCCTCCAGCAGTGGCGTCCAGAATGGTCCTGGTCTTACCTTCCAGTCCATTATAAAATAATTGTACCTAGAGTCAATCTGGGTAGCCATGTTGTGGGCACCTCCTGAGCATGTCCTTATACCTTTTCCATGCCTCGAATAGCTGCTCTCCCTCCTGCTGCCTGAATGTTCTAATCTCTGTCCTTAACTTTGCAGCCTTCACAGGTGGAAAGAATTTGGTCATGAAGGCTTGGGCCAACTCCTCCCAAGAAGTGATACTACCACGAGGAAGAGACCTAGCCATTCTTTGGCTCTACCACAAAGAGAAAGAAAAGAAAGAGACGTGGCGAATACTATCGTGAAGATACCATTCATTTTAAATGTACCATAGATTTCTAAGAAATTTTGAAGATGAGAGTTAGGATCTTCTGTGGCTAAGCCTCTGAAACCACCTTCCCTAACCATTTGTATCAGCCCTGTCTTAAGTTCAAAATTATTAGCATTTATAGGGGCATGGACTATTCCAACCTGCTCAGAATTAAATACACGTTGGAAATACTCCCTGATAGGTTTAGGGTTATTGATGAGCTCCTGATCAGCCATAGTATGAGTTTCTGCTTTTCCTTCCATTAGGAGTCTCCTACAGGTCCTTTCGATCTCAAGGTCAAAAGGGTGCAAGTCTACAGCTCTCCCCTTGGGCATACACCTAGAGGAACAAAAAGAAAGAAATTAGACAAAAACACAAAAGGAACTAGAAAATAAAACAAAAAATAAAGACATGAAATATAAAACTTGGGTTGCCTCCCAAGAAGCGCTTTCTTTAACGTCTTTAGCTAGACGGTGACTTATCAGGGCACATAAAATTGCTCATATTTCTTTGGGCCCTTCTTGCTTGAATCGATATAGCCTTCTAAGTCTAAAAGGCTATCCTGTTTTTCTTGAGCACCAGAGGTGGAATTATTTTTGGTATTTTCGTTTAGTGAAATGAAAGAACTGAAATTAAGACAAGACTCGTGAGTACAAGACAAATGGTTATAAAAAATAGAGGAAATTTCTGGGGATAAAAGGAAAGAAGACTTCTCAGTCTCTAACTCTATCACCTGGATTTCCCCTGTGGAACTAAGTGTATCACCACTGCCTTCCTCACTAACCTGATCATGGTGTGCCTCAGTCTCCCCCAAACTATCCTCATTATCATAGGAACAGCTCCTCCTAGGTGGCATCTCCTGAGTGGTAAGGATAAGAAATTGTTCCTGTAAGACCTTAAGGGAAATTACTAACTGATTAAGATACTGGGCTCTATCCTGCACTATTTCCCAAAGTCTTACCAACTCAGCTTCTAACCTATTCAACCTTTCGAATTCATCATGAACCAAATTTTTAATTTTCAATTCTAAGGTATATTCCATCAATTGGTCCACAAGAGAAGATTTTTCATTAGATTGGTTAAGGTACGAAATATTATGGTTTCAAGTGCCTAAATAACTACCATCATAAGCATTTTCATCAACTAGTGAAAATTAGACACATGGTGTTCAGATAAATCATGATGCACATACCTAGGGTCCTGAGAGGGGCAATAGAATGGTGGAAACACAAAATCATGCCAAGTCATACTAAAAAGAATCAGAAGTTCACACCAAGACTTATACAATAGCAGCACAACCAAAAACAGGGTACAAAGACTCAAAAAACACACAAAACGCAAATAAAACAAACAAGGAAACAAACAAACATAACATACAAACAAGCACACAAAGAACTAATAAGGAAAAAAAACACACAAACAAGTTTTAGTCTAAAATTTCAACTTTTCTCCTAATATTAATTAATCTAAATAATCGCCATTCCCCGGCAACGGCGCCAAAAACATGTTGCGTGTAATTATAGATAATGCAATACCGCAGTGTACGGGTCAAGTTTTAGTATAGTGATTTCTGAGTCTAAGTATCGTCCTCGGGAATGGGTTTCTAGATTAATTAATTACTGATTCTCAATTTTAGCTAAAGAAACATAACATGGATATTTAGTTGAAAGTAAAGACAAGTAACAAACAAACATGTGGAGACACGAATTGATAGAATTGAGGGAAGTGATTATACAAGTTAATTACTCAATTAACACATGCAATGAACCACTGAGATGAATTTATAAACAAGAAGTAAAATACTCAAGAAAATCTCTCGATTCTTAGTGAGCCTCACACATGCAATAAAATCCATAGTCTCCATATGAACCTACAACATGCATGGCATTAATAAACTTCTTTATGCGTTTCCCTAAGATTTCTAGGTCATTCTCATGCCAGATTTCTAAAGGTTTGGACAATTTTGATCTAATTTAAGCTTTATCTCTCGAGTCCACTTAAATCAACAAATTAAGAAGTAAAGAACGAATTGCCAAAAATAAGGACAAAACATGCTTCATTACATAGCAAGAAAGTCATAACAAGTAAATCAAATCCTAACTATAATGTTTAGCTACTCTAAATCACATGAAAATCAAACTAAACAAGTAGAAAACGTCTTAGAACGCTATTACAAATTGAAAGAAAAGGGAATTAAACTTATGTGTAGATGTCGGTCCTTCGTCTCCGAGCTCCCGTCTTCGATCTCGAACCTCCACGAATGCTTTGGCTCCAAAAAATGCTCTTTTCTCTCTTCTTACAAAGTGTATTTCGAAATTAGGGTAGAAAATCTACCAAATTTGGCCCCCTTTACACAATTGCATAATGATATATTTATAGGTTCAATCGGTGCAGAGTTGCAATGCTAAGGACAGCGTTGCAACGCCGCTACCCTAACGTGCGCGCTCCTTATCGAAATGGCGTTGCAACGCTCGTTGTGCGGTCCTTCATGTGCGTTTCCTTATCGAGATAGCGTTGCGACGCTGCTAGGCAGCATTGCAACGCTATCGCCTGGAGTCTTCAAAGCCTCTAAGCAGCAATCACGGCGTTGCAACGCCATCACCTCGGGTCTACTAGCTTGGATTGATCTTTCTACTTTCAATTGATGTTATTTTTAGCTCCAAAGGGCCTCGTTTCGATCCCGAGTGATCCAAAATGTCTCCAAATGTCTTGTTTAAGCTCTTAACGTGAAATTGAGTGATTAAACCAAATAAAAGCTCTGAAATTATCATAAAACTAGCAATTATTAAGCATAAGGATAGCACATTTTGTGTGCTATCAGCGTTACAAACGTTGTCTGCGATGCGCTGCTTTGCTTCCGCTACGCAGCGTTGAGGCGCCAATGAACATCGCTCAACGTCGTGCTTTGTCAGACAAAGAAACTCTTTTCTTTGTTTTCTTTGATTTTCGCCCGTTTTCGCTCTGATTTCTTCACAGCAACTCTTGCTACTAAAGACTCGGACTTTACATACTCGATTTACAACAAAATTGCCCAAAAACAATGGGCCTTTACATTGATCTCATCAACATAATTGTAAATCTAAAAAATGCCAAAAATCGAAACATCCATCATGCAAACCAGCATTCATCTCATGAAATTAAGGTAAAATACCCACCTAATTTTAACAAAAATAAGTGCATAACGAAGAACCATCGAAATGACTCTGATACCAATTGAAGGGAATGAAAATCCCCGCGCAGCGGAAGACGATCGAATCGTCAAGGTATCGTTACGCTACTAGAAGTTCGTTAAAACGACCTAACACTTAGATCTAAGTTAAACATACAAATAAAGGAAGAAAATTACAGCAAGAAGAACACACTTACTTGTCGTAGACAATTCTTCAAGCTTTCTTCCTTGATCACGAACACTTCGTGCTTCTCAATCTCAACGAACACTTCTCTCGAACAAAATCCGAACACCACCAACGGCCTTCTCGGTTGTTCTTCCTTTGGAAGAAGGAAAGTAGTGGGACTTTAGTTTTGGAGAGGGAGGAGAGTTTTGAGAGAATAGTTGAGAGAGTTCTCTTCTTCTGGTTAAAATTCCAAAAATGAGAGATTGCCTTATGAAACCCTTCTTGCAAAGGGTTTAAATAGTGAAAAAACATGGAGTTAAAATCTCCACATTATTACTATTTTACCACAACTATAGGTTATGCAAATCACATTTGCATAACCATATATTATAAGATATCTCATATCTAATTATACAAATCACATTTGCGTAATTGTGGATTTTATTAAATTGAATCACATCCAATTTAATTTCTCTCAATTAATTTCTCCAATTAGCCCTAATTCAACAATTAGGCTAACCTATAGTTTATTATGAATCTCATTCACATTAAACTATATATTATATCATTCATCTCTCATATAAATGACATAAATGCCCTTTGAGTGAAATTGAACACTTCAATTTCATACCAAAACATTAACCCTTCTTTTAACCCAGATTGAGCCAACCGAGGGACCTTATGGACCTACAGTGACGAGCTCCAATGATACGAGATTAACCTATCAAACTCTTTGACCCTGGTTAATCAACATTTATTAGCTACTGGTAACACTCCACTATAGCGTGAATGCACTTCCGTCGTCTGAGAATATTACGTGTCCACTAATATAACCAATGCCCATGAGTCGACCCTTCACAAGTGTCTACTTCTTGTTCCTTAAGTCCCCACTGCTCCTCTAATGAACAAAATATTGTGATGGTCCAACCATACACAACACACTTCTCGGGCCAGTGAGAAGGTGGGTGCCCGTTGTCCAAGCCCTAGAGACAGCACTTAAGGGAACAACCCCTCTAGTTTCCCTAAAAGGCGGGACGAGTGAATTCTATCTCGCGTAGTTAAGTTCCCAGCTCCCTACTTGGTCATGTCCCTGAGAAGATAGGCATATTGGGCGAGTAACTTTGACCACCCCCACCCGTGCTAGTCAAAGGACAGACCCCCGCAGACAGAAGTCCGTAACACGCTCAGGATTCAGGTCGAGTCACTAATGGTCATCTATGAAGTTATTAGTCCATACTGTCAACGGTGTTACATCAGTAGGTCTAATAATTCACGGTCCGGTCTTGTACAATCTCATTGCACAAGATGCCCCCACTTGCATGTCAACCGCATGAACGAGTCAGATCACCTTGTTTGTATCTAATACAAAGCGGGTCGCATCCACAGCGTATCCAGGATTAGGTCTCCAACCCTATCCATATACTGTAGACCGTTCGGGTCATTAACTCGAACGTGATCCTCCCTGTGTGTCCACTACACACCGTTCAAGTTTTAGTTCTCTCATAAATTCAATGACCCCGGAGCTTAGTTTATTGGAAAAGTTGTAAATATTGCGAGACATAAAATAACGAAATAAATAACTCTTATTAATTTCAAACAGTAACTTACAAACACGAGATTAGGACAAAAATCTCAACAGTTTAAAGCTTGCACAGTGAGTTCAATGACTGAGTAAATAGTTAGATAAGTTGTGAAGTTTGAGTATAAGCCAAACATTTTTATATTAAGTGCAAAATAATGAGAACATGGGTAATAAGGAATGGTTGAGCTCCAACAAAAATTGAGTGTCCGATAAACTAATATATTAGTAGCCACTATTCTATAAAGAGTATATTGTGGTTATATAGTTGCGTATTCTCTTTGGTAGAATTTTGTAACTAGAGAGCGAATCTTGGACATTGAATAAGAAGGACATTAGGATTAGAAATGACATTGATTTGTGGATTAATTTCAAAGTTCATCTTTGATCTTAAGTGAAGCATGTGATATGTTGCCCAAGTAACTGAAATTAATAAAATCAGAGGAAAGAAACCATGTCATCCCAGGAACTTCTGAAAGCGGTTGAATTGACATTTTGTCTAGAAAACGTGTTTATTTGAGCCTCATAACTTCTCTTCATGAGTTCAAGTATGGATACAATGATTTTGAAGCATTGTTTCTTGTGTGCTTAAAACTGAGTTGGTGTAGAGGGAGCACCTAACCAAGTATCATGAGATTTTCGTCGACAAAATGGTAGTCGTATAAAGACAAGTATATGGCTATTGTATGTCAATTTACACATAAACTGGGGCAGCTCCCTTTTTCCTCAGCATGAAAGTGGTTTCACCAATTGAAGCTTAAGTATCATCCTTCTAAACATGAATTATCCTTCTAAATATGTGATTGTGTGGAGCAGAAGGAAACCATATTAAGAGAAATTGACCCAAGCTTAGGCAATAAGTTTGGAGCACAAATTTTGTATTTGAAGAGGGGTCCTCCTTTTTCACAATGATCATCATGAAAGAAATTATGAATGCATTATCGGGTGAAGTATTCAAGAGGACGAATCATCCAACTTGGAAAATGCAAACCTTGCTAATGAAGCATTATGCAACTGACCTTTTTCATCCACCATTTTACCATAAATCCCAAAGTTTCGATATGGTGTTTATATGGTCATTGTAAGAGTTCTTTCGATAAATTTTATGGACTCTTATGTCAAATAACCACTCTCAATCATGTCTTAAAGTTTCAAGGCGGGAACCCAAGTCAAATTCTAGTTCAAGGTCATGCATCCATGTGTTGTATCTGTATGCGTGGTTTTCTATGATGATGTTTGCGTCCATCGTGTTTCTTTTTCTCTGTCATGTGGCGCTTGTTTATCCCTAGCCCTCGACACCTTTTTTGCTGCAGTGACGCTTGTTTATCCCTAGCCCTCAGCGTGTCTCTTTTACTTTGTCACGTGGCGCTTGTTTATCCCTAGCCCTTGACATCTCTTTGCTGCAGTGGCGCTTGTTTATTCTTGGCCCTCAGCGTGTTTTATTTTGTCATGTGGCGCTTGTTTATTCCTGGCCCATGACACCTTTTGTTGTAGTGGTGCTCGTTTATCCCTGGCCCTCAGCGTGTTTTATTTTGTCATGTGGCGTTTGTTTATCTCTGGCCCTTGATACCTTTTGTTGCAGTGGCGCTTGTTTATCTCTGGCCCTCAGCGTGTTTTATTTTGTCATGTGGCACTTGTTTATCCCTGACCCTTGACACCTTTTGATGTAGTGACGCTTGTTTATCCCTGGCCCCCAGCGTGTTTTATTTTGTCATGTGGTGCTTGTTTATCCCTGGCCTTTGACATCTTTTTGTTGCAGTGGCGCTTGTTTATCCCTGGCCCTCAGCGTGTTTTATTTTGTCATGTGGCGTTTGTTTATCACTGGACCTTAACACCTTTTGCTACAGTGGCGCTTGTTTATCCTTTGCCCTTGACACATTTTGTCGTAGTGGCGCTTGTTTATCCCTGGCCATCAACGTGTTTTATTTTGTCATGTGGCGCTTGTTTATCCCTGGCTCTCGACATCTTTTGCTGTAGTGGCGCTTGTTTATCCCTGGCCCTCAGCGTATTTTATTTTGTCATGTGGCACTTGTTTATCCCTGACACTTGACACACTTCATCTCTGCTGCGACCGAACAAAATAATGGTTATACCTTTGTCCACCTTATAATCCTATAAGGATGTACAAAGGGGGCATATTGTAGCCACGTATTTTTGTCTGGCTTGCTTGTTCTATTTATTGGTTTTAATTATTGGTTAATTAAATTTAAATTAGAGCTTTAATCCTATAATCTTTGTTTGTGGCATTTTTGTTAATTTTTCCAAAGTGTGAGAAGTTAGATCTTAAAAGAAGTGAGGAAGATGATATTTTCTTTTAAAGTAATCTTTTTAGGTCAAATTCTAGTTTTTTCAAATTCCTTCCTTTCTAGTGTAAGTGTTCTTTTTAGAGCAAATTGGAGTTTTGTTTTTTGCCTAAAAGAAGAAGGAGTTTTGGTTTTATAAGCCTTTGTTTTTCAAAACCCTAGGGAGGAATTCCAAGAAAGAAAAAACACAGAAAAAAAAAACTATTCTCCACATCTCATCAACAACCATCTCACACAAAAAAAAAAACAGAGAAATTACAGAGTAAGTTTTTCTTACTTTCCATAGTAGTTCTTTACAAAAAAAAAGGGTTTGGAATACAATAAGGACAATCACGCTTAGCCGGAGGTTGCATTTGGTAGGGTTTTGGACCCAAGGATCCGCACTCCAAATGGCAAGCTAGTTGTATTCATCTCCCCACTTCTAGATCTGCATTCTCGATTCACCCCTGAAAAACAGTAGTTGAGTAAGGGGATTTTTGTTGTTATTATTATTTCTACACTAATCTATGTCCTTTTTTTTGTTGTTGTGTGTGTTCTTATCCTACATTTTATTGAGGGTTTTTTTGTTTTTTTAGTGTCGTTTTTTTTCTTTCATGCTACTGTTTTTTTTACTACTAGTATTTTTCTCTCCCTTTTTTTCTCTCCTTTTATTCCTAGATCTTTTTTTTTTTTGCAAGAAGTAAAAAAATTGAGCCTAAAAGAAAAGAGGGTTTGAAGCTAAAAAAAAAATCGAAGCAACATATTGTGAAGGTAATAAAAAAAAAAAAAAACAAACAAAAAAAAAGAGAAGTAATATGTTGTAAAACAAAAAAAAAAAAAAAAAAAGAGAGTAATAACATACCTTCATAGGAAGTAGTTTTTGCCTCTCTAAAATAAATCGATACTGTTAAGAAGCTAAGTAAAGGAGAAACAAAAATCTAGAGTGTGAGGCCTTGAAAAAAAAAAGTGCAGAAGAAGAGGATAGGGTAGAAGGAAAAGAGAGGAAGAAAAGAGAGAGAGGTGAAGTTTGGGTTTGAGAAAGAAAAACTAAAGGAGAAAAAAGGTTGGTTTGTTTGTTTTGTTTTAGAGTAAAAGTTTTTATTATTATTATTATTATTATTATTATTATTATTATTATTATTAAAGTAAAAAAAAATGTTTCTCAGATGGGTGGTTGTATTGCCGCCCATTCAATATATTTTTTTGACTTATTATTTATTTATTGTTATTTTTATAATATTTTATTTTATATTATATTATTATTATTATTTTTTAAATAAAATCAAAGAAGTGGAGAGATTTGCGTCAGGTCATTTTTTTATTATTATTTTTATTATAATTATTATGTATTGTCATTTCAAATCAAATCATGTCAGTTTTTTTATTATTATTATTATTATTAACAAAAGTTGTATTCAAATGGGTGGTTGTTTTGCCGCCCATTCAAATTTTGTTTCGTCAGATTTCAATTTTTTTCCTCTTTTCTTCTCTCTTTCTGTCTTATATATTTAAATATATAGTTATTCTAATTTTATATTTTATTTACTGTTGTGCTTTTATTTGTTGTATTATGGTTTTTTTTTTTAAAGTAGCAAATGCTTTCTTTAGTTCAAAGAATTGTATTATTATCTTTAGCCTTTTCTCGTTATCTTTTTTTATTTTATATTATGTTTGTAGGTTCAAAAATATAAATATTTTCCTTATTTATTATAGTTGAAGTTTTTATATAAGCTTGCTAATTAATACATGACTTATAATCTTTTAATCTATGTGGTTTATAAATAAAAATGCCGACGATGGAACTAGAAATATTTTGGAGTCCGATTTTCTAGTTTTCTTGAGGTGAGAAATTGATTATTTGGAAGTCCAAGATCGATTTCAATATGTTTTCTTTTTTCGTAAATTCGTTACTATATTTATTTGCTTGATCAATTTGTTATGTTAAATGTGATATGCCTTTAATTTGCATTCTTATATTCCATTATTCGAACTTAATTTTATTTTAATTATCGCTCATGGTTTCAAATCTTATTTTGCAAACTTATTTTCAAACCTTTAACATTGTTTGTTTATTTTGAGTTTATAAAGTCTTTTAACTAAAAATGTTATCTTCAAATTTTTGTAATTTTCTTTAAAATCGTCTTTATTTCTAAAAAAAAATCCTACGACGGAATCTAGAAATATTTGGGAGTCCGATTTTTTAGAATTATTGAGGTGAGGGATCATTATCTTTGGGAGTCCGAGATTTTGGTCCCAAAAAAATGAATTTAATAAAATATTTTTTTTAAAAAAAACTTTATTTTATAAGGAGTTATCCTAGGATGGATTTGAGAAAATTGTAATTTTTTTCTCATATTCTTGAGGTGATATTATTTCTAAAATCTTGGGAATAATTTCAATATAGCTAAATTGATGGATTTTAATCTACTTATTTTATGGAATCATGACTCCAAATATTGGAGTAATGAGGGATAAAATAAGACAATTTTTTTTTACCTAAATAATTTTTTTCCTTGACCCTTTTTTTTTTTGCAATTCAAGATTAAATTTGGCCACCGTTTTAAACAGGTGTTTTGGGGTGCTAACACCTTCACCATTCACAAACGACTCCCAACCCCAAATATGGTTTTCTCATTCCATTTTTTATATAAAAAAATTATTTTATTCTATTTTGGTGCCCAATCACACCATAAAAAAGATTGGTGGCGACTCCTTTTAAATATCCCTTTTTGAGGACGTCGGCCGCTCCGCGTCGCAGGTATGTGGCGACTGTAGGAATGCCACAAAAATGGTAAGCTATATTGGAACGTGTGTGCGACACCACATCCCAATTACATATGACTTGTGGCCTGAAGTATAAAGAGAGTTGAAAGAAAAAATGTATTCTTGCATTGAGGTAATCTATTATTTCACTTACTCATTAAATATTATATGCTACTAGTTTCGTTGAAATATACTTATATATATTACATTATTTTTGTCTGCATTCGTTCGTAGTAGATCGTAAATCGAAGAAGGACATATTGATGAAACCTGGAATTTCGTTCCGACAATTTAAGAGCATTTTAAGGACTAAATACATTCTTTCATTTCAAGACATGCCAGAATGCTTGAAGTCTCCACCACTAACATATAACCACATCGAGCAAGTTTATTAAGATGCATTCGTTAGTAAAGTTCTATCTGAAGAGTTTCAAGTAAGTATTGGAAAATGATTTGCTTTTTGTTTATAACTGCTTACACGAAGATACTAATTAACCTTGTGTTGTGTTATAAATATATGAGGTAGAAATTAAGCAGTTTGCATAAGGACAAACGTTCCAAAAATAAATACAATCATAGGCTTGCTCGTAATGGATACACAAATTTTGTGGAAGAGTTGGTATGTTTTGATTTGTGAATTTATACATTAGTATGTTATGTCTGCTCATTTATTAATTAGATGACTACATACTTTTGTAGAATAAGAAAGGACAAGTAGATCTTGATGCAGATCGAGTTAAGTTATGGATACAAGCTCGACAAGGGAAGGATGACAAATTCTTGAATGAAGAGATTGCAAATGTTGCAGTTAGAATTGTAAGCAATAATGTCAATATATTTTTATGTTTTATTGACATTATACTAGAATAGTAAATATATATTTATATTTCTATTAAATTGTAGGACGAGCTAGCAAAAGATCCATAAAATGCGCATAATGATATTCTGACACATGCATTAGGCACTCCTTAACATTTTCTTCTTTCATAAACCCATTCCGTCGACTAGAAAAGTAACGTCATGACTGACGAAGAAACAAGTTGGAAGAAAGAAAAGAAAGAACTGATGACTCGATACGACAAAACACACGCGTGGAAAAGATGAGGAAAAACGATGTGGCGATGTCACTCCGTTGTCAGATATGGTTAGTTGCCAACTACAACCACCCATTGCTTCGACATCTATTGAAAATCTTTATCATGTAACTCTTATTCTAAATCTTCGTTAATTGCACTTTAAGAAAATGTATATAAATACTAAGCCATAATTTTTTATATACTTTGTAGGGAAAATCCTGTGATTTAGCTGTTGGAAATATAAACAATATTGTGGCATCGGAATTGGTTTATGAGAGGTTAAGTCTGCATGAAGTTGTTTACGGTGTACCTCTCACATTGAACGATGTGAGAGTACTTATCACTCTTGTATCTGACTTCAATGTTGCATTGCATATACTTGTAGCTGGGAGTATTGAGACAATTTCAAATGCAATTGGCTCTCACGTTCCATGACCAAAGAATCTTGTAATAGTAGAAAAATAGAAAAGGTAAATTTATTTAAAAATGCTCGTTGTTGTTTAACTTAATGTCTATGATTTTAAATATATAACATTGTGTACATAGGAACGTAAGAAACCTCATCGTGAGCTAGCGACATTAAGGGAGAAGAGAGGTAGAAATGATGTGTCACGAATGCATATGTCACTTGCAATGAAATGCATGATCAAACTTCTTGAAGGCTTGAACGTTGTGTATATAAACATCCCAATACCTGATCACGTGTTTGGATATCAACTCAACTTTCATTTGATGAAAGACGGCATGCAGCAGTTCTGCATGATGGAGGAACTTGCAAAGTCGGTTATATCAGCTTATATCGCGTAAGTATTATTTAATTATGTAGATTTTGATATTCTTGGTATTTACCATTTTAGGATATACATATTAATTGGTTTGTTAGTTTTGAGTTATGCTTAGAAATTGTGACATGTGAGTTATACTTGTTTGAAGTTGTTGAGTGTATGTTTTGTTTCATTTCTGGTGGTCGAGCGTTCTTGAATCGTTAAAATGATAAGTGAATTGGAGTTTGATTGAGTTATCTGGATGTTGAGTTTAGAAGTGTGTTTTTGTTTCAGACAGGTACATATAAAATTTTGGTATTGTTGTAATTATGTTGTTATGTTGTCGAAATTTTTGGGAGATAAGGGTAAACTCCACTTTAGGATAGACATATTAACTAGTTTGTTAGTTTTGAGTTCTGCTTAGAAATTGTGACATGTGAGTTATACTTGTTTTGAAGTTGTTGTGTGTATGTTTTGTTTCATTTCTGGTGGTCGAATGTTCTTGAATCGTTAAAATGATAAGTGAATTGGAGTTTGATTGAGTTATCTAAATGTTGAGTTTAGAAATGTGTTTTTGTTTCAGACAGGTACATGTACAATTTTGTTATTGTTGTAATTATGTTGCTATGTTGCCGAAATTTTCAGGACATGAGGGTAAACTCCACTTTATGATAGACATATTAACTAGTTTGTTAGTTCTAAGTTTTGCTTAGAAATTGTGACATGTGAGTTATACTTGTTTTTGTTAGGATTTATGTCCTAAAACTCGTGGGTTTGTAAACTGAATGTATATTCTATTTTGCAATAAAAATGTTATTGAGATTTATTTAAATAAATGTGTTATTAAATAAAGTGAATTGTATATTTTGAAACCCTAATCCAATAAAGAACCCATGGCCATAGGATGTTGTTGCGTAAAATAATATT
Organism: Trichosanthes cucumerina; assembly: GCA_036507285.1. Lineage (NCBI taxonomy): Eukaryota > Viridiplantae > Streptophyta > Magnoliopsida > Cucurbitales > Cucurbitaceae > Trichosanthes > Trichosanthes cucumerina. The sequence goes on along the minus strand of CM071836.1, from coordinate 32,668,976 downwards.
GATATTGCAATACCGCGGTGTACGGGTCAAGTTTTAGTATAGTGATTTATGAGTCCAAGTATCGTCCTCGGGAATGGGTTTCTAGATTAATTAATTACTAAGATACTAATTCTCAATTTTAGCTAAAGAAACATAACATGGATAGTTGATTGAAAGTAAAGACAAGCAAACAAACACACATGTGGAGACACGAATTGATAGATTTGAGGGAAGTGATTATACCAGTTAATAACTCAATTAACTCATGCAATGAACCAATGAGATGAATTTATAAACAAGAAGTAAAATACTCAAGAAAATCTCTCGATTCTTAGTGAGCCTCACACATGCAATAAACTCCATAGTCTCCATATGAACCTACGACATGCATGGCATTAAGCAACTTCTTTATGCGTTTCCCTAAGATTTCGAGGCCATTCTCATGCCAGATTTCTAAAGATTTTGACAATCTTGATCTAATTTAAGCTTTATCTCTCGAGTCCACTTAAACCAACAAATTAAGAAGTAAAGAACAAATTGCCAAAAATAAGGACAAAACATGTTTCAATACATAGTAATAAAGTCATAACAAACAAATCAAATCCTACCTACAATGTTTAGCTACTCTAAATCACATGAAAATCTAACTAAACAAGTAGAAAACGTCTTAGAACGCTATTACAAATTGAAAGAAAGAGAAATTAAACTTATGTGTCGATGTCGGTCCTTCGTCTCCGAGCTCTCGTCTTCGATCTCGAACCTCCACGGATGCTTTGGCTCCCAAAAACGCTCTTTTCTCTCTTCTTACAAAGTGTATTTCAAAATTAGGGTGGATTGTCTATCAATTTCGGCCTCTCTTACACAATTGCATAATGTTGTATTTATAGGCATAATCGGCACAATGTTGCAACGCTAGGGACAGCGTTGCAACGTTGTACCCTAGGTGGCTGGTAAATAAGGAAACTCTCGATGGCGTTGCAACGCTGAGGGCAGCGTTACAACGCCGCTACCCTAACGCGCGCACTCCTTATCGAAATGGCGTTGCGACGCTGCAAGGCAGTGTTGCAACGCCCTCTATGTGGTCCTCCGTGCTTGATCCCTTATCGAGATAGCGTTGCGACGCTGCAAGGCAGCGTTGCAACGCTATCGGCAATGGTCTTCAACGCCTTCAATCAGCACGCTCGGCGTTGCAACGTTATGGGCAAGTTAACGCCATCACTTCGGGTCATCATGCTTGGATTGATCCTTTCTCTTCCAATTGGTATTATTTTTAGCTCCAAATAGCCTCGTTTTGATCCCGAGTGATCCAATTTGTCTCCAATAGCTCCATTCAAGCTCTTAACCTGAAATTGAATGAATTAAACACGTAAAAGCCCTGAAATCATCATAAAACTAGCAATAATTAAGCCTAAGGATAACACATTTTGTGTGCTATCAAATACCCCCAAACTTAAACTTTTGCTAGTCCCGAGCAAAAATAGAGTTAGACATTAGATTGTTCTTAAACATATAACTGATTCAAGCCTCAAAGATTTAAGAGAAAAATCTGGCAATCACAGGAAACACTCAAACATAACACTTTAGCAAGCAATTTAAAACTTTTCCTAAGTGTTCATACGTGTGTGTGTGATTAACCTATGTTCCCTTCATTTTTACTAAGCCCGGATCAACTTTATTAAGCTCTCCATTCAACTTTTCCCTACACTAGTCTTAATTACTAATTTTTGAGTCTCCCCACATTTAAGAATTAAATACCTCTACTCAGTACTTACTCACCTTTTTTTATCAATTTTTTTTCTATTTTTTTTTTGTGCAAGGACACTAGCTTTCACACATCCACTGCAGGGACCCTTACCCAGAGCACTCGCTCAATGAGTGGCCTAACTGATCACAATGAAGGTAGCTCTTTTTGCCCTCACGAATTTTTTTCTTTAGCAAACAAATAACAAAAGCCAACTAATTCACATATTATACATGTCATGCACTTCATTTTGTTATTCACCCTATCCTGCAGTTTAACTCTCAAATCAGTTCTTAGACCTATCGAAGTGACATCAAACTTCTGAACCTAATAACTTTGTTCTAAGCATTTCAAAACTACAGGAACACAGACTATGTGCATAATAATGCAGGAAAACTCAAGAAAATTTTTAAATTAACTCGAATTCATGTCATGCTCTCAAGTTTCAGCAGAATCACAAATATTTCAATTAAATCTCATCATAGGCTATCATGATCATACTTATGTAAAAGATCAATCAACAATTCAGCACATACTCAGTACAGTCACAACAAATAAACACATCCCACCCCCAAACTTAAACTAATCATTGTCCCCAATGTTTACAGAAATAAGCACAAATTAAGTATAAGCGTAAGAGTGAACAATACTGTCCTGAGTTATGGAGATCTTTCTGAGTTCCTTGGATAGCCAAAACATGTGTGTTGGAGTTTCTTAGAACGGGAGCATGGATTTCAACGAAGAAATGCATCGTCACAACCTACAAAGCAAATCAACAACTAACTAAGAATTGAAAAACAACAAACTAAAGCAAGCTAAAGACAGAAAAACAAAAGTAAGTAAAGCTTGGGTTGCCTCCCAAGAAGTGTTTTGTTTAACGTCTTTAGCTAGACTGTACTCCCTCAAGGTGTTTCCTTCCTTGCTTGCAGTGCCTGGAGCGATGTGTTCATTTGGCCAATCTGGGTCTTTATATTCTTTATCACAGCTCCATGACTAGTAACAATACCAGATAGACTGGTGATTGCATTCTCCAGCTGGTTGGACCGACTTCTGGATTCAGCTATGAAGGAGTGCAATGTATCTTCTAGAGATGGTTTCCTCTTTGATGTAGAAGCATGCCCTGTAGGAGGATTTAACACATTTTTGTTGTTAGCATAAGAGAAATTTTCATGATACCTCAAACCTGGATTGTAATGTGTTGGAAGGTTATTCTGAGTCTGATTTCCTCCATAGTTGTTGCTTCTGTTGTTCAGGTAGTGCACTTGCTCCATAATGGATTCTCCATTGGGTTGGAAGCATTGAGAGAACATCCCTTTTTGTGGTGATCCTGCAAAGTTATTCAGAGCGTGAGTGAGAGATGCCAGGGTCGGAACGGGAGACGTCATCTCAGCTCGTGCACTGGGAGATGTCAAGCTGTTTTTCGGAGATAGATTTATTTTGTTAAAAAATATGTATATAGTTCCTTAGATTAAGAGGAACTTAATTTCTATCTCTTGTTTAATAGAACTTGGATATTGTATTTCCTTTTTATTAAATGAAGCGTTCATTTTAAAAGAGGGTGTCAATATTTGTTCTGCTAAATTGAAAAACGGATTGTATGTACTTAAACCGAATCAAACTAAAGCAATTTTAAATCATGAGATGTTTAAAACTGCAAATACTCAAAGTAAAAGGCAAAGAATTTCTCATAATAATACCTATCTATGGCATCTTCGACTTGGTCACATAAAACTCAACCGGATTGCGAGATTATCTAAGAATGGACTTCTAAATAAGTTAGAAGATGATTCTTTACCTCCTTGCGAATCTTGCTTGGAAGGTAAAATGACAAAGCGACCTTTTACTGGAAATAGTTACAGAGCCATAGAGCCCTTAGAACTTGTACATTCGGATCTTTGTGGTCCGGTGAATGTTAAACCACACGAACGAGTCCTGGAGACAGCACTTAAGGGAACAACCCCTCTAGTTTCCCTAAAGGCGGGAACGAGTGAATTCCATCTCGCGTAGTTAAGTTCTCAGCTCCCTACTTGGTTCTGTCCTTGAGAAGGTAGGCATATTGGGTGAGTAACTGTGACCACCCTCACCCGTACTAGTCAAAGGATAGACCCCCGCAGACAGGAGTCCGTAACACAATCAGGATTCAGATCGAGTCACTAATGGTCATCTACGAAATTATTAGTCCTTACTATCAACGGTGTTACATCAGTAGGTCTAATCATTCACGATCTGGTCTTGTACAATCCAATTGTACAGGATGCCCCCACTCGCATGTAAACCACACAAACGAGTCAGATCACCTCGTTTGTATCTTAATACAAAGCAGGCCGCATCCACAACGTATCCAGGATTAGGTCTCCAACCCTATCCATATACTGTAGACCGTTCGGGTCATTTACTTGAACGTGAGCCTCCTAGTGTGTCCACTACACACTGTTCAAGTTCTAGTTCTCTCAAATATTCAATGACCCTGGAGCTTAGTTTATTGGTCAAAATTTGTATAAAATGCGAGATACAAAAATGATGAAATGAATAACACTTTATTAATTTCAAATGTATATTTACAAACACGAGATTAGGACAATAATCCCAACAAACTCCCACTTGGACTAAGCTACTGGGGAAAATACATTTCTGAAATGTACATAAATTACAACAAAGTAATACAATAAACTAGGGCATTGAATACCCGTTTACATATCTCCCACTTGCCCTAGTCAGGAAGTACTCGAAGACCTAGAATCTCTAGGTGACCCTCAAACACCTTAGCCGTGAGGGGCTTTGTAAATGGATTAGCTACGTTGTGCTCCGACGCTATCTGCGTGACTGTCACATCACCGCGGTGCACAATCTCCCGTATCAGGTGATACTTTCGCTCAATGTGTTTGCCTCTTTTATGGCTTCGAGGTTCCCTGAAGTTGACTACTGCACCACTGTTGTCACAAAACATTGTGATCGGTAAGTCCATATTTGGAACAACTTCCAAATCGGTCATGAACTTCCTAAGCCAAATAGCTTCCTTTGCAGCTTCACAAGCCACAACGTACTCTGCTTCCATAGTGGAATTGGCGATGCATCCCTGCTTGATGCTTCGCCATACTACAGCTCCTCCATTCAGAATGAAGGTTGACCCCGAAGTGTATTTCCTAGAATCCTTATCGGTCTGAAAGTCAGAATTGTGTATCCCGTAAGGATCAAATCCTCACCGTCATACACTAAGTTGTTGTTCCTCATTCTCCTAAGATACTTGAGGATTGTTTTTACGGTCGTCCAGTGATCTAATCCTGGATTGGATATATATCTACTGACAATCCCTACTGCATAACAGATGTCGGGTCTAGTACACAACATGACATACATTAGGCTCCCTACAGTTGAAGCATAGGGGATCCGTCTCATATCCTCAACCTCTTGAGGAGTCTTAGGACACTAATCCTTAGACAGGTGAACCCCATGCCTGAAAGGCAGCATGCCCTTCTTGGAGTTCTGCATCTTATATCTAGACAACATCTTGTCAATATAAGATGCATGAGACATGGCTTGCGTTCTGTTCTTCTGGTTCCGAACTATCTGGATACCTAGAACATATTGAGTTTCTCCCAAATCTTTCATTTGAAATTGCGAAGCTAGCCATTTCTTTACATCAGTAAGAAATTCTACCTCATTCCCAATGAGAAGAATATCATCCACGTATAATATCAGAAATGCGACAGTTTTCTCAACGATTTTCTTGTAGACACAAGGCTCGTCAACATTCTGATCAAAGCCATAAGATTTGATTGCCTCATCAAATCTTATATTCCAAGACCTCGAGGCTTGTTTCAGTCCATAAATAGACCTATGAAGCCGGCAAACCTTTGTCTCTTGGTCTTGGGTAATGAACCCTTTGGGTTGGTCCATGTAGATGGTTTCGTCAAGGTTGCCATTTAGAAAGGCAGTTTTGACATCCATCTGCCATACCTCGTAGTCATAATACGCGGAAATGGTCAGAAGGATCCTGATCAACTTTACCATGGCAACAGGAGAAAAGGTTTCCTCATAGTCAACCCCTTCGACCTGGGTAAAACCCTTTGCCACTAGTCGTGCTTTGAAGGTTTGCATCTTCCCATCTACGCCACGTTTACGCTTGTAGATCCATTTGCAACCAATAGGTTTTACCCCACCTGGTTGATCCACAAGCTCCCAGACAGAATTGAAGTACATCGACTCCATTTCCTGGTCCATAGCTTCAATCCATTCGTCCTTGTCAACATCAGCCATTGCCTGATCATAGGTCCATGGATCCTCGCAGTCATCATCAGGACTGACGACTTGGGTTTCAACTAAACCCATGTAACGTTCAGGCTGTCTCACAGGCCTCCCACTACGTCGAGGCATTCCCAACTTTTGGGAACGGACTTGACTTGACGTGCTTGGATCAACAACACTTGTTGACATACTAGCCCCATCAGCAACTCTTGTTGATGTACTGTCCATTTCGTTTAACACAATTTTGCTCCTAGGCACATGATCCCTGATATGATCTTCCTCAAGGAAAGTGGCGTTTGTCGACACAAACACCCTATTATCCTTAGGATCATAAAACAGACCACTTCTGGTCTCTTTTGGGTAACCTATGAATAGGGACAATTTTGAACGGGGTTCCAATTTCTTCGGGTTTGACACCAACACGTGGGTCGGGCATCCCCAAATTCTGAAATGGCGTAAACTACCTTTACGACCAGTCCAGAGTTCGAAAGGTGTTTCACAAACACTTTTCGACGGAACATTGTTCAAAATGTAAACTGCAGTCTCCACTGCGTAACCCCAAAAAGAATCAGGGGACGAGCATAGCTCATCATCGACCAGAACCATGTCCAACGAGGTTCTGCTTTCTCCTCTCCGATACACCATTCTCGCTTGTGGCATACCGAGGGTGTTGAGAGTTGGGACGTAATTCCATGTTCTATCATATAGTCCTGGAATTCAGTGTTCATATACTCTCCACCTCGATCCGATCGAACTGTTTTTATGGTTTTACCTAACAGGTTTTCAACCTCAGTCTTGTACTCCTTAAACTTTTCAAGAGTTTCAGACTTCTTATTCATTAGGTAAATATACCCATACCTCGAATAATCATCAATAAAAGAAATGAAGTATTCATAACCACCTCGTGTTGTAACACTCATCGGACTACAGAGGTCAGAATGTATAAGCTCAAGGGGCTCCTTGGCTCTATATCCTTTTCTACTAAAAGGACGTTTGGTCATTTAGTCTTCAAGGCATGACTCACACACCGGTAAAGAGTTTTCTTCTAACTGACTTAGAAGTCCACTCTTCACTAATCTCTCAATCCGACTGAGATTAATGTTGCCTAACCTTAGATGCCAAAGATGGGCATTTTCTTTCGGTGAAACCTTAACTCTCTTAGTTCGTGTTTCTGCAGTTTTAAGGAATTCAGTATTCAAAACACTTTTGATCGAATTAGGCTTTAAAACATACAAGTTAGACTCAAGTGAAGCTGAACAAATCAAATTGCCTTTGAAAGAAATAAACGCTTTATTAGAATCAAAGGAAATTGAAATACAGTGTTCAATAAGACAGGAAATAGAAAAAAAGGTTTCTAGTAAACCCTAGAACTATATACATATTGTCCAACAATAAAAAATTCCTGCCAAAATAAAGCTTCACTTTGTCGATCGTTGCAGTCAGAGATTATCTCCCCGGATCCAACCCATAGAGTCACCTCACCCTCTCGCAGCGGCTGCCAGGAATCAATTCCCTGAAAAGAAGAACAAACATGGTTAGTGGCGTCTGAATCTAAAATCCAGGCAAAGTCACTACTCTCCACTAAACATGTTTCAGTTACCAGTAAATCACATTTACCTTGATTCTTCCTCTCGGGAAGGAACTTGGGACAGTTCCTCTTCCAGTGGTCGTTCCCATTGTAGTGGAAACACTTTCCTTTCTCTGCAACTTTCTTGACCTTCTTGCCCTTTTGGGCGGCATTTCGGTCAGCTTTACCCTTCTTCATCTTCTTTTTTTTCCCTTTCAGATGAGAAGGAGCAATAGGTTTAGTCCCAGAGGTCGAACCCCTGTGATAAGACCTTTAGGCAACATTTGCCTCAAATTCTGGTGCCCGGATCCTCATCAAGGACTGGAAATTATGTAGCTCATTAAGGAGGGTAGTCAGTCTGTAGCTAATCTTGTTCATAACAGCGTTGCTACGAAACTAAAGGAAACTCTTCGGAAGAGTCTCCAGTATAAAGTTGACCTGGCTCGACTCGTCGATTGAAGCCCCGTTCATCTCCGCCAAATTAAAGTGGGTCATCATGTCTAGAACATGTTCACGGACAGACGACCCTTCTTTCATTCGGGCGTTGAAGACGTGTTTGAGCGAATCGTGCCTGACCTGAAAGGACTGTTGTCTAAACATGTCTTGCAACGAATCCATGATCTCCTTAGGGGTGACCATCAACTCATGTTTTTTTGCCAAAACTTCAGACAAGCTGGCAATTATATAGACCTTGGCCTTTTCATTGGCCCTGATCCATCGATCGTAAGCATCACGAACAATTCGTGATGCAGTCGAGCTCGGCATCTAAGGACATTCCTCAGTAAACACGAATTTCTGGTCGTCAGTTACTAAGATCGTGTTGATATTATTCTTCCATGTTTGGAAGTTATCTCCCACTAATTTTTCGGAAGCTAGTAAAGCTATAATTGAGCTATACATGTTTTAGCTGAAAAATCAAATAAAATTTTGTGTCAGTCTCGCATAAACTTTTTGAAAACCAATCAAGTTTTAGCAAAATTTAATCCTATGATCCATAGGTCATATAAAAATTGCAATGATATCCTAAAGGTTTAGAATGACCGCCACCGAAGGGTGAACAGAAACACTCCTCCTCTAGGACGAGACTTTCTCGACTAGACCCTAATCCCAGAATAACTTGTATTCCATTAGGCGTTAAGTTACCATTATTTGGTCGAATTCATTAACACTTAACGAATTCTGTGAGTGACACACTCAATCTTTAAGTTTCCAAGTATTCGTCCAAACAATAGTCACTGAAGGGTGAACCACAAAGGAAAACCAACAAGGAAACTGTATCCCTTTCGGGAATTCACGGTGTTCCGACTCCCATGATCAAGGCCCTCCGAAGGGATTGTCTGGTCCAGGCCAAACTAGCAGGCGTATCATAGGGGTCTCACGGTGTGAATCGAAGAAGAGACCATGGGTCTCGTTTTCACAGGTCCCGCTCCCACTCACTATAAGTACTCTCTCCATCCACTATGATATTGATCCATACAAATACCATACGAAAGGGGACGCTCCCATTTGCGCCACAAGGACGAGTATGGATCTCACGGTGCGGACTTAACGGAGATTTGTGGTCGGAAATTAAATGTATCTTAGACACTATATTTCCTCCCACTCAGCACTTTATAATTTTCGGGATTGACCTAGATAAACCAGCTAAAATTTACCTAAGTCTACCAATATAACTCTTATATGGTGTTTAACCTAAGTTTATAATCACATTATTACTTAAGTCTATGTGAGTAAATTAATCAACTTTTAATTAACGGCACCCACGATAAGTATAATCTAAGAATCTCCAGACTGAATTCACACCTGTGCTCGGTTTCCAGAGTAGGGGTGTTACATAGCGTCAACTTCATATACCTCTGACCTTAGACAAAACCTTCTTTAGACAGAGTTACTAATCAGTCACCATTCAAAGACTATACTTTGATTTCCTAATTCTAATCTTATTAGAACTAGAAAACCTAATTCTAATTATTCAAGTTCTAACCACTTTAAAACTAATAATTAACTTAGGTTGCATGCATTTCTATGTTATAGTGCTTGATCATTCATCACATGAATAACTATACTATAACATAATAATTCATCACATGAAATTAAAATGCATGAGCATACTTTAATCTAAAAAATATAACACTTATATTAATTAAATTAAAACATGCATTTATTTACATTATAACTCTTATAATATAACCTATCATGCAAACTATATATTATAACTCTTATAATATAAATGATGCATGAAATGTTTAACCTAAGGTGGAATTTTAAATTTATATGACATACATTATGCACATAGAAATTAATTAAATCATACATCACATGCATAAAATAATTAAATAGCAAAAATGGATCGATTTTGGCACCTAGGGCAATTTATTTAATTAAATAACATTAATATAACATTTATATTAATATTATTTAATAAAATAAATAAATAAATAAATAAAATACATTTTACAAATAAAATATAATTAAAAAAACAAATTTTTAACTGCCCCACGAGTGAAAACTGTTGTTATCTCCCACGTTGCTCGCGAACTTGGCGCTGGAACCGCCCTCAACGCACGTAGCGTTGCAACGCTGTCGTGCTCAACGTTGCGCCCCGCGCGCTCCACGCCACGGCGTTGCAACGCTGCTCTGCAACCAAGCCTCCGCCCGCAATTGCAGCGTTGAGACGCCGATGAACAGCGTCTCAACGCTGTTGACAGAACAACAAGCTCCTCTTGCTGTTCTTCGTCGTTTCTCGCCCGTTTCCGCTCTAATTTTTCACAGCAACTCTTGCCACGAATGACACGGACTTACAGACTCGATTTATTTTCAAAATTGCCCAAAAAACACGGGCCCTTACATTTGATCTCATCAAACAGAAAATAAATCTAAACGTGCCAAAACTGAAAACATCCAATTTTTGCAAACCAACAATTTATCACATAAATTAAGGCTTTACCCATCAAATTTTAATGAAAAACAGTGCACAACGAAGAACCAACAACCCGACTCTGATACCAATTGAAGGGAATGAAAATCCCAGCGCAGCGGAAGACGATCGAATCGTTGTGGTATCGTTATGCTACTCGACTTCACTAAAATCAACTATCTAATAGTTTAGGCTAAACATGTAAAAGTGGAAGGAAAAACAGCAAGTACTAGAACACTTGTTGTAGACGTGCTTCGATTTTTCCTTTTCGGTCACGAACTCTTCGTGTTCTCCTAACGATCTCGAACTTCTCGAACTCTTCTCTCGATCAAGAACGAACACTACCAATCGGAGTCTCGACTGTTCTTCTTTTGGAAGAAGGAAAGTTGTGGGACTTTGGTGTTTTGGAGAATGGAGGAGAAATTGAGAGAATTCGAGAGAAAAAACAATCTCTTCTCTTTGGTGAAATCCAAAAAAAGAGAGAATGGCATCATTTCCTTCTTGCAAGAAGGGTTTAAATAATGGAAAATATTGGAGTTAAAATCTCCACATTATTACCATTTTACCACAACCATAGGTTATGCAAATCATATTTGCATAACCATATAATATAAGATATCTCATATCTCATCTTACAAATCATATTTGTATAATTGTGGATTTATTAAATTGAATCACAATCAATTTAAATTTTTCTCAATTAATTTCTCCAATTAGCCATAATTCAACAATTAGGTTAACCTATAGTTTATTATGAATCTCATTCACATAAAACTATATATTATATCATTCATATCTCATATAAATGACATAAATGCCCTTAAGTGAAATTGAACACTTCAATTCACACCAAAACATTAACCCTTCTTTTAACCCAGTTTGAGCCAACCAAGGGATATGGACCTACAGTGATGAGCTCCAATGATTCGAGATTAACCTATCAAACTCTTTGACCCGGTTAATCAACCTTCATTAGCTACGATAACACTCCACTAAAGCCCGTAGTTGCACTCCCGTCAGTGCAGAATATTACGTGTCCACTAATATAACCAATGCCCATGAGTCGACCCTTCACAGGTTGTTCGTAGAAACTGCTGGGTCAAATTACCGTTTTACCCTTGTGTTTACTTCTTGCTCCTTAAGTCCCCATTGCTCTTCCAATAAACAACAACGTTGTAATGGTCCAACCATACACAACAACTCTCTCGTGCTAGTGAGAGAGTGGGTGTCCGTTGTCCAAGCCTTGGAGACAGCAGTTAAGGAAACAACCCCTCTAGTTTCCTAAAGGCGGGAACGAGTGAATTCCATCTCGCGTAGTTAAGTTCCCAGCTCCCTACTATGTTCTGTCCCTGAGAAGGTAGGCATATTGGGTGAGTAACTGTGACCACCCTCACCCGTACTAGTCAAAGGATAGACCCCGCAGACAGGAGTCCGTAACACGCTCAAGATTCAGGTCGAGTCACTAATGATCATCTACGAAGTTAGTAGTCCATCACAATCAGCGTTGTTACATCGGTGAGGTCTAATAATTCACTGGTCCGGTCTTGTACAATCTCATTGTATAGGATGCCCCCACTCGTATGTCAACCACATGAACGAGTCAGATCACCTCGTTTGTATCTTAATACAAAGCGGGCCACATCCACAGCGTATCCAGGATTAGGTCTCCAACCCTATCCATATACTGTAGACCGTTCGGGTCATTTACTTGAACGTGATCCTCCCTGTGTGTCTAATACACACCGTTCAAGTTCTAGTTCTCTCAAATATTCAATGACCCTGGAGCTTAGTTTATTGGTCAAAGTTTATATAAAATGTGAGACACAAAAATGATGAAATGAATAACACTTTATTAATTTCAAATGTATATTTACAAACACGAGATTAGGACAATAATCCCAACATCTAATGCATCATAAGTCTGAGGCTCTTGAAAAGTTTAAAGAGTATAAGGCTGAAGTAGAGAATGCATTAGGAAAAACCATTAAAACACTTTGATCCGATCGAGGTGGAGAGTATATGGATTTGAGATTCCAGGACTATATGATAGAACATGGAATTAAATCTCAACTCTCAGCACCTAATACACCATAGAAAAATGGTGTGTAAGAAAGAAGAAATAGAACCTTGTTGGACATGGTTCGTTCTATGATGAGCTATGCTCAATTGCCTGCCTCGTTTTGGGGATACACAGTAGAGACTGCAGTTCAAATCTTGAACACTATTCCATCAAAGAGTGTTTCTGAAACAACTTTTGAATTGTGAAAGGGGTGTAAACCTAGTTTACAACACTTCAGGATTTGGGGTTGTCCAGCACACGTGCTAGTGACAAACCCAAAGAAATTGGAACCTCGTTCAAGATTATGCCAATTTGTTGGCTATCCCAAAGAAACGAGAGGTGATCTTTTCTACGACCCACAAGAAAATAAAGTGATTGTATCGACAAACGTCACTTTCTTGGAGGAATATCACATGAGGAACCATAAACCGCGTAGTAAATTAGTGCTAAATGAAGCTACAGATGAACCAACAAGAGTTGTTGATCAAGTTGGACCTTCATCAAGAGTTGATGGAGGAGCCAACACCTCAAGTCAGTCTCGTCCTTCTCAATCGTTGGGAATGCCTCGACGTAGTGGGAGGGTTGTTTTCCAACCTGACCGCTACATGGATTTAGCTGAAACTCAAGTCGTCCTACCTGATGACGGCGTAGAAGATCCATTGTCTTATAAATAGGCAATGAATGACGTAGACAAGGACCAATGGATCAAAGTCATGGACCTTGAAATGGAGTCAATGGACTTCAATTCGAAGATGGGAACTTGTAGACCAACTTTGAAGGGGTTAGACCCATAGGGTGTAAATGGATCTATAAGAGAAAGAGAGATGCACGTAGGAAAGTGCAGGACCTTTAAGGCTAGACTTGTAGCAAAGGGTTTTACCCAAAGGGAAGGAGTTGACTATGAAGAAACTTTTTCCCCTGTTGCTATGTTGAAGTCTATAAGGATACTCTTGTCCATAGCCGCATTTTATGATTATGAAATCTGGCAAATGGACGTCAAGACAGCCTTTTTGAATGGTAATCTTGACGAGAGCATCTATATGTCTCAGCCCGAAGGGTTCATAACCCAAGGTCAGGAGCAAAAAGTTTGCAAGCTCAATCGATCCATTTATGGGTTGAAACAAGCATCCAGATCTTGGAATATAAGATTTGATACTGCGATCAAGTCTTATGGCTTTGACCAAAACGTTGATGAGCCTTATGTTTACAAGAGGATCATCAACGACAAACTAGCTTTCTTAGTACTTTATGTGGATGATATCCTACTCATTGGGAATGATGTAGGATACCTAACTAACATAAAGAATTGGTTGGCAGCCCAATTCCAAATGAAAGATTTGGGAGAGGCGCAATATGTTCTTGGTATTCAGATCTTCATGAATCGGAAGAACAAATCGCTAGCTCTGTCTCAAGCGTCTTATATCGACAAAAATGTTGTCCCGATATTCGATGTAGAATTCAAAGAGGGGCTTGTTACCCTTCAGGCATGGAGTTCATCTGTCTAAGGAACAGTGTCCTAAGACACCTCAAGAAGTTGAGGATATGAAACGTATTCCCTATGCCTCTGCAGTAGGTAGCTTAATGTATGTTATGTTGTGCACGAAGCCAGACATTTGTTATGCAGTGGGAATAGTCAGTAGGTACCAATCCAATCCAGGGTTAGACTACTGGACAACAGTTAAAAATATCCTCAAGTATCTTAGGAGAACGAGGGACTATACACTAGTGTATAGGACTAAGGATTTGATCCTTATGGGATACACTGATCCTGATTTTCAGACCAATAAGGATTCTCGTAAATCCACCTCGAGATCAGTTTTCACCCTTAACGGGGGAGCTATAGTATGGTGAAGCATTAAGCAAGGATGCATCGTTGACTCCACGATGGAGGCAGAGTATGTCGTTGCTTGTGCAGCAGCAAAGGAGGTTGGAAATTCCTTATTGATTTGGAAATTGTTCCAAATATGGAATTTCTCATCACCTTATACTGTGACAACAGTGGTGCGGTAGCCAATTCGAAGGAGCCTCGCAGCCATAAGCGAGCAAGCACATCGAGAGGAAGTATCACCTGATACGAGAAATAGTGCAACGAGGAGATGTGACGGTCACAAAGATCGCTTCGGAGCACAACATTGTTGATCCGTTTACAAAGACTCTCACGGCTAAAGTGTTCGAGGGTCATCTGGAGAGTCTAGGTCTACGAGATATGTGCATAGGCTAATCTAGAGCAAGTGGGAGATATGTAACGGGTATATGGATGCCCTAGTTTATTGTATTTCTATCTCTCTAACCACTGTTTTAGATTATGATGTACCCCACTAGAATTTTAGTTCAAGTGGGAAATTGTTTGGGTTTGTGTCCTAAAACTCGTAGTTTGTAATAATGTTCTAATTAATGTAATAAAGTGTTATTATTTCAATAAAGAGTTATTGTTCATCATTTGCGATATTGTCTTTATTTAAACCCTAAATTCATTAAACTAAACATCCAAGGCTGTAAAATGTATCTTTAACTGAATGTAGTGTACATATAAAGGATCTCGGTCCGAGATAAAGCCTAAAGGGTCTATAGTTAGGGGATAAGGTTTGGGTACCTTACCCTTGTAAAACTATGGATGTGGCCCACTTTGTATATGATACAAACACTGTGATCCTAACGTGTTCGTGTAGATGACATGTGAGTGGGGATATCCTATGTAATGAGAATACATAAGACCGGGCCACAAAATAGTAACCTCTAGTTATAACTCCGTTGACTAGTTAGGTTTCTATTTCACTAGGATGACCTAGGCAGTTGATCTCAATCCTGAGCAGGTTACAAACTCTTGTTTGCAAGGGATTGTCCTTTGACTAGTATGGGTGAGAGTGGCCAGATTCGCCGACTCAATATGCCTACCTTCTTGGGGACAAGACCGAGTGAGCGACTGGGAACTTAACTTAGGAAGATGGAATTCACTCCTTCCCGCCTACTAGGGTAAGTAGAGGAATGTTCCCTTAAGTGGTGTCTTCGGAACTTGAACAAAGGGTCCGACCCTCTCACTTGCCCGAGAGGGACTCTGTTTGTTGGTAGGACCACAAACAAATTGTTCATTAGAGGAGCACTGGTACTTAAGGTACAAGATGTAACCCAGGGGTAAAACGGTATTTTGACCCAGCTAGTGTTACGAACATTCGTGAAGGATTGACTTGTTGTTATTGGTTAATATCCATAGACACAGAAATATATCTGCAGTGAGAAGAGTGCAGCTGCGGGACTTTAGTGGAGTGTTCACGCAGTTAACGAATGTTGATTAGGAGGTTAATGAGATTAATCGAGTAATCTCGTATCGTTGGAGCTTCTGATCTGTAGATCCATTAGGTCCACCTTCTAGCTCGTAAAGGGTTCTTAGATTGTTTGAATTTGAAATGTTCAAATTCATTAGGAATAATTTAATGTATATAGATACGATATAATACATAGTTTTTGAACTATATATTATAAATTTAATGTGAATATGATTCATATTAAATTATATGAGAGAATTAAATATTTGAAAGAGTTCAAATATTAAATTCAAATGTGAATGTGATTCATATTTGAAAACTATAGGTTAAATCTTAATGTGCATGAGATGTACATTAAACTATAGGATACAGGGTAAAATGATTAAATGTGATTTAATCATTTAATTAATATTTGAATTAAATGTGATTTAATATAATTAATTAATCGTTAATTAATTATTATATTAATTAATTAGGGAACGTGTCATGATGACACGTTCCCACTACTCCCCAACTCCCCCTCAATAGGGAGTGGGGAGTTACCCACTGGATGGTTATTCTTCTCCTGGTGAGAAGAGGATGGATTGATCGATCGATGTTGCTGCAATTGTGAATTGCTCACTCTAGAATTCTCTCTCTCTCAATTCCCAAAAATTCTTCCAACTGTTGGAATTCCTTCCCACCAAAAGGAATTGATCTAAGTAGAAACTCAGAGAATATGAGGTTTACTAAGTGGTAGTGTCTTGCTTGGAGGAAAACAGAGAAGCCTTTTTGGTTCTGCTGAGTTGCTGTGCAAACTTGGAGCAAGGAGTTGCTGGTTTGGAAAATTACAAAGGTAATGTATCTTCTTTTAGTTTAATTGTTAAACAAAGCATGTTTGCATGTTAATTTCCATGTCTAATTAGATTAGAAGGCATGTTTATCTCTGTTTATTTTCAATGTATTGGTTTTTGTTTTTTAACCAAAATAAGCTTGCAATTACGATTCCAAACTCGTTTCCTTGCTCAAGGGGATTAGATCTCCATCAATCCTGGGGACACTATGGGCGCGGCCTAGTTTGTAAAGTAGAAACGATGTGATCCTGAATCGTTCATGTGGAGACATGCGAGTGGGGGCGTCCTATGCTATGAGTTTGCATAAGACTAGACCAGAAATAGTCATTTAGACTTTATAACTCCGTTTACTTTCTTAACTGACTATATTCATACGATGACCTAGGTAACTCGATCTTAATCCTGAGTGTGCCATGAACTCCTGTTTATTCGGATTATCCTTAGATTTGCATGGGTGATAGTGGCTTGAGATTGCCTACTCAATAAGCCTCCCATTTCAGGGATAAGATTGGGTAGATAGCTGGGAACATAGTTCTGTAAGATGGAATTCACTCCTACCCGCTTTAGGGATTAGTAGAGAGGTTGTTGCCTTACGTGTTGACTCCAAGTCTTGAACAAAGGGCCCACCCCTCTCATTGGCCAGGGAGGAATTCGGTTTATTGGTTGGACCACAAACCAATTGTTCATTAGAGGATCAGTGGGACTTAAGGAACAAGAAGTAATTAAAGGGGTAAAACGGTATTTTTGACCTAGTTGTAATTACGAACGACCTGTGAAGGATCGACTTACTAATCATGGTTATATCGAGTGGACAGAAATATATCTACAGTGAGGAGAGTGCAACCACTAGGCTTTAGTGGAGTGTCCTGGTGGTTAACGAATGTTGATTAGCTAGGCTAAAGAGTTTGGTTGGTTAATCTCATATCGTTGGAGCTCATGATCTGTACGTAGGTCCATTAGGTCCCCTTACTAGCTCGGACTAAGCCTTGTAATATTTGAGAGAAAAGAATTTGAATTGTTCAAATTTGATTTTGGGAGAAAACGTTAATTATATGTGATATACTTTACGTGTCATAGATTAATTATAAATTAAACTATGATAAAGAAGAGGTGGACATATTTAAATATGATTTAAATATTGGTTCGGTTTATAACATGAATAGGGATTCATGTTCGAACTGTCGATTTAAGAAATCGGGATTGGTCTAATTATTTAATTTGATATTTGATATTAAATTAAATAATTATTTTAAATTAATTAATTAAAGGGAAAAATACTTTTTTGGTCCCTCATTTTTTTAGTTTGTGTCTATTTAGTCCCTAGGTTTTAAAATTGGGCAATCAAGTCCTCGAATTTTGTTAAATAGTTCTATTGGGTCCTAGTCCTAGTGTTGTTAATTTTTTTAATAGAAGCTAACGTGTCTAATTTTAATATTAAAATAATAATTTTAAAATAAATTAATAGATTTTTTTTTTAAAAAAAATACTCTTCTCTCTCACCTTCCCCTCCTTCCACCATCTTCCCCCTTTCATTTTCTCATCCACCCACTTTCTTCCGGCCTGGTGTTCTCTTCACCCAACTCTCACATGGATCCTATCTTCTTCTTCTTCCTCTATTTTCTTCAAACCCTCTTTTCTTCCCCACTCTCTCTTCTCATTTCTTCTTCTTCAAAGATCGGTGATCTACTCAAACAAGCCGCCTTCAAAATTTTTGGGTCAACAATGGCCAGAGGCATCTGAATGTGAATGGCGACGACATTTTCGAACGGCACAATCTGCAGCGATTTGAAGTTTAGAGTAGCTTCAGATTTTGATTTCAATTTTAATGGCGACGACATTTGTACTGTAACCCTGAAGAATCAGAACGAGTTAATCTGAGAAATTAATGGAAACGAGAAAAGAAGAATGGTTAGAGAAGCAACGGAGGAATGGAGCAGAAGGGCGATGAAACATCTAACAGTCTAAAGAAGAATAATAAAAGAGATATGTGAAGGGAAGAGGGGGGAAGAGAAAGATCGAGAAAGGGGATGGGGATGGGGCTCACGTAGAAAGAGAAAAGAGAGGAGAAGGGTAGATCTGGAATTTTCTTTTTAAAAGTTATTATTTCAAATAAAAATATTATTATTTTATTAAATTATTATTTATTTTTAAAAGCATTTATGTTGGTTGTCACTTACTCCATTAGATGTTTAACAGCCGAAGGATCCAATAGAACTATTTAACAAAATTCGAGGACTTAATTGCCTAATTTTAAAACCTAGGGACTAAATAGATACAAACTAAAAATATGAGGGACCAAAAAGGTATTTTCCCCTTAATTAAATTAATAAATTGATTTTAATTTAAAATTAATTTTATATTAATTTTGAATTAAAATTAAATAAAAATTCAAATTGAATTTTGAAGTTTCAATTGGACCAAAATCAAAAGGGTGAACAAGCTTCTTTGAATGTCCAATTCACCATGATTGAGCACTTCCTTCTTGTTTAATCCTTCTCATCTTCTTGTTGTCATCTTCTCCTAGCTTGAAGAAGCTTTTGGTTTCTATAATTGAAGAAGAAACCAATGGATTGAGGAGGATTTATCAAGATTTTTCTGTTTTACGTTTTTCAGACCTTTCTCCCATCTCTCTTCAAATTCTCTCTATCAAAGATCCCACAATCTGGTCCAAGGCCTGAAGATAGTAGGGAAGACATTAGAGGTTGTCTACAAAGTGTTTGTAATAAGCAATTGCCCACGGATTAGGAGAATTTTTAGATACAAAGGTATTAGTTCTTATTCTCTGTTTTTCCAAATTTGAGCATGCTTTTTATTTTGTAAAATTGATCAACTTAGAGTGTTCAAGATTCAAAATTGTTTCCGCTTTATTAATATACACTCTTTCAGTTTTGTAAGTTGTTGCGTGTATGTTTTGTTTCATTTCTAGTGGTTGAGCGTCCTTCAATCGTTAAAATGATTAGTGAATTGGAGTTTGATTGAGTTATCTGGATGTTGAGTTTAGAAGTGTGTTTTTGTTTCAGACAGGTACATGTAAAATTGTGGTATTGTTGTAATTATGCTATTATGTTGTCGAAATTTTTAGGACATAAGGGTAGTAAGTTTAGTAACATTTCCTTAGATTAGGCTCAAATTTAGGGTGGTACTAGGTTTTGTCATATATTATTAAATTTCATTATATCATTTTAAACTTTAATATTTTTTATTTATTGTTAGGTACTTATGTCAATCTGAACTCGCCATATTAGAACAATATTCATTCCTTCAACCATCCTTGATTTCACATGGGTCTGGACCTGAAGAGCAACGTTGTTGATTCCTATGTAATAGGCTACGAGAGACCAAGAATAAACTATTGATTTGTCCTTGTAATTAAGGGTACGTAAAACATGTTCTTATTAATTTACTTGTATTTTGTATATATTCTAACTCCTTATTTGTTGGTAATTTTATATTTAGAAACCATTGGTTATTGGTGGTTATCTCATTGAGAACTTCTACAGTTTGGTCGATTGACTCCATAGGACATGGTATCCGCGATTATGTGAAAAATATAGTTAATACGTAAGTATATGAAACTTTTACCATTGATATATTTCTGATTGAAAACATTATTCATTTATTTTTATGTATTTGTACTTGTATAGGACTATTAAGATGTTCCATGCTCAAGCAAATGTTAGAAGTCCAATTCTTAATTGGATAGTTGTTCAGGTAATCATTTCAAATCTACCATTTTGTTTATTTATTCGAGTCGTGCTTATTATATGTTTAATCTATTTATATAGTGTGCTAAGTAACCGGGGAGTACAGAGTGTGGGTACTATACTATGAAGTTTATTTGAGATATAGTAACACAGAGAAGTCGAGTGATTACGGACGTGGTAATACTTTGATCTTATTTTATGTGTTTTACAATTTCTTGATTTATTCAATTTTTTAATGTATGTACGCTTATTTGTTTGTAGTTGACTAGAAAAGATAAGTACACCCAAGATAAGTTGGACGAGATGAGAGTTGAGTTATGTGAATTTGTATCTCGGTACTTATGAACATCTTTGTTATCATATTTCATTTATGTGATTTTCAGAAGTTAGTGTTATGTTTTTTAATAGTTTGAACGATATGTAATTTTAAGTTATTAGTTAGTCAATGGAAGTTTGCTTAATTTATTTGCAATTATGTTTTATTTTGATAAAATGTGTACTTATATAGTTTGGCAATCGTTGAGTCTCCAACAATTACATTGTTACCTAGTTTTATGTGAATTACATATTGATAATGACTACCTAAATGAGAAAAATGTGAATTGATAGAGTTGTTCATACAGATGCAGGTGGTAGAGGATGAATGTGAATAATATCCAATTTTTTTATTTTTTATACATAATTATAGTTGACGGCTAAAAAACGACATTAAAACTGGAAGTATTGACGGTTCAAAACTGTCAACATATATGTCATAGTCAACAATGCAAAACGTCAAGTATAGTTATATATGACAGCTAAAATACGCCAAGATATATTTATATTGACAGGCAATAAGTGTCAATAAAAGGGGTATTATTAACGGTTGGCTAAAAATGTTGACGGTTAAAAAATATCAACTATACATGATGTTGACGACTCACATATGTCAATAAAGTGGTTGTTGTTGACGCTTTGATCTAAATATTGACGGCTAAGAACCATCAACCATACCTTATGTTGACGGTACATAAGTGTCAATAAAGAGATTTTTGTTGATGCTTTCACCTAAATATTGACGGCTAAAAACCATCAACTATACCCTATGTTGACGGTACATAAGATGTCATAGTTGATGGCTAATAGATGTCAACATTCATATTATTGACAGTTAAAATTCGTCAATAAAGACATAATTGTTGACGTTTAACGACCGTCAACTATCAACTTAAAGTTGACGCTTAGATTTATTGACACCACTTTCATTGACGGTCAAAAAATGTCAACTAAAGTGAATGTTGACAATTTTTAACTGTCAATAAAGACCAATTTTGTAGTAGTGATACTCTAAAAAACTCCTAGATTATCTTTTAAATCTAGGAGAATCTTATGAGGAAATCTTTAGGTAAAACTTTGGATTTCCAAACTTAAATCTAAATTTCAACACTTACTAAGTTTCCAAATTATTGAATTTAGGATTTTAAAATAAGTTTCATCCAATAATGGAAAAACCTACTTATCTCAATTCAGTTACTTAACTCCAAAATAACTCTAAATGATGAAATTAGTCGTATCTGAAAACGCAAGGTGTTATAAAGTCCCTCTAAAAGCAATGAGAGTGTAAGGCCTCATTGTTCAAGTCCCAAAATAAGCACTTAAGAGAATTACTCATCTATTTATCCCTATATATGAATGAGTGCATTCCATCTTATGAGATTATGTTCCTAGTTCCCTGTTTATTCAATTCTCCAAAATGGTAAGCATATTGAATTGGCTACAAGAGCATTCTCATCCATGCAAATCAAAGGACAAGTCCTCACAAGCAAGAGTTCATAACTCACTAAGAATTAAGATCGAATCGCATATGATCATCATCCTGATGAAATATTAATCTTCTTACTTAACAAATTTATAAAGAGAGATTAAATATTTCGTGGTTCAGTTTTATACAAACTCATTGTATAAAATACTCTCCACTCATATGTCTCTACGTGAACAATTGGATTGGGTTGTATTAATAGTGTTACTAAGATAAAGTACCCAACCTTATTAATATACTATGACTCTTTTAGGTTATTTCTTGATCCTCATGTATGTCAATTACATACTATTCAATATTACACTAATAACATTATTGAATTTTTCATATAATGGATAATATATATTGTTAATAAAATAATAAAAAATGTTATTAATTATTAAATAAATCATTAATTACGAGGCTTTAATGCATAAATCCTAACACTAACATATACTTTATAAAATGTAAAAGTACCTTCATTGATACATACTTTATTTTTCTTTTTCCCTCATATATATTTTTTGGTTATTTGTTTATACAATACACCATGACCATCCTGTGACGTTGTATGCACAAGAAGTATACAATCAAATTACCACATGCAACTCATTCCTTATGTTTTATATCTATTATGTAAATGTTAAATATACCTTAGATTTATCTTCTATGTGATTATTCATATAAGTAAATCATTGCTCTTCAGTGTTCAATCCCATCATGTTCTCATCTTCATCCACCACATTCAAGTTATGAATCTGCATCAGATGGAAGTATAAGTAATATGTATAAATAGTTACATAAATAATGAAATTCAACTTATATGATATATACATCTTCTTCATTATCTTGTATTGTGTCTCCCCCTCTATCTTTTTCATTAGCATGTTCGTTTGTTACCTCCAAATTTTGTTATGTTTCTTTCTCTCTATCATTTGCACTATCATCTTCATTATTTACCTCTATATTAGTTATCTACCTTAAAATTCATTCGTCAGTAGTAGGTTATATAATAGCTATATTAAGAACATATGAATGTAAGATATTAATATAAATGACTTTCTTTCATTTGTATGAACTGTATAATATGATCTGTATAATATGAATTGTTTATAATATTCCATATACAGTTCATATAAATACTTCAAGCATATAGACGATTTTAAATAAATTTCTTTCATATATACTCAGTATTCATCATATTATACATCAAGCCCTAGACCACATATTGCATAATAACGAAACCTTAGACCACATATCGTATAGACCAAAATCCTAAACACGTTTCTTTCATACCCTCCTTGTTTACAACGAAATGAAGAAAAAATGGATTAAATGTAATATATCGGGTGTATATTCTCTTCCTTCTTCCCTGTCTTTTTTGCAACATTGCCCTTTTAGTTCTCTTTATTTATTAATTGAATCAAATGTAATTTTATAATGAAGTATTAATTTCAACATTATCAACCATTAGGTAAAATTAACTTGCTAAATCAAGTTGTAACAACCCGACTTTTTCCTATTATACTTTCTTTTTTTTTTAGTACATCAACATTTGGGGTGGGGGGTTTCGAACTCATGACCTTTTGGTCATAAATCTTACTTGATGCCAGTTGAGCTATGCTTGCATTACTACATGCATGGTAATTGGATTTAAAAATCTTTAATAATAGACAAAGAAAGAATTAAACTTTTTGCTAAACAATAAAAAACGGTTGGTCCAAGGTCTCTCCCGTGCGTGAGAGGAAAAGTCTCTCCTTGTGAGAGTAAAAGTCTGGATTTTTTCCAGAAAACTGCAAAAGTTGAGCCTCAATCCTGCAATGGTAAACTCGATGGATGTTGATTCATTGATCTCCAATTGGAAGAGCCTGAAACTGACCGAAGAAGAGGAGAAAATCACTGATCTGAGTGATTTGGTGAAGACCCAAAAACCTAGAGACCTGTCACTATGTTTAATTGGTAAGATTTTATCACAAAATCTTATCAATATAGATTCTTTTAAGAATGTGATGAGGAATGTGTGGAGAGTTCATAAGGACACCCCAATCGACTGCATAGGAGAAAATTTGTTCTTTTTCAAATTTAAATCTTTAATGGAAAAATCAAGGATTATCTCTAATGGCCCTTGGTTTTTTGAAGGTTCTATACTTCTGTTAGAACAACCTAATGAGTTAACTTCACCTGAGGACATTAACATAATTCATGCGGATTTTTGGGTCCAATTATATAACCTACCATTCTTCTGTATACAAGATGATGTTTTAAGAAGATTGAGGCAATCGATTGGTGATGTCTTACAAATTGATAATACCCCATCGGGTGGAGTTTGGGGTAAATTTGCTAGACTACGAATCCGAATAAACATATTAAAACCACTTAGGAGGGGAGTGAAAATTAAACTTGAAGATGACAGAGGGGAAAGATGGATTCCTTGTCGTTATGAAAAGCTGCCATAGTTTTGTTTTGTATGTGGACTTCTAGGTCATACACAAAAAGAATGTCTAATAGAAGATGAGTCTAAAGAAGATTATGATGTTCCTGGTTATGGTCCAAACCTTAGAGTAGCAAAGTTTAGAAGACAAGGAGAAAATAAATTTGTACATTCAAAGGCTGATACCATCTTGACGAAAGAAAAATCGAAGGGTAGAAAAGAAAGCCTAATTCCTCCTAATCCTACTCACGATAACGTTAAAAACCCTACAAGAGATGGAAGGCCCATCCATATGAACTATGGTGATGGACAACCTGATGCTAATATGAACTTAGATGAAAATGTATCTTCAAAGGTTAGTAAGAATCCGATGAAGAATACTTGATCTGGGAGGGGAAGTTACGATTGATGGGGACTCCCCTAATTTTCCCAAACTACATTCAAAAGAAAATTTTATGCAAAATAGTAAGGCCAGGAATGAGTCCATGGAAAATAAAAGCAAAGAACTAGAATCAGCTTTGAATAATCCAGTGGTAGACCTTATGAAATTAGATGGGCTTACACAACCAAATCAGTTAAATGTGGAAAGTGCTGAAACTTACTCTGTGAAATCAGTCAAGAAGAAATGGAGAAGAATGGTTATAGAAAAGGAGAGGAAAACAGAAAGGGGTTATGAAATTTTGAATGGCAAAAGATTGGTGGAAGAGAGTTGTTCTATTGAGGATGATGATAAACTCGGAGGGAAGAGACAAAGAAGGGATACCAGTGACTGTGTTCCATGCTCACTATCGGTGAGCCCTGACTCACAGGGTCGCCGGACGCCATGAAAATCCTATGTTGGAATGTCAGAGGTATGGGTAATCCTCAGGCATTCCTTAGCTTAAAGAAGGTTCTAAACCTCTCTAAACCCAACTTTGTATTCTTGGTTGAAACAAGAATAACCTCAAAGAAGGCAACTGGTTTAAAAATTAAACTTGTATTTGACAACGTAATTTGTGTTGACTGTGAAGGGAAAAGTGGAGGATTGTGTTTTTTCTAGAATAATGAAACAAGAGTGAATCTGCGATCTTTTAACAAATTTCACGTCGACATGGTTATCGATTCTGATAATATCCCATGGAGATTTACTGGCTTTTATGGAGACCCTGAAGTGTCAAAAAGGAAGGACTCTTGGAACTTATTGTCCCGATTACATAGTATGGGTTCTTTTCCTTGGCTAATTGCAGGTGATTTCAACGAAATTTTAGATGGAAAGGAAAAGTGGGGGGGTAATATCCGTCATCAAAGCCAGATGGATCAGTTAAGAGAAGTTATCCAATTATGTAACCTAAGTTATATGGAATTCAAGGGACATCCTTTTACATGGTATCAAACCAGAAATAAGGTGGTCCATATAAAAGAAAGGTTAGACAGAGGCCTGTGTAATAACCTATTTTGGGAACTCTTCCCTTATGCAGAAGTTAATCACCTTGATTTCATATATTCGGATCACTGCCCGATTGTGATTAATTTAGAAAAGGGTCCACCAAAAGCTCTAAGGAGGAAAACCTTCCCATTCAGATTTGAAGAGGTTTGGGCCTTACAAGAAGAATGCGAAAACATTATTGAGATTGGATGGAATAAAAAAGGCATGGAGGCTCAATTAAAGGATAACTTAATTCAAAAGTTAAACAACTGCGCTGAGAAATTAAAATATTGGGGAAGTCTCAACATAGGAAATTATGAAAAGAAGATAAACATAGCGAAAAAAAAGGTCAATGAAGCAATTCAGGGCAATGGAGATGTGAAATCGGCATCCAATCAACTTGAAAAACTGCTAAATGAAGAAGAAGTTTATTGGAAGCAAAGATCTAGAATGGATTGGCTGAAATGGGGAGATCGAAACTTAAAGTGGTTTTATAATTGTGCATCTCATCGACGAAGGGTGAATTACATTGCAAAGATCAAAAGTGAGAATGGAAGTTGGTTGAATTCAGATGAGGACATTCAGATTGCATTTACTGAATTTTTCCAAGTCTTGTTTACCACTAACGGTCAGCAAGATAGCGAAACACTTCTGGAATTCTTGAATCAGGTTAGAGCTTCTGTTCCTATAAATCTAAACTTAATGCTTTCTCAACCATACACTAAAGAGGAAATTGAATTAGCTTTAAAACAAATCGGAGATTCTAAACCTCCTGGAATTGATGGATTTTCGGCCTTATTTTATAAGAAATACTGGCATATCGTTGGGGAAGACGTGATTTCCTTCTGTTTAGAGGTTTTAAACAATGGCAGAACAGTGGAAGATATAAATCAAACAGTGATAACTTTAATCCCTAAATCTTCAACAGCGATAAGTGTAAATGACTTCAGGCCTATTAGTCTTTGCAATGTGATTTATAAGATGATCTCCAAAACTCTAGCTAATCGTTTGAAGGAAGTATTAAAGGATATAATAGCCCCAATCAAAGTGCTTTCATCCCGGAAGAAGGAATATTATTGTTGTTTTGGGCTTTGAACTATTACATTGTATTAAAAATAAAAAAAAAAGGAAAGACGGGGTGGGCAGCGTTAAAGCTAGACATGAGCAAGGCGTATGATAGAGTTGAATGGTTTTCATTGAAAAATTGATGTTGGCTCTTGGGTTTAATAGTAGCTTTGTTAAAACTATTATGAGATGTATTTCATCAGTCTCTTTTACTTTCAATATCAATGGACAAAGAAGAGGATTTGTGAAACCTACAAGAGGATTGAGACAAGGTGATCCTTTGTCACCCTACCTATTCTTGCTTTGTTCTGAAGTTCTCTCTCAAACTTTAAATCAGCTAGAGGAGAATAAAGAGATTACAGGCCTTAAAATAGCAAGAACTTCTCCTTCTATCTCACATCTCTTTTTTGTTGATGACTCTTTGTTGTTTTTTAAAGCTAAATTGAATGATGTGTCCAAGATAGAACAAATGCTATCAAGATATAATTGTTTAACAGGGCAAGAGGTCAACTATGGAAAATCAGCTATTTGTTTCAGCCCAAATACTTCCAGTGTTAATCAAGATTCTATTTGCTCTCTTTTGAGGGTAACTCAAGTGGAAAAACATGAAAAATACTTAGGTTTACCTATATCCCTTGGCAAGTCTAAAAAGGCATCTTTTAAGTATTTAAAAGACAAAATTTGGAGGTATATTCTTAAGTGGAAACACAAATTATTTTCTGCGGGTGGAAAGGAAATTCTAATAAAACCAGTGCTTCAAGCAATCCCAACTTATTCCATGAATTTCTTTCGCTTACCTAAAGGACTTGTGGAAGATTGTCAACGGATAATGGCAAGATTTTGGTGGGGAGATATAAAAGATAGCCATAAAATCCATTGGGTTCCTTGGAAAAAAACCTGTGTATCAAAACTGAGAGGAGGTTTAGGTTTCAGAGATTTGGAGAGATTCAACCAAGCTCTATTAGCCAAACAAGGTTGGAGATTAATTGAGTTTCCTAACTCATTGGTAGCTAGAGTCTTGAAAGGAAAATATTTTAAATCTAGCTCGTTTCTAAAAGCTAAACCTCTTAGCAATGCTTCTTACCTATGGAAAAGTATGTTGTGGGGAAGATCGCTACTAGAAAGCGGCTTGAGATGGAGAACTTGTGAGGGGAGTCAAGTTAATTATTATAAAGGATAAATGGATCAGTCGACCTTTATCGTTAAGGATAAGTAGAAAACCAAATTAACATCTAGAGGCTAAAGTTGAGAACTTATTAACTGAAGAAGGTAATTGGAACAAAGAAATGATAGAGAGCATGTTTGATGAGGAAGATAGTGAAGATGTTCTAAGTATCCCGAGAACTAGATCAAAGGTCCCTGACAGATTTGATATGGCACTATGAGAAAGACGGCATTTATACGGTAAAGTTAGGTTATAACCTTTCTTGTAACCTTATAGATACAACCTCGTCGTCAGAAAATGATGAGATGATTAAATGGTGGAAAACTTTATGGAACTGTACCATACCAAATAAAATTAAATACTATATTTGGAGAATTTTTCATGACTTTATTCCTACTACTGTAAACTTAAACAGAAGGGGTTTAAATATTGAAACCACATGCCACAGATGCAAAAAGGCCCCTGAAACAACCATTCATGCTATTTGGGAATGCAAAATGGCAGAGGGCTTATGGAAAGTCTCCCCTTTCTATAGCATGAATTGGTCAAGGAACCTAGCTCATATGGCTGACCTCATATGGTGGTTTTATCTGAACCTAAAGGGAGATATTTTTTAGGACTTTTTAATCATGTGTTGGTGCATGTGGAATGAAAGAAATAAGGGATTGTTACTCAATAAGACTAATGATAGTGAATGTGTTTATGATTGGGCATACTGTCAAATGTATATACAACAGTTCAGGGAGTTTAATCAAAGAAGCAAAGGAAAACAAAAGGTACCCTCAGTTCGGGCACAACCAAATTGGAAACCTCCTGGGTACCCGTTCTTCAAAATTAACACAGATGTTGCATTAAACAAAGAAAATCAGAAATCTGGGATAGGCGTGGTAATCAGAAATGAAAAGGGAGAGGTGATGCTTACTCTAGCTAAATCGATCAATGGAATCATGGAAATTGATGTCGTCGAAGCTCTGGCAATCCGAGATGGGTTGTATATGGCAAAAGAAATGGGATTCCGACAGGTCGAAGTTGAGTCACATTCGGCCAAAGTCATCCAACTCCTACAACAAAATTGTCAAAACTTATCAGATTTGGGTTAGATTCTAGAAGAAATCAAAACCTAGCCAAGATGGATGCATGTTCTTTTACCTGGTGCAATCGGAGAGAAAACTCATTAGCCCATGAAATAGCAAGAGAGGCGCTACTTCTGCCGGAAGAAATGGTGTCGATCGAGGAAGTACCGGAGGCCACCATGGAAGTTTACCTTGAAGAACGAAAGGGGGTGTAACGCCCGGTATTTTTCGGAGACTCAAATAACCAAAATCTTATCATTTTATTTATTTTATCTTTAATTTATTTTATTTTTTTCTTCTTCTTCTTTTTCCTTCTTCTTATTCTTCTTCCCTCATGTTTTTTTTTTTCTTCTCTTCCTTCTTCCAGCCGACCGCCGCCCACAACCCACGCCGTGCATCTCGCGCGCCCGCCGCCTCGCTTGCCTCCTCGCAGCTGATAGCACACAAAATGTGTTATCCTTAGGCTTAACTATTGCTAGTTTTATGATGATTTCAGGGCTTTTACGTGGTTAATTTATTCAATTTCAGGTTAAGAGCTTAAACGGAGCTATTGGAGACAATTTGGATCACTCGGGATCAAAACAAGGCTATTTGGAGCTAAATATAACATCAAATAGAAGAGAAGACCAATCCAAGCATGATGACCGGCGATGGCGTTGCTTAACGCTGGTTATAGCGTTACAACGCGAATGTGCAACCAAGACGCGTTGAAGACCCGGCGATAAGCGTTGCAACGGCGTTGTCTAGCAGCGTCGCCAACGCTATCTCGATAAGAAGGCATGCACGAGAAGCGCGCGAGAGGGCGTTGCAACGCGCCTTGCAGCGTCGCAACGCCAGATCGATAAGGCGCGCCGCGTTAAGGTAGCGGCGTTACCGCGCTGCCGATAGTTTCCATATTTACCGCGCGTTTAGGTGCGTGCGTTACTGCAACGCTGTCCCTAGCGTTACAACGCCCCCCATTGATGCCTATAAATACAACCTTATGATTCTTGCAATGGGGAGCACAATTTGGTCGAGTTTTGCCTAAATTGAAATACACCTTGTAAGAAAAGAGAAAAGAGTGATTTTGGGAGCCAAAGCATTCGTGGAGGTTCGAGATCGAAGACGGGAGCTCGGAGACGAAGGACCGGCATCGACACCTAAGTTTATTTCTCTTTCTTTCAATTTGTAATAGCGTTCTAAGACGTTTCCTACTTGTTTAGTTTGTTTTTCATGTGATTTAGAGTAGCTAAACATTGTAGTAGGATTTGATTTACTTGTTATGACTTTCTTGTGATGTATTGAAGCATGTTATGTCGTTATTTTTGGCAATTCGTTCTTTACTTTTTAATTTGTTGATTTAAGTGGACTTGAGAGATAAAGCTTGAATTAGAGCAAAATTGTCAAAACCCTTGGAAGTCCGCACGAGAGTGACCTAGAAATCTTAGGGAAACACATAAAGAAGTTGCTTAATGCCATGCATGTTGTAGGTTCATATGGAGACTATGAGTTTATTGCATGTGTGAGGCTCACTAAGAATCGAGAGATTTTCTTGAGTATTTCACTTCTTGTTTATAATTTCATCTCATTGATTCAATGCATGTGCTAGTTAGGTCTTTAACTTGTAAAATCACTTCCTTTAATTCTATCAATTTGTGTCTCCACATGTTTGTTCGTTTGTTTGTATTTACTTCAACCAACTATTCATGTTATGTTTCTTTAGCTAAAATCGAGAATTAGTACCTTAATAATTAATTATTCTAGAAACCCATTCCCGAGGACGATACTTGGACTCATAAATCACTATACTAAAACTTGACCCGTACACTTGCGGTATTGCAATATAATTTTACGCAACAAGTTTTTGGCGCCGTTGCCGGGGAATGACGATTATTTAGATTAATTAATATTAGGAGAAAATTTGAAATTTTAGACTAAAGCTTGTTTGTTTGTCTTTCCTTAATCGTTTTGTGTGATTGTTTGTTTCTTTATTTGTGTTATTTTAGTTTTGTGTGTTTTTGAGTCTTTGTCCCTTGTTTTTGTTGTGTTGCTTATTGTGTAGAAGTCTTATGCGAATTAGTAATTTTTCAAGCATGACTTTGCATGATTTTCTCCATCATTCTATTACTCCTCTCGGGACCCTAGTTTTGTGCATCATGATTTTTCTCGAATACCATGTGTCTAATTTTACCATTCATATATGAAAATTCACATGAGGGTAGTTATTTAGGCACTTGGAACCATAGTTTTTCATACCTTAACCAACCCCTTGAAAAATCTTCTCTTGTGGACCAATTGATGGAATATACCTTAGAATTGAAAATTAAAAATTTGGTTCATGATGAATTCGAAAGGTTGGATAGGTTAGAAGCTGAGGTGGTAAGACTTTGGGAAATAGTGCAGGATAGATCCCAGTATCTTAATCAATTAGTAGTTTCCCTTAAGACCTTACATGAACAATTTATATTCCTTACCACTCAGGAGATGCCACTTAGAAGGATTTGTTTAGATGTTAGTGGATAGTTTGGGGAGGCCGAGGCACACCATGATCGGAGTTAGTGAGGAGGACACCGGTGATACACTTAGTTCCACAGAGAGATCCAGTGATAGAGTTAGAGGTGAGAAGTCTTCTCCCTTTATCCCCGAGAAATTTCCTTGATTTTTGATAACCATTGGTCTTTCACTCACGAGTCTTGTTTTGATTTCAGTTCTTTCATTTTATTAAACAAAAATACCAAAAATAATTATGTCTCTGGCGCCCATGAAAAGCAAGATAGCCTTTTAGACTTAGAGGGCTACATTGATTCGAGCAAGAAGGGCCCAAGAGAAGTATGAGCAATTTGATGTGCCCGATAAGTCACCGTCTAGCTAAAGACGTTAAAGAAAGCGCTTCTTGGGAGGCAACCCAAGTTTTATGCTTTATGTCTTTATTTTCTATTTTATTTTCTAGTTGTTTGTGCTTTTCTTTCTTATCTTATTTCTTTCTTTTTGTTCCTCCAGGTGTATGCCCAAGGGGAGAACTGCAGACTTGCACCCTTTTGATCCTGAGATTGAAAGGACCTGTAGGAGATTCCTAAGGAAGGAAGAGCAAAACCTCGGAGAGATGGGTGATCAGGAGCTCATCAATAACCCTAAACCTATAAGGGAGTATTTCCAACCTTGTGTTTAATTCAGGTAGGTTGGAATAATTCATGCCCCTATCAATGTTAATAACTTTGAATTGAAAACAGGGCTGATACAAATGGTTAGGAAAGGTGCTTTCAGAGGCCTAGCCACAGAAGATCCTAACTCTCATCTTCAAATTTTTTTGGAAATCTGTGGTACATTTAAAATGAATGGTATCTCTGCGATAGTATTCGCTACGTCTGTTTCCTTTTTCTTTGCAGGGTAGAGCCAAAGAATGGCTAGGAGAATGGCTAGGGTCCATTCCCTCAGGGAGTATCACTTCCTGGGAGGAGTTGGCCCAAGCCTTCATGACCAAATTCTTTCCACCATTAAAGTCGCAAAATTGAGGATTGAGATAGGAACATTCAGCAAAGCAAGAGGGAGAGCGATTATTTGAAGCCAGGAAAGGTACAAGGACATGCTCGGGAGGTGCCCACAACATGGCTACCTGCATCGGCTCAGTGCGATTGTTTTATAATGGGTGGAAGGTAAGACCAGGACCATTCTCGGATGCTACCTTGGAGGGCTTTCATGACGAAGACCGTGCTGGAAGCACGTGCCCTCTGGAGGAAGTGTCAACCGCCCGGCTACCAGTGGCCTATAGAAAATGACAGATCTAAGCCGATGTTTGGATTATATCAAGCGGGCGAGGTAACCTCTCTTAGATCTCATATGGCATCTCTCACTCATGCCTTGAATAATTTTGCAGGGATCACCACGCATGGGGATGTCCTCTCAATGCTCCCACCCCATGGAGAATCCACTATGGAGCAATTGCACTACTGAACAATAGCGGCAACCACTATGGAGGAAATCAAACTCGAATAACTTACCAACACATTGCAATCCGAGTTTGAGGTATCATAAGAATTTCTCTTACGCTAACAACAAGAATGTGTTGAATCCTCCTACAGGGCATGCTTCTACATCGAGAGGAAACCATCTCTCGGAAGACACATTGCACTCCTTCATAATTGAATCCGTGAAATCGGTCCAACCACCGAGAATGAAGTCACCGATTTATACAGGTATAGTGACCAATCATGGAGCCGCAATAAAGAATATAGAGACCCAGTTGGCCAAATGAACACATCACTCCGAGCACTTTGCAAGCAAGGAAAGAAACACCTTGAGGAGTACAGTCTAGCTAAAGACGTTAAACAAAGCGCTTCTTGGGAGGCAACCCAAGTTTTACTTATTTTTGTTTTCCCGTCGTTAGCTTGCTTTAGTTGTTTTTGTTGTTTTTCTATTCTTAGTTAGTTGTTGTTTTACTTCGTAGGTTGTGGAGATGCCCTTCTTCGTTGAAATCCATGCTCTCATTCGGAGGAACTCCAACACACATGCTTTGGCTATCCAAGGAACTCGAAATATCTCCATCACCCGGGGCGATGTCGTTCACCTCTCCCTTATACTTGCCACATGCTTATTTCTACAAACATTGGGGACAATGTTTAGTTTAAGTTTGGGGTGGGATTGTGTTTAATTGTTGTGACCATATCCGAGTATGTCTTTGAATGGTTGGTTGATCTTTTACATAAGTATGAGTATGATAGCCTAGGATGAGATATAATTGAAAATCTTTGTGATTCTGTTGAAACTTGAAAGCATGACATGAATTTGAGTTAATTTAAAAACTTTTCTTAAGTTTTTCCTGCATTATATGCACATAGCCTTTGTTCTGTAGTTTTGAAATGTTTAGAACAAAGTTATTAGGTTTAGAAGTTTGATGTCACCTCGATAGGTCTGAGAACTGATTTGAGAGTTAAACTGCAGGATAGGGTAAATGACAATGCGAAGTGCATGATCTGTATAATATGTGCATTATGTGATAGGGTTGTCGTCTGTTTTTGTTGTTACGTTTGTTAAAGAAAAAAAATCGTGAGGACAAAAAGAGCTACCTTCACTGTGATCAGTTAGGCCACTCATTGAGCGAGTGCTCTGGGTAAGGGTCCCTGCGGTGGATGTGTGAAAGCTAGTTTCCTTGCACAAAAAAAAAAAAAAAAATAGAAAAAGTGGCATCAAAAGAGTGATTAAGTGCTGAGTAAAGTTGTTTATTTCTTGAATGTGGAGAGGCTCAAAGATTAGTAATTAAGACTAGTGTAGGGGGAAGTTGAATGGTGAACCTAATAAAGTTGATTCGGGCCTAGTAAAAATGAAGGGAACATAGGCTAACCACACACACACGTAGGAAGACTTAGGAAAAGTTTAAATTACTTGTCGAAGTGTTATGTTTAAGTGTTTCTCGTGATTGCAAAATTTCCTCTTAAATCTTTGAGGCTTGAATCAAATGTATGTTTAAGAACAATCTAATGTTTAACTCTGTTTTTGCTCTGGACTAGCAAAAGTTTAAGTTTGGGGTGTTTGATAGCACACAAAATGTGCTATCCTTAGGCTTAATTATTGCTAGTTTTATGATGATTTCGTGGCTTTTACATGGTTAATTTATTCAATTTCGAGTTAAGAGCTTAAACGGAGCTATTGGAGACAATTTGGATCACTCGGGATCAAAACAAGGCTATTTGGAGCTAAATATAACATCAAATGGAAGAGAAGACCAATCCAAGCATGATGACCGGAAGCGATGGCGTTGCTAACGTGGGTTATAGCGTTACCACGCCGAATGTGCAAACAAGACGCGCGTTGAAGACCCAGTAATAGCGTTGCAACGTCTGTCTAGCAGCGGCGTCGCAACGCTATCTCGATAAGAAGGCATGCGAGAAGCGCGCGAGGGCGTTGCAACGCCGCCTTGCGCAGGTCACGCAACGCCGGTCGATAAGGGTGTGCGCGTTAAGGTAGCAATGTTGCAACATCGCCCCTAGCGTTGTAACGCCGATAGTTTCCATATTTACCCACGTTTGAAGTACAGCGTTGCTGTGTCTCTAGCGCGTTGCAACGCCCCCATTGATGCCTATAAATACAACCTTATGATTCTTGCAATGGGGAGCACAATTTGGTAGAGTTTTGCCCTAAATTCGAAATACACCTTGTAAGAAGAGAGAAAAGAGTGATTTTAGGAGCCAAAGCATTCGTGGAGGTTCGAGATCGAAGACGGGAGCTCGGAGACGAAGGACCGGCATCGACACCTAAGTTTATTTCTCTTTCTTTCAATTTGTAATAGCGTTCTAAGACGTTTCCTACTTGTTTAGTTTGTTTTTCATGTGATTTAGAGTAGCTAAACATTGTAGTAGGATTTGATTTACTTGTTATGACTTTCTTGTGATGTCTTGAAGCATGTTATGTCGTTATTTTTGGCAATTCGTTCTTTACTTTTTAATTTGTTGATTTAAGTGGACTCGAGAGATAAAGCTTGAATTAGTGCAAAATTGTCAAAACCCTTGGAAGTCTGGCACGAGAGTGACCTAGAAATCTTAGGGAAACACATAAAGAAGTTGCTTAATGCCATGCATGTTGTAGGTTCATATGGAGACTATGAGTTTATTGCATGTGTGAGGCTCACTAAGAATCGAGAGATTTTCTTGAGTATTTCACTTCTTGTTTATAATTTCATCTCATTGATTCAATGCATCTGCTAGTTAGGTCTTTAACTTGTAAAATCACTTCCTTTAATTCTATCAATTTGTGTCTCCACATGTTTGTTCGTTTGTTTGTATTTACTTCAACCAACTATCCATGTTATGTTTCTTTAGCTAAAATCGAGAATTAGTACCTTAATAATTAATTAATCTAGAAACCCATTCCCGAGGACGATACTTGGACTCATAAATCACTATACTAAAAGTTGA
Organism: Trichosanthes cucumerina; assembly: GCA_036507285.1. Lineage (NCBI taxonomy): Eukaryota > Viridiplantae > Streptophyta > Magnoliopsida > Cucurbitales > Cucurbitaceae > Trichosanthes > Trichosanthes cucumerina. The sequence continues at coordinate 32,632,865 of CM071836.1, read as the reverse complement.
CCCGTACACTTGCGGTATTGCAATATAATTTTACGCAACAGCAGCCTCGTCGCGCCATCGCCCCACGCGACCCCTCTCGCCGCGCGCCCAACGCCTCAGCCTCTCGCCACCGCCAGCCGCCTCGCCCCTCGCCTCGCACACACCGGTCGGCGTAGTGTAGCTCCATCGCCGGTGAGTTTTCCTCAAACCATTTAGTTTTGGTTCAATTGGTTCGAGGGTTTTTAGATCGGTTCTCTTAAAATGGTTGTTGGTTCTGAATAGATCGGGTCACGGGCATCCCGGATCTATGCTCCACGCGCGCACGCCACTTGCTCAGATTCCACCTTTGCCGAAGGGCTCGAACATGTTAAGAAAGTACGGAAAGCTCGGGATCGAAGTCTTCGCCATCCAGGTAAGTAGTCATTTGGATTAAGCCCCTTAAAGTTATTATTCCATTTGTTTGTATGCGGTAATCTATGATTTATGTTTAATGCACGAGAATGACGTTGTGATGCTTATGTTTGGGTTGGGGTTTGGGTTGGTGTTGCTTGTACCGCTAATGGACTAAGGAAGTAGTTTATTGGGGAATAGGGGCTTAAGGCTTGAAGTTAGGAGGGAGACTTAAAGCCTTTGATCGTGATGAGTTGAGAACGAACGTTGTGGGTCTGAGATGGATGCGGTGGAAAAGTAGTACGATGCATGGGTTCCAACTAGAGGTTTGCATCTGATCGTGAGTCTTAAGTAAACCCTAGATGGGTGAGTGCGGCAAAGTATAGTTGATCAAACTAATTAGAGGATTATTGGGTTCGACTTAAGACCGTTTAGGCGTGAAATGGTTCTTAAAAGGGGTTGAGGTTATGGACTAAGGTTTGGTTGCTGAGGTTTGGGCCAAGTGTGTCCGTCAAGTGTAATGCCTTATGTTCGATTCGTATTTAAGTTGTTTTATCACTATAACCGTTGGTGGGTGTTAAGGGTAAGCTCTAGGCATCGTTTGTGACCTTTTCTCTCCTTGGAATTGTTTTGGGCGAGCTTGTGTTTGACTTTCGAAGGAAGAGGTTGTCTTGTGGATTGACCCTTGTATGGTCGTGTGTGTTAAAGTGGTTTGTTCAGATCGTGATCGAGTTGCTTATGTGTGGTTGAGGAACATATTCGATATGCAGCATGTATTGCTCGCATAGTGTTAGAACGTATGTTCGAGTATGGTTTTAGTATCTGTCGGGAGAGTTGAGTTAGGTATCCCCTCAGACTTGAAGTCCCTATCTTACTCCTTGATTAGGTGACGTCGTCCCACGGCCTTGAGTGGCGAGGAACTAGCATAGATTATGTGTGTGATGATGTCTCGTGGTGAGTCACAGTGTGTGTGGCAATAGACAGGGGCAGTGATGTCTTATGGTGAGCCATAGTAGTCATGACAACAGACCAAAGACGAGGATGCTTCGAGATGAGTCACTATGAGGGTGGCAACAGACTCGGAGTGGGACATAGCTTATGAACATCTTGTGGGGGGTCTGAGCTATGTCGGAATGCTAGTCAAGGAGACGTTTACCGATGTGAGGCTAGGAGCTGAGTAAACCTGAGAGAGCATGGGGTAAGACTAAGCCAAACTTCAAACTTAGTGTGGTCTGACAGGGGACTTGGGGTAGTTGAGGTGTTGTGCAAAAGAGGGAACCTAGCTAAAGTTGAGACCCTTGAGAATGGGTCGAGGATATTAGAAATACCTAGATAGAACCCTAAGTAACCTTATAAAGCGTTGAACCTAGAACTTACTAAACCCTTAGTTACGCCTGGGCGAGTCGGAACCTCTAGGTTGATGATATATATAGGCTCGTGAGATTTGGGGTGCGTCCCCGTTGAGATCGGGAGTGGTTGCTTTCCATTATCCCGCACTAGCCTCGGGGCGATCCCCCAATGGGCGTGTTGGTTACGTACCGCACTGCACCATGCTAGTGTATTATTTATTATGAGAGCCTGGAGTGCATCCCCACCAGGTAGTGGTTGCTTTCCATGATCCTAGGCCGGTTTAGGGGCGATTCCCCATAGGGCGTGTAGGATACGTACCTGCTCTGCTCTATACCGGCGTGTGGCGTGAGAGTTGCTTTCTCTCATTGCATCGTTAATCAAAGTTTCAAGACCGAAGGTAGAGCTCGAGTTATTACCACAGGGGGGGCTCAGGGTGAAGTGTGCTAAATGTGAGACCGGTTTGAGGTTGGGTGAGTGAGAAAGAAGAGTTGTGTTTGGTTGTTTGATTGCTTGGTTGGACGTGAGTGGGCTACTTACTGAGTATTTTTATACTCACCCGTCTACTTTGTTGTTTTTTATCCCAGGTAGGAAAGCTTGAGGCAGATGACGACGACGACGACCTGTTGAGGCTATGGGACATTGTTTTCTTTCTTGTTTCCTTTGGTCTCGAGTTTCTTTTGTCATTGTCCTGTTTTAGTTCTATTTTATATGTCTAGTGGCGCGACACTTTGTTTTTCACTTGTACTCCTTGGTTCTTGAGTTTTCTTTCCGCTCATGTATGTTTTTATCTAAGAGATCGTGTTTGGAACTCTGATTGTAGCCCAACCAATTTTCTGATTGATGTTTGGTGGGGGTTGGGCCTTCTTGATTTCTTTGAAGTGTTTCTTCTGCTTATTAGGTTCCAGGAAAATTTTGGTTTTCTCCTTGCTACGTCGTTATCTTTGCTGAAAATTTCTTGCACGAGCAGAAGTGAGTAACTTCCTAAATTAGATTAAATGAATTTTAGGGTCATTATAGTTGGTATCAGAGCTTTAGGTTCTAGATTTTGTAGACTCGCTCACATCGTGAGCATCCTGTTCTTCACAGCCTCTCACAGGGAAGTCGTCTCGTCGCTGCCAGGTTTGATATCTGTTATCTAATTAGTAAAGTAGATAGGGACTAATGTGTTTGCTCATCTTACTGTTCTTGCATTCTTATGCGTTGAAGTTGTCTGACCCTTCTCTTAAAAGTGAGTAGTCGTGAGATGTTTGCTTGTTAGCTGGAGTTTCAGGTGAATGGCTCGTGGAAGGCCATCTACCGATAGGCGTGGTCGGGGTGGTCGCAGAGGTCACAGACGTAGAGGCTATGGACAGAGGCTAGTAGTAGACCCATTCTTGGCCACGTTGTTGTGTTTTGTCGTTTAGTGATTGGTCACTCGTCGGAAGTGACCAAGTCTTTGTCTAAGATGAGTAACGTCGATGTGGTTCTGAGTATGATTTGGTTGGTTGCGATCCATGTCCACATCGACTGTCACTGCAGGAAGTTCGTGTTTAATCCTTCTTCAGCACCGAGCTTCAAGTTTAAGGGGACCGAGTTAGGAATGGTTCCAAAGGTGGATTTAACTCTAGAGGCAAGCAGGTTGTTGGCCAAGGAGCTTGGGCCTTCTTGGTAAGTGTGGCAGGCATGAGAAGCGGGAGAGGGGACGTGTCGACAGTCTCAGTAATCAGAGAGTGTGTGTTTGTATCTCTCGAGGATTTACCTGGTATACCTCCAGTCAAAGAGGTGGATTTAATATCACGATGGGGCCAGACACCACACCTCTATCAAGAACCCCGTATTGTTTGGCCCAACCGAGTTGATAGGACTCAAGATCCAGTTACAGGAAACATCAGTGTTCTTAAAGATCGTTTCGCACTCGAGCTATCACGAGCTGAGAGTGAAAGAGTAGGTCATCCTGAAGACAACGATCAGACCTAGGTTTGGGCACCACGGTTTATCGTGACGTCGTTCAATCTGACAAACGATGATTGTCTTTATGGATCGGATAAATAAAGTGTTTAAGGAGTTATTGGACGCCTTCGTGCTTGTGTTTGTTGTTGGCATCTTTGCCCACTCGAGGCCGTGTGAAAGATACGAGAGCCACTTGAGGAAAGTCTTGGTTACCTTGAGGAGGAACAGGTTGTACGCTAAGGAATGTTTCAGTAGGCTCGATAAAAATGGAAGTGGATTCAGAATGGCCTCAACTCAGGACAGTTCTCGAGAGTTACGGTTTTTGCCCTAGTTGGTTATTACCGACACTTCATGAGAGACTTCTCCAAAATGGCTACACCTCTCACCTAGGCATGGAGGGAGAATGCTCTCATGGGGAGTGATCCGTGTGAGTCGAGTTTCTAGGTTTTGAATCAGAGACTGATCTCGGTCATCGGTACTTTTGGTGCCTGATGATTTAGGAGTTTTCGTGGTGTACAGTGGTGCTGTAAGGCAAAGTTTGGGTCGTATTTTGATGCAGAAGGGGGAATTTTATTGCCTATGTCTCCCACCAGTGGAAGGTCTAGAAGCGGAAATATTCGACCCCTGACTTGGAACTAGTTGTTGTGGGCTCTGCCTTGAGAGTTAGTGGCACTATCCTTTGCGCTGGAGAAGATTCGGATGTACACAGATCTCAAGAGCTTGGGATACTTGGTTATTCAGAAGGAACCGAGCATGAGACAACACAGATGGTTGAGCGAGTGAAGGATTTCGAGATCGAAAAATTGTAGCCCATAGGGGTACCGCAGTGGAAGTGGAAAGAGATGGCGATGGATTTCATTTATGGCTCCCCTTGAACAGTTGCAGGATTCTCAGTGATTCAGGTAACCATGGACAGGTTGACTAAGTCGATGCATCTCCTTCTAGGGAAATCGACTTATACGGTGGAAAACTGGGTGAAGTTGTTTTTGGAAGAGATTGTCAGGTTGCACGGGTTCCAGTTTAGATAGCTTTCGACAGGGAGTCTCGTTTCGCATCTAACTTCTGGATGAGCTCCCTCGAGCCCCAGGGCTTAGTGTGTAGTTCGCAACCGCTGCGTTTTCCCACATCTTGGCCGATCGGCTAAAAGGTTGAATCAGATCATAGAAGACATGCTTCGAGCTTGAGTTTTGGAGTTGCAGGTAGTTGGGTTATGCGTCTTCATCTAATGGAATTTGCTATAACAACAACTATCAAGCAACGATAGGTATGGCGCCTTATGAGGCCCTGATGGGTGAAGATTTAGGTTCCTAGTGTTTTGGGGCGAGTTTGGTGGGTGTAAGCTCTAGGGACCCGTATTGGTACAAGTCACAAACGAGGTCGTGTAGGGGTCTAAGCAAGGTTGTTGACGACTCAAGGCAGGCTGAAGAGGTACGCCGATGTGAGGCGAAGGGACTTGGAGTTGCAGTTGAAGAGTACGTGTTTCTTAAGGTTGCATCTATGAAATGCGTGTTGAGGTTTGATAAGAAAGGAAAGTTGAACCCTAGGTTAATTGGGCCCTTCGAGATCTTGGAACGGATTGGCCCGATGGCGTATTGGTTAGTCTTGTCACCACCTCTGACAATCGCGCATGTCGTGTTCCGCGTGTCATTGTTGTGAGGCTTTGTGCCAGATGCATCTCATGTGATAGATTTCAAGCCACTGTAGGTCGATCAAGACTTGAGCTACGAGGAGAGATCAGTGAAAATCTTAGCTCGTGAGAAGAAGTGTTGAGGAGTAGGGAAATCGACCTTGTCAAGGTTTTATGGCAAAACCATGAGTTCAAGGAAGCAGTTTGGGAGCGTGGCGGCGAGTTAAGACCAAACTACCCTGAGTTATTCAAAAACTAGCCACTTTCGAGAACGAAAGTTCTTAAGGTAGGGAGGATGTAACGCCTGGTATTTTTCGGAGACTCAAATAACAAAAATATTATCATTTTTTTTTCTTCTTCTTCTTTTTCCTTCTTCTTATTCTTCCTCCCTCATGTTTTTTTTTTTCTTCTCTTCCTTCTTCCAGTCGACCGCCGCCCACAACTCATGCCTGCTGCCGCCCACGTCGTGCATCTCGCGCGCCCGTCGCCTCGCCTGCCTCTTCGCCGCCCCGTCGCACCATTTCCCTCTGACCCTACCACGCGCGGCCCAGCCGCCCCTCCTCGCCCCTGGCCTTCGCCCGCCGCCGCGCCTCGCCACGCCCAATCGCTGGGCGTAGCTCCATCGCCGGTGAATTTTCCTCAAACCATTTAGTTTTGGTTCAATCGGTTCGAGCGTTTTTAGATCGGTTCTCTTAAAATGGTTGTTGGTTCTGAATAGATCGGGTCACGACATCCCGGATCTATGCTCCACGCTCCGCCACTCGCCGGAAAATTTTGTCGCCGCCGCCGCCGCTCACCGGATTTTGCCGCCGCCGGATAGGGCTCAAACATGTTAAGAAAGTACGGGAAGCTCTTGAAGTCTTCACCATCCAGGTAAGTAGTCATTTGGATTAAGCCCCTTAAAGTTATTATTCCATTTGTTTGTATGCGGTAATCTATGATTTATGTTTAATGCACGAGAATGACGTTGTGATGCTTATGTTTGAGTTGGGGTTCGGGTTGGTGTTGCTTGTACCGCTAATGGACTAAGGAAGTAGTTTATTGGGGAATAGGGGCTTAAGGCTTGAAGTTAGGAGGGAGACTTAAAGCCTTTGATCATGATGAGTTGAGAACGAACGTTGTGGGTCTGAGATGGATGCGGTGGAAAAGTAGTACGATGCATGGGTTCCAACTAGAGGTTTGCATATGATCGTGAGTCTTAAGTAAACCCTAGATGGGCGAGTGCGACAAAGTATAGTTGATCAAACTAATTAGAGGATTACTGGGTTGGACTTAAGACCGTTTAGGCGTGAAATGGTTCTTAAAAGGGGTTGAGGTTATGAACTATGTTTTGGTTGCTAAGGTTTGGGCCAAGTGTCCGTCGAGTGTAATGCCTTAAGTTCGACTCGTATTTAAGTTGTTTAGATCACTATAACCGTTGGTGAGTGTTAAGGGTAAGCTCTAGGCATCGTTTGTGACCTTTCCTCTCCTTGGAATTGTTTTGGGCGAGCTTGTGTTTGACTTTCGAAGGAAGAGGTTGTCTTGTGGATTGACCCTTGTGTGGTCGTGTGTGTTAAAGTGGTTGGTTCTGATCGTGATCGAGTTTCTTATGTGTGGTTGAGGAACATATTCGATATGCAGCGTGTATTGCTCGCATAGTTGTTAGAACGTATGTTCGAGTATGGTTTTAGTATCTGTCGGGAGAGTTGAGTCAGGTAACCCCTCAGTCTTGAAGTCCCTATCTTACTCCTTAATTAGGTGACGTCATCCCACGGCCTTGAGTGGCGAGGAACTAGCATAGATTATGTGTGTGATGATGTCTCGTGGTGAGTCACAGTGTGTGTGGCAATAGACAGGGGCAGTGATGTCTTATGGTGAGTCATAGTAGTCATGTCAACAGACCAAAGACAAAGATGCTTCGAGGTGAGTCACTATGAGGGTGGCAACAGACTCGGAGTGGGACATAGCCTATGAACGTCCTGTGGGGCGGGTCTGAGCTATGTCGGAATGCTAGTCAAGGAGACGTTTACCGATGTGAGGCTAGGAGCTGAGTAAACCTGAGAGAGCATGGGGTAAGACTAAGCCAGACTTCAAACTGAGTGTGGTCTGACAGTGGATTTGGGGTAGTTGAGGTGTTGTGCAAAGAGGAACCTAGCTAAAGTTGAGACCACGGAGAATGGGTCGAGGATATTAGAAATACCTAGATAGAACCCTAAGTAACCTTATAAGCGCATTGAACCTAGAACTTACTAAACCCTTAGTTACGCCTGGGCGAGTCGGAACCTCTAGGTTGATGATATATATAGGCTCGTGAGATTTGAGGTGCGTCCCCGTTGAGATCGGGAGTGGTTGCTTTCCATTATCCCTCACTAGCCTCGGGCGATCCCCCAATGGGCGTGTTGGTTACGTATCGCACTGCACCATGCTAGTGTATTATTTATTATGAGAGCCTGGGGTGCATCCCCACCAGGTAGTGGTTGCTTTCCATGATCCTGGGTCGGTTTAGGGGCGATTCCCCATAGGGCGTGTTGGATACGTGCACTGCTCCGCTTCTATACTCGGCGTGTGGCGTGAGAGTTACTTTCTCTCATTGCATCGTCAATCAAAGTTCCAAGACCGAAGGTAGAGCTCGAGTTATTACCACAGGGGGGGAGCTCAGGGTGAAGTGTGCTAAATGTGAGACTAGTTTGGGGTTGGGTGAGTGAGAAAGAAGAGTTGTGTTTGGTTGTTTGATTGCTTGGTTGGACGTGAGTGGGCTACTTACTGAGTATTTTTATACTCACCCGTCTACTTTGTTGTTTTTTATCGCAGGTAGGAAAGCTTGAGGGAGATGACGACGACGACGACCTGTTGAGGCTATGGGACATTGTTTTATTTCTTGTTTCCTTTGGTCTTGAGTTTTTTTGTCATTGTCCTGTTTTAGTTCTATTTTATATGTCTAGTGGCGTGGCACTTTGTTTTTCACTTGTACTCCTTGGTTATTGAGTTTTTTTTCCGCTCGTATATGTTTTTATCTAAGAGATCGTGTTTGGAACTCTGATTGTAGCCCAATCCATTTTCTGATTGAAGTTTGGTGGGGGTTGGGCATTCTTGATTTCTTTGAAGTGTTTCTTCTGCTTATTAGATTTCAGGAAAATTTTGGTTTTCTCATTGTTACGTCGTTATGCTGCCGAAATTTCGGCGCGAACAGTGTAGCGGAGTAACTTCCCTAAAGTAAATTCGTTTGAATTTTAGGGTCGTTACAGGGGGAAACTCATTCGCGAAATGAGAACCTTTCGAATTTTGTTAGGTTTACGAGTTTTTCCTTTCTTTAATTACCTTTTATCAAAAAAAAAAAGTTGGTCCAGGATCCCTTTAAAATCATTACAAACATAAAATGAATTAATACGTTAAATAAACTAAAATAACTTTAAAACATAACGCTTACTAGCAAAATATTTTTAAACAAATACACTATCTAAATGGGGGAATCATGCTCCTCTAAGTCACTAATGGCCCTTCCTCAGCAAGTTGCCTTGTCAATCGCCAAGATATGTCATTGCCTTTTTCTTGAAAATGAAAACATTTTTGAAAATGATGAGAGTATTATAAAATATTTCGACTCTACTACTGGGGTTGGGATATGCAAACACATACAATATGATTTAAAATTTTTCTTTCTATTAGGACCTAAAATCTTTTCATAGTGGAAACATTTTCCTTTTAACTTTTCTCTTTGTTCTAATGTGGACAATTAACCCAATCTAACTTAGCATTTTCATTTAACCTTTTTAGGTTCGTTTTCATTTAACCTTTTCAAGTTCTTTTCAATTAACCTTTCCAAGTTCCTTTTCAATTACTTGTACCTGTATAATCTTAGGAGTGTAATTGCCACAACCTTCGTAAGCAATATTTTGTCATGAAAACACATATATGTACGAGATCCCAAAACATTTTTAGTTTTCATTCAGTGTTGATAAATTATGCATCATCACAATTAATGATAAGTATCATACCTGGCAAACATACATACAAAATCATTTTCATTTTAAAAACATAGCGTTTTAAAAATTTAACTCCCAACTTGTATAAAGCAATCTAGCATAAAGTCAGTTAGCTAGTTAGCTATCCAAAACTAAGGTTGCTCTAACTTAAAGTCCTCAATAAGGACTAAAGCAAATATATAAATTTGGATACTTACTAAGCAACGTAACGTCTTCAATAAGTTGGCCTGGTCAGTTTGAATGTAAGCAATAAGAGATTTTAATGATTAAGAACTAATATACAATGCTTTAATCAAATTAGAAAAGGCCCTACGAAACCCACCAACAACCCCCGAATGGCTCAACCCCTCCTCATGGGCTTGGTTTGTTTGGCCCATTCATATTCTCTTCTGGGCTTGTAACCTTAATAAGGCCCACCAAACTAATCCTTATAACCAATGAGTAATGTATATCTGAAGTTGATAGGCTATGGGTATTTGAATCTAAGTTTGATTTGGATCTCGTGCATAGTGGCCGAAATCGACAACAACAGCCATGGTTGTCGTTGGTTCGTGGAAAGGTAAGAAAGGAAAGAAAGGCAAGTAATTTAAAAATAGCTAATGGAAAAAAATAATAGTAGATATTCAATAGATCAATTTACAAATTTAATCATAGTCAAATCATATGCCAAATTGACTTATTTTTTATTTCTTAAGTTGATTTTTTTACCTGTATTTCAACATATATTTTTAACTTATAAGACTCTATGGTTAACGATTGTATGCTTTATTTTAAAAATTAGCTTTAAAATTTTTAGCCAATTTATATATTTTTTAAAAAAAACTAAATATAAGTTTTTAAAATGTTAATCTATACATAGTCTACTTATTTATCTAAAAAGTTAAATATTTGATTTCTCAACTCTACGTCATTCAACTTAAAATGAAGTTTAACATTTTTTTTCTTAAATTTAAGATTACAAAAACGGCTTATTTCATATTAATTTTAAACGTATATATTATTTAAATGAAAGTATATAATACTTAAAAAATAAAAATAAAAATAATGGAATATAGAAAACATAAACTATTATTATTAAATTGTTATTACTAAAATTTGAACATGGTAGTGCATCTCATCTTTACGTAATAGCAACAATAAAATTTGCAAGAACGTGACCTACAAAACAAGTAAAATTTGGACATCGGTGTAGTATTAGGTCACACAAGCTCCAATACTTAAGTTAGCTTGGAGTGTTTTTGGGTTTAAGAAGAAGGTGAATTGAACCGAACTAGACCTCAACAACTCAAGTCCCACATGCACCCATGAGGTCAATCATGGGGTCTGCTCTCGACTAGGTTGAGGGCAACTAGGTGAGTTTATGGACTTTGGCCCAAACTCACCTCTTTTCTTTTGGTGTTTGGGTATGTGTTCGTGATCTTTTTTTATTTTATTTGACTTTTGATTTTCCTTATCATTGGAATTTATTCTCTTCTTCCCATTAAAATATAAGTGTAAATTTTTTTAATGGAATTAAATGTAGGATTAGATTTTTAAAATTATATAAAGAATAAATAGGCAAGAATAATTCTCAACGATTTCATCTTCTAATGTCAAAAGGATGTGTGGGTCATATAACTTAATTATTATTTTTTTTTAATTAGTTAAGGTACTCGAAACAAATCCAGCCTAAAATTACTATTTCTTTTCCTTAAAAAACAAAAATAGTATTATTAGTATTTATTAATTGCGTCTAAGAAAGTTTTGCAGGTGAGGATTTTTGGAAATTTGTTATCAAATTCATAATTAATTATTGCACTTTCTAGAATAGTATTGGCATTTAATTTTCATATATATTTCATAATTGTTTTACATATTTGTGTATATTGTTATTTTTACAATTTGTATACTTTATTTAATTTTTTTTTAATTTCAAAATCATTTATTTTAGTCCTCAACGGTATATTATTTTCATCTTAAAAATGATTTCTATTTAGTGTCCAAACTTTTAAAATTGGAGAAAATTTAATTTTTACTCCTAAACTAGTCAAGATGTATCAATTTTACACTAAATTTTTAATTTCATCAAATTGTTCCCCAAACTTAGATAAATATTGTAATTTTAATCTTAAACTTGAAACAATGTTGCATGTGTTTAATCCTCTGAAAACTTTTATTTGAAAGTTCATAAAAAAAAACGTATTCTCATATAATCTCAATCTAATATAAACAGATATATGTGTGATACAAAATTGACAAGATTTCAAAACAAAACAATATTAAAATTAGGTGTTTGTTAAAATTTATGAGTTTTGGCAAAGTTCTTCCATAATTAATATGCATCTTTAATCAAACTTCGATATTATTGAAATTTAGTGAGTTTACATGGATTTGGATGGCTTTTTATTAAAATTAAATGATGAATTAGTGGAAATTGAATAGATGGTAGAAAGTGAATATTTAACTACATCTATGATCTATTTGTGTGAAAATTGATACAATATGATTAAGTTAAGGAATGAAAATTAATTTTTTTCTAAAAAAATTAACTACGTAGCTTTTTGTCAATATTTTATCAATAGAATGAGTGGGTATTAAATGGCAAAATAATAAACCCCTTTCAAAAAAAAAAAACAGTAAATGATTAATTTTCTCACAAACTATTAACAAATAATAGTTGGGAGTTCATTAAAGTGATTTTAGAGGCTAAAGAGAAATCAACTTAAAAGTCCAGAGTCAAAATATGATTCAAAATTCTTATATTTTTCTTGTAAAATGGCATTATTGAAAACCATAATTACGGGCGGTGGGAAAGACAACATTCGAATCTTGAATTATATTTTCAACTTTGCTCAAAAAAAAAAAAAAAAATCCAACTAACTATGGAAATGTATTTTTTTGCTTTCTTAGATATCTATTGAAAATGCATCATCATTTTGTCGGTAATGCAACGGCCAGCTATGTCATAAATAAAATAAAATTTTTATTATAATATAACACCAATTCATATTTCGTCATAATTAGTATATATCACAAAAATAAGAATACATCTATAACCGAAAACAATGAGTAAACACGTTATTACATTTTAAACTTTCAGTAAAGTATATATTAGACAAAACCATGAATAAAAATTATAATATATCTTTTCATTAAATTAGATGTAAACATTTTAACTGTAAAGATCAGGCTTTGAACTAAAAAAAATTGAACTAAAAGAACAATAAAAATCAGATGGCTATAATTGAAAATTAATATTAATAGTAATAAAAAAAACCGAACCGTAAAATTTAATAACTCAAATAGAAAATTAATAAAGTTCAGAAGCTAAAAATACATGTTGAGCTAAAAATTTAATATTGGGACGTGAAAGAGATACAATGTATTACTATTACCATCAAAAAAGCCAGGACTAGGTATGTGGTGCAATCCACTTTTAGTCACAAATTTTTAAAATAAAAAAATCAAAAATCAAAAGACTTTTTTTTTGGTTACCACTTGAATTGCATAGTGATGCTGAAGAACAACACCCAAGTATTATTCTTTAAGAATTTTAAAAAAATACAGACAATTTAGAGAAAATGATTTTAAGGTTAAGTTATAAATATGGTTCTTATGATTTTGGTATAATTTCAATGTAACCCCTATATAATTTTAAATGTTTCTATTTAGACCTATCAAAGGTTTCAATTTAGTACTATGAATTTGGTTTAGTTTCCATATTTGACTCCTATATTATACATCATATCATTATCAAGTAAAAAAATTACGTAAATAATTTCAAAGATAAATGTGTATAATATGTCAGATAATTGTGATGTTGTTCAACTAATGATTTAATTAAAACTTTTCATCGAGACCAAATTGATATAAATTTATAAGGGCTAAATTTGTAATTGTAATAATTTTAATTTCATTCCAAAATTTTAGGTTATTGACTACTTTATCAATAATATTTCAGTTTGTCGAACAAAATTACATAAAATGTTTACATTTGCGTTACATCTTTATTTTATTTAAAAACAAAATCTGAATAGTGGTTTAAAAAAAACCTCACAATGATCAAAAACTACTTTTGAAACAAATTTTCTGAGATAATTTCTAAATTTTCTTTATTTGGTATGCTGGAACAAGAAACCAACATAATTAATTAGTTAAGTATATATATTCACACTAATTGAGCAACCAATTTAAGCCTTTCAAACATAGTTTGAATCTCGTACTCTCATATAATCCAAAAAAAAAGAAATACTAGAATAAACTTCAACCACCAAAATAATACGATCCAACTTAAACACAAACAAAAAAAAAAAGTAATAAAAGCAAAGAAATTTGAGTGGATTTGAAAGACGGGTAAAAAAATGAATAATATAATCTGCTTTGAGTCACATACCACAAATTATACCCACAGAAGAAACAACAAAATCAAACACTCCCAACAAATTCCCTTCCACAAATAAATACTAAACGAAACGACGCCGCATGTCCCCCTCAAAAACTGCAGAACACAGCCACTCCAACGGCGGCGATTAGGGATCCAACTGAGACGAAAACGCCCGTCGCCGCCGACTTTCCAGGTGCCGGAGCCGGCGTCGGCTCGTTCGTCACTGGCGCTGACGCCGTCGACGATTTCGGTGAGGCAGTTGGCGTAACCGCTGCATCAAAACAACAATCCAAACAGAACAAACACTCAGGAATTTCCTCACAAGCATTTCAAAATCCAGATCGAAATCAACAGACTAAGACTAAACGAAAAACGTTGAGAGAAGAAATGGTACCAGGAGAGCCAGAAGGAGAAATCGACACTGCAGAACAAAAGGAAACAGCGATTTCATACAAACAGATCAGTTAGGTTTCCTAGGGGTTTTCCGAAGCAGAAATTAAGAGAGCGATTTGGAAGAATTAGGCTTACATTTACAGTTAGAAGCGGCGGGAGCAGAGACTTTGCAAGCGGCGGGGAGAGAGAGAGCCTTGGTGACGTTGAGGACGACGCCTAATTGACCGCTGTTCTTGAAGGCCTGACAGAGGCAGTCGGCGTCGGCCTTGAGGACGATCTTGAGGCCGGTGCAGCAGGATCCTTCGGGCTTGGTGGTGGTGCTGTCGTTAGAGACGAAGGAAAGGCAATCGGCCATGTTGAGGATGAGAGTGGAGCAGTCCACGGCCGGGGCTGGGGCGTCGTGTGCGGCAGAGACGTCGGAGTAATTGACCGCCAGGACGGCCAGAGCGAAGAGAGCGAGAGAAAGTTTGGCGGTGGCCATTTCTGAGGGAGAGAGAAAATGAAAGGGAAATCTCAGGGGAAAATGGAGAGGAAGAAGTAGTGGGAAAGTGGAGAGTGTGGTTTGGGGTTGGTGAAGGGCATTTAAATAAGGAGTTTCGAAGGTAATTGGAATGTTTAATTTCTTTTTTATTATTTCGGCTTTTTGTTTATTTTATTCTTGTTATCACTTTTATCACCCAAAAAAAAAAAAATCAATATCTATTTTGGTACTATCCTTTTCCTTCAAATATTATCTTGATTTTTATATTTTACTTCCTATAATTTCAATACTCCAATTTAGTTAGATAGTTCATACTATTTTTTTTAGAAGAAAAGATAGTTCATACTATTATTTTGAATTTATATCAAAATTAGTTAAATAATGATGATCAAAATTATTATTATATCTTTAAAGTTTTCAGATTGAAATAGACCTTTCAAATTCAAATGTTTAGGTGGGGAAATGAGATTTAAAGTTTTTTATTCTCATCAAGTTTCTAGTTCTTTTTTTTTTTTTCTGTGTAAAATTTGAATTTGGATTTTATAAATCATAATGAGACATTTCTATAAAATAAGTTGATTGATTTTAAGGTGATGTGACAAACGAAGGGGTAAAAAGATGTAGACCATGTAATAAAATAAAGTGATATATTCTTTTTCTTTTTCTTTTTTTTTTAGTTGCTTTCAAAAGAAGTTATATTACATTACATGTCACACTTTATTTTATATATCTATAAATCTTTATTTTATATATCTATAAATCTACTTTGCATTTGTATACATGTCATACAACATTTGTCCTAAAAGTCAAATGTTTACATCTTAACTCTCACATTGTTAATAAAAAAAATGAGATTGAATTACCTTTTTAATCTTGTGTCTATTTAGTTTTTAAACTTTAATATATATCTACCAGGTAAACTTTCAATTTTGTCATCGATAGGTAATTAAATTTTCAATTTTATGTTAATAGATCCTTAACCTTATTTAGAGATGTGCAAAAATTAGGTTGCGTCGGGTTGAGTTTTTTTTGGATCGAGTTTAACATCTTGATTATAGAAGGCATCCAACCTTACTCAATATTTTTTTTTTCTTTTTTCTTTAAATATTTTTCTTAATTATTTATAATAATTTGTTGAAATATTTAGAGCGGTTATTGTTAAGTTTTGAAGGAGATATTTCTCAATATACCCCGTACAACTTTCTCTTGAATTCTCCCAAGCCTTAACTAAACAAACAACACATTACACAACAGTCTCGAAAGGAAGGCATAAAAAGAAAATCCAAAAAAACATCATCCCTAATTATTAAGCATCAGAAAAGATTTCCACACAGTCTCGAAAGGAAGGCATCTTTGAATCTAGCTCTAACCCAAGAACAAAATTGAATTTTCAGTTCTCCTAAATTTTAACTAACTTAACTCGACCTTTGAAATTTGTGTTGAATAAGTTTGGTTGTTTGAGTTATCAAATCATTTGTACACCCCTATCCTTATTTGACATTTTTGGAAATTCATAGACTTACTACCACAAAATTGAAATTTTATAGTTTTATTTGAAATAAAATTTAGATACCTATTAGACATTTTTTAAGTTTAAGGCCCTGTTAGATACAAATTAAAAGTTTAGAGACATATTAGACATTTTTAAAACTTTATAAACTTTTGAGATTCAAATTTGAAAATTCAGGAATTGAACTAATCATTTATCTAAAAATATATATGTAACATGCTATCATTTAATTAACCGTACTAATATATATATATATATATAGTCCAACAATGTTAATATATATTTGTAATCATATAACTTAAGTGAATATGAACCAAACTCAATTGATTAAGATATTGTACCTATATTTATTATTAGGGAAAAAAGGTCAAGTGCATTTAAATGTCCACCCACAACCATTTGAACTTTAAAAAAATCACATAACTAAGTCACATTAGATAACCATTTAGTTTTTAAGAATCTAACATATAAATAATATTTTCACCAATAAATTTTTATGTTTCTTATCTACTTTTTACTATGTTTGCTAAATTTCATAAGTTATAAAAAATAATTCTCAAAAACTTATTTTTATTTTTTGAATTTGGCTAAGAAATATAGAAACCATGATAAAAAAAAGGTGGGAAAAACAAATGTAATTTCCATAAACCAAAATAAAAAATAAAATGGTGATCAAACCCACAGTAGTTGAACTAAAAAAATCACAACACTAGAATTACAAGATAGCAATTTCTAAAATTCAAAACAAATTTGCAATTAAAAAAAGAAAAGAAAAAGAAAGGTGTGGGGGGAAGGAAAGAAGAAAAAAAGAATGGGAAAAGGCGTTTCTGTGTGCGGCTGAGAGGGAGAGAAGAAGGGGGCGAAGGAGGCTTTTGAACTTTTTGAAACTATAATGCCATGTGGGTGCAAATGAGTAGAGGGGACACGTGTCAAACATCCAACGGTGTAGTTATATTTCTCTTGTCTTTTTTTTTTTTTTTTTGTTAAATTTAATTAACATGCAATGGCTTAAAATAGTTCGATGACAGCCGGACAACCCAAACGAATTAAAACGAAACGGTGGGGAAAAGGCAAAATTAATTAACTATATGTATGTATTTTTATTTTTTCTTATTTAATGTCAATGGAAGATAAAGTTTTGCCTCCTTAATTAATGCGATATTTACTACTTTAAGTAACTAATTTATTCATTAGAGACCCACCCAAATATTATACCGTTACACGGACATTCGAAATAAATTTTTGGTTAGATTAGAATTTATTTATTTAATATTTTTTTTGAGTACATCAATAATTAGGAGTGGGGATTCGAACTCATGACCTGTTAGTCATGACTCATACTTGATGTCAATTGAGCTATGCTTTTGTTGGCGGTTAAATTAGAAATTTAGGGGGTGTTTGGCCCATTGGTTTAGATTAGAGTGGTGTTGGGTTTCATACCCAACACCATGTTTGGTACAAAGGATTTCAAAACTAAGGGTTTTGAAAACACAACCCCATGGGTTTTGTACCATGTTTTCCACTTCTATTTGTCGTTTTTCATTTTCGATAACCACTTCAACAACAATTTCGATGACAACTCCGACAACAACTCCGACGATTACACCGGTGGTCCGACCAACTCCGATGACGACTCAACCACCCAAACAACTTGATACTTTGTTGCCCCAACCACCGCCAATCTGAAAGAGTTGTTCAACATGAGACATTCATCTGCTCGAAATGTCATTGAGAGAGCATTCGGTTTGTTGAAGGGTCGATGGGCGATACTAAGAGGAAAGTCTTTTTATCCCGTAGAAGTCTAGTGCAGGACTATAACTGCATGTTGTTTGTTGCACAACTTAATTATACAAAGTATCTAATAGGTATATGAACTTTCAATTTTGTATTTAATAGGTCATTGAACTCTAAAATATCAAATACATCCTCAAACTTTTAATTTTTTATCTAATACGTCATTGACATATTTAAATTTTTTAAAATTAATGAATCAATTAGACATAAAATTGATTTATTTTTATCTACAAGTATATTAAACTTTTAATTTTGTGTTCAATAGATTCATGAATTTTGAAAAATATCGAATACGTCAAGAACCTATTAGACACAAAATTGAAAGGTGAGAGAATTTAAAAGATATAGAATCAAAAGTTTAAGGACATATTCAATACTTTTAAAGTTTATAGACTTATTATATACAAAATCTAAAGTTTAGGGACCTATTAGAAACTTCTTAAAATTTAGGGACTTATTTGATACAAATATGAAAGTTCAGAGACTAAACTTGTAATTGAATCTAGTTTTTTTTCTTAGTAGTGAGCATAATTATGTTTTTTTTTTCCAAAGAGAGCATTCGATTACAAATATTGTATTTATGCTAACATGAGAATATGTAACACCCTCAAATTTTTGAAAGAGTCTAGATTAAGAAAGCGGAAGCAATTTTGGATCTTAAACACTCTAAGTTGATCAATTTTGTAAAATAAAAAACATGCTCAAAACTGGAAAAACAGAGAATATGAACATACCTTTGTTGTTCAAAATTCTCCTAATCAAGTGGGCAATTTCTTGTCACAAACACTTTGTGGACAACCTCTAGTGTCTTCCCTACTATCCTCAGGCCTTGGAACAGATTGTGGGATCTTTGATAGAGAGAATTTGGAAGAAAAGACCTCAAAGGTCAAAAAATGAGAATTCTATTAATTTCTGCAAATCCTCTCAAAATACCTCAAATCACCATTAAATAAAGCTTCATTAAGCTTCATTAGAGTGACATCTCAATAGTGATGAGGATAATTTAAGATGGAGGTGACCAAATTTGGTGAATTTGAAGATGAGAGGGATTGGGCAAGTTGCCAATTTGTTTTCCATGAAAATCCACTATTTTTCATTTAATTTTAATTCAAAAATCAATATTAAATTAATTTTTAATTAAAATTAATTTAATTAATTTAATTAATAAATAATTAATTTAATTAATTAATTTTTAATTTAATTTAATATCAAATATTAAATTAAACAAATTGCCCGATCTCGATCGATTTTTCGAACATGAATATTTATTCATGCTATAAACTGATCCAATATTTAAATCATATTTAAATATATCCACCTTTTATTAATCATAGTTTAATACATAATTAAGCTATGATTCGTTAAATATATCACATATAATTAACGCTTTCTTCCAAACTCGAATTTGAACAATTCAAATTCTTTTCTCTCAAAATGTTACAAGGCTTAGTCCGAGCTAGTAAGGAGGACCTAATGAACCTACAGATCATGAGCTCCAACGATACGAGATTAACCGACCAAACTCTTTAGCCTAGCTAATCAACATTTGTTAACCACCGGGACACTCCACTAAAGCCCAGTGGTTGCACTCTCCTCACTGTAGATATATTTATGTCCACTCGATATAACCATGATTAGTAAGTCGATTCTTCACAGGTTGTTCGTAATTACAACTAGGTCAAAATTATCGTTTTACCCCTGTAATTACCTATTGTTCCATAAGTCCCACTGATCCTCTAATGAACAATTGGTTTGTGGTCCAACCAGCAAACTGAATCCCTCTCGGGCCAGTGAGAGGGGTGGGCCCATTGTTCAAGACCTGGAGTCAACACTTAAGGGAACAATCTCTCTGCTAATCCCTAAGGCGGGTATGAGTGAATTCCATCTTGCAGAACCATGTTCCCAGCTATCTACCCAGACTTATCCCTGAAATGGGAGACATATTGAGTCGGCAGTCTCGGGCCACTCTCACCCATGCAAATCGAAGGATAATCCGAATAAACAGGAGTTCATAGAATGCTCAGGATTAAGATCGAGTTACCTAGGTCATCGTATGAATATAGTCGCTTAAGGCGATGAAACGGAGTTATAAAGTCTAAGTGACTATTTCGTGGTCCAGTCTTATGCAAACTCATTGCATAGGACGCCCCCACTCACATGTCTCCACATGAACGATTTAGGATCACATCGTTTGTACTCTACAAAGTGGGTCGCGTCCATAGTGTCCCTAAGATAAGGTACCCAACCCTATCCTTATACTATAGACTGTTCTGGCTATAACTTGAACTTGATCCACTTTTATGTCACACATAAAGTTCAAGTATTCATCCTATAGCCAAGGGTTCTTTATTGGATTAAGATTACACAATACACATATTGAATAACACCTTTACTGAATAAATTTCAATAACAACTTTATTGTGAAATAGAATATACATTCAGTTTACAAAACCACGAGTTTTAGGACATAAAACCCAACAATCTCCCAGTTGGACTAAAATGGCAGTGGGGTAAAACATGTTGAGCAAAGAAAAACTGTCCTACTGTACAACCCGTGGTCCTAGACTCTCTAGGTGTCCCTCAAACACTTTAGCCGTGAGGGGCTTTGTAAACGGATCAGCAATGTTGTGCTCCGAAGCGATTTGCGTGACGATCACGTCTCCTCGTTGCACAATCTCCCTGATGAGATGATATTTGTGCTCTATGTGCTTTCCGCGCTTATGGCTTCTAGGTTCTTTGGAATTTGCCACTGCACCACTATTATCACAATAAAGGGTGATTGGCAAATTCATATTTGGAACAACTTCCAAATCAGTTAAGAACTTCCTAAGCCATACAAATTTCCTTCGCCGCTTGCATGAAGTGCGACATACTCAACCTCCATGGTGGAGTCGCAATACAACCTTGCTTTATACTCCTCCATACTATAGCTCTTCCGTTAAGAGTGAACATTGATCCTGATGTGGATTTCCTCGAATCTACATTAGTCTGAAAATCAGAGTCAATGTATCCTGCAAGGATCAAATCCTTTGCGCCATACATAAGCATATAGTCCCTCGTTCTCCTAAGATACTTGAGGATGTTCTTAACGGCAGTCCAGTGATCATATCCTGGATTAGACTGATATCTGCTGACTATTTCCACTGCATAACATATGTCGGGTCGAGTACATAACATGACATACATCGACCACCCGACAACAGATGCATAGGGAATGCGTCTCATATCCTCAACTTCTTGAGGTGTCTTAGGACACTGTTCCTTAGACAAATGAATTCCATGCCTGAAAGGTAATGAACCCTTCTTGGAATTCTGCATCTTATATCTAACCAACATCTTGTCAATATAAGATGCCTGAGACAGTGCTAGCGTTTTGTTCTTACGATTCCGAACGATTTGGATTCCAAGAACAAACTGAGCCTCTCTCAAATCTTTCATTTGGAATTGGGTCGCTAGCCATTGTTTAACGCCAGTCAGAAACCCTACATCATTCCCAATGAGCAAGATATCGTCTACGTATAGAACTAAGAAAGCTACAGTGGTATTGACTATCTTCTTGTAAACACAAGGCTCGTCAATATTCTGTTCAAATCCATAAGATTTGGTCGCAGTATCAAATCTTATATTCCAGGATCTATATGCTTGTTTCAATCCATAGATGGATCGTTTAAGCTTGCAAACCTTTTGTTCTTGACCCTGAACTATAAACCCCTCTGGTTGATCCATATAGATAATCTCTTCAAGATTGCCATTCAGAAAGGTTGTCTTGACATCCATTTGCCAAATTTCATAGTCATAAAATGTGGCAATGGACAAGAGTATTGTAATGGACTTAAGCATGGCAACATGGGAGAAGGTTTCTTCATAGTCCACCCCTTCCCTTTGAGTATAACCCTTTGCCACAAGTCGAGCCTTAAAGGTTTGCACCTTACCGGCTTGATCTCGTTTCCTCTTGTAGATCCACTTACAACAGATAGGTCTTTCACCATCTGGTTGATCTATAAGTTCCCAGACTGAATTGAAGTACATTGACTCCATTTCAAGGTCCATGACTTTAATCCACTGGTCCCTATCTATATCATTCATTGCCTGTTTATAGGTCAATGGATGCTCAACGCCATCATCAGGTATGACGACTTGAGTTTCAGTCAAACCTATGTAACGGTCGGGTTGTCTAACATCCCTCCTACTACGTCGAGGCATTCTCAACTCTTGAGAAGGACCAGCTTCATCAACAACTCTTGTTGATTTATCTGTAGCTTCCCTGGAAATTTCACTTAAGACAATCCTGCCACGAGGCTGATGATCTCTCATGTGGTCTTCCTCTAAGAACGTGGCGTTTGTCGACACAAGCACCTTGTCCTCTTGAGGATCATAAAACAGACCACCTTTCGTTTCTTTGGAGTATCCTACGAATAGGCATAATTTTGAACGATGTTCCAATTTCTTTGGATTGGACACCAACACATGTGTCGGACATCCCCAAATCCTGAAGTGACGTAAACTCCCTTTACGCCCTTTCCATAACTCATAGGGTGTTTCTGAAACACTCTTAGAGGGAACCATGTTCAAAATATATACAACAGCTTCTACTACATATCCCCAAAACGAACTAGGCAGCTGAGCATAGCTCATCATGGATCGAACCATGTCTAACAGAGTTCTATTTCTCCTCTCAGATACACCATTCTGCTGAGGTGTACCGAGCGCTGAGAGTTGGGATACGATTCCATGTTCTATCATATAGTCTTGGAATCTCAAATCCATGTACTCTCCACCTCGATCTGATCGAAGTGTTTTAATCATTTTACCTAATGTGTTCTCAACCTCTGCCTTATACTCCTTGAACTTTTCAAGAGTTTCGGACTTATGATGCATTAGGTATAGATAACCATACCTAGAATAATCATCAATAAAACTGATGAAATATTCATACCCTCCTCGTGCCTTGACATTCATAGGACCACAGAGATCCGAATGCACGAGTTCCAAGGGCTCTTTGGCTCTATAACCTTTTTCAGAAAAAGGTCTTTTAGTCATTTTTCCCTCAAGACAGGACTCACATGGTGGTAAAAAGTTGTCCTCTAACTGACTTAGGAGACCACTCTTAACCAATCTCCCAATTCTATTGAGATTAATGTGACCTAGTCTCAAGTGCCAACGATAGGTACTAGGAGAAAGCTTCTGCCTTTTATTTTGAGTATCAGCTGTTTTAAACATCTCGGTATTCAAAATAGCTTTTACTTCTGTTGGTCTTAACACATATAAGTTGTTTTCCAGTTTAGCAGAACATATTCGTACACCTCTTTTGCAAATGAACGCTTCATTATGATCAAAAGATACTTTATGCATATGTTCAAGCAAACAAGAGATAGATACAAGATTTCTTTTGATTCCAGGAACCAAAAGTACATTTTCTAATAAAATAAATCTATCTCTAAACAACAACTTCACACAATTCCCATCGCTTTGGTGAGATAACCTCTCCCGTTCCAACCCTGAGAGATATCTCCCCATCAACAAGCTGCTGCCAGGAACTAGTTTCCTGAAAAGAAGAACAAACATGGTTAGTGGCTCCTGAATCTGATATCCAGGCGGAATCATCATGTTCCACTAAACATGTTTCAATAACGAGTAAATCATTTTTACCTTGTTTTTCTTTCTTAGCTTTCTTTTCTGCAAGGTATTTCAGGCAGTTCCTTTTCCAGTGCCCATCTACTCCACAGTGGAAACATTTTCCTGTGGCTTTGGCCTTGCGTGTGGGTGCCTATCCCTTCCCTTTGTCCTTCTTCTTTTTTACTCAATACCCTTATTCTTAGAAAAGAAAGGACCAGATTTGGCCCTGCAGGACGATCCTCTTAGGAACTTCTTCGAAGTGAAAACATTTGCCTCATTCTCTTTTCCTTTTGATTTCATGAGGGACTCAAAAGTCTGTAGCTCGTTGAGGAGAGTAGTCAGGTCATACTCTATTTTATTCATCACCGCATTTGTGCGGAATGGCAGAAACTCTCTTCTAAGAGATTCCATAATAAAGGTTATCCGACTTTTCTCATCTATGCCGCCCCATTTACTTCAACCATGTTGAAGTGGGTCATCATGTCAAGGACATGTTCCTAACGAGAGGCCCTCCTTCATACGGGAGTTGTAAACGTATTTGTCGAAGATCATAATGGACCGATGAGGATGGTTGTCCAAACATCGCCTGTAATGATCCCATGATCTCCTTTGCGGTGACCATGGTCTCATGTTTCTTAGACAACACATCAGATATGCTGGCTAAGATGTAGACTCGGACCTTCTCATTAGCCCTAATCCATCTGTCATAAGCATCCCGAACTATTCGGTTTGCGATCAGTGGGGGGGGAGGACATTCCTCCGTTAAGACGAACCTCAGATCATCAAGAACAAGAATCGTATTCAAGTTTGATTTCCAGGTTCCATAATTATCACCGATACGTTTATTGAAGACGAGTAACTGGTTAAAAGAGTTTGACATGCTGAAAAAGAATGAATTCTATTAGTGAATTGTTTGTAACCTATCCAATTTAAGAATTTAGCAAAAATAATAATGTACCCATAAACTCATTATTGTTTTTGCAACGATACTTCAGTGAGTCAGAGCAACCGCTACCGAAGGGCAGTCAATCACTCCTTTACTAAATTAAGACATTCTTGACTAAATGCTAATTCCGGAATAACTCTTATTCCTATAACATTCTAGTTATCGCTACTTTGGTCAAGAACTTACTAACACTTAGCAATTCTTGTAAGTGTGACCCGCCATTTTCAGATCTCAGAGGTCGCCCCCAACAATGCTACCGAACTAGAGAGACAAAGATGGGAATGGACCTAAGAGATCCTATCCATTTCTTGAGTTTGAGTTGTTCTGAATCCCATGTTACATCCCTCCGAATGGATGGTGCTACTTCGGGCAACCTGCAGGCGCAACATGGGAATCTCACGGTCCAACCTAATGGAGGAGACCGTAGGATGTGTTGACACACTTCCTTCACTCACTTACTATAAATACTTTCTCCATTCACCTTGCTCTTGATTTATGCAAACACCATCCGAATGGGAATGCCCTATTGACATCACGAGGCCGAGCATAAATCTCACGATGTGAACTTCGTGGAGAGCATAAGAGGAAATTGATATATCATATATACCTTTTCACTCCCACTAAGTATTTTAAATCTGTTTGGGTATACTTTTACTTAGGCATATTCCTAAATTAAAACAATATGACCTAAGTCTACCAATATAACAATTATACTGAAATTACCTAAGTCTATTAACCTTTTAATAAACCTAGATCTATGAGTTTATTTATTAACTTTTAATAAATGACACTCACGAAAGATAATTTATAAACCTGTGGATTAAATTCACTCCAGTCGGTTCCTGTAGGGTGTTTCGTTTCAGTCGACCTTAAGTACCCAACCTAGCTGTAACCTTCCTTAGTCGAGTCCTCTTTTAATCAAACTTTATAAATTATTGGTTTCCTAATTCTAATCTTATTAGAACTAGATAACTTTAGGTCTAATTAATTCCAGTTCTAAAACCATTTTAAAACTAATTAATTAACCTTAAGTTACATGCATTTCTATGTTATAAATTGTTTCATCATTCATCACATGAATAAACATACATTTATAACAAATTCATCACATGAATTAATTCATAGCAATTATATGTTTAATTTTTAATTAATATAACTCTTATATTAATTATAATTAAAACATATAATTTTTGTTTCATAATTTAATATAACACTTATATTAATTCTTATGAAACCCAATAAACATGCATACAATATATTATAACACTTATAACATACTTTCAATGCATGGAACATGCTTCCTATGATGAGATTTTAAAATCTATATGACATACTTTATGCACATATAATGATCAGGGATTTTAATTAAAACATACATTCACAATGCATAATTAATTAAACACACTAAAGTGGACTGGTTTTGGCATCTAATGCAAGCAAACTAATAATTTATTACAATAATAATCTAGAATTAACAACAAACCACTTCGAACACTTCGAATTTGGGTCCAACCGGACTGCAAATGTGTGAACCGGACCTTCAAAAGGTTGAAACGGGTTGTAAAAGAGTGAATGAGGCCTCCAATTGGTGAAACGAACCTCCAAAATGGAAAAATCGGCCTCGAAATAGTCAGAATCGGTCTAAAACCACTCGAACCGGACCGAAAACGAGCCGAACCGGTCCAAAAAATATTGAACCGGTCAAAGTCAACCGAACCGGAGTCAAAGTCAACGGTTAACAGGTCAACTTCTTCTTCCTTGAAATCACGGGCTGAAGCAATTGAGGTTACTGTAGCAAAATTTCAGAAATTTTTCCAGCAGCTGCTCTGTTCTATGTTTTTAGGACCTCCGGGGCTTCAAACGTCAAATTGAAGGCCTTTCCGAACTCCAATCGACCCGAAATTTTTACAGCTTATTCTACACACATTAATGCTGAAACAAGCTTGAGCAATTTGAAAATAAAGCACAAATTGATGCTCAATCTAAATGCAAAAACCAGAAGAACACTTTAGATGCCCAGAAAAATTGTATTTCAAAAAACACCCACCACAAGACAAAATAGATCAAATTGGGTGCTCAAAATTGCTCGGATACCAATTGAAAGAGTCTAGATTAGAAAGCGGAAGCAATTTTGGATCTTAAATACTCTAAGTTAATCAATTTTGTAAAATAAAAAACATGCTCAAAATTGAAAAAATAGAGAATATGAACACATACCTTTGTTGTTCAAAATTCTCCTAAGCCGTGGGCAATTTCTTGTCACAAATACTTTGTGGACAACCTCTAGTGTCTTCTCTACTATCCTCAGGTCTTGAAACAGATTGTGGGATCTTTGATAGAGAGAATTTTGAAGAAAAGTCCTCAAAGGTCAAAAAACGAGAATTCTATTAATTTCTGCAAATCCTCTCAAAATACCTCAAATCACCATTAAATAAAGCTTCATTAAGCTTCATTAGAGTGACATCTCAATAATGATGAGGATAATTTGAGATGGAGGTGACCAAATTTGGTGAATTTGAAGATGAGAGGGATTGGGCAAGTTGCCAATTTGTTTTCCATGAAAATCCACTATTTTTCATTTAATTTTAATTCAAAAATCAATATTAAATTGATTTTTAATTAAAATTAATTTAATTAATTAAATTATTAAATAATTAATTTAAATAATTAATTTTTAATTTAATTTAATATCAAATATTAAATTAAATAAATTGCCCGATCCCGATCGATTTTTCGAACATGAATCTTTATTCATGCTATAAACCGATCTAATATTTAAATCATATTTAAATATATCCACCTTTTATTAATCATAGTTTAATACATAATTAAGCTATGATTCGTTAAATATATCACATATAATTAACGCTTTCTTCAAAACTCGAATTTGAACAATTCAAATTCTTTTCTCTCAAAATGTTACAAGGCTTAGTTCGAGCTAGTAAGGAGGACCTAATGGACCTACAGATCATGAGCTCCAACGATACGAGATTAACTGACCAAACTCTTTAGCCTAGCTAATCAACATTCGTTAACCACCGGGACACTCCACTAAATTCCAGTGGTTGCACTCTCCTCACTGTAGATATATTTCTGTCCACTCGATATAACCATGATTAGTAAGTCGATCCTTCACAGATCGTTCGAAATTACAGCTAGGTCAAAATTATCGTTTTACCCCTGTAATTACCTCTTGTTCGTTAAGTCCCACTGATCCTCTAATGAACAATTGGTTTGTGGTCCAACCAGCAAACCGAATCCCTCTCGGGCCAGTGAGAGGGGTGGGCCCATTGTTCAAGCGTGGAGTCAGCACTTTAGGGAACAACCTCTCTGCTAATCCCTAAGGCGGGTAGGAGTGAATTCCATCTTGCAGAACTATGTTCCCAGCTATCTACCCAGACCTATCCTTGAAATGAGAGGCATATTGAGTCGGCAGTCTCGGGCCACTCTCACCCATGCAAATCTAAGGATAATCCGAATAAACAGGAGTTCATAGAATGCTCAGGATTAAGATGAGTTACCTAGGTCATCGTATGAATATAGTCAGTTAAGACAGTAAACGGAGTTATAAAGTCTAAGTTGTTGGGATGTATGTCCTCATCTCGTGTAGTTTGTAATATTCCAAGTTGTAAATAAATAAGAGTTATTTATTTCAACATTGTGTAATAAATACTAGTTATTTATTTAAACTTTGTGTCTCGCATTTTTTATAAACTTAATCCAATAAACTAAGGTCCAGGGTCATTGGATTATGAGAGAAGTAAGAACTTGAACGGTGTGTAGTGGACACACAGGGAGGATCGCATTTGAGTTAATGACCCAAACGGTCTACAGTATATGGATAGGGTTGGAGACCTAATCCTGGATACACTGTGGATGCGACCCACTTTGTATTAGATACAAACGAGGTGATCTGACTCGTTCATGTGGTTGACATGCGAGTGGGGGCATCCTGTGCAATGAGATTGTACAAGACCAGACCGAGAATTATTAGACCTCATCGATGTAACACCGCTGATGATGGACTAATAACTTCGTAGATGACCATTAGTGACTCGACCTGAATCCTGAGCGTGTTACGGACTCCTGTCTGCGGGGGTCTGTCCTTTGACTAGTACGGGTGAGGGTGGTCATAGTTACTCGCCCAATATGCCTATCTTCTCAGCGACAGGACCAAGTGGGGAGCTGGGAACTTAACTACGCGAGATGGAATTCACTCGTTCCCGCCTTTAGGGAAACTAGAGGGGTTGTTCCCTTAAGTGCTGTCTCCAGGGGTTGGACAACGGGCGCCCACCTTCTCATTGGCCCGAGAATGGTGTTGTGTATGGTTGGACCATCACAATATGTTGTTCATTAGAGGAGCAGTGGGGACTTAAGGAACAAGAGGTAGACACAGGGGTAAAACGGTAATTTGACCCAACCATGTCTACGAACAACCTGTGAAGGGTCGACTCATGGGCATTGGTTATATCAGTGGACACATAATATTCTGCACTGATGGGAGTGCAACTACGGGCTATAGTGAAGTGTTACCGTAGTTAATGAATGTTGGTTAACCGGGTCAAAGAGTTTGACAGGTTAATCTCGAATCATTGGAGCCCGTCACTATAGGTCCATTAGGTCCCTCGGTTGGCTCCACCTGGGTTAAAAGAAGGGTTAATGTTTTGGTATGAAATTGAAGTGTTCAATTTCACTTTAAGGGCATTTATGTCGTTTATATGAGATATGAATGATATAATATATAGTTTAATGTGAATGAGATTCATAATAAACTATAGGTTAGTCTAATTGTTGAATTAGGACTAATTGGAGAATTTGATTGAGAGAAATTAAATTGGATGTGATTCAATTTAATTAATCCACAATTATTGCAAATGAGATTTGCAATATGAGATATGAGATATCTTATATTATGTGGTTATGCAAATGAGATTTGCATAACCTATAGTTGTGGTAAAGTGGTAATAATGAGGAGTTATTAACTCCCTCATTCCACTATTTAAACCCTTTGCAAGAAGGGTTTGGTAAGCTCTCTTCTCTTTTTTTGTTTTTCACCAAAGAGAAGAAAAGAGAATTCTCTCTACTCTCTCATTTCTCCTCCCTCTCCAAAACACAAACAAGTTACCACCAACTTCCCTTCTCCAAAAGAGAACAACCGAGAAGATCACTTGGTGGTGTTCGAGATCGTTTTATGGGAAGAATCCGTCGAGATCGAGTAGCACGAAGAGTTCCTGATCCGAGGAAGAAATTGTTGTGATTGTCTACAACAAGTAAGTATATTATCTACTTGCTGTAAATTTCTTCTTCTTTAAGCATGTTTAGCCTAGATCTAAGTGTTAGATCAATTTTAATAAACACAAGTTGCATAATGATACCTCGACGATTCAATCGTCTTCCGCTACGCGGGGATTCTCATTCCTTTCACCTTTATCTCCATATCCATTTCTTTTGTGTGCACAAGGATTGTCAGCGTTAATTTTTGCAAAAGTAAGAATAGGAAGTTTGTCAGGGGTGGTGATTGCAAACCAAAGTCCTAAGGTTACTCATCTGTTCTTTGCTGATGATAGTCTTTTATTCCTCAGAGTAAATGTAAACGAATTTGGTTTACTTAAGGTCATTTTCAGTACTTACAAGAGTGCATCAGGTCAGTCCATTAACATGAGAAAATCTGCTATGTTGTTCTCACAAAATGTAGGATCAAATTGTAAACAATATCTAGGTCTTATTTTACCAAGAAACAAGAGGTAGACACAGAAGATCACTGTGAAGGGTCACAATATGTTGAGTAAAGGTAACATATGTAAACGACGGTCACATATGTGACGGTCACAAAAGATGAGTAACCTACAGTGACGGTCACAATATGTAAAGGAGAATATTGGACGGATTGGAGGTCTTTGAAAGACAGGTTTTGGAAAATACTACAAGGCTGGAAAGGTAACATATTTTCTGTTGGGGCCGAGGAAGTTTAAATAAAGAGTGTAGCGCTTGCTTTATCTACGTACTCAATGAGTTATTTTAGACTTCCGAAAAAAATTATGTCATTTGTTTACAGGGCACTTGGCAAAATTCTGGTGGGGCTCAGCGACGGGAAAAAGGAAAATTAATTGGTTGAGTTGGGGAAGGTTATGCAAACGAAAGGAATTGGGAGGATTAAACTTTAAAGACCTTATAGGGTTTAATAAAACACTTCTTGCCAAGCAGACGTGGAGAATTTTTTGAAGGGTTCGCATCCCGCAGTGGAAGCAATTGTGAATCGCGTGTTCTTAATTTTGTTGTATGGATCTCATCAACAAGAACTAGATCTAAAATTAAGCATGCTTCTACAAGATGGACAACAAGTAATTACCTTTGAAGAACTCTTTCTTCAAGTGCTCCTTCTCCCACGATCACGATCTCAGCAGCTTGAACCCGAACGAATGAAGACACCAACACCGGATCTTCTCCGTTGTTCTCTAGGTGAGGGAGGAAGGTGGGTTCCTTTAGGATGAGGTCAGGTGATCTTATGAGATTGTACTTGGAACTCTTTCCAATACAATTTGAGAGAATGCTAGGGTTTTGTCAAAAAGCCTTAACTTTGCTTAGCCTTCAAATTGCATCTCATGCAACCTTTTATAAGGAAATAGGATGGAAAGTACCATCATATCCTTCCTTCATTCTCTCATTAGTATATAGTTTATATGTGAATCTAATTCACATTAAAACCATATATTATATCAATTATATCACATACAACTGATATAACACCTCATATATGAAATTGAACACTTCAATTTCATTCCTAACTTTATACCCTCAATATTACCATGTTGAGCCAGCGGAGGGACCTAATGGACCTACAATTCATGAGCTCCATAGATGTGAGATTAACTGATCAAACTCTTTGATCCAGTTAATCAAAGACTTGTAGCTGCACTCTCCTCACTGTAGATTATATTGTGTCCACTGATATAATCTTTACCCATGAGTCAACCCTTCATAGGTTGTTCGTAATCACGACTAGGTGAAATTACCGTTTTACCCCTGTGATTACCTCTTTGTTCCTTAAGCACTACCGATCCTCTAATGAACAACAAGCCTATGATCCTACCATAGACTCATACCCCTCATCGAGGGCGGGGCCCCGTTGTTCAAGACCTGGAGTCAGTTCTTAAGGGAACAATCTATCTAATTCCTTAGTGTAGGAATGAGTGAATTCCATCTTGCATAGTTAAGTCCCCAGCTACCTACGAGGTTCTGTCCCTGAGAAGGTAGGCTTATTGAGTCTGTTACAGGCCACTCTCACCCATACTAGTCTAAGGACAAACCCTATAAACAGGAGTTCTTAACTTGCTCAGTATTCAGGTCGAGTCACTAATGACCATCTATAAATTATCAGTCTTATCCTCATTAACAACGTTATAATCGTTAGACTAATAATTTGCAAATCGGCTTTGTATGAACTCTTCATACAGATGCCCCACTCGCATGTCAACCACATGAATGAGTTGGATTACCTCATTTGTACTAATTACAAAGTGGGTCGCATCCATGGTGTTACCAGAATAGAGTTTCCAACCTTATTCATATACCATAGACCCTTTTAGGCTATACTTTTGAACACAATCCAAATAGTGTCTACTACACTGATGTTCAAGGTACATTATAGCCTTGGAGCTTAGTTTATTGGATTTATAGAGCAAGAATATAATTTCATCAACACAAATAACTCTTTATTTATTTGATCAAAATTACACAAGTTTAGGGCACAAATCCCAACATTTTTATGAACCCAAAGCTGCTAGTCTCAAAAGTTATGAAAGGTAAATTCTTTCCCTCATCTTATCTTCTGAATCTGACATCGATGCCTGCTTCAACGTCATATTTCTGGAAGAGTATTGTATGGGATCTGGAACTCTTCAGAAAAGGCATGCAACTTCAGGTAGGGAATGTGAAATCAATTAGGATATGCAAAGACCTTTGGTTTCCAAGGTTATGGTCTTTCAAGCCAGTTCACAACCTTGCTAATCCAGAAGACATGCATGTATCTGAGTTTATAACTCCTCAGAAGTAATGGGGTACCCATAAGCTGAAGTAATATTTCAGTATGGATGAGGTACAGAAGATTCTCAGGCAACCGATTTCCTTGTCTGGATGGGTCTGACATTTGAACAAATTTGGTCATTACCAGGTGAAAAAATGGATATAAGTTGTGCATGATGGGTTTAGATAGACCACCCTCATCAGAGGAGGAAAAGGATAAAAAATGGTGGAAGTTTTTGTGGAGGTTAAACTTGCCAACGATTTATCTGGTGAACTTTTAACGACTGTCTCTTATGCGTGTTAACCTAAGCAAGAAAGGCTTAGACATCTCCTGTGCTTGGCCGGTATGTGGAACTAGGTTGGAAACGGTTATCCACATTCTTTTTAGGTGTTCGAGACCAAAAGAAGTGTGAAAAGTTTTGTTTCCAGGGGTTGAGTTAGATGTGGATCAAAGGATCTCAATCCAGGAAGTTTTGCTATCGTTGTTTAAGAATCACGATTCTAGGGTCTTTGAGTTACTATGTGCAGGGTCTTGGGGATTATGGACTAATCGTAATAGCTGTTGTTTTGATCGTCCTACACATTCTGTTGTGGCAAGGGTCGAATGGACTTTGCATTATTTACAGGAGTACCAATCCTTAATGCACTTTTGAAAGATAGTACCAAGGGCTTTGCAAATATGTGTAGGTCGAGTAGGGATAATTTTTATATTAACATTTTTGTGGACGCAACTTGTAATGAACATGATGGTAAAAAAGGAGCGCGAGTTGCTATTCGATCGGACGACGGGAGGCTATTGGTGGCAATGGCTCATAAGCATGAAAGTTTTATAAATCCAGCATGCTCAGAAGCATTAACATTGTATGATTGGATGAAATTAGCTACATGTCTGGATTTCCATAGGGTTCATTTCTTTTCTGACTCTTTGTTCTTAATGGATACGGTAAATGGTTTTTAGGAGCCAACTACTGAGATCCAAAACTATGTCAATGATATTTTGTCTCTCACGTAGAGTTTTGGTGAGATAAGGTTTAGTCATACTAGTAGATCCTTCAATTCTCTAGCACATGTGTTGCCTAGGAAAGGTGTGTTAGGTACTGCAGGCCTTTGAATTGGTAATTTTCCTAGTTGGATTAGACAAACTATTGAGTCTGAACAGGTTAATACTTAACGAAACCATTAGTTATTAATGAAGTTCATTTTCTAAATAATAATAATAATAATAAATAAGTATATGATATTTCATTAAATGCAAAGTGCAAACATGTTTGCATTTTACAAAATGTGGAGGGAGTGAATGAGTGAATGGAGAAACTTACCTCCATCCCCACTCGCTATAAAATGCACCATGGTATTGCATTAAACAAATGGCTTACACATCCATAACACTCCTTTGTGTTGTAAAACTCTCTACAATTTCTCTCACAATCTCTTTCTCTCTACAATTTGACAAAGACAAGGCTCCCACAAGCCAGATCCTTGTCAAGAGAATAACAAAGAAGATTTTTTAGAGGAGGTGTCTAAGATCATTGTTGTAGAATAAGGTATGTGAAAGTCCTTCTTTCGTTGAATGTATGCTTAGTTATTTTTATGTTATATAATTCTCACATTTTCCAAAGCAAAGTGATCAAATGCTTCCGCATAAGGATTCAATCCCTTAAAATGTCAAGTTACATCATTTCTCTCTTAGCTGTTGAGAAATTAACTAGAAAAATTACACAACTTAGAAAAATAATTTGGATACCATCCTTGTGGTCGACGATCTAAAATTTGTCTTGACTAAAAAATGCCCTCAAGTCCCTGGCTCAAATGCATCACGAAGTGTTCGTGATGCATATGATAGGTGGATGAAGGCTAATGACAAGACTCAAGTCTACATCTTGACAAGCATAACTGATGTTTTGACCAAGAAGAACAAAAACACGGTCTCTGCTCGAGAGATTATGGGGTCGTTGCAAGAGATGTTTGGACAACAGTCCTCACAAATCAAGCACAACACCTTGAAGTACATCTTCAATGCAAAAATGAAGGAGGGAACATTTGTTCGAGAACATGTTCTTGACATGATGGTCTACTTTAACAAAGCAGAGATGAACGGCGATATCATTGATGAGTCGAGTCAAGTGAAGTTTATTCCGAAGAGTTTCATTCAATTCCGTAGCAATGCTATTATGAACAAAATTGATACAACCTTACCACCCTCGTAAATGAACTCCAGACCTACCCGTCTCTGATGAAAATCAAGGGACAGGAAGGAGAGATAAAAGTTGCTTCTAGGAATTTTCATGGAGGTTTGACCTCTAGGACCAAACCTGAGGCTTCATCTTCTAGCCCAAAAAGCAAGAAGAAGAAAAAGGTGAGTGGAAATGGGAATAAAACTGACCCTAGCTGCTGCTTGAAAGGGTAAGAAGACCAATGTTGCAAATAAAAGAAAGTATTTTCATTGCAACGTGGACGAACACTAGAAGAAAAATTGCCGGAAGTATCTAGGCGAGAGAAGAAAGAAAAAGAAGATAAATTATTAATTGATTTTAGAAACTTGTTTAGTGGAGAATGATAATTCTTCTTGGATAATTGATTCGGGAGTCACTAATCATGTTGGTTCTTCTTTTAGGAAATTAGTTCCTGAAAGAAGATAGAGGCTGGGGAGATGACACTCAAAGTTAGAACTGGGGAGGTCATTTCGGCTGTTGCTATAGGCAACATAAAGTTATTTTTCGACAAGAGGCATTATATATTATTAGATAATATATGCGTAGATCCTAAGAATAAGAAGAACTTAATTTCCATTTCTTATTTTTTATAACAAATGTTGTCAATTTCATTTATTGTAAGTAAAATATTTATTTTCAGAAATGGTATTGAAATTTGTTCTGCTTCCTTAGAAAATAATTTGCATGTACTAAGGCCAACTGTAATTAAAACAATTCTAAATACTGAGTTATTTAAAAAAACAACAAAGCGGACTAAAAGACAATAATTTCTCCAAAAGAAAATACCTATCTTTGACATCTAAGATTAGGTCACATAAATCTCAATAGGGTCGAGAGATTTGTAAAAAGTAGACTTTGAAATGAGTTGAAGATAATTCTTTACCAGTATGTGAGTCATGTCTTGAAGGTAAAATGGCTAAAAGACATTTTACTGGAAAAGGTTATAGAGCCAAAGATTTATCTTAATATAGATTTTCCTAAACATTCGCAAGAACTAGTGTATCCTGTAAAGATCAAATATTTATTCCATACACAAAAAGTCTCATTCTCCCTGGATATGTTGAGAAAGTTTTTAATTTTTCTAGATACTCACAAAAATTCTCATAAATTAATCTTAACATTGATTCCAATATAATCATATAATTTTAGCGTTCAACTTCATATCTCGACATCCTCCAAGAATCTCGTGGAGCTATTATGTGTTACTTTGAGTTAGTAACACGGTACAGATCCCGAGTTGACCATTGAAGAGATCGACAAGCTAAATCTCTTGCCTGACATCGAGAGGTTGTCTTGCTCAGGCCTTTGGTCGACCCCTTATGCCTTTCACTTTTGGGCTTTGTGTCGAGCCTCATCTCATTTTTTGGAGTTTCATGATTTAGCAAATCTTCGACCTAATAACATGGCTAATTTTTTCCCATAACAATCTATATATCTATATATATATTGAGTTTGTGTTACATTCATATTTAAATGATGGTATTAGCATACAGAGAAAAAGGATCAATTCGAGCATATCTTATCTTACTATATTTTTTTTAGTACATCAACAAGTGGGGGGTGGGGGATTCGAACCCATTACCTCTTGGTCATGAGTCATACTTAATGCCAGTTTAGTTATGCTCTTGTTGGCTTATCTTACTATCTTAAAAAGTGGCTAATGGAGAGAATCATTTTTGAACTTTTTTTTTTGTCTAAGTTCTTATTATAGAATCTCATATATGCCCCTCATTTCATATTTAATATTGTAACTATTTTATTTTCTTTAATTGAATTAATGGATAAAAATTTTGTAACTTTTCCATCTTCTTGAGTTGATTATTGATATATTGCTTATCAAATAAAATTAATACAATAGTTTTAATGGTACTATAAGCTATGCAAAAAGTTTCCAACGAAACTATATTTTTATTTGTGTATTTAGTTTTTATCAAATACAATAATCTTTAAATTTGTTAGTTTCATATATATTATCTGTTGTGGGTAAAATTGGACCAACGAAAATGAGTTGGACGAATGGTCGAAGGAAAGGGGCAAATGGGATTAAAAGCCCAATATGAAGTCATAGTGAGCCGAAATCGAACAGGGATAGAATCAAGATGAAAAAGGATGAGAAGGTGCGCTTGAGCAGGCTCAAGCGCGCGGTCGACCACGGCATAGGCCGAGGCCGACCAGGATAGAGCTCCCCTCTTTAGGGCTCTACCCTCGCCCGGTGACACGAAGATGGATTTGGGTTTAGGTCGAAGCCCAAGCTCGTGGTCGGCTGAGGCCGAGGCCGACCAGATGCAAGGCCGACCCCTGGGCCTTACATCGATCCCACGCGAGCCACAAGTTTACATTGAGCCCACTCTCGATCTTTCCTTTGCCTAGTAGGCCACGGAAACCCAGAAGAAACCCTAGAAGAATGCTATTTAAGCTCTCCCAAAATGAGGAGAGAGGGGTAAGTCAATTCTACTCACCTAAACATAAACTCTTCCCGTATTCTCTCAAAAATCCTCTATGACTTAAGCATCGGAGCTTGTGTGGTTTACACCACACCGGTGTTGAGATTTTTCTTGTCTTGCAGGCTACGCTCTTCCTCCAAGAATTACAAATTTACCGTCGTTGTCGAGTGGAGGTCAGGTGTGTTCTCCTGTCCAAAATTTACCGTCGTTGTCACGTGGAGGTCAGGCTACATTCGTCTGTGGGGAACGACAACGCTTGCTTGGAGAACTTCGTACTTGAGTCAATCCTCCTACTAAAAGATGAGTAGAACTTTGGGAAACTTGCATGGCAATGGAGATGGAGAGGATTCTGACCAGGATTACCACCCCCGGCGAACCAGGGAGACTTCTCCTCCTCGGCCTCGTATTGGCATAGGCCAACCAGATGACGAGGTGGCCGAACTAAAGGAGAAAGTCGACAAGATGGATAAGTGCTTGTGGGAGATTTTGGAGAAGCTTGACCAACAAAGCAATCAGAAAAAGGAAGAACCACCTCTTATACAAGATCCACGAAAAGGAAAAGCAAAAGTTGTTGAAGGGACAAGAGAATCAAAATCTCACATCCCGGAACACACCGATAAGCTGATTCTCAGAGGAAACGATAAGCCTGGTCAACCCTCGGCTAGGAGCAAAACGAGAAGAACAACCATAAGCAGAATGAGCAAAGCAAGTAAATTAAAATCTATAGTACAAGTAAGCTCGTGTGCTAATAACCGAGGCCAAGCAGGCAGACCAGAAGTGACAACAGAGAAGAGCTTTGAAGCAACATCAGACTTGCGAAGTTTGATCGATCAAAAACGAAAAGCACGGGCCGAATAGGAGACAGCCGAGGCTGACCTGAGGATGGCCAAAGCCGAGGAGATGGAAGCTGAGGCCGAGGCTGGAGGTTCAAAGCCAAAGCTCAATGCGCAAACCCTAAGTCCTCCCTGGAAGGCCGACATCTTGAGAATGCAGAAAGAATTTGGCGATCTCCAAGGAAACTTCCTGAAGGCTCGAGAAGTCGAGAGGTGGGATCTCGAAGCTTTGATCGAGCAAATCGACCCCCCTTTTGTTGACGAAATCATGGATGGGAAGATTCCTGAAAAATTTAAAGTGTCAAACATCACCCCATACGATGGTAGTTCAGACTCTGTGGAGCACTTAAATGCCTACAGGTCCTGCATGAAGCTCCACGGAGCATCAAAAGTAATTAAATGCAGGGCTTTCTCTTCTATATTGACTGGACCAACGCAAGATTGGTTCAGGAAACTAAAAAGGAAGTCCATTAGCTCTTTCAAAGAGCTTTCCAGAGCATTTGTGTCGCAGTTCCTGGGAGGACGAGACCAACGTAAGCCTCAGATGCACTTGCTCACCATAAAGCAAGGGTCAAAGGAGAGCTTACGAGACTATATCTCCCGTTTTAACAAAGAGACTCTACAGGTCAAAGGCTTTACGGATACTACGACACTAATTGCCATTGTTGTAGGTTTACAAGATAAAGAGTTGTTGAGATCGATCGGGAATAAGGAACCAACTTCTTATGTTGAATTCATAGTCAGGGCTCAGAAATACATGAGTGCAGAGGAACTGATACGATCAAAGGAAGCACCTGATCGCGAGAGAAGCGACAGATACCCGGATCAAGATAAGACTCGGGACGATTCTCTTCCTGGCTCGAAGAGGAAGAGAGTTGAGGATCGAGGCCGAGGCCGATCAGATCAAAGTCGAGGCCGACCAGATCAAGTTCGAGGCCGACCCGAGCAAGGAACCATCCACGACCAACACTTTGAAAGGTATACACCAACGACTCATCTTCCCGAGAAGATCCTGATGGAAATCCGCCATCTAAACCTAGTGAGATTTCCCGATAGAATGAGAGCTCCATCTGGAAGAAGGGATCAGATAAAATACTGCTTGTTTCACAGAGATCATGGACATGCCACCCATGATTGCTACCAGTTCCGAGACGAGATCGAAACCTTAATTAGGGAAGGATATTTGAAGGAGTATATCCAAGATGGAGCTGAGCATGTGCTAAACGGAGATGGCCGAGGCCAACCAGAGGTAGGCCGAGGTCGACTAGATGATGGTCGAGGCCGAACTGGGGAAGGCGCACCCCGAGAGATCAGAACGATATTTGGCGGACCATCGGGAGGCGAATCCAGTCGAAAAAGGAAGGCAATTGCACGAGAAGCCACACACGATCCCTGTGATCGGGGTATGTATTCAGTCCACCCTGAAATTGTGAACCAAACCATAGAATTCACTGAGGCCGAAGCAAGGGTTATCCATAAACCTTATAATGATGCTTTGGTTGTAACCCTAGCTATAGCCTACGTGAAAGTTTACAGGGTCCTCATAGATGGAGGGAGCTCAGCTGATGTCTTGTCTCTAACTGCCTTCAATGCAATGAAGCTAGAGAGAGGACTTTTGAAGGGGAATCTAACTCCCCTGGTTGGATTTGGGGGAGAAAGAGTTAATCCTGAAGGCAACATCGAACTCCTTGTCACCTTTGGGGAAGGGCTAAATGCAACTACCAAAATGGTTAACTTCTTAGTAGTCGAGTGCACATCAGGTTATAATGCAATCCTTGGAAGGCCAACACTCCATCAGTTGAAAGCAATAGCTTCCACATATCACCAATTACTGAAGTTTCCTACCCTAAATGGAGTTGGAGCTGTCAAAAGAGAACAAAAAACTTCAAGAGAATGTTGCTTCACAGCATTGAAATAGACTAAAAAGTCAACTCAAGAAGAAGACCATAACCTCAGCTTGGCCGAGGCCGACCACAGAATGGTCGAGGCTGACCTTGACCCAGTGAATTACTAGGGGGCTTTCACCCTTTTTATTTTTCATTACTAGATAGGTTTAATTTCATGTCAGAAACTTACGTATGAATAAGTTGTTCCTTATAAATAAAATCATTTCTTTCAAGCTACAAGCGTAACTCAAGCATGATTGTTTAAGAAACAAAAAATCCTACTTTAGTGGGGGCTACCAAGGGAATATGCTTACCTATTAAACAAAAAGCTGAAGCTATAAAAGAAGTTGAATGTTACAATAAAAAGAAGATGAAGGCTCCAAACCTGAAAGGTGCAAGTTCGTATGTGACTCATAACAGCCAGGGCCAGACTAAGCTGAAGCCAACCAGACCTAGCCGAGGCCAACCACACTTTGGCACCACACTTGGGCGAGGACGACCAGGTCAAGCCAAAGCCAACCAGGCTAAAACAAAACTGCATACCTGACCCCTTGATGATCCCAAGTGAGTAACTTATTTTTGTTTATGGTGAACATGCATAAGTGAGGACCACGTTTATTACTTTATCTCAATTAAGTAAAGCTATGTAATTCTGTTCATCGGAGTTTACCTCTTTAAAAGTATAGTCAAGAGACACAAGGACGATAAACAGGAAATACATTCTCATTAACCTTACAAACAAAGAGTCTTACATTGAGATAAAGAAATAAATAAAAGGAAATACATAAGGAGTCAATCCTCATTCACGTTAGCTCCTCCACTACCATTGGAATCATCTGAGTAAGGGAAAGCAAGAGGATCATTCTTGAAAGAAGCATAATCTTCTCGAATGACCTCACAGCTTACACCCTTATGATGTTTGGAGAAGCGTCTCATGGTCCATTCATGTCCAGATTCAAAGATCTCATCCTGCATGGCGATGAACTCGTCAGTCTTCTTAAATTCTCTTGCCAAGTATTCAACATTGGCTAAATGAGCTTTGGCTTCGTTCAGTTGAGCACGGATCGAGTCGAGCTCAATTTTGATGGAATTAAGCTCTATTCTGACTTCAACCAAGAGGCGATTAGCTTGGTTCACACTTGCCTGAGCTTGAACCAACTCAACTCTGGGAACACAAGTTTGTTGAAGAGAGGTGAATTTCTTAGCCATTGCAATTGCGGACATAGTAAAGCGACAAAAGCCATAGAAAAGAATCAATAAAAGAGTTAGTGGTGAGAAGACAAGAAAAAGAAACATAGAAAGTATGTGAATGCTGAAACACACATGGCGAAGATCTCAGATTCCTTCTACAACTCCTTCTCTAGGATCAGATCCACTGAAACCCAAAGGTTGGTCTTGACGAATTCCCCTCCAACGTGCAAAGCTTTGCTCCAGAAGCTCCATGTCGTTGCTCGCAGAAGAGTAACCCTCATGAAGACTAAATGGGGAGAGTACAAAAGGAGCCTCTTCATGTGAAGGGATGTGCCTCCTAGTACGACGAGTACTCACTCCCGAAGGCTGAGGAGGGAGTTGTGAAGGATGGAACGTCGAAGCACCACCCATAGAAGGGTTCGTTTCTTCTGCCTGCGAGGCCCAACTCGACTGGAGGCTCTCTTCCTTCTTTTCTGTTTATTAGTCTCAAACAAGGAGAAAGTTCGTGGAGGCATATCTGAAAAGCAAAAACAATATGATTGTTAGTCACATAATTCCAACGATACATAAACAAAAACAAGAGACAGAGGAAGCAGAGCGGAGCAGTGGGCCGACTGGCCGATCGAGGTGACTGACTCACCCGAGGCCGACCAGACCGACCGAGGCCGACCAGATCTCTTTTCGAAATTTCTTTACAAAAAAAGAAAACAAAAGAAAAGAAGAAAGGAAAAGTTAAATATGTTGGGATTTTTGTCCGAATCTCGTGTTTCTAAATTATTGTTTGAAATTAATAAGAGTTATTTATTTCATTACTTTGTGTCTCGCAATATTTATAAACTTTTCCAATAAACTAAGCTCCAGGGTCATTGAATTTATGAGAGAACTAGAACTTGAACGGTGTGTAATGAACACACAAGGAGGATCACATTCGAGTTAATGACCCGAACGGTCTACAGTATATGGATAGGATTGGAGACCTAATCTTGGATACACTGTGGATGCGACCCGCTTTGTATTAGATACATACGAGGTGATCTGACTCGTTCATGTGGTTGACATGCGAGTGGGGGCATCATGTGCAATGAGATTGTACAAGACCGGACCGTGAATTATTAGACCTACTGATGTAACACCGTTGACAGTGAGGACTAATAACTTCGCAGATGACCATTAGTGACTCGACCGAATCCCGAAGCGTGTTACGGACCCATCGTCGCGGGGTCCGCATCTTTTGACTAGTACGGGTGAGTGGGTGGTCACGCTTACGCCCAATATGCCTATCTTCTCAGGGACAAGACCAAATAGGGAGCTGGGAACTTAACTACGCGAAATGGA
This sequence comes from Trichosanthes cucumerina, assembly GCA_036507285.1. Classification (NCBI taxonomy): domain Eukaryota; kingdom Viridiplantae; phylum Streptophyta; class Magnoliopsida; order Cucurbitales; family Cucurbitaceae; genus Trichosanthes; species Trichosanthes cucumerina. Next base: position 32,590,601 of record CM071836.1, on the reverse strand, counting down.
ATTCACTCGCCTTTAGGGAAACTAGATGGGTTGTTCCCTCAAGTGCTGTCTCCAGGGCTTGGACAACGGGCGCCCACCTTCTCACTGGCTCGAGAAGGGAGTTGTGTATGGTTGGACCATCACAATATGTTGTTCATTAGAGGAGCAGTGGGGACTTAAGGAACAAGAGGTAGACACAGGGGTAAAATGATAATTTGACCCAGCCGTGTCTACGAACAACCTGTGAAGGGTCGACTCATGGGCATTGGTTATTTCAGTGGACACGTAATATTCTGCACTGACGAGAGTGCAGCTACGGACTATAGTGGAGTGTTACCGTAGCTAATGAATGTTGATTAACCGGGTCAAAGAGTTTGACAGGTTAATCTCGGATCATTGGAGCCCGTCACTATAGGTCCATTAGGTCCCCGCTTGGCTCAATCAAGGTTAAAAGAAGGGTTTATGTTTTGGTATGAAATTGAAGTGTTCAATTTCACTTAAAGGGCATTTATGTCATTTATATGAGATATGAATGATATAATATATAGTTTAATGTGAATGAGATTTATAATAAACTATAGGTTAGCCTAATTGTTGAATTAGGGCTAATTGGAGAAATTAATTGAGAGAAATTAAATTGAACGTGATTCAATTTAATTAATCCACAATTATTGCAAATGAGATTTGCAATACGAGATATGAGATATCTTATATTATGTGATTATGCAAATGAGATTTGCATAACCTATGGTTGTGGTAAAGTGGTAATTATGTGGAGATTTTAACTCCATCAATTCCACTATTTAAACCCTTTGCAAGAAGTGATTGTATGCTCACTATCTCATTTTTTTTATTTTCATCAAAGAGAAGAAGAGAATTCTCTCAACTATTCTCTCAAACTCTCATCCCTCTCCAAAACACAAAGAGTCTCACAACTCTCCTCTTTTCCAAAGGAAGAACAACCGAGACTCCAAGTGATTGTGTTCGGGTTTCGTTCGAGAGAAGACTTTGTTGAGTACGAGAAGCAGGAAGCGTTCATGATCAAGGAAGGATTTTAGAAGAACCGTCTACAAAAAGTATGTTCTTCTTACTGTAAATTTCTTCCTTCTTTTCTTGTTTAGCCTAGATCTAGTAGTTAGAACGTTTTGACAAAATTCAAGTAGCGTAATGATACCATGTCGATTTGATCATCTTCCGTTGCATGGGGATTCTCATTCCTTCAATTGGTATCAGAGCCATTTCGATGGTTCTTCATTATGCACTGTGTTTTGTTAAAATAGGTGGGTAATTTACTTTGAATTCATGAGATGAATGCTGGTTTACGAATTTGGATGTTTCGGTTTTTGGCACTAGTTTAGAATTACAAATTATGTTGATGAGATCAATGTAAGGGCCCATTGTTTTTAGGCATTTTGTTGTAAATCGAGTCTGTAAGTCCGGGTTGTTCGTGGCAAGAGTTGCTGTGAAGAAATCGGAGCGGAAACGGGCGAAATTCGGTGAAGAACAGCAAAGGTGTTTGTTTGCTCGCCGATGGCGCTGGGGCCGCTTCATCGCGTCTCAACGTATCCTTGCGGTCGCTGGCTTGGCTGCAGAGCAGCGTTGCAACGCCACGACGTGGAGCACGCGTGGGCTCAACGCGTGATCGCGGTAAGCGTTACAACGCCACACGCGCAGAAGGCGCGCCTCCAGCCGCCATGTAACGTGGGCATGTGGAGATAATGGGCAGTTATTTTCGGTTTTTCATATTTATTAAATGTAAAATGTAATTTTATTTTGTTTATTTAATTATTTCATTAAATAATATTAATATAAGAGTTATATTAATATTATTTAATTAAATAATTGCCCCTATGTGCCAAAAAATGGTCCATTTTTGCTATTTAATTATTTTATGCATGAGATGTATGATTTAATTAAATTCTATGTGCATAATGTATGTCATATAGATTTAAAATCCCACCTTAGGTTAAACATTTCATGCATCATTTATATTATAAGAGTTATAATATATAGTTTGCATGATAGGTTATATTATAAAAGTTATAATATAATTAAATGCATGTTTAATTTAATTAATATAAGTGATATATTTTTTATATTAAAGTATGCTCATGCATTTATATTCATGTGATGAATAATATTATGTTATAGTATATAGTTATTCATGTGATGAATGATCAAGCACTATAACATAGAAATGCATGCAACCTAAGTTAATTATTAGTTTTAAAGAGTTTAGAACTTGAATAATTAGACTTAGGTTTTCTATTTTCTAATGAGATTAGAAATTAGGAAATCAAAGTTTAGTCTATGAATGGAGACTGATTAGTAACTCTGTCTAAGGAAGATTTTGTCTAAGGCTGGGGGTATTTAAGTTGACGCTATGAACACCCTACTACCGGCACCGACCTAGGAGTGAATTCGGTCCAAGATTCTTAGATTATACTTATCATGAGTCTTTGCTAATTAAAAGTGTTTTAATTTACTTCACATAGACCTAAGTTATAATGTGATTATAGACTTAGGTTAATACCATATAAGAGTTATATTAGTAGACTTAGGTAAATTTTAGCCGATTTATCTAGGTCAATCCCTATTAAAGTTAAACTACTGAGTGGGAGGAAATATAGTGTATGAGATACATTTGAATTTCCAACCACAAATCTCCTTTAAGTCCACACAGTGAGATCTATACTTGGCCTCGTGGCGCAAATAGGAGCGCCCCCCTTCGGGTGGCATTTGTATAGGTCAATATAATCGTGGATGGAGAGAGTACTTATAGTGAATGGGAGTGGGACGTGTGAAAACGAGACCCACGGTCTCTTCTTTTGATTCATACCGTGAGACGCCTATGATCCGCCTGCTAGTTTGGCTGGACTGCACAATCCCTTCCGGAGGGCTCTGGTCATGGGAGTCTAACACCATGAATTCTCGAAAGGATCTGATTTCTCGGTTGGTTTTCCTTCTTGGTTCACCATTCGTGGCTATTGTTTGGACGGATGCTTGGAAACTTAAAGATTGAGGGTGACACTCACAGAATTCGTTAAGTGTTAATGAATTCGACCAAACAATGGTAATTGGGCCTGATGGAATAAGAGTTATTCGGGATTAGGTCCGATCGAGAAAGTCTCGCCCCTAGAGGAAGAGTGTTTTGTTCACCCTTCTGGTGGTGGTCATTCTAAACCTTTAGGGTATCATTGCAAAATTTTGAATGACCTAGGGATCATGAAACAATTTTGATAAACCTTGATTGGATTTCAAAAGTTTTTTGCGAGACTAACACAAAGTTTTCTTAATTTTTCAGCTTAAAACATGTCTAGCGCAATAATAGCTCTACTCGCATCCGATAAATTAGTGGGAGATAATTACCAAAGTTGAAAAAACAACATTAACACAATTTTGGTAACTGACGACATTAAGTTCGTCTTTGCCTCGTGAGTGTCCTCGATGCCGAGCTCGATCATTGCGTGCGTGAAGTGTTCGCGATGCATACGATCAGCGGATTAGGGCCAATGAAAAGGCAAAGGTCTACATTATTGCCAGCATGTCTGATGTTTTGGCAAAAAAAAAAAATGAGTTGATGGTCACCGCCAAGGAGATCATGGAGTCCTTGCAGGAAATGTTTGGACAACAAATTTTTGTGTCCGACATGACTCGGGCTCAAATACGTCTTCAACGTCACGGATGAAAGAGGGGTCGTCTGTCCGTGAACATGTTCTAAACATGATGACCCACTTTAATCTGGGTGAGATGAACGGGACTTCGATCGACGAGTCGAGCCAAGTCAATTTTATTCTGGAGACTCTTTAGAAGAGTTTCCTTCAGTTTCGTATCAATGCTGTTATGAACAAAATTAGCTACACTCTGACTACCCTCCTCAATGAGCTATAGAATTTTCAGTCCTTGAACAGGGTCAAGAAATCTGAGGCAAATGTTGCCTACAGGTCTTATAACAGTGGTTCAACCTCTGGGACGAAACCTGTTGCTTCTTCACGCCCGAAAGGGAAGAAGAGGATGAAGAGGGGTAAAACTGACCGAGCTGCCGCCCACAAGGGCAAGAAGGTCAAGGACGTTGCAGAGAAAGGAAAGTGTTTCCACTGCAATGGGGGCAGACACTGGAAGAGGAACTGTTCCAAATTCCTGGCCGAGAGGAAGAATCAAGGTAAATGTGATTTACTTGTGATAGAAACTTGTTTAGTGGAGAGTAGTAGTGACTCTGCTCGATATTGGATTCGCGCCCACTAACCATGTTTGTTCTTCTTTCGTGGATTGATTCCGTAGCCTGCTGCGAGAGGTGAGGTGACTCTACGGGTTGGATCCGGGAGCTTGTCTCTCTACCAGAGCGATCGACACTGTGAAGCTACATTTTGGCAGAACTACATTTTGTTGGACAATTTGTACATAGTTCCAGGGATTACTAGAAACCTAGTTTCTATTTCCTGCCTTTTAGAACAATGTATTTCCGTTTCATTTTATGGTAATAAACGTTTATTTCGTAAATGGTAATCTAATTTTTTTTTCTTCACTTGAGCATAATCTGTATGTTTTGAAACCTAATTCGGTCAAAAGTGTTTTGAATATTGAATTGTTTAAAATCACAGAAACACGAACTAAGAAAGCAAAAGTTTCTCCTAAGGAAAATGCCCATCTTTGGCATCTACTAAGTTAAGCCACATTAATCTCAATAGGATTGAGAAACTAGTGAAGAGTGGACTTCTAAACGGGTTGGAAGAAAACTCTTTACCTGGTGTGTGAGAGTCATGCCTTGAGGACAAAATGACCAAACGCCTTTTAGTGGAAAAGGATATAGAGCCAAAGAGCCTCTTGAGTTAGTACATTCTCACCTCCTCCGTGGTCCGATGAATGTTAAAGCTCTGGTGGTTATGAGTACTACGTGTCTTTCATCGACGATTACTCCAGATATGGGTATATTTACCTAATGCACAAAAGTCCAAACTCTTGAAAAGTTCAAGTAGTACAAGACTCGAGGTTGAGAACCTCTTAGGTAAATCGCTTAAAACACTTCGATCGGATCGAGGTGGAGAGTACATGGACACCGAATTTCAAGACTATATGATAGAACACTAATTACGCCCCAACTCTCGGTACTGGTATGCCACAAAGAAGAATGGTGTATCGGAGAGGAGAAACAGAACCTTGTTGGACATGGTTCGGCCGATGATGAGCTATGCTCGTCTCCCGATTCTTTTTGGGGTTACGCAGTTGGAGATCGCGGTCTATATTTTGAACAACGTTCCGTCAAGAGTGTTTGTGAAACACCTTTCGAGCTTTGGAGTGGACGTAAAGGCGCTTTACATCACTTCAAAATTTGGGGATGCCCACCCACGTGTTGGTATCAAACCCAAAAAAAGTTGGAACCCCGTTCGAAATTGTGCCTATTCGTAGGTTACCCTAAAGAGACTAGGGGTGGTCTGTTTTACGATCCTAAGGAAAATATGGTGCTTGTGTCGACAAACGCCACTTTCCTAGAGGAAGACCACGTCGTGATCATTTACCAAGGAGTAAAATTGTGTTAAATGAAATGGATGCGACATCGCCAGAAGAGTTGCCGATGGGGCTAGTACGTCAACAAGTGTTGTTGATCCTAGCACGCCTAGTCAAATCCGTTCCCAAGAGTTGGGAATGCCTCGACGTAGTGGGAGGACTGTGAGACAACTCGATCGCTACATGGGTTTAGCTGAAACCTTAGTTGTCGCTCCTGATGATGACTGTGAGGATCCATTGACCTATGATCAGGCAATGGTTGATGTTGACAAAGACGAATGGATTAAGGCTATGGACCAGGAAATGGAGTCTATGTACTTCAATTCTGTATGAGAGCTTGTCGATCAACCGGATGGGGTAAAACCTATTGGTTGCAAATGGATCTACAAGCGTAAACGTGGCGTAGATGGAAAGGTGCAGACCTTCAAAGCCCGACTAGTGGAAAAGGGTTTTACCCAGGTTGAAGGGGTTGACTATGAGGAGACCTTTTCACCTGTTGCCATGGTAAAGTCGATCAGGATCATTTTGGCCATCGCCGCATATTATGACTACGAGGTATGGCAGATGGACGTCAAGACAACCTTTCTGAATGGCAAACTTGATGAGACCATCTACATGGACCAACCCAAAGGGTTCATTGCCCAAGGCCAAGAGCAAAAGGTTTGTCGGCTTCATAGGTCCATTTATGGACTGAAACAGACTTCGAGGTCTTGGAATATAAGGTTTGATGAGGCAATCAAATCTTATGGCTTTGATCAAAATGTCGACGAGCCTTGTGTTTACAAGAAAATCGTTGACAAAACTGTCGCATTTTTGGTGTTGTATGTGGACGATATTCTTCTCATTGGGAATGAGGTAGAATTTCTTACTGACGTGAAGAAGTGGCTAGCTTCGCAATTCCAAATGAAAGATTTGGGAGAAGCTCAATACGTTCTAGGTATCCAGATTGTCTGGAACCATAAGAACAGAATGCTAGCCTTGTCTCAGGCATCTTATATTGACAAGATGTTGTCTAGATATAAGATGCAGAACTCCAAGAAGGGCTTGTCGCTTTCGTGCATGGGGTTCACTTGTCAAGGATCGGTGTCCTAAGACTCCTCAAGATGTTGAGGATATGAGACGGATTCCATATGCTTCTACTGTAGGGAGCCCGATGTATGCCATGTTGTGTACTAGGCCGACATCCGTTATGCAAAGAGGAATTGTCGGTGAGATATCACCCAATCCAGATTAGATCACCGGACGGGCCAGAAGGCAATCCTCATACAACTTAGTGTATGGCAGTGGGGATTTGATCCTTACGGGATACACGAATCGACTTTCGGGATCGATAAGAATTCTAGAAATCCACTTCGGGTCACCTTCATTCGAATGGAGGAGTCAGTAGTATGGCGAAGCATTGCTGCGAGGATTCATCGTTGATTCCACTATGGAAGTGGAGTATGTTGTGGCTTGTGAAGCTGCAAAGGAAGTTATTTGGCTCAAGAAGTTCATGACGGATTTGGAAGTTGTTCCAAATATGAACTTGCCAATCACACTGTTCTGTGATAACAGTGGTGCAGTAGCCAACTCACGTGAGCCTCGGAGCCATAAGAGAGGCAAACACATTAAGCGCAAGTATCATCCGATACGGGAGATTTTGCACCGCGAGACGTGATTTCGTCACACAGATAGCGCTCGAGCACAACGTAGTGATCCATTTACAAAGTCCTCACGGCTAAGGTGTTTGAGGGTCACCTAGAGAGTCTAGGTCTTCGAGAGCTTCCCGACTAGGGCAAGTGGGAGATGTGTAAACGAGTATTCAATGCCCTAGTTTATTGTATTACTTCATTGTAATTTATGTACATTTCAAAAATGTATTTTCTCCACTAGCTTAGTCTAAGTGGGAGTTTGTTGGGATTTTTGTCCTAATCTCGTGTTTGTAAATTATCGTTTTAAATTTAATAAGAGTTATTTATTTCATTACTTTGTGTCTCGCAATATTTATAAACTTTTCCAATAAACTAAGCTTCAGGGTCATTGAATTTATGAGAGAACTAAAACTTGAACGGTGTGTAGTGGACACACAGGGAGGATCACGCTTCGAGTTAATGACCCGACGGTCTCACGATATATGGATAGGGTTGGAGACCTAATCCTTGATACACTGTGGATGCGACCCGCTTTGTATTGGATACAAACGAGGTGATCTGACTCGTTCATGTGGTTGACATGCGAGTAGGGCATCCTGTGCAATGAGATTGTACAAGACCAGACCGTGAATTATTAGACCTACTGATGTAACACCGTTGACAATGAGGACTAATAACTTCGTAGATGACCATTAGTGACTCGACCTGAATCCTGAGCGTGTTATGGACCTCTCATCTGTAGGGTCCGTCCTTTTGACTAGTACGGGTGAGGGTGGTCACGATTACTCGCCCAATATGCCTATCTTCTCGGCGACGTAACCAAATAGGAGCCGGAAACTTAACTACGCGAGATGGAATTCACTGCTCCCGCCTTTAGGGAAACTAGAGGGGTTGTTCCCCAAGTCTCGTCTCTCTAGGGCTTGGACAACGGGAGCCCACCTTCTCACTGGCCCGAGAAGGGAGTTGTGTATGGTTGGACCATTACAACGTTGTTGTTTATTGGAAGAGCAGTGGGGACTTAAGGAGCAAGAAGTAAACACAGGGGTAAAACGGTAATTTGACCCAGCTTTCTTCTCTGACAACAACTTGCGGAAGGGTCGACTCATGGGCATTGGTTATATCGGTGGACACGTAATATTCTACACCGACGGAGTGTAGCTACGCGGCTACAAAGGAGTGTTACCGTAGCTAATGATTGTTGATTAACCGGGTCAAAAAGTTTGACAGGTTAATCTCGGATCATTGGAGCCCGTCACTGTAGGTCCATTAGGCAATCTGTTGGCTCAATCTGGGTTAAAAGAAGGGTTTATGTTTTGGTATGAAATTGAAGTGTTCAATTTCACTTAAAGGGCATTTATGTCATTTATATGAGATATGAATGATATAATATATAGTTTAATGTGAATGAGATTCATAATAAACTATAGGTTAGCCTAATTGTTGAATTAGGGCTAATTGGAGAAATTAATTGAGAGAAATTAAATTGGATGTGATTCAATTTAATTAATCCACAATTATTGCAAATGAGATTTGCAATATGAGATATGAGATATCTTATATTATGTGATTATGCAAATGAGATTTGCATAACCTATGGTTGTGGTAAAGTGGTAATTATTTGGAGATTTTAACTCCATCAATTGCACTATTTAAACCCTTTGCAAGAAGCGATTGTAAGCTCACTCTCTCATTTTTTTATTTTCATCAAAGAGAAGAAGAGAATTCTCTCAACTATTCTCTCAAACTCTCTTCCCTCTCCAAAACACAAAGAGCCCCACAACTCTCCTCCTTTCCAAAGGAAGAATAACCGAGACTCCAAGTGGTTGTGTTCGGGTTTTGTTCGAGAGAAGACTTTGTTGAGTTTGAGAAGCACGAAGCGTTCGTGATCAAGGAAGGATTTTAGAAGAACCGTCTACAACAAGTAAGTATGTTCTTCTTGCTGTAATTTTCTTCCTTCTTTTCATGTTTAGCCTAGATCTAATAGTTAGATCGTTTTGACAAAATTCAAGTAGCGTAATGATACCATGACGATTCAATCGTCTTCCGCTGCGCGGGGATTCTCATTCCCTTCAAAATATATTTTGGTTTGTTTTGTTTGAAGAAAAGAAAAGAAAAGAAAAGAAGAGAAGTGAAAAGAAAAGAAAATGGAAAGAAAGAAATAAAAAAAAAGGATTTTAAAAAGGAAAAAGAATTGGGAAAAGACAAAACCACCGTTTGTCTTTTAAACATTATTTTAACCCACCTTCTCCCCATTTTCGTCTCATTTTTCACAAAATAAGCCAGAGCTTCGTAGGAGAGAAATGAAGAAAGAAGAAGGAAAGCTGGTTTTGGTTTGAAGCTGAAGAAGAAAGGAGAAAGGTTCAATTGAAGGCTCCATGGAAATTCAATATTTAACTCAATCCAGTTCTGATATTTGGATCATTTCGAGCTCCAAAAGAAGAGGTAAGAGCTGAGGTTTAAATTTCTTGAAGGTTTAAATTTCTTGAAAGTTAACTCATATTTGAACAAAATTCGTGAAGGAAGCTCGAGCAATATTTGACCATAAGTTACTGATTTGTGAAGAGGAAGGCAGATGACAGAATTTGCTGACGAATCTGAGAACCTTCTGGTTTTTGGGTTGTGCTGATAAGTAGGATTCGAATCAGAAGCTCTAATCGGTATGGTTGGAAAGCTTATTGAATTTTCTACAACGTTCATGAAGAAATCGTGAGTAGAAAATGACTGGAAGATATTTTAAATATCAGGTCCAATTTGTGGTGCTGCAGGAAATCGAATCTGGAAACAACAGAGGGTTGTTTTTAGGGAAGAAGCTTTCGAGGTATTTTCGAACAAATTCATTGGGAATTTCAATTTCATTTCTTCATATGATTTTTAGAGGGTTCAAATAGTAAGAGTTGGGTATAAATTACATCCTTTTTGGCTAAGTAATAAAGATGTTATGATTGTTTGAAGACAGGGTATGAAATCTGTAAATGCTGGAAAATTGGATGGTGTGGTTTTTAGAATTTTAAGGTTGAAAATCATAAGCTCGAGGTTCTAATGCTTGGATTTGGTTTGTTTGACAGACCAAGAGGAAATAGGTTGAGTGTACGGGCCATGATTCTAGTTCTAACACTGTGAGTGACAAAGCAAACTTCTAAAACGATTTATATGCTTGAATTATGCTTAAGAAAACACATGATTCTCTAGAATGAAATGTTGTAAATGTTTTATGTTTTCTTTTGGAACACATATTTATGAGTATTCATGTTTTCCTAAAAATGATTTCAAGTGCTCATTATGAGCCTAAACGTCCTGATAAAATTTACACATGATCATATGTTTATTGATTGTCGAAATTTATGGAAATATTATGATTTCGAGCAAGTATGTACTAGCAAGTATGATTTAAAGATTTCAAGTTATTATGACAAGCTGAGCAAGTCTGAGTTTTACGAAAGAAAAGATAAGTAGGCAAGTTCAAACATTTTTATGTTATTTTCTGAAACTCGAATGAGTAAATGACTGAGATATTGAGCCCGAGGCTTTATAGTACCGTGTGCACACATGTCATTTTCTGTTGTCGACGTTGAGTGTACTCCGTGACAACAATGCTGTCGTGAGTGCTGGGCGGGCCCCACTATGACAAAGACGATGACAGTGCTGGGCGGGCCCCACTAAATCGTAGAGTAAACATTGGTTGTACTGGGTGTGTCCTACACAACATAGATTGTCATACATTTTTAAATGTTTAGTAGTATCGATATGCCTTGCGGGATTTTAATGACGTACTTTGCTGGATTTCTAAAAAGCTATTATGATTACATGTGTATTTTCAACGCTTGATTACAGATGCATATGCTCATAAGTTTCCAGGTGATATGCTTTATGAGTTGTTAGATCTTAAATTCAGTCACTCATTGAACTTCATAGCTCATTCTTTTAGTGTTTTCCAAACTTTTCAGGTAGAGATCGAGCTCCCGGTGCCTGATATCCTGCCATAGTCTGCTGGAAGCTCTACGAGTTTGATATTTTGTACGTGGTGGAGTTGTATAGAAAGTCTATATGTATTGTAGGACGACTATGAAGTTATGTTTGTATGTTCATACTAGGTTGTAGCTGTGTAAACCATGGTTGGGTAGGTTTCAGTTTGTGATGCTCACACCCGTTTCATTTTTCAAGAAAGTCTTAAGTAGGGTTACTCCTTACGTAGGTTTCGTAATTGTCAATTTTCCGCGGTGTTTATGATTAAAGTGTTCCATATGCAGGTATATTATGTTTATCAGGTAAAACAGGGTCAACAGGTATTATTAAGAACTAAATGATTTCTGTTGGCTTCACGCCGTCTGCCGGGCTAAGTTTGCAGGTAGTTCGGGAGGGGGTGTGACAGGCCGAGTGTAACTTCTCCCTTGCATCAAAGTCTTGAGGAGAGGGCGCAACGAAATGCAACCTTCTGGAAGAGAAGGCAGAGCAAATCCAATCCTAATGAGATTCTCTTGACTCACAAGAGAGAGATCGAGGTGGGACAGAGCTCCTAGGCTTTTCACAGCCCTCACAAAAGCCCGAACAACAGCAGGACATTGGAACTCTACAGGAACTGAAAAGGAAAAAATGTCATATGGTTAGTCACAATATATAAGTGCAGTTTCCAAGAAGAGAGGATATGATAAAGAGAGCAACCCACCATAATCCCTAAACTTAGTGGAAAGTAGACAGAATTTTGAGGCCCATGGGATAACCTATTCCCGCTAACTTGAAACCATTTATTTTTCCAACCATGGATCGAACTGGATCCATCAATTAGTTTCCCACATGAAGAACTCAAATAATAAAAGAAGCTACCAAAAGAAGGATTACGACTCAGTATGTAAAGAGACATGAAAACATGAGGTGTGAGCGGACTGCCATCACTATATGTTGTCCATAACACATAACAACCTATAAGGTGACCCCAGCTATTTGGCACAATTTGGGCAGGTGCCAAAAAAACCAACATCAAAAAGCTTTGCAGAAATAAAGATAAAGGAATGCGCACGCCAAACTTAAACATCGCAAAGTAAAAAGCAACTTCTCCAAGGGGAGGATCTTCTATACGATCATCAGGTCCAGGAACTCTCAATTGAACATCAAAGGGAATATCATACTTGTACCGCAATTGCTCAAGTTGAGCCTCGGTTGCCAAGGATGATATAGCCTCGAGATGTACAGAAAACTCACTACTATGTGATCAGAAGACGATGGAGCCTCATAATAACTTGTACTATGAGACTCCTCATCAAAATAAGACTCACTAATCTAATGAGAAGTGGCGGACCATTCACCATCCATTCCAAGCAAAGAGATAAAGAAAAATGGAATAGTAAAACTACCTCAAATAGAAGAGAATAGAAGAAGAATGGTGTGAGAACTGGAGAGAAATGAAGACCTATTTATAAGGAGAGAATAAGAGAAAATGGAGGGAAATTTGGATTTCAAATTCGAAATTGAGATTCAAATAAAAAATAATAAAAAAAAGGGGTGATGTGAAGGGTGTCGAGGCCGAGGAGGGTTGCATATGGCAGACCCCTCATGCGCGTGCCGGAAGTCGTAGGCCTGCGTCCGGCGCGCGCGCCAAGCTTATGTTGCAGGCCTCGACCTTGACTTCAACTCCGGTTCGGCCGAGGCCAAGGCCGACCGCTTGAACAGGTCTGGTGCATCGGACCGGGCACGTGTCAAACATGCCCAGATGCTTCTTCCCTCTGATCTTCATCTCCCTGGTCAACAATCGTCCTCCTCCCATTGGATCCCTATCCAAAATGAAGCGACATACGTCTAGAAAGGTTCACGGAAAGCATGAAGCTACATGGCTATTGAGTTGCCAAATATCTCTCCAAGAGAGCGACACAAGTCGTGAGTCGGGATGAGAACCTAAACCCCAAGAAAAACCAATCTTGGGATGATCCAAGGAATACCTTGGAGCCTTAAACTCCCACGTGAGCGATAATCTGAGGCGCATGGTAAGCGCATTACAATAAAAATCCAAGGGAAAAAAGGAGCATTCGAAATGCGAAATAAGTAGGACGGTTGCCTGGAATCCCATTGAAAAACGAGAAAATGGACCCCTAGTAAGACTGAATATCCTCATAAGAATGGACAACATAAACTAGGGATAATTCGAGGCAACCCTCGAAATGTCCAAAAATGACTTTGAAGAAATTTGGCCAGGAGAATCGAAATGCAAGGTAAACATGACGAGATCCTGAAATCTACATGAAGATACCGCGAAAAATTAACACACTAGGGGACATAATATATCTACCAGAATGAACAATCCACAAAATGCCAACAGTAACTCGAAGAATTTCAATAGGTACTCCAAGTCAAGCTCCAAACGATTAATTCACAAGTTCCTAATCGCGAACCCTAACTAGGGAGTGGGGATAATGTTGTGGGTAAAATTGGACCAACGAAAATGAGTTGGACGAATGGTCGAAGCAAAGGGCCAAATGGGATTAAAAGCCCAATATGAAGTCATAGCAGACCGAAATCGAACAGGGACAAAATCAAGATGGGAAAGGACGAGAAGGCAGCCCAAGCGCGTTGTCGGCCTTGGCATAGGCCGAGGTCGACCAAGATAGAGCCCCCCTCTTTTGGGTTCTACCCTCGCCTGGTGACACGAAGATGGATTTGGGTTTGGGCCGAAGCCCAAGCCCGTGGTCGGCCGAAGCCGAGGCCAACCCTTGGGCCTTCCATCGATCCCACGCGACCCACAAGTTTACATTGAGCCCACTCTCGATCTTTCCTTTGCCTAGTAGGCCACGGAAACCCAGAAGGAACCCTAGAAGAAAGCTATTTAAGCTCTACCAAGAGAGGAGAGAGGGGTAAGTCAATTATAGTCACCTAAACATAAACTCTTCCCAAATTCTCTTAAAAACCCTCTCTGACTTAAGCATCGGAGCTTGTGTGGTTTACACCACACCGGTGTCCAGGTTTTCATGTAGAGGTCATGTGTGTTCTCCTGTCCAAAATTTGGCAACAACATTATCAGTTATGAATATGTAATGTTTTTACTCAGAATTAATATTAAATTTGATAAAATAATTTTTAAATAAAATAAAAAAGGTGATTTTTTTTAGTATATCAACAATTGAAGGTGGGGGGATTCGAACCTATGATCTCTTGGTCATAGATCATATTTGATGTCAGTTGAGTTAGACAAGTTATTCATTTAATTTTCATAAATTAATTTAAAAATGTACAACTTTACATTTAATTGTAATTAATAATTAAATTTTAAAATGTTGAATCAAGAGTCTTGTAACATTCTTCAACATTTTTTTTTTTACAAAATATTGAGTCTTCTTTTTTGTTTGTTTTCTTTCTCCTCCAATTTCTTCTCTTGAAATCTCTATATTTAGTATTTGAGACCTAAACTCATGGAAGAGATAGGGTAGCAACGTTAGCTCATTATTGACCATACATACAAGGAAACTAGGCATGCCAATACACAACTTTTTGAAGAATAATTTTTTTGTGACTAGAGTAGATGAATGACGTAATCTATTTTTGTTTCCTTTTATTTATATGTCATGTTGCAAATAGAAATAAGGTAGAATGTAATAACTCAATATTTTTTTGAGAAATTGTGATAAATGATCTCTTTTCAAAACTTATTTATAGTTTTGTCCATAAAGTTTAGATTTTGCATTCATGAATTTTCTAACTTTATAGAAATGGAAAAAAGAACTTTCTAGGACAAAATTGTCCCTATTAAATCGTGCATTTTATTAATTCTATACATACATACTTTCCTTATATACATTTTCTTCAATTATTAAAATCATATATCATTAAATGGTATAAATATATATGTTTATCTCTCCAAATAGATGTTTTCCATGATTAAAGTAATTATCATTAATGTTTACATTTATTAAAATATTTATTCTATTTTCACTTTTTTTTTTTATTTTCTCAATTTCAAAATTCTCCAGCATTTATCCCATTTTCGACTTTATTTTCGCTGACAACTCCATTTTTCAACACGACCAATTATAAAGTCATTTCGATTACATATATTTAATTTCGTTTTTGTTTTCATTGTTTCTAATGCATTTAATTTTTTATTTTACATTATTTTAATAATATATTTTTTATATATCCCACATATATCCATATGTATATACTCGTACTATGATTTAAAAAAGTTATATTCAAGTTGACATTAATAGTTTTTCTCACATATATCCCATATATATTCATGTGTATATAATCATAATATAATAATTGTTTGTGTATACATTTCTTTATATATATCTTGTATCTTTTTATCATACTTTATTATACAAATATATCTTATAATATAATAATTATTTGTATATTCATTTTGTCATATACACCTAACATTTTTAGCCTTTAACAAATATATAATTAATATATGCAAATTCTTTCAATCCTAGTATGAACTATATATTCATCACATAATAATTATTCTTGCATCCATTTCACCATACATGCCCAGTAATTTAGCATTAAACAGATATATATTTGATATATACTCACTTTTTTTTTGTTAAAATGATTATGGGATTGAATTAAGTTTCATCATAGTATAAACTATATATTCATCAATATTTATATCAAGTATTATAAATATCCGTCAAACTTATAAAATATGTCAAAAGAAAAAGAGAATAACAAATTGGTTGGCACATAGCATTTGTCGAAATATATACAATGTATTATATTATGTGAAACACAATTTTTTATAAATATATACACCAACATTCCATTTGTATTTTATGGTACACAATATATGTGCACCCTTCATATAGTGGATAATATCAATATCATATAACGTATATATAGGCACTATAGTGTATATAACAGGAATATTAAAAAAAAAAGACATTCTCTCTATCTTCCCATGTTTTTGATCTAGTTTCACAGTTAACAAACAACCCACCACGTCGTCAATCGTCTTCTTCGGTGGAAATGAAGCCGCACCACAGATCTGCGAGCCCGCATGTATTTCTTCAAACTTTATCTCAAAAAACCCACACACATTTCTTTAAACTTCATCCCATATATTAGTGATATATAAAACCTCAATGTCTTAAAGAAACTTACTTCCTGATATGAATTATGTATATTTTACGAATATGTGAAGCAAAACTCTATCGTCGGTGATGGATTATTGTCGTTCGTCGTGGATGGATTGTCGTTGTTCGTTGTGAATGTATTGTTGTCGTTCGTCGTGGATGGACTGAAAAAATCTTATAGTGTTTGTTGGATTTGGTGAAGAAAGGAAAATTTTGCAATTTTTTTGATAAATGAACGAAATCTTTGTAGCTTTTTAGGGCATGATTTGCCGATTTTTAGGAAAGAATTTTGAAAGGAATTTAATATATACAATTTTTGTCTTTTTTGTATTTTCATTTTATTTTTTTAATTTTTAATATATAATGGGTAGTGGGTACAATTGGAATTTTGCCTCTAAATAAAGTTTTTTTTATTTAAAATGTTGGACATAGATGTAAATTTGTAAAGTTTTGGACATATCTACAATTAACCTACTTCAAATGATCTATTTATGTAGTTAACCCTACTTTTTTCCACTATGAATTGCAAAATAGCAATTATCTCTACATTTTTAGACTATTTGGCCCAACACTAATTTTTTAATTCCAAAAGGTCCCTCTCTTAGTCTATTTACTTATTTATATTTGTAATCATTTTTCTTATCTTAAAGAATAATGTCGATAGCGGGTATTAATTCTTCTACCGAACAAATTCTTAAATTATTTTTATTTTAATAAAAAATGTTAAACATGGAGAGTTATGCCTCCAAATTTTTAAACTTTAACTTAAGAACATTACTAATCTTACGAATATGCTCTAAAAAGTTTGGCTACATAACGACTTAACTATGAGGTGCCAAAATTTTTTCTATCACTAGTTGGACGAGAAAACACACTTTTGTATATCGATACAATAGAACGTCCCCCAAACTACAAGTATACAAGGGACTAGCTCAGACTTCAAGATAAAATGAAACTTTATTAAAGTTCCTAAGCAAAAACAACCTTAAGACTTAAATAGTGAAACTACATCATCCTCAATATAACCTAAACTCAACTTTTGGATAAGTAAAACAATTCTAAAGGAAATTAGCACTCTTCCATGTTGGGGTGTATGCCATAAACTCATGAATATGTAAATGTTATGATGAATTAATAAAGAGTTATTTTATTCATCTTTTATTGTACTCGCATTTAAAGTTAAATCCAATAAGTTACTAAAGTCCAGGATTATGTGTTTTATGAGAACTTAAACAGTATTTAGTGGGCATAGAAGAAGAATCATGTTCAAGTAAATAACCTGAACGGTCTATAGTATATGGATGATGTTGGAACCCCTGTCTTGGTGACACTATGGATGCTACCCACTTTGTATTTGATACAAACGAGGCGATCCGACTCATTTATGTAGTAGACATGCGAGTTGAGGCATCCTGTGCGATGAGTTCGTACAAGATCGGATTGTGAATTGTTAACCAATTGATGTAACATCGTTAACAATTTAAGTTTCATAATTCATAGATGACCAATAGTAACTCGACCTTAATCTTAAGTAGGTTACTGACTCCTGTCTATGAGGGGGTTGTCCTTTGACTAGTATGAGTGAGAGTGGCTCAAGTCAGCGACTCAATATGCCTACCTTATTAGGGACAAAATCGTGTGGAGAATTGGGAACTTAACTCTGCAGATAAAATTCACTCATTCTCGAGTTAGGAAAATTAGATAAATTGTTCTCTTAAGTGCTAACTCCGGGACTTGAACAACTTGGCCCCACCTTCTCACTTGCTTGTGAGGAACTTTGTTTACGGTAGGACCATAAACAGGTTGTTCATTAGAGGATCAGTGGTACTTAAGAAGCAAGAAGTACTCACAGGGGGTAAAACGATAGTTTGATCCAGTTGTGAATAAGAATAACTCATGAAGGGTCGACTTACGGGGATTGGTTTAATCAATGGACATAACTTGTCATGCAGTGAGGAGAGTGCAAATTACGGGTCTATAATGGAGTCACTCGTAATTAAGTCTCTCCTTTGATTGGTTGATTTCATATCATTGGAGTTCATGAACTATAGGTCCATTAGGTGCCTCCCTTGGCTGAATGTGGGTTTTTTTCGACGGTATAAAGTTTTGGAGCAAATTTGAAATGTTCAAATTTGTAAAAAAGATTTATATAGGTTGTATGTGATATAAACGATATAATATAAAGTTTGATGTGAATATGATTCAAATTAAACTATATACTATATTTGGATTAATTTTCAAATACTAATTTAATATGAAATGGTTTCATAATAATAAATACTTTAAGGTATAAGTGAGAGATGTACAATTGTGGATAATAATCATCGAGAGCTGTTCTGAAATTGGACATTAGAGTTTGGTCCCTGTCTCTTCCACCTCTGTTTTAGAATCCTGCAAGATTTCATTCAAATCTCCTCCCACGACCCATGGACCATCATCATTTTCACTTAATCTACACAAGAGTTTCCATGATTTACATTGCAAACTATGATTTGGATGACCATAAAGTCCTGTAAATCGCCAGATTTTATTTTTCCAATTAATCACCACATCAATGTGATATTGGGAGTATGAGCGAATTGTGACATTCACCTCATCCCTCCATAGAAGGCAAAATCCACCACTTGATCCCATTCCGTCGACAATAAA
Source organism: Trichosanthes cucumerina (assembly GCA_036507285.1). Classification (NCBI taxonomy): domain Eukaryota; kingdom Viridiplantae; phylum Streptophyta; class Magnoliopsida; order Cucurbitales; family Cucurbitaceae; genus Trichosanthes; species Trichosanthes cucumerina. The sequence continues at coordinate 32,571,778 of CM071836.1, read as the reverse complement.
ACAACCATCATAAAATAAACGTGTCAAAATGGAGGAATTACATTTCGTCTCTAACAAAAAAACATAAATCGTAGTTACAACAATTTAAAGTATCACAAAAATCACAGAATGCCCATATGCTCCCCAAACTACAAACATTCCAACATAATGTTTTCATTTTGACCGGCGGGGCTGCCTAGCTACCGCCACCGATAAATCACTGGGATTGTCAGCAAGATCTTCTTGGCCCAATGTTTTCTTTTTCTTTGACCCTTCCAACTTTGCATCATTATGTAGCTTTATTTTTTTTTAACACCTCCATAAAGACTTCAAATACTCTAACATAGCCTAATTTAGTAATGTGGGGCGTTACATGGTGATATGATCCTAGTTATCATGAAGGCATATCTTCTTCCAAATCTCAACTGTTAAGATCATTTGTGTGATTCTAGATTTCTACACCAACTTTGATTGATCAATTTATACTTTTCTGAGCATAAAATATATTCAAATTTAGTATCATAGTAAAGCTTATTGAATTAGCTTTCTAACCGTATAAGATTGATCCATTAAGTATTGTGGAAGTTATGATGCTTTGAGTGATCACTACACTTGCTAGAAAAACTGTTGTAACCCAGAATCCTTGATGTCGAATTTAATCCCAATTATCATAATGATCAAGATTTGGAATATATGCAGCAAATTGGATACCATTTTGAATATCTTTGAAAGAAAGAGCTTTCCAGCCATATGAAGAACATGTCAATCCGAGCATTAGAGAAGAAGTTATTGACAAAATATTGAAGGTTGTACAATCTCAAAATTTTCCATATTTGAAATTTCCTGTTTTAAGAAGTTTAGGAAAGAATTTTGTTCTAAAGTTTATTTTTCCAACATATTTTTAGTAGATAGGAAATGATTAATTATTTTATTATTCCCTAATTTTTTTTGGAAATATCTTCATAGGATTTAAGCATTTTACATTTAGGAATAATATTTTCTATATTTTATTTTATTTAGAAGATTTTTCCTCATTGTTTCTGGGAATAATCTTTATAGAATTTAGGGCTAGACATGTTCTTTATGGTTATATAAAACCTCTTATTTTCAATCCTAAGAGATAAAAGAATGATGAATGAAATTTGACTCTTTTAAGTCTATTGGCTTGTCTATTGTGAAAGCATAGAAAAACCCCCTTGTGTAATTCTTATGCGTAGCTTAGAATTGCATGTCTAGAAACATTCAAGTTGATTGGTCATCAAACTTGTGGAGTGTTCTTCCTTGAAGTGTGTTGTTTTTAGAAAATGAAAGGGAAAAGAAGGAGAAAACGAGAGGCGACTAGGATTTACATTGTGTATTGATGTCTTGACAGATACAGACCTAAAAGACCTATTTATAGGAGTGATACAAGACAAAATAAAATAAAATAAAATCTAATGCAATAAATATAATCTAGCATCCCCTCTTAAACTCACAATACTTTGTGAGTTTGATAAACGAATGTCAGGCAGAGGCAAAGGCAGGGTGCTGAAGCATAATAAAGATATAGGCAGGGTGCCGAAGCACAACAGACACAGTCAGGGTGCCGAAGCACAAGCAGATGCCGAAACGCAGATGATGTCGATGCATATCCCTTTTCTCCATAATAAAACCAAGTGAAGGAAAGTAAGTCAAACCAATCTAGCCGAACCAGACCAAAACAGTCTGAGCAAACTGAACCAGACCAATTAAATGAACTGGACTGGACTGGGTTGTCTTTATCGTCAACCAACTTCGTGGATTGGGAAAGACGAACAACGAGATCTAAGGTTTTTCAGGAAGACGATGGATCTGAACTTCAGGTGAGCAGACAGACAGTGACTGGTTTGAACTGCGTTGGACGACGAGATCTGCAGTGATCGACACAATCTAATGTTGGGATATATGGCCTAATCTCGTGCAAGTTTGTAATATTCCAAGTTGAAATAAATAAGAGTTATTTTTTCAATGCTTTGTGTCTCGCATATTTCATAAACTTAATCAAAAAACTAAACTCCAGGGTCATTGTGTTATGAGAGAACTAGAACTTGAACGGTGTGTAGTGGACACACGGGGAGGATCACGTTCGAGTAAATGACCCGAACGATCTACAGTATACGGATAGATTGGAGATCTAATCCTCGATACGTTGTGGATGCGACCCACTTTGTATTAGATACAAACGTGGCGATCAAGCTCGTTCATGTGGTTGACATGCGAGTAGGGGCATCCTGAGCAATGAGATTATACAAGACCGGACCGTGAATTATTAGACTTACTGATGTAACACCGTTGAAAGTATAGGACTAATAAATTCGTAGATGACCATTAGTGACTCGACTTTAATCCTGAGCGTGTTACGGACTCTTGTCTGCGGGGGTCTGTCCTTTTACTAGTACGGGTGAGGGTGACCACAGTTGCTCGCTCAATATGTCTATCTTCTCAGGGACAGGACCACGTGGGGTTCTGGGAACTTGACTACGCAAGATGGAATTTACTCGTTCCCAATTTAAGAAAACTAGAGGTTGTTCCCTTAAGTGCTAACTCTAGGGCTTGAACAACGGGGTCCCGCCCTCTCACTGGCCCGAGAGGGTTGTTGTTTATAGTTGGACCATGCAACGTAGTTGTTCATTAGAGGAGCAGTGGGACTTAAGGAGCAAGAGGTAGACATAGGGGTAAAACGGTAATTTGACCCAGCTGTGGTTACGAACAACCTGTGAAGGATCGACTCATGGGTATTGGTTATATCGATGGACACAACTTGTCCTAAAGTGGTGGGAGTGCAGCTACGAGCTTTAGTGGAGTGTTATCGTAGCTAATGAAGTTTGAATAACCGGGTCAAAAAGTTTGACAGGATAATCTCGAATCATTGGAACTCGTCATCTGCAGGTCCATTAGGTCCCTCGATTGGCTCAAATTGGACAAATTGAAGGTTTACGGTTTGGTGTGAATTTGAAGTGTTCAAATTCATTATTTGGGTATTTATGTCATTTATATGTGATATAGATGACATAATATATAGTTTGATGTGAATGAGATTCATAATAAACTATAGTATAGCCTAATTGATTAATTAGTGCTAATTGGAGAAATGGAATTGAGAGAAATTAAATTGAATGTGATTTAATTTAAAATTTCACAATTATGCAAATGAGATTTGTATAATAAAGTATGAGATACCTTATATTATGTGATATGCAAATATGATTTGCATATCATATGGTTGTGCTAAAATGGTGATTTGGTGGAGGTTTTAACTCCACCACACACCAATATATAAAGAGTTTGCAAGAAGCTTTTTGGTTGACTTTTGCCATTTTTTGGATTTTCATCCAAAGAGAGCATCTCACAATTCTCTCAATCTCTCTTAATTCTCTCTATCTCTTCTCCTCACCCAAAATCAAAAGGAGTACCACAACTCTCCCTCAACCTCCCGAGAACAACCGAGAAGACCCTTTGAAAGTGTCTTGTTGTTCGATTCGAGGATCGAGTTCGTAGAGATCGTTGGTTCGAGAGGGATCGAGATTGAGAAGGAGAAAACGTTGAAGAAGAGTTGTTTAAGAGGTTAGTAGGTCTATTACTTACTGTTTTCTCTTGCTTTTATGCATGTTTAGCTTAGGATTAACGAGATTAATTCAATTTTAAGATACAAATTATACAATGAAACAACGAATTTTCACAACGTATTCCGCTGCTGGAATTCAAAATCCCTTCATCTAAGACCTACAACGACGAGATCTGAGTCGGATCTGCAGTGATCGACGCAATCTGAGACTTATGAACGACGAGATCTGAATCGGATGGCGATGAACAGACGACAAGATCTGAGTCGGACAGTGAGATCTGTAGTGGGACAAATCCTCGATCTGAGTCGGACAGCGAGATCTGGAGACAGAAATCTGAGGCTCGGCAAGATAGAGATCTAAAACGAATTAGACGACGAGATCTGGAGACAGAGATTTGAAACGGATGCGGATCAGATCGAACGACGGTAGCAACAACGGTAATGGTGAAACCCTAGCTATGATACCATATTTTTTTAGAGAATGGAAGGGAAAAGAAGGAGAAAACGAGAGGCGTCTTGGGTTTACATTGTGTATTGATATCTTGATAGATACAAACCTAAAACACCTATTTATAGGAGTAATAGAAGATAAAATAAAATAAAATAAAATCCAATGCAATAAATATAATCTAGCAAAGTGAATGGACTTGTGAATAGTGCTTTGGAATTCAAGTTGTCTTACTTCTTGGTTTTGACCAACTGTCCAAAGGTAATTCGATCCCTAACTTTCCTTTTGAGTTGTGCTAATGGAAGTTTGTCTCGTAGTGTTTATGTTTTAGTCTAATCGAGAGAGTATTCGAATTAAACACTAGATTGTCACGCATCAAATGGAGTAAAGTTTTAAATTATTCGAATGAACCGTTATTATTTATTGTTTTTCATTTTTCATTTACAAAAAAGTGTTCAACGTGGGGACTTTAATTATTTCACTGAACCGTGAAATTGCAATTTTTTTTTTAAAAAAAGTATTAGGCTGTTCCATCAAAGTTACCGAAAATATTTTTCTCTATTTTGTTTTGAGATGCTGTATTTACCAAATATGAAAGGTTTTCTTTAATTAGATTGATGCTACTGTTATAATGGCCATTAGTTTTAAAAAAAATGCATGAAATATGAAGTATTTTAATCGGATGAAGGAAGATAAGATGTTTTTTTAGGGTGGAGTGGAAGAGTTTTATCCAAGATTAAAGCATGGAAAAAAAATAAAATAGGATATTAAAGTAATTTAAGTAAATGCAATAAATATCAATCTTTTAAAATTCCAAATGCCAACCAGAGCGTAGTTCAACTTGGATCAAATAAGACTTGTGACCACCTTTTTGAGAAATATAAGAAATGTATATAAAGCTGTCAACAAATGTATATAAAGATGTCATCACCTTTTTGAGAAATATAAGAAAATGTTCTCTCAATTTCGTCTGCTTCTCTTAATATGGTATCAGTTGGGAAATAGTTAGCAAATTCGTTTCTTTTCTTGAGTCTTTTTTCCTGCTCTTGTTTGGCTTTCTTCACTATGAATCCCACTCAGTCTTCATCTTCAACCTCCCAAGTCTCGGCTGAAGCCTATCCTAATCCCAATTCTTACACCACAACGATAACAACAGTCTCATGCTTGTTTCAGACCCTCTCACCGAAGATAATTACGTCTCATGGAGTCGAGCGATGATTATCGCCTTGTCCGTACGCAAAAAGTTTGGCTTCGCCCAAATCATATTTGAGACTAAAAAATAAAAAAATAAAAAAATCATCCAAAATTGCCTTAGTTTTATTTTTTTTTTATGCCAAGGTCTTTTAATTTATAAAAAAATCATCCAAAGCACATTCAATGATTGCCTTTCTTTTATACCAAATTGATTCAAAGTTTTTTTTTTTCATTATTTCGATTGAGACTACAATATAAAATTGGTATAATTTATTTAATTTTTTTTATTCCGATCATAACTGAATTCACATATTGCTAATATCAAACAGAAATGCATGATTTCCTAACCAATTATATTCATAATTGTTCTTGATACAATGAAGTTTATGTTATTACGGGATCTCAAACCTACATCCATAAATAATTGAAGTTTATTTGTAAAAGTTTTATTGAGGATAAAAATTTACTATCATATATAAAGAGATGATCTACATTTATTTCTTTTTCTTTTAATTTTATTTTTCATAATTCATGATTGATTTACTTAAATAAACATTTAATATAATAACAATATAAATACTATCATTATATACAAGTATATTAATATATCCGAATTAGAATTAAAATTTAAATCCACGTGTAAGGTGATGTTTTTGGTCCGGCGCATTTGGACTTACACCAATGAGGTGGTACATGGATCGCGTGATGTGAGAACTCGAAGTTGGGAGTATGTTTTCCAAGCGGCTGATGTTTACATACAAGAGATTCTTCAGAGCAGTGGTCTTTTGTGGTCTGTTCCAGTTCCTCCTCCTATATTGGAAAATTCGGTGTAGAAACCGCCTCAACAAGGATGGGTAAAGTTGAATGTGGATGCAGCGTGGAATGAGACGGAGGCGAAAGGGGGTTTAGGATAGATTCTACGAGATGACTATGGCAATATTTTGGGTGTGGGACATAAATATTTCGAGAACGCATGGCCCATTCTGGTTTGCGAATTGGCTGCAATAACTCTTGGTTTGTCTTTTGTTGGTGATACTACAACTCTGTTGGAGGTTGAATCGGACTCCTATAACGCTATCTCTTTATTTAATGATGAATGAGAGGATTTAACTAAGGCGGTGGACCATGCACGGGACATTCAACATACGACCGCTAAGAGTTCGACAACAATTCGTTTTATTTATGCCTCTCGACGTACAAACATCGTTGCACATAATTTAACAAAAAGAGCTCAACAACTTAGGGGTACCCAAAATTAATTTGGGTTGGATTGTAATGTTCTTGAGGGGTTGATTTCTCTTCATTAATTCATCAGTTTGTGTTAAAAAAAAGAATTAAAATTTAAATGCTATTTTCAAATTCTAAAATTAAAAAAGAAAGAAACGAGCTCTATGGTTCCAAACTTCTTACAACTATAGTACTTAAAAAAAAAAAAAAAAAAAATTCAAACGGTTGCCCTACAATTATTGAACTTAAGTACAAACGCACACGCTTTGGAAACCAAAAGGTCAAATACAAAATGAGAAAGCGAGTTTAATAGGGAGGTAGTTTGCAGCTTACGCAACGCTATTTCTTTTTCTAAGAATAAGTTCTTTTATGTCCAAAAAAAGAAAAGGGAGAATTTTGATACAACTATTTCTAATTCTAGAACAACGTTTCTTGTTTCCCATTCAAAAAAAAAAAAAAGTTTTAAAAGTCTGTGATGTATTTTAGAGTAGATTTTCTTTTTAATATCATTTCCTTTAAATTTCTAAGATTTATTTAGATTCTCATATACTGTGGTTCAAATATAAATTACATACAAAAGAAAAAGTTTAAATTATAAACTTTTCGGATATAATCCATTTAATTTACTTTTAAAAGCTAGAGTGAATATAGCTAGATGGTAATTGACGTGTAGTTTCGATCAAGAGGTTAGATGTTACCTCAAATATTGTTGTCTTAAAAAATGAAAAATTAATAAGTTTTTTAATTTTCAATCCAACGTCTAATAAATTTATGATATCTACTTTGTAAGTATAGTTTTAATACTTGCGCCACCAAATATATGAAGTGAGCTTGTATTAAATCAACCAGTATATTAGAAACAAAAGTGTAACTTTTAAAATTCACCTATCATCATGCCTTTTACTTGGACTTAATTACGTAAATATTAGAAACAAATAAATTTTCCGCCTATTTTTTAAGATTAAAAAAATTAAATAAAATTTTATCCTCTAAACTTTATTGGATTATAACTTTTCATTTTAAATGTAATCTAGTCTTCATCGTTGTTTGAGTTAAACAATATTTGGGGTAGGAAAATTTGAACTCATGACCTCTTAATCATTAGTCTATACCTGATTGGTATTGAACTATGCTCTTATTGGCAATCTAGTCTTCATCGTTAATCCCATTACTTAAATATACATCGACATATCATATATTAATTGACACAAAAGTGTAACGTCTCTAGTTTTCAAACAACCTTCAGCTAGGGACGTCACTGGAAAGCACCCTCTGTGTAAAAATTTCGGCAGCATAACAACGCTACTCGGACAAAACCAAATTTTTTTTTTAACATGGTTTAGGACATAAACACTTCAATAGAAAACTCCAATGTCCAGCCTCCTCCAAACTACAACAAGTAACAGGCTGTGCTCCAAGAGAACACAACCAACAGAGGCAAAACAAACAAAAACAATTAACAATAGAGGTAATCTAGGATAATCTCACATAAACTAGCATGCTAACCAAGAATTTAGGGAAAGGAACACGCATGCAAGATTCAAACACAAGCTCAGTTGTCCAACAAGAATTCAAACTAGCATCATAGGAAAATAGTCCTAAGGCACGAGAAAAGGTCCTAAGTACAAAGACAGTTCTCCAAGTCACTGGAGTGGGCTCATAGCCTCGCCACGTCGCCACCATCACCCTTCAGCTCACTGTTTGCCCTTACTTGCATCCAAAAGCAACAAAGTAGGCGGGTGAGTTTAAGATGAAGGGATCGAATCCCGCAGCGGAAGCGAATTGAATCACTTTGCTCACAATTATGTTACATGAATTTAACAAAAAAACATAAACTAAGTTAAGCATTTAAGGGAGAAAGATAGTTTACCTTTGAAGAATAACTTCTTCTAGTAATCCTCCCTTCTTGAATTCGACCCGGTCTCGTTACGAACACTTCCACTTGATCTTCTCGGTTATTCTCTAGGGAAGGGAGAACGGTGGGAGTTCTAATTTGGAGAAGGGAAGAGCTTTTAATTAGGAGAAGGGAAGAGCTTTTGGAGATGAGTTGAGAGAAAATATGAGTTATGAAAATCTCTATTTCCAAAAAGTGAAAAACTTAGTTGTAAAATGCATCTCAATGCATTCATTTATACGGAGTGAGGGTGAAGATAAATTCTCCACCCATTATCCCACTAAATGCATATATTATGAATTATGAAAATCATATTTGAATAATTGCATAATATAAGGTATCATATAGTATGTTATGCAAATCAATTTGCATAACATGCATAATAAATTGAATGACATTAAATTTACACATCTCTCAATGTTTATTTCCTCTCACTATATAATTATTTCATAATAAAGCAATAATATAGTTTATCATGAATCATATTCACATTAAACTATATATTATATCAATTATATCACATATAATTGATATAGGTCCCTTATACGAATTTGAACACTTCAAATTCATTCCAAACTTTATAACCCTCTTTATTTCCATATTGAGCCAACCGAGGGACCTAATGGACCTACAGATCATGAGCTCCAATGATACGAGATTAACTGATCAAACTATTTTATCTCGTTAATCAACATTCATTAATCACGAGTCACTCCACTATAGACTCGTAGATGCACTCTCCTCACTATAGGACAAGTTGTGTCCATTGATATAACCAATACCCGTGAGTCAACCGTTTACAGGTCGTTCGTAGTCATAGTTGGGTCAAATTATCGTTTTACTCCTGTGACTACTTCTTGCACCTTAAGTACCATCGATCCTTTAATGAACAACAAGTTTATGGTCCTACCACAAACGATGTCCCTCTCGGGCCAGTGGGAGGGTGGGGCCTCGTTGTTCAAGAGTTGGATACAATCCTTAAGGGAACAACCTATCTATTTTTTCTAGCTCAAGAACGAGTGAATTCCTTCTCACGGAGTTAAGTTTCTAGCTCTCTATGAGGTTTCGTCCCTGAGAAGGTCGAAGTATTTGAATGGAATGAAAATCTTCGCGCAACGGAAGACGATCGAATCGTCGTGGTATCGTTGTGCAATTCAATTTCGTTAAAATTAAACTATCACATAGTATAGGTTAAACATGCATACTAAGAAAGAAAAACCAGCAAGTTATAGTTACTTACTTGTTGAAGACGGTTTTCAAGGTTTTCTTTCCGTAGATCACGAACTCTTCGTGTACTCGTTCTCAACGATCTTGATCTCCTCACACGAGCAACGTACCGGACACCTCCACTTGGTTTCTCGGTTGTTCTTCCTTAGGTAGAAAGAGCATTGTGGGATCCTTCTTTTGGTTTAGGGAGGAGAAGATTGAGAGAGTTTTTAAGAGAGAAAAATTTTTCTTTTGGTGAGATTTCCAAAAATGAGCAATAACATAATGAACCCTTCTTGCAAATATGTTTATATAATGGTGATAGGTGGAGTTGAAATCTCCACCTATTTACCATTTTACCACAATCATAGGTTATGCAAATCATATTTGCATAACCACATATAATAAGATATCTCATATCTCATTTTACAAATCACATTTGTATTATTGTGGATTTTTAAATTGAATCACATTCAATTTAATTTATCTCAATCTAATTTCTCCAAGTTAGCCCTAATTCAACAATTAGGCTAACCTATAGTTTATTATGAATCTCATTCACATTAAACTATATAATATATCATTCATATCTAATATAAATGACATAATAACCCTTTAGTGATCTTGAACACTTCAAATTCTCGCCAAAATTATAAACCTTCTATTAATCCTGTTTGAGCCAACTAGGGACCTTATGGACCTATAGTGACGAGCTCCAATGATCCGAGATTAACCTATCAAACTCTTTGACCCGATTAATCAACATTCATTAGCTACGGTAACACTCCACTAAAGCCCGTAGCTGCACTCCCGTCAGTGTAAGACAAGACGTGTCCACTGATATAACCAATGCCCATGAGTCGACTCTTCACAGGTTGTTCGTAGACATTGCTGCGTCAAATTACCGTTTTACCCCAGTGTCTACTTCTTGCTCCTCAAGTCCCCACTGCTCCTCTAATGAACAACAACGTTGTAATGTCCAACCATACACAACAACCCTCTCGCGCCAGTGAGAGGGTGGGTGCCCGTTGTCCAAGCCCTGGAGACAACACTTAAGGCAACAACCCCTCTCGTTTCCCTAAAGGCGGGAACGAGTGAATTCCATCTCGCGTAGTCAAGTTCCTAGCTCCCTACTTGGTCCTGTCCCTGAGAAGATAGGCATATTGGGCAAGTAACTGTGACCACCCTCACCCGTACTAGTCAAAGGACAGACCCCCGTAGACAGGAGTCCGTAACACGCTCAGGATTCAGGTCGAGTCACTAATGGTCATCTACGAAGTTAGTAGTCCATATTGTTAACGATGTTACATCAGTAGCTCTAATAATTCACGGTCCGATCTTGTACAATCTCATTGTACAGGATGCCCACACTCGCATGTCAACCACATGAACGAGTAAGATCACCTCGTTTGTATCTAATACAAAGCGGGCTGCATCCACAGCGTATCTAGGATTAGGTCTCCAACTCTATCCATATACTTTAGACCGTTCGGGTCATTAACTCGAACGTGATCCTCCATGTGTGTCCACTACACACCGTTCAAGTTCTAGTTCTCTCATATATTCAATGACCCTAGAGCTTAGTTTATTGGACAATGTTTGTAAAAAGTGCGAGACACAAAATGATGAAATAAATAACTTTTATTAATTTCAAATATTAAATTTACAAACTAAACGAGATTAGGATATCTATCCCAACAATATTGAGTCGGAAACTCTTGTCACTCTCACCCATACTTGTCTAAGGACAAACCCCCGCAGACAGGAGTTCGTAACAAGCTTAGGATTTAGATCGAGTCACTAATGGTCATCTGCGAATTATTAGTCCTAATTTGTCAAAGGTGTTACTACAGTAGTTTAATAATTCTCGGTTTGTTCTTGTATAATCTCATTGTACAAGATGCCCCCACTCGCATGCCCACTACATGAAAGAGCTGGCCGCATCCACAGTGTTACTAGGATGAGGTTCCCAACCCTATCCATGCACTATAGACCATTCTGGTCATTGACTTGGACATGATCCTATCTGTATGTCCACCACACACTATTCAAGGTCTTATAAGTATGACCTTAAAGCTTAGTTTATTGGATTTAAGTTTCAATTGCGAGATTACAAGATTTGAGGAAAAATAACACTTTATTTATAACCATCAAATAATTACAAACTACACGAGTTTAGGGCATAAAACCAAACATAAGAATACTCAGTAAGTAGCCCATTCACATCCAAGCTACTATTGCACACACATAAATAAGTCAAGCTCACAACTAAATCATCCTAAGACTCTTCTCACGACTAGGCACCACTCGTGCATACCCCACCACGAGACGCACCGACGATCTAGGAACCTAGGTGGCCACAACCAGAGATGCACCCCAATGCGAAATAACGAGCGCTCTAACGCCCACACAAAAATGCAATAGTGCCAACTACTCTAATGCCCACACAGATTTCACAAGGGCGACCCATCCAAGTGCCTACACAACTCGCAAAAGGGCACTCGACCCTAATTCCCACACAAAAATTGTAAAAGACCGCTCGACCTTATGCCACACATAGCTCGCAATAGGATGCTCGACACTACTGTCCACATAGCTCGCAAAAGGGTGCTCGACCATAATGCACTCATATAATCACCAACCTAGAGGTTTGAACTAGCCCGGGGTGACTCAGGGAATGGTGATGTTAGTTTAGCGGGTTGGGCTCTCTCGCAAATCCTGAGGGTTTCCCTAAACTCGTCTAGCCGTCTTCTTAGGTGTCTGTTCTAAGAGTCCTAATCACCATCCCAACCTAGCAAACCACTTAGCTCGGTGAATCCATCACAACCTAGCCAACCACACAACTCAAGTCATTCAACCCGCATGGAAGGTTAGGTACTGGTCTCAGACCACCACACCGAACTACAACACTTGTTAACTCAATCTCATGCCAAACAATTGACCTAACAACCACACTTGTCACAACCACGACAGACGAGAGGTCCATACACAAGTCCGTCACACATACACAACATAGATAACATTAGAACATGCCAGAAGTCCAAAACTGAGCGCAACCCTAAACTACCGAGTCATTAGGAAGAAATTTAGATAGCATGCAAGGGTTCTTGTAACGAAAGCAATGCGCATCAAGGCCTTTATGTTGGGATTTATGCCCTAAACTCGTGTATTTGTAATTATTTGAGGAAATGAATAAAGTTGTTATTTTTTTTCCTTTAAACATGTATTCTCGCAATTACAAACTTAAATCCAATAAACTAAGCTCCAGGGTCACATTTAGAATGTCACCCAAATGGTCTATAGTAGATGGATTAGGTCGGGAACCTTATCCTGTTAACATTATGGATACGACCCACTTTGTATTTGATACAAACAAGGCAATCCAGCTCGTTCATGTAGTTGACATGTGAGTGAGGGCATCCTGTGCAAAGAGTTTGTACAAGACCTAACCAAGAATTGTTAGACTACTCGTGTAACGTCGTTGATAGGTTAGGGTTAATGTTTCAAACGATGACCAATAGTGATTCAACCTGAATCCTGAGTGAGTTGCGACCTCCTGTCTGCCGGAGATTGTCCCTTAACTAGTACGGGTGAGAGTGGCCACAGTTGCCGACTCAATATGCCTACATTCTCAGGGATGAAACCTTCTAGGGAGCTGGGGACTCAACTTCGCAAGTTGGAATTCACTCGTTCCCCGTTCTAGGGTACCTACATAGGTTGTTCCCTTAAGAGTTGTATCCAGGTCTTGAACAACGGGGCCCTCCCTCTTGCTGGCGCGTGAGGGATAATGTTTATGGTCAGACCATAAACTTGTTGTTCATTAGAGGATCAATAGTGCTTATGGTGCAAGAAGTAGTCATATAGGTAAAACGGTAATTTAACCCAGCTGTGACTATGATCGACCTGTGAAAAGTTGACTCACGGGCATTGGTTAAATCAATGGACACAACTTGTCCTAAAGTGAGGAGAGTGCAGCTACGAGTCTTTAGTGGAGCGACTCGTAGTTAACAAATGTTGATTGACGGGATCAATGAGTTTTATTAGTCAATCTCGTATCATTTGAGCTCATGATCTGTAGGTCCATTAGGTCCCTCGGTTGGCTCAACATGGAATTTAATAGAGGTATAAAGTTTTGGAATGAATTTGAAATGTTCAAGTTCAAATTTAGGGAATATATCAATTATATATGATTTGATTGACATAATATATAGTTCAATGTAAATGTGATTCATATTGAACTTAATTATGTCTAATTATGGAATTGGGACATAAAATATGGTAGAACTTTGGAAAAATGAAATTGGACTTATTCAAATACAATTTCTCCACATTATATGAATATGATTCATATAATAAGGTGTTTGACACCTTATATTATGCATTTATGCATAATATGTGGAGATAGTGGCAAGATTGGTGGAGAATTTGTCTCCACCCACATTGTCTATAAAAGCATCCCTTTGGATGCATTTTGCAACACTTGAACCATTTGTGTAGTTTTTCATCTATGGAAAACACAAGAGTTCTCTCAAAGTTCTCTCTTAAAACACCCGTAAATCAAAAGGAGATCCTACCTCTCTCCCTCTCCTAGAGAACAACCGAGAAGGCTTTTTGGCAGTGTTCGAGAAATCGTTCGTAGAGAAGAAGAAGTCGTGGACGACGAGGAACTACTTGAAGAATTGGTCTTCAAAGGTAATCCTTCTAATCTCTCTTTGCTTTCAAATTAGTATGTTTAGCCTAGATTCATGTTTTTAAGCAACTTCTATGTAACACAACTAAGTGCATATGCGATCAATCGCTTTCGCACGGGATTCAATTCCCTTCAATTGGTATCAGAGCCTAATCGTTCTCTTAATTGTGTTAGAAATTGCTTAAAATTAGGTGGGTATAACATTCAATTTAGAGAAATTACATCTGATTTTGCAAAGTGGATGTTTACATTGAAGGGAATGAAAATCCCGTGCAGCGGAAGACGATTGAATCGTTGATGTATCAATTATGCAAACCGTGTTTATTAAAATTGATCTAACACTTAGATCTAGGCTAAACATTCTTAAAGAAGAAGAAATTTACAGCAAGAAGAATTTACTTACTTGTTGAAGACTTTCTTCAAGGTTTCTTCTTCAAAATCACGAACTCTTCGTGCTCCTCGTACACAACGAACGCCTCCAACGAAAGTGATTGAACACCACCAAAACGCCTTATCGATTATTCTCTTTTGGAGAAAGGAGGTTTGTGGGAACCTATGAGTTTTGATGAGGGAGGAGAATTGAGAGAGGATAGAGAGAATTTCTCTTTTCTTCTTTGTGAAAATCTAAAAAATGAGAGAAGTCATTTACATCTTTCTTGCAAGAAGGGTTTATATAGTGGAATTGGTGGAGTTAAAATGTCCACTTAATTACCACTTTACCACAACCATAGGTTATGCAAATCTCATTTGCATAACCACATAATATAAGATATCTCATATCTCATATCGCAAATCTCATTTGCATTAATTAATTAATTAAATTGAATCACATCCAATTTAATTTCTCTCAATCAATTTCTCCAATTAGCCCTAATTCAACAATTAGGCTAACCTATAGTTTATTATGAATCTCATTTACATTAAACTATATATTATATCATTCATATCTCATATAATTGACATAAATGCCCTTAAAGTGAAATTGAACACTTCAATTTCATACTAAAACATTATCCTTTCTTAAATCCAGATGGAGCCAACCGAGGGACCTAATGGACCTACAATGGACGGGCTCCAATGATCCGAGATTAACTCGCCAAACTCTTTGACACGGTTAACCAACATTCATTAGCTACGGTAACACTCCACTATAGCCCGTAGTTGCACTCCCGTCGATGCATAATATTACGTGTCCACCGATATAACCAATACCCATGAGTCGACCCTTCACAGGGTTGTTCGTGAGACACTACTGGGTCAAATTACCGCTTTATCCTCGTGTCTACCTCTTGTTCCTTAAGTCCCCACTTTGCTCCTCTAATGAAAAACACATTGTGATGGTCCAACCATACACAACACCCTTCTCGGGCGGTGAGAAGGTGGGCGCGCGTTGTCCAAGCCACGAGAGACAACACTTAAGGGAACAATCCCTCTAGTTTCCCTAAAGGCGGGAACAGAGTGAATTCCATCTCGCGTAGTTAAGTTCCCAGCTCCTACTTGGTTATGTTCCCGAGAAGATAGGCATATTGGGCGAGTAATCGTGACCACCCTCACCCGTACTAGTCAAAGAAACAGATCCTCCTCGCAGCATGTGAGTCCGTAACACGCTCGTAATTTAGGTCGAGTCACTAATGGTCATCTCACGAAGTTATTAGTCCTTACTATTAACGGTGTTACATCAGTAGGTCTAATAATTCACGGTCCGGTCTTGTACAATCTCATTGCACAGGATGGCGCCACTCACATGTCAACCACATGAACGAGTCAGATCACCTCGTTTGTATCTAATACAAAGCGGGCGCATCCACAGTGTATCCGAGTTGATTAGGTCTCCAACCCTATCCATATACATGAGACCATTCGGTCATTAACTTGAACGTGATCCTCCCTGTGTGTCGACTACACACCGTTCAAGTTCCAGTTCTCTCATAAAATCAATGACCCTGGAGCTTAGTTTATTGAAAAAGTTTATAAATATTGAGAGACACAAAGTGATGAAATAAATAACTCTTATTGATTTCAAACAATATATTACAAACACGAGATTAGGACAAAAATCCCAACATACATGAATTTCTCATTTAGATTTACAATTCATTTGAAAAGTTCAATGTAATGGCCCGGTGTTTTGAGCAAAATGTATTGTAAATCGAGTCTCTAAGTTTGTGTCATTCGTGGCAAAGTGTTGATGTGAAGAAACAGAGTGGAATTGGGTGAAAATCAGAGTTTGTTGTTGTTGTCCAGACGATGGCGTTGCAACGCTATTCATCAGCATTGCAAGCGTTGCAATGCCTAACATGCGGTAGGAGGCCTGATGTAGGGGCAACGTCGCAACGCTAGGAGCAGCGTTGCAACGCCGCTTAGCATGAAGACGCCAGGCGGGTGTTGAGAGCGGCAACATTGCAACACCGCTGCGATAGTGGCTGAGTGCGCGTGCGAAGACCGCGGGAGATAGGCGTTAATTTCATTTTTTTATTCAATTAATTATTATTAATATAATTTGATTATATTAATTTAATTAATGTTTAGGATGCCAAATCATGGTCCAATTTTGCTATTTTCATTATGCAATTGTTGCTTATAATTTATGTGCATAATGTATGCCATTTAGATTAAAATTTCACCTTAGGTTAAGCATATTCATTCATCATTTTATGATATAAGTTGTTATATTATATACTATGCATGCTTAATTAATATAAGAGTTATGTTAATTATTTTTGAAAGCATAGCCATGCATTTATTTCTTGTGATGATTTATGTTATATGTTTTAATTTATTCATGTGATGAATGATCAAGCACTATAACATAGAAATGCATGTAACCTAAGTATTAATTAACTAGTTTTAAAATTGTTTTAGAACCTATTATTAATTAAACTTAGGTTATCTAGTTCTAATAAGATTAGAATTAGAAAATCTAATGTAACTTATGAATGATGACCGATAAGTAAGTCTGTCTAAGGAAGGTTCTGGCTAGGCTGGGGTGTTTAAGTTGACGGAAATGGAACACCCCTACCTTGGAACCTACTTGGGAGTGAATTTGGTCCGGAGATTCATAGGTTATGTTTATCGTGAGCGATGTTTATTAAATTGTTAATAAACTTTAGACCTAAGTTTTAAATGGTTTATAGACTTAGGAAAGAGATACAGTTACCTTAGTTTAGTTTCCAACTTAGTCGTCCCTTCGACGGATTTTGTTAGATCGAGACTCTGTGCTCTAAAGTTAGAGGGTAACACTAATGGGATACATTAAAAGTTAATGGATCCAGACCAAACAATGGTAGCTAAAACTTATAGGGAATAAGAGTTATTGCAGTAATGAGGTCTGGTCGAGATTGTCTCGTTCTAGAGGAGGAGTGATTCGACTACCTTTCGGTGGTGGTCATTCTAAACCTGTGGGGTATCATTTCAAATTAATTGACCTAGGGATCATAGATTAATTTTGCTAAAACATGATTGGATTAAACATAGGTTTAATGCGAGAAAATAATATAAAGTTTTTTCTTATATTTTAACAAATATGTCGAGTTCGATTATTTCTCTTTTGGCTGTCGAAAAACTCATTGGAAACAATTACCAAACATGGAAAAACAACATTAATACGATTTTAGTTGTGCACGACCTGAAGTTCGTACTCACTGAGGACTGTCTTCAGGTGTCAGGCCTGATTGCAGCACGAAGTGTTCGTGACGCATTTGATAGATAGACCAAGGCCAATGACAAGGCCAAGGTCTACATCTCAGCCAATATATCTAATATATTGGTTAAGAAGCATGAGAACTTGGTCAACGCCATGGAGATCATGGCATCGTTGCAAGACATGTTTGGACAACTATCCTTTCAGGTTAAGCATGATGCACTCAGCACATTTTCAATGCCAGAATAAAGGAGGGGACATCTATCAGGGAGCATGTTCTCAACATGATGGTCCACTTCAACGTGACAGAGATGAATGGAGCATCTATCGATGAGTCGAGTCAGGTGAACTTCATTTTGGAAACTTTACCAGATAGTTTCTTGCAATTCCGTAGCAACACTGTTATGAACAATCTTAGCTACACTTTAACCACTTTGCTCAATGAACTACAAACTTTCCCGTCTGTGATGAAAGTCAGGCGACGGAGGGTGAGAAAAATGTTGCCCAACAGTTTTCAGAGAGGTTCGTCCTCGGGGACCAAATCTGTAGCCTCATCCTCTTCAAGCCCAAAAGGAAAGAAGAAGAATATGAAAAAGGTGGCCAAAGGGAAACAAGCTGACCGCGCTGCCGCTTAGAAGGGAAAGAAGGTCAAGGACGCTGCAGAAAAAGGAAAATGTTTCTACTGCAACGTAGATGGGCACTGAAAGCGTAACTGCCCCAAATACCTGGCTGATAATAAGAAAGAAAGTAAATTTAATTTGCTTTGTATTGAAACATGCTTAGTGGAGAGTGATAAATCTACCTTGATATTGGATTCAGGGGCCAGTAACCACGTTTGCTCTTCTTTTCAGGAAACTAGTTCCTGGCAGCAACTGGAAGAAGGGGTGATAACATTCAGAGTTGGAAATGGAGATGTTGTATCAGCTATAGCAGTGGGCACAGTGGAGCTACTATTTGACAAGAAAATACTGTTATTACATAACATGTATATAGTTCCAGGGTTTGCTAGAAACCTTATTTATGTTTCTTGCCTTAATAGTCAATGTATTTCAATTTCGTATCAATTTAATAAAGCGTTTATTTCATTGAAAGGTTTAGAATTGTGTACAACTCTACTTGAAAATAATTTGTATGTTTTAAGGCCTAATTCAGTTAAAATTGTTTTAAACACTGAATTATTTAGAATAACAAATACGTGAACTAATAAAAAGCAAAAAGTTTCTCCTAAACAAAATGCCTATCTTTGGCACCTAAGATTAGGTCATATAAACCTCAATAGGATTGGGGGTTTGGTGATGAACGGACTTCTAAACGAGTTAGAAGAAAATTCTCTACCTGTATGCGATTCATGCCTTGAAGGCAAAATGACCAAACGACCTTTTAGTGGAAAAGGTTATATAGCCAAGGAAACCTTGGAACTTGTACACTCAGACCTTTGTGGTCCGATGAGTGTTAAAGCCCGAGTGGGTATGAATACTTCATCTCTTTTATAGATTACTATTCAAGATATGGATACATTTGCCTAATGCATCAGAAATCTGAGGCACTTGAAAAGTTTAAGGAATATAAAACTGAGGTTGAGAACCTTTTATGTAAATCCATCAAAACATTTCGATGCGATCGAGGTGGAAAGTACATGGATCATGAATTCCATGACTATATGATAGAACTTGGAATAACGTCCCAACTCTCAGTACCTGGTATGCCACAACAAAATGGTGTATCGAAAAAGAGAAATAGAACCCTGTTAGACATGGTTCGGTCGATGATGAGTTATTCATCTCCCTGACTCGTTTTGGAGTTATGTAGTAGAGACTGCATTATACATTTTGAACAATGTTCCTTCGAAAAGTGTTTCTGAAACACTTACGAGCTCTGGAAAGGACGTAAAGGTAGATTATGTCATTTCAAAATTTGGAGATGTCCAACCCATGTGCTAATGACAAATCCGAAGAAATTGGAACCTCGTTCAAAATTATGTCTATTTGTGGGCTACCCTAAAGAAACGTGATGTGGTCTATTTTTTGATCCTAAAGAAAATAGGGTGCTTTTATCGACAAACACCACTTTTCTTGAGGAAGACCACATTAGGGATCACAAGCCTAAAAGTAAAATCGTGTTAAAAGAGTTAGACAGTATGTCAGTAAAAGTTACTGCTAAGAAACCAACAAAAGTTGTTGACCCTAGCTCGTCTAGTCAATGTTGTCTATCTCAACAGTTGAGAGAGCCTCAACGTAGTGGGAGGGTTGTTACACAGCCTGACCAGGAAATGGTCATATGATCAAGCAATGGATGACATTGACAAAGATGAATGGATAAAAGCCATGGACCAGGAAATGGAGTTATGTGCTTCAATTCCGTTTGGGATCTTGTGGATCAACCTGATGGGGTTAAGCCCATAGGTTGTAAATGGATCAACAAGAGAAAACGTGGTGTAGATGGGAAGGTACAGACCTACAAAGCTAGACTCGTTGCAAAGGGTTATACCTAGCGAGAAAGGGTTGACTATGAGCAAACTTTTTCTTCTGTTGCCATGATTAAGTTTATACGGATCCTCTTTGCCATTGTTGCATATTATGACTATGAAGTATGGCAAATGGATGTCAAGACGACCTTCCTGAACGACAATCTTGACGAAAACATCTATATGGACCAACCCAAAGGGTTCATTCAACAAAGCCACGAGCAAAAGGTTTGCAAGCTGAAACGATCCATTTATGGGTTGAAACAAGCCTCTAGGTCTTGGAATATAAGGTTTGATGAGGTTATCAAATCTTATGGCTTTTATCAAAATATTGATGAACCTTGTGTATACAAGAAAATAATCAACAGTACTGTCGTTTTTCTAGTGTTGTATGTGGTGTTTGGATGTATGCCCTAAAACTTGTGTAATTTTGATCAAAGAAATAAAGAGTTATTTGTTTTGATAAAATTATAGTTTTGCTTTATAAATCCAATAAACTAAGCTCCAAGGTTATAATATATATCTTGAATATCAGTGTAGTGGACACTATTTGGATTGTGTTCAAGAATATAACCTAAATGATCTATGGTATAAGAATAAGGTTGGAAACCTCATTCTGGTAACACCATGGATGCGACCCACTTTGTAATTAGTACAAATGAGGTAATCAAACTCATTTATGTAGTTGACATACGAGTGGGGTCATCCTGTATGTAGAGTTCATACAAGACCGGACCGCAAATTATTAGTCTAACCAGTGTAACACCGTTAACAAGATAAAACTAGTAATTTATAGATGATCATTAGTGACTCAACCTGAATCTTGAGCAAGTTAAGAACTCCTGCTTGTAGGGGGTTGTCCTTAGACTAGTATGTGTGAGAGTATCCTGTAGCCAACTCAATAAGCCTACCTTCTCAGGGACAGAATCTCGTAGGTAGCTGGAAACTTAACTGTGCAAGATGGAATTCACTCATTTCTACACTAAGGAATTAGATAGGTTGTTCCCTTAAGAACTGACTCCAGGTCTTGAACAACGGGGCCCTGCCCTCAGTCTATGGTAGGACCTTAGACTTGTTGTTCATTAGAGGATCAATGGTGCTTAAGAAGCAAAGAGGTAATCATAGGGGTAAAACGGTAATTTGACCCAACCGTGATTACGAACAACCTGTGAAGGGTCGACTCATGGGTAATGATTATATCAGTGGACACAATATAATCTACAGTGAGGAGAGTGCAACTACAAGTCTATAGTGGTGTGACTTGTAGTTAATGAATATTGATTAACTGGATCAAAGAGTTTGATAAGTTAATCTCGCATCATTGGCGCTCATGAACTGTAGGTTCATTAGGTCCCTCCATTGGCTAAACATGGTAATATTGAGGGTATAAAGTTAAGAATGAAATTGAAGTGTTCAATTTCATATATGAGGTGTTACATCAATTATATATGGTATGATTGATATAATATATAGTCTTAATGTGAATTAGATTCACATATAAACCATATACTAATGAGAGAATAGAGGAAGGGTATGATGGTCATTTCCACCCTATTTGCCAATATATAGAGTTGCATGAGATGAAACTAGGTTATGTAAGTGAAGCTAAGCACTTGGTGAAAACCTAGTCTCTCTCACATTGTGTTGGAAAGAGTTCCAACTACAATCTCACAAAACACCTCACCTCTCCTAAAGGGAACCCACCTTCCTGCCTCACCTAGAGAACAACGGAGAAGATCCGATGGTAGTGTCGGTGATCGTTTGAGTTTGTGTTGCTGAGATCTTGATCGTGAGAGAGGAGGAGCACTTGAAGAAAGAGTTCTTCAAAGGTAATATTTCTTGCTGTCCATATTATGTTTTATGCTTAATCAAGTTGTTTTAGTTCTTGAATGTAATCGTTGTAACGAAATTTAATAATCGCTTCTGCTGCGGGATTCGATTCCCTTCATGTTGATGATATCCACTCATTGGGAATGATGTAGGATTCTTTACTGACGTCAAAAACTGGCTGGCTACGCAATTCCAAATGAAAAATTTGGGAGAAGCGCAGTTCGTTCTCGGGATCAAGATTTTCTAGAACGCAAGAAAAAAACACTAGCCTTGTCTCAAGCATCGTACATCGACAAAATGTTGATTCGATATAAGATGCAAAACTCTAAGAAGGGTTTATTGCCTTTCAGACACGAGGTTCACTTGTTTAAGCAATAATGTCCTAAGACACATCAAGAGGTTGAGAATATGAGACGAGTCCTTTATGCATCAGCTGTAGGTGTCATATACCCCATGTTGTGTACTCGACCCGACATCTGTTATGCAGTTGGGATTGTCAGTAAGTATCAATCCAACCCAGGATTAGATCACTGGACTGCGGTAAAATCAATTTTCAAGTATCTTAGGAGAACGAGGAACTATTGGCTCGTGTATGGGGCTAAGGATCTGATCCTTATAGGATACTCGAACTCTGTCTTCCAAACCGATAAGGATTCTAGAAAATCTACTTCAGGGTCAGTGATTAATCTTAATGAAGGGGCAATTGTCTGGCGAAGGATCAAGCAAGGATGCATTGCTGACTCCACTATGGAGGTTGAGTATGTAGCAGCTTGTGAAGCGGCTAAAGAGGCAGTAAGGCTTAGGAATTTCATGACTGATTTGGAAGTCGTTCCAAATATGAATCTCCCGATCACCCTTTATTGTGATAACAACGGTATCGTGGCCAACTCGGGAGATCCTCGTAGTCACAAAAGGGGAAAAGGTGTTCGAGGGTCACCTAAAAACTCTAGGTTTACACATTAGAACTTGACTAGGGCAAGTGGGAGTATTGTATCAAAAAGGGTATTCAATGCCCTAGTTTGTTGTATTTGCATTATTGTAATGTTTTATTGTACTCCATTAGCTTTAGGACAAGTGGGAGTTTGTTGGGATTTATGCCCTAAACTCGTGTATTTTTAATTATTTGAGGAAATGAATAAACTTGTTATTTTTCCCTTCAAACTTGTATTCTCGCAATTACAAACTTAAATTCAAAAACTAAGCTCCAGGGTCACATTTAGAATGTCACCCAAATGGTCTATAGTAGATGGATTAGGTAGGGAACCTTATCCTGTTAACACTATGGATACGGTCCACTTCGTATTTGATACAAACGAGCCAATCCAGCTCGTTCATGTAGTTGACTTGTGAGTGGGGGCATCCTGTGCAAAGAGTTTGTACAAGATCGGACCAAAAATTGTTAGACTAATCCAGTAACGTCATTGATAGGTTAGGGCTAATGATTCAAACGATGACCAATAGTGGTTCAACCTGAATCCTGAGCGAGTTGCGAACTCCTGTCTGTCGGGGATTGTCCCTTGACTAGTACAGTTGAGAGTGGCCACTGTTGTTGACTCAATATGTCTACCTTCTGAGGGATGAAACCTTCTAGGGAGCTGGAGACTCAACTTCGCAAGATGGAATTCACTTGTTCCCCGTTCTAGGGTAACTAGATAGGTTGTTCCCTTAAGAGCTGTATCCAGGTCTTGAACAACGGGGCCCCTCCCTCTTACTGGCCCGAGAGGGATAATGTTTATTGTCAGACAATAAACTTGTTGTTCATTAGAGGATCAGTGGTGCTTAAGGTGCAAGAATTAGTCATAGGGGTAAAACGGTAATTTGACCCAACTTTGACTACGAACGACCTGTGAAGGGTTTGATTCACGGGCATTGGTTAAATCAATGGATACAACTTGTCCTACAGTGAGGAGTGTGCAGCTACGAGTATTTAGTAAAGTGACTCGTAGTTAACGAATGTTGATTGACGGGATCAATGAGTTTGATTAGTCAATCTCGTACCGTTAGAGCTCATGATCTTAGGTCCATTAGGTCCCTCGGTTGCTCAACATGGAACTTAATAGAGGGTATAAAGTTTTGTAATGAATTTGAAATGTTCAAGTTCAAATTTAGGGAATATATCAATTATATATGATATGATTGATATAATATATAGTTCAATGTAAATGTGATTCATATTGAACTTAATTATTTCTAATTATGGAATTGGGACATAAAATATGGTAGAACTTTGGAGAAATGAAATTGGACTTATTCAAATCAAATTTCTCCACATTATATGAATATGATTCATATAATAAGGTGTTTGACATCTTATATTATGCATTTATGCATAATATTTGGAGATAATTGCAAGATGGGTAGAGAATTTGTCTCCACCCACATTACCTATAAAAGCATCCATTTGGATGCATTTTGCAACACTTGAACCATTTGTGTAGTTTTGTATCTATGGAAAACACAAGAGTTCTCTCAAACTTCTCTCTAAAACACCCGTAAATCAAAAGGAGATCTCACCTCTTTCCCTCTCCTAGAGAACAACCGAGAAGGCTTTTTGGTGGTGTTCGAGAAATCGTTCGTAGAGAAGAAGAAGTCGTGGACGACGAGGAACTACTTGAAGAATTGGTCTTCAAAGGTAATCCTTCTAACCTCTCTTTGCTTTTAAATTAGTATGTTTAGCCTAGATTCATGTTTTTAAGCAACTTCTATGTAACATAACTAAGTGCATATGTGATCAATAGCTTCTGCACGGGATTCAATTCCCTTCACTTTCACTAATAGGCTCGACACGTGAGTCGAATGGTTTGTTGACACCCAACAATCTGCTGATCTTAGTTTCGAGCCTCCTCCAAAGATGGTCACTTTACAAGAGGATTGGTTCCTTCCCAAAACATCACAACACAATCATTAGGGCGACACGAATTTGGTTCTTCGGCCTACCTGACGGACAAAACAAGAGAGAGGTTTGAAAGAGCCTTGATTCCTTGGCTCATTGAACGAATAGAACGGAAGAGTGGGAGTGAAAAGAAATTTGGAACCTGGCCGGCGGTTGGAGCTTGTTGTTCGGTAAGCGACGAGGAGAGGGCAGGCTGGCGGTTGGCTTGTGCGTACAACAAAACAAGAGAGGCCGAGCAGGGAGAGAGAAAATTATCGGCGACTAGCGTTTGAGAGGGAGAAGGTCAGGCCGGCTAGCTGGGATTTCGCGCAAGAGCTTGGGTGTGCAACGGAGAGGAGAAACAAATGGGGAAGGGAAACGATTGGGGCTCTGCTAGGGGTGGTGACGACACGACGACCAGCGGGCAGAGCGGCTCGAGGTAGATGCGCCTAACGGCCTGGGGTCTCACGCGAGAAAGGTGTCGGGGGCTACTTCAACGACTCCTTTCTCTCCTTCTTATTTATTTATTTATTTTAAAACAAGAAAATGCAAACCCTAAAAGTAAAAGGAAAGGAAGTGGGGATTTACCTTGTTTTCTCCTTCTGAATGCTCAGTATGAGCTTTAGGAGATTGCTGACAACCTGCATTTAAAGGTGATAGTTTAATTATTCGAGTCCCTGCCAGGTCCAATAATTAACCACCTGCCCAAAAGTTCTTAAATGAGTACGAAACAAGCACGAAACACGATTTTCCAAAAATAAAATTTTACCTGAATTTATCGAGCATCACATAAAAAGTATGTAAGGTATATAAAAAATAATAGTGAAAGAGACAAAAAAAAAGGAAAAGTGCTAAATACACGTTCAATTTAATTTTGTTAACGCTTACTTTTATTTCTCGAACTAGCTAACTCTTATATGTCACCCAGTGCTGCAGTAAGTCAAATCATGACTAATTAGTCAAACCAAAGTAGAATGTCAACATTTAAGTATTAGTGTCCCAAATGTAATTCAATTAGAGTCAAAATTAAAAATTTAAGATTTTGTTTGATAATCGTATGATAACCATTTAGTTTTTGAAAATTAAGCTTGTTTTCTCTCATTTTCTCTATAATAGTTTTCATTTTTCTTAAGAAAGCATTTGGATGCTTAGCCAAATTCCAAAAACAAGTTTTTGAGAACTGAAAAAAGTAATTTCTAAAAACTTATTTTGTTTTTTAAAATTGGGTATACATCCACATGTTTCTTTAGGAGAGATGAAAATCATGATAGAAAAATTGAAATAAAAGAAGCTTAATTTTTTAAAATTAAAAATAAAAAACCAAATCATTTGAGCCTAGTTTTTGGTTTTGAAAAATTATGTTTGTTTTCTCTCACCATTCTCTACAATGATTTTCATATTTCTTAAGAAAATATTTAAATTCTTAGCTAAATTTCAAAAATAAAAAATAATTTAAAAAACGATTATTTTTTTAGTTTTCAAATTTTTGCTTAATTTTTAAAAACATAGGTAAAAAGTAGATAATGATAGAACCAAAAGAGTCTTATATTATTGTGCATAGTTCATGCTTATTCGATAGTTTTTATGTGTTCAATTGTCCATTTTATCGAAATTCGAGCAAGATAAGTATTTTGGAGCATTTGCATCCAATTGGGAATATCCAAGCCAATGTGGAGGTTATTTGAGTAAGCGAGTGAAGAGTAAAGGTGAAATGATTGTTATGCTCCTGACGAGAGCGTTTCAATGTCATTGGAAGTTTCAAGACACTAAAAGAAGTTAGAATGCACAAAATGCAAGACAACATCTCTACGATGGAATTGTGGGTGTAACGCAACATTGCGCCAAGCCCCCTCGGCGTTGGTCTAATTAAGGGTAGCATCGAGACACTACGTCGATTTGTTTGAAAGCTAATTTCCGCTCTTTAGATCATTTGTCTCTCATTTTTCCACTATTAAGCGACTATGTTAGGTGTTTTCTCTCTATCTATCAATAGTTGAAGATAGTTGTAATGTTATTGATCGATCCTTGGTGTCGGACAATGTAGCTTTAATGTTTGACTAGACTTTCGATCTCAATTCGGGTTGTAAACACTGATAACCTTGTAATTTTTGTAAAATTTATACTTAAATTATTTATGTTTTACAGTAGCTTGTTGTTTCTTTATTTTAGTTTAATAACTTACATACTCGTAATTAGATTGACGTTCCATACACATCAAGAATGTGCATTAAGATAGTTTAAAGTAATGAGTAGCTCGAATATCGATTAGTATGTTTATTATCTCTTGATTCTCACTTTAACGATTATGGTATGAGCATGTTCGTAGATAGCTTGACAACCTACTCACATTGATTGTGCTTGTAATCGCTAGTTTAAGTAGCAATATGACTGACTTGTGTTTGCATAGTAGGGAGCTTCCTCCTCGTCTAGTTTGCACGATGCGACCTAAGAATCAAGAGAACGAAGTAGTTAGATTAGGAATGTACGCCTAGTTTAATTCGTTTGTCCAAATCAATCCCTAAAACTTAAATATACTAGCAATGTTAGTATGGGAACGGTAATTGTGCCCAACTATCTAGAGCTAGTTAGGTTGTTAACTCGATGCTAGGTTGAGTTAATATATTTAGGGGATCTAAGCTTGATTAGAAGCTTGTCCGCCTGTGTCGGAAAGTCTATTAGGTATAAACTGCTAATTAGATTTGGTGTTGGTTATTTGTGATTGAAAATGACATTGTTTCCTTGTTTTACTCCGAATCGATGCCTAATGTGAGATCTTTGTCTTTATCCTTACTACTTTCGTATCCCTTTTGTGTATTTTTTACTTAATTCCCCTAGTTCGTGTAATAAGAAAGAAAATTAATAGAAAAATAATTTATTTTGTTCCTTATGGTTTGACCTGCTCTGCTATTAATTACTACTAAGTAGTTAATTTTATATCAATATTATAAATTGTATTTGATTAAACCGTCCTCAACAAGCTCACTATCAAATTGGCATTGTTGCCGGATATTTCATTTATTTGATTTCTCTACCTCGCACTATTCTTGATAACTATCACTAGTATTGTGCAAAAACTCATTACGCAAGCATACACAATCGTAGGTCGATCCCACATGCACTAAACTTAGCGAAAATGTTGAAATTAAGTACAGACTCCTAAGTGCAAAACTATACTAAAAAACGCAACTAAACGTGCAAAACCACTAGAAACAAGCACCAAAGTAACCAATAAAGTAAAAGAGACTTAAAAAGATCAAAATCTAGCTTAAAGCAAAGATTTAAGAAGCTAAACAAGTACTAAAATGATAAAAACAGAAGGTTGGAATTTAGGAAGGCAGTGGTTGTTTTTGCTCTTTTGAGGCTGTCAGTGCTACATCATTAATCACCACACTGTTATATAGCAGGAAATTTTATTCTAAACCCGACCCGAGACCTCCCAAACTCGATTTTCTAACCTTCAACACAGAGCTGAATATATGTCTATGAAAACTCAATGCTAATGAACATTAAAAAGACACAATTCCCTAAAATCACAAGTTTAGAATGCATGTCTACACCCTACAACTTCTCCCTTTTGGGAAGTCACTTGCTCCATTTGTGCTAATCCACTCATTCCTAACCCTTTCTGTATTAAAAATGAGCTAATGCCTTATTTAAGGTGATCAAACTCAAATAAAAACTTGCAACAAACACAACAAATGAAAATATAACTTCATAGATGCACATTGAGTCAAAAGAGTTCAACTATAACCACATCCAACCAATAAATTTCAGCCCTAAAATACTTAACCCATCATTGTAAAACTGGAAATAAAGCTTAAGAATTCATAAATCAGCAGCATCTTTAAAGGATAATGTAAAAGTTACACCAAAATGATAACAAACATATCTAACCTCGCTAAAGCTCAAGAAAAATCTAGGGCAAAACACAAATCAACAACAAGACTAGAAAAAACAGTAGGAGAATGAGGAAGAGAGAGTAAAAGATGAATGATCTTGTTCTTCTTCTGCAAAAATAGCTATCCAACCCGATACCTCCCCTTCTTTTTGTTCGACGACTTCTTCTTTTATTTTTCTCTTTTAGAGTTGATTTCGTTCACCCAATCAACGTGGCAACTCCCTATTGGCACATTTTTAATGAAGGGTGACAACTATGTTGATTTCATTGTTTAAAAACGCGTAAAAATCTTCTTCCAAATGTCAGTTTCAATGTTGTAGCATTGACAACCACATTAAAATGTGTTGCACAATGCTGTAGCATTGGCACCCACATTAAAATGTGATGCACAATGTTGTAGCATCAATAATCCACATTTAGCTGCCCACCTATCCAAACGGTCCAAAAATCTAAATTTTCATCACTCAATTTTATATTGTGAAAAACCTGTCCAAATGAGAGAAAAAATCAATAAGAATCATGAACAAACAGAAAGATTTTTCAATACACCGACATGCTTAACTAATAACCAAGTAAGAACTCAAAACTAACAATTGAATGCAAGTTATTCAATTTTTAGCAAGGTTTAAGAGTGAAGTTGTAATAATTAACTCTCATTTCATGGGATTATAGACTAGCAAAATAAAGAAACTTAGATTTCAAAATCAAAAATAAAAAATTGAATGGTTAACCACCAAACCTTATAATTATAATTGAAGTTTTTGAAATGTAATTAGTTACATACAACCATGAAGCTTGTACTGAATATGTAATTTAACTATTCTTTTTAACCTATAGATGGATTAAAATGAACTAGTTGTTAGTCAAACTTATTCCTTCGATGAACTCGTCTCTTAATAGGTACTTTAAAATAATGAAAACAAAATGATATAAGCCACGAGTTCTCAACTTCACATCTGGTTCCCATAATCACAATTGCAGCCATTGTGTGGCTCGAGGGGACCATAGTGCTTTATTGGAAAATAAAAAATAACAAATAATGAATATATTATATATAAATTTGTAATATTTTCCTATTAAATGTAGAACTAGAAAAATATTAGTAGAATTTTTAATTATAAACATGTTAATCGATCCCATTGTTATATTATTTGGGGAAAAATATTATTTGAGGGACCATAGTGCTTTATTAGATGTTATAATTTTTACCATTTAATAGACGGTTGTTTAATCAAAGTGTGCATACCTCAATGATAACTAAAATGTACTATTGACCAAGTAATTAGAGGTTGAAATCTTATAACTTCCATTATTGTTGAACTAAAAAAAAGCTTTGATTGGAAGAAAAGATATTTCAATAAATTATACAATATTGTTCTAATACATAATTGGAAAAATTTTAGAAAAAATATATTGAGTACTTGTGACTTTTCTTGAAGTTTTTAAGTTTTAGTACATTTTTATTTTATTTATAAAAATTAATAGGTGAATGCAACAAAATTTGAATAGCAAAGTGTTAAGGGTAAATATACTTTAGGTCCCCAAATTTTAACTCTAAATCTTTAAACCAACACTTATATAAATCTAGAATAGGATTCAATCTAATGAAATTGAAAAATCATGTCACCTAGCTAACTGCTGAATAAAAGCTAATATTTTCTTTATTATTTAGTAATAATGAATGATACAGAGATCATGAACATGTGAAATGATTGAAAAATAGGCTCGAGTCTTCCGAAATAAAAGAAGATAGAGATAGGAAGAAGTTTTTAAAAGAAGGTTAAGAATGACTCACAATTTAAGGTGAACTTTATACTAAGTACACTCACGTCAGCCCATCCAAATATACTTTATCAAATACATATTACCATTTGAAAGTTGATGATTCTAACCTAAATTTACGAGGTTCAAAGATTCTTTTCCCACCCAATATCAATCTCTAACACTTACCAAAATTGTTCCGTAAAAAAAAAATAAAAATGCTTACCAAAAATGGCCTACTTTACCAAAAGTAGCCAATATTGGTCCATTTTAATTTCCTCTCAAACACCCAAAACTTCAAAAGAATAATTGGTAATGCAATATTACCTATTAATGTGTTTAAATTCAGCCACATCACATTACTTCTTACTTTATGCTCTTATTGAGTGGATCTCTTATAACGCTTGCTATTTTAGATACGGTTAATTTTGAGTTTTTCTTTAAATTTTCATGGGAAAAATTTAATTAAAGTTGAGTTGGAAATGTAAATTCTAGTGCATGAGCATTTTCCTTTTAATAATATGAGAATTTTGAGACTTATGATCTTTTTTTTTTTTTTTTGTAGTTTGTTGGGCAAGTGAGGGCATAATAGGAAAAATAAAATTCACTATGGTTTTCAAATAACTTTTTAATTTGGCATAACAAGCCTAGGCATCATCTTCTTCCTTCTATGTTCAACTTCACGACCAACCCCCTTATTCACTGTGTTTTTTCGATCAGTCCACAACCGTCAACCACAACCTCCAGCCGCCCGTCCTTCTGCTTCGTCGTCCGTGTTCCTCACCGCCGGTCAACACGTGCAACCATTCACTGAACAAAGCTGTCCCATCGCCGTGCACCGTGCGAAAATCGCTGTCGAAAAGCATGTCCAGCGGCAATGACCACTCTTTCCTATCGTGTCAAACGTTTATCCAGTGTCATTCTCCACACCGTCGCGATCCCGCCAGATCAGAAACCCTTGTTGATCTCGAACGCTCGAATCGATTGCAGCGCATGAATCGAATTGTCGGTCGCCCACACAGCCTAACGACTGCGAATCGAGGTCCTTTTCGATCGGTTTTTGTAGTATTTTGACAAGGATAGATCAACAAACGGATGATCGAAAATAGAGCTCCACATATCGTCGTCGGTCGTCGGTCGTTGGAGTGAGTGAAATTGTGCCATTTTGGCTCTCGAGCTTTATTTGGACCTTTTGTTGTGGTAATTTCGATTAATTATTGCAAGATATTTCAAGTAATTCATGTATAGACTCCCTAATTAAGAATTTGGTCATGTTAATAGGAAATCAGTGGTATTTGAGGTGAGTTAGTTGCTTGGAAATATTGAGATCACGAGTTAGAGAAGTCCCCAATCACAAATTAGTTAAGAATTAAGTTCAAGGTAATTAGTTGAAAAATATCAAAGATCTCTAAGTTCTTTGGTTGAATGGATTTTAATTTAGGATTTTTGGACGAGCAGGATAAAAAGGGATCACTATATTAGGGAGTTAAATTTTTGAGTTGGAGTTGAAGGACAAGTAAGGGATCTCATGTCGAACATTTTAAAAGGGATTAAAATTTTATGTTAGAGATTTCACTATATTCTATTATTTTACTATTTTGAAAAAATATTATGCTTTGTTTAATTGTTGTGAAAGATATGTCATAAATTATGATTTATTATTTTCTCATGTTATGTGCATTACTGTTTATGGATGACAGATAGACCCTCATGCATGTTTGTATGTTCATGAATCTGTCTTGGAAGGCTGTAGCAATTGGGCTCCTGAGGGTTTATGTATGGGCAAACATGCATTTGAGACCATATGGGTCAACTTCTAGGGGTCTGTGAGGGACTCAAGTTATAGTGGTCTGTGAGGGACTCAACATGAAAGGACTCAGGTTGACCCAATTGATCACTTAAAGCCGAAGAGAAAATCAAGTGTTTGATATTTTTTTAAAAGAAGTTTTTGGTCCCGTTTATGAAAGTTTAAAGTCATGATTGTATGTGTATGCATATCCCAAACCTCGATATTGAAATCACTTACTAAGTATTGTTTATAATACTCATTCTTTCTTTTAAAAATGTCTTCAGGTAAAGGTAAAGGCATAAAGGAGAGTGACGGGAATACGTTACACAGACCATGCGAATCACGAAATCATGTTTTTTCCACACTTTTTGAATTTAGTAGACTTTTAATGATTCTATTCACTTAAGTAATGTAGTGGTTTTGAAATTGAGGTCGGACTTTATTTATGTTTATTTTAAATGTTTTGAATGTTTGGGATCCTAAAAGGAAATTTGAGTTTTGATTTAAATGAATTTTACTCCACTTTAAAATATTTTGACCTAAAATGCATGCATGAATAGTAATGACCCTAGAAAGTGAATTCTAGAAGTAGGGTCGTTACATTTGGTGTCGGAACCTAAGGGTATAGGTTATGTAGAGTCACCTACATCGTAGGCATTACGAATTTCATGGCCATGCACCGTAAATCCCAGTCACTGCCAGATATGCCTCTAAAATTATAAATGTGAATAACTGTTTGGTTATGATTATGAGTCATGATTTGAAGCCAAATTAAATTATTAAATGTGATCCCTACCATATAGTTAGTAAATGACTTGTCTGAGTTAGAAGTCTTTTGTGTTGTAGTACTTGAAAGGATACAACCAAGATGACGTAGAAGAGGGTGAGCTTGAATGGAATCTGATCCCCGTGAGCAGTAGAAACGTGGTTTTAAAGATCAATTGCTTGTTTATTTTTGTTTACTCCAAATACCAGTACATTAGCTTAAAAAAAACAGAGATAAGCAATCTTAATCTAATCTAATTAGGCATGGATCTAAACATGCAAACATGCTGTAAAATAACTAAACTAAAAAAGAATGAGAAATTA
Organism: Trichosanthes cucumerina; assembly: GCA_036507285.1. Lineage (NCBI taxonomy): Eukaryota > Viridiplantae > Streptophyta > Magnoliopsida > Cucurbitales > Cucurbitaceae > Trichosanthes > Trichosanthes cucumerina. The sequence continues at coordinate 32,538,214 of CM071836.1, read as the reverse complement.
CCTTTATACTTTTTACAATCAGCAATTCCTTGCTCCAATTGCACAACGCAACAAAGCAAACAAGGTTCTCCTCTCTTCCAACAGAACACTACCAACAGGATAAACCTTCTATCCTTTGGATTCTACTTAGACTTCTTCTTGGTGGGAAGAAGCCAACCAATTAGAATTAGGAAAGAGAATTGTTTTGAGAGAGAATTTTTATTTTGGTTGCACAAAAAACCAAACGATCGATCAACACTTTCTTCTGTCAAAACCAGAAGATAAAGAGGGGCACTTCCCCACTAGGGAGGTTTAGTGGGAAAGTGGGGAGCGTGTCCTCCTGACACGTTCCCTCCTTTTTATTTTATTATTTAATAAATAATAAAATTAATTATTAAATAATACATTTAATTAATTAAATCATATTTAATTAACTTTAAATCAAATATCATATATTTATTTTATAAATGAATTAAATATGATATATTTAATTTAGATTAAATCACATTTAATCAATTTCCCTCTAACTTATAGTTTTAATGAACTTCTTATGCACATTAAATTTTAACCTATAGTTTTTAAATATGAATCTCATTCACATTTAAAATAATATTTGAACTCTTTCAAATATTTAATTCTCTCACATAATTTAATATGAATCATATTCAAATTAAATTTATAATATAAAGTTCCAAAACTTTATATTATAATGTATCTATATATAAAGTAATGTTTATTCCCTAATTGAATTTGAACATTTCAAATTCAAATGATCTAAGAACCCTTTACGAGCTAGAAAGTGGACCTAATGGACCTACAGATCAGAAGCTCTAACGATACAAAATTATTAGGTTAATCTCATTAACCTCCTAATCACCATTCGTTAAATGCGGGAACACTCCACTAAAGTCCTGCAACTGCACTCTTCTCACTGCAGATATATTTCTGTGTCCACGGATGTTGATCAATAACAACAAGTCAATCTTTCACGAATTTTCGTAACACCAGTTGGGTCAAATTAACGTTTTACCCCTTGGTTACATCTTGTATCTTAAGTACCAGTGATCCTCTAATGAACAATTTGTTTCTTGTCCTACAAACAAAAAAAAATCCCTTTCGGACCAATAAGAGAGTCGGACCCTTTGTTCAAGTCCCGGAGATACCACTTAAGGGAACATTCATCTACTTACCCTAATAGGTGGGAAGGAGTGAATCCCATCTTGCCAAGTTAAGTCCCCAGCCGCTCACTCAGTCTTGTCCCCAAGAAGGTAAGCATATTGAGTCGACGAATCTGGCCACTACCACCCACATTAGTGAAAGAACAATCCCTCGCAAACAAGAGTTCGTAATCTGCTCAGGATTGAGATCAAATTGCCTGAGTCATCCTAGTGAAATAGAAACCTAACTAGTCAATGGAGTTACACCTAGTGGTTACTATTTCACGGTCCGGTCTTATGCAATCTCATTACAAAGGATATCCCCACTCACATGTCATCTACACGAACACGTTAGGATCACAGTGTTTGAATCATATACAAAGTGGGTCACATCCATATATTACCAGGGTAAGGTACCCAAAACTTATCCCATTTCTATAGATCCTTTAGGTTGTATCTCGAATTGAGATCCTTTAAATGTACACTACATTCAGTTCAAGAGACATTTTACAACCTTGGATGTTAGTTTATTGGATTTAGGGTTAATAAAAGTAATTAATGGACAATAACTTTTTATTGAAAATAATAACTCTTTATTACATTATTAGAACAAAATTTACAAACTACGAGTTTTAGGGCACAAACCCCAATAGAGGTAGATGACACATCAGGGGTTGAAGGGCTAGAAGAACACGTAGTCCACCCAAAGAATTACAACTAGATCAGGTAGGGGAATCCCCACCTATGTCAGACCCACCTTAAGAATAGCTGGGTAATCGGAAAAATAATCCCTTAGTAGCACCAACAATGGGACCGACCAACCCTACTATGATGACTATGATGTTAGAGGAGATACAATCCCTGGTGTAAGCGATAGTGACCCCTCAGTTAGCTTAGGCGGGTCAGGTACAAGCTAACACATTAGTTGAGGCTAGATACTAGAGAGACGACAAGAAATATGACTTACTCTCGTTCGATGGGTCCAACAAACTACACAAAAATCCCTAATTAGAAGAATGTGTAATTTTTGTAGGATTAATTTTAATTGTTTACAAACTAAAAAGGTCGGGAGGGCATATATGGCCATTCCTAATTATAATAATGAAATTATTAAAAATGAAAAAGGGAGGTTAGCCATATCTTCAATATTTAAGCATTTTAGTTATTTTCTAAGTTGTCCTATAAATATTTAGATATTTATCTTTTTACTCCTTCAGTCAATGAGACGAAAAGAAATAAGAATAATCTATACAAAGGATAAAAAAAGGTTTATTTGGTCGTTTACATAACATAATCCAATATAATATAGTGTTTCTTCTTCTTCATAGAATGATTAGTTTCTCATTCTAATATATGTAGTTAGGGGTGGGTAAAAATCGACCCAAAAACGGTGAACCAAATCGAAGCAGCCTGAACCGCCTAGTTTGGTTCGATTTTGTTTGAAAAAATCAATTCTTCGGTTAGGGTGGGAGAAAAATCGATGGTCTCAGTTTGATTTTCGGTTCATACCATTAATAACCCAAAGAAATCGAAGCTTGGAAAAACTTCTATCTCTCGAGGGCCGGTGAACAAAGCTTGGAAACATTGAGGGCTTGGAAAAGCTTGGAAAAACCCAAAAAATCAATTCTTCGGTGAGATGAATGGCATGTTTGGGAGTGATTTTGGAGTGACCAAAATCACTTTTGATATGCCTAAAATCACTTTCCTACCAAAAGTGTGATGTTTGGAAATATTAAACAAGTGCTTTTGGAAGAATCCAAAATCATTTGAAGTGATTCTCTTTCAATCACTTGGGAGTTGATTCCCAAGAAATTTTTGTCAAGTGATTGTAATTTAAAATGACTTATTATTTCATTTTTAGAAGTAGAATACTTTTAATGACGGGTAAAAATCGTCATCTTTTGTCAAAATTCTTAAATTTCCATAAAAAAATGAATTTTCTCAAACTCATCTTATTAAGTTTATCTAAAATGACAATTTTCTCTCTCTAAAGTTTTTATAATATGTATCTTACTTTATTACCTTTTTTTTCTTTTATTTCATATTTTTCCACTTTCCTCTCTCTCTAATAGTTTTAACTCTCTTTGAATTTTTTTATTTCTAATTTTATTGTTCCTGCCTATAATTTTCATATCTTTTTAAATTTTTTCTCTCTTATGTTTTTTTTTTTATCTCTTTCTACTTGTCCCTAACTTTAACTTTTTTTTCCTCCTCGTTTTAGGTTTTCTTCCTAAAATTTTGATCATCTTGCCTTTTTTTGTTTATCTCTTTATCTTTGAATTTTACTCTCTTTATTAAAATTCTCTTTCTGAATTTTTTGTCCCTTCCTTTAAATTTTTTGTTCCTCCATATTTCTAATTTTTATTCCTCCAAATATTAGAATAATTTATAACTAAATACTTTTTAAACAGATTAATTATAATTAAATCACTTAGTTTCAAACTTTGTGTCTCATAATTTAATAAACTTAATCCAATAAACTAAGTTCCAGGGAGTCATTGTATATGAGAGAACCAGAACATGAACGGTGTGTAGAAGACACATGGGGAGGATCACGTTCGAGTTAATGACCCGATTGATCTACTGTATATGGATAGGATTTGAAACCACATTCTGGTTACACTGTGGATGCGACCCGCTTTGTATTAGATACAAACCTAGTGATCCAACTCGTTCATGTGGTTGACAAGCGAGTGGGGGCATCCTGTCCAATGAGATTGTACAAGACCAGACCGTGAATTTTTTCTTTAGACCTACTGATGTAACACCGTTAACAATATAGGACTAATAACTTCGTAGATGACCATTAGTGACTCCTCCTTAATCCTGAGCGTGTTACGGACTCCTGTTTGTGGGGAGTCTGTCTTTTGACTAGTACGAGTGAGGGTAGCCAACGTTGCTTGCCCAATATGCCTACCTTCTTGGGGTCAGGACCACGTGGGGAGCTTGGAACTTAACTATGCAAGAAGTAATTCACTTGTTTCCAATTTAGGAAAACTAGAGGGGTTGTTCCCTTAAGTGTTATCTCTAGGGCTTGGACAACAAGCGCCCACCCTCTCACTTGCCCGAGAGAGATGTTGTTTATGGTTGGACCATGCAACGTAGTTGTTCAATAGAGGAGCAGTGGGACTTAAGGAGCAAGAAGTAGACACAGGGATAAAACGAAAATTTGACTCAGCTGTGACTACGAACAACTAGTGAAGGGTCGACTCACGGGCATTGGTTATATCGATGGACACAACTTGTCCTACAGTGATGGGAGTGCAGCTACGGGTTTTAGTGGAGTATTACCGTAGCTAATGAATGTTGAATAACTGAGTCAAAGAGTTTGACATGTTAATCTTAAATCATTAGAGCTCGTCATCTATAGGTCCATTTGGTCCCTCGGTTTGCTCAAATTGGACAAATTGAGGGTTTACAGTTTGGTGTGGATTTGAAGTGTTCAAATTCATTAATTGGGTATTTATGTCATTTATGTGTGATATAATTGACATAATATACAGTTTGATGTGAATGAGATTCATAATAAACTATAGAATAGCCTAATTGATTAATTTATGCTAAATTGGAGAAATTGAATTGAGAGAAATTAAATTGAATTTGATTCAATTTAAAATTCCACAATTATGCAAATTAGATTTGTATAGTAAGGTATGAGATACCTTATATTATGTGATATGCAAATATGATTTGCATATCATATGGTTGTGGTAAAATGGTGAATTGGTGGAGATTTTAACTCCACCACACACCATTATAAATAGATGCATTCAAAGACATCTCACAAGACAAGCATTCATTTTTTGGATTTTGACATCCAAGAGAAAGAACTCTCCCTCAAAAGCTCTCTCTCAATTCTCTAAATTTTCTCCAAACTCAACACAAAAGAGAGTCACACAACTCTTCCTCAACCTCTCGATAAGAACCGACAAGACTCTTTGGAAGTGTCTTGTCGTTCAGTTCGAGGATCGAGCTCGTAGAGTTCGTTGGATCGAGAGAGATCGTGACCGGAGGAGAAAATGCTGAAGAAGTGTTCTTCAACAGGTTAGTAACAATTACATATTGTCTTCTTCTCAATTTTAAACATGTTTAACCTAGGATGTTTGAGATATGTTCGGTTTTAAGAAAAACGAAACACAACGAAACAATGACGTTTCACAACGTCTTCCGCTGCGCGAAATCCATTCGCTTCATAATAGATTTGATCATGGCAAATGGAAAAAAAGTTTCCTCATGGTCAACCCCTTCTTGTTGTGTATAACCCTTTGCCACGAGTCTAGCTTTGAAGGTATGTACCTTCCCATCTACCTCGTTTTCTCTTGTAGATCCATTTACAACCTATAGGATTAACGTGATTAGGTTGATCCACAAGTTCCCAAACAAAATTGAAGTACATGGACTCCATTTCCTGATCCATGGCTTTAATCCATTCACCTTTATCTATGTCATCCATTCTTGATCAAAAGTCAATGGATCCTCATAGTCATCACTAGGTGTGACAACTTGGGTTTCAGTTAAACCCATGTAACGGTCAGGCTGTATAACAACCTCCCACTACGTCGAGGCATTCTAAACTCTTTAGATGAACAATTTTGACTGAAGAGCTAGGGTCAACAACTTTTGTTGACTTCCTTGAATCATCAGTAACCCTTACTAATGTACCGTCTAACTCATTTAACACAATTTTACTTTTCGGTTTGTGATCACTGATGTGATCCTCCTCAAGAAAAGTGGCGTTTGTCGACACAAACACTATATTTTCCTTAGGATCGAAAAATAGATCACCTCTCGTCTCTTTAGGTTAACCCATAAATAGGAATATTTTTGAACAAGGTTCCAATTTCTTCAGGGTTTTCACTAGCACATGGGCTAGACATCCCCAAATTATGAAATGACATAAACTACATTTACGTCCTTTCCTGAGTTCGAAAGTTGTTTTACAAATATTTTTCGAAGGAACGTTGTTCAAAATATATACTTCAGGCTTCACTGCATAACCCCAAAACGAGTCAGGGAGACGAGCATATCTCATCATTGAACGAACCATGTCTAATAAGGTTATGTTTCTCCTTTCCGATACACCATTTTGTTGTGGCATACCAGGGGTTAAGAGTTGGGACATTATTCCATGTTCTATCATATTGTCATGGAATTCAAGGTTCATATACTCTCCACGTCGATTAGATCGAAGTGTTTTGATGGATTTACCTAAAAGGTTCTCTAGCTCAGTTTTAAATTCCTTGAACATTTCAAGGGCCTCAAATTTTGATGCATTAGGTAAATGTATCCATATCTTGAATAATCATCTATAAAAGAGATGGAATATTCATACCCACCACCGGGTTTAACACTCATCGGACCACAAAGGTCTGAATGTATAAACTCCAACGGTTCTTTGGCTCTATAACCTTTTCCTCCAAAAGGTTGTTTGGTCATTTTGCCTTCAAGGCATGATTCACATATGGGTAAAGAACTTTCTTCTAACTCGTTTAGAAGTCCGTTCTTCACCAATCTCTCAATCTTATTGAGATTTATAGAACCCAACCTTAGATGTGAAAGATGGACATTTTGTTTAGGAGAAATTTTCTGCTTTTTATTAGTTCACGTATTTGTTGTTTTCAATAATTCAGTATTTAAAAACATTTTAATCGAATTACGCCTTAAAACATACAAATTATTCTCAAGAAGAGCAACACATAGTTCAACACCTTTCAAAGAAATAAATGCTTTATTCAATTGAAAAGAAATTAAAATACATTGTCTGATAAGGCAAGAATAGAAATAAGGTTTCTAGTAAACCTTGGAACTACATATACGATATCTAATAACAATATTCTCTTGTCGAACAACAACTTTTCCGTGCCTACAGCTATAGCTGAGACAACGCCCCCAATACCAACTCTGAGTGTTATCTCCCCTTCCTGAAGCTGCTGCCAGGAACTAATTCCCTGAAAAGAAGAACAAACATGGTTAGTGGCGCCTGAATCTAGTATCCAGACAGAGTTATCACTCTCCACTAAACAGTTTTCAACACAAAGAAAAACACATTTACCTTCTTTCTTCTTGTCAATCAGGTATTTAAGGTAGTTACGCTTCCAGTGCCCATCTACGTTGTAGTAGAAACATTTTCCTTTTTTCGCAACGTCCTTGAACTTTTTGCTCTTTTGGGCGGCAACACGGTCAACTTGTTTCCCGTTTTCGACCTTTTTCATATTCTTCTTCTTCCCTTTCAGGCCTAAAGAAGATAAGGCTACACATTTGGTCCCCGAGGACGAACCCCTGTGAAAAGACCGTCGGGCAACATTTGCCTCACCCTCATGTCGCCTGACTTTCATTAGAGACTGAAAGGTTTTTAGCTCGTTGAGTAGGGTGATTAGGGTGTAGCTTATCTTGTTCATAACAACGTTGCTATGGAACTGTAGGAAACTATCTGGCAGAGTTTCCAGTATGAAGCTGACATGGCTCGACTCATCGATAGATGCACCATTCATCTCTACCATATAAAAGTGGATCATCATGTTGAGAACATATTCCCTGACAGACGCCTCGTCCTTCATCCTGGCATTGAAAATGTGCTTGAGAGCATCGTGCATGACCTAAAAGGACTTTTGCCCAAACATGTCCTGCAACGATGCCATGATCTCATTAGCGGTGACCATGTTCTCATGCTTCTTAACCAATATATAAGATATATTGGCTAGGATGTAAACCTTGGCCTTGTCATTGGCCTTGGTCAATCTATCGAATGTGTCACGTGAAAGGATCAAATCCCGCAGCGGATGCGAATTGAATCGCGTGTTCTTGAACTTTGTTACATAAATCGGCTAAAAAACATGAAACTACAACGAATAAGCATAAAATAAGAATATGGACAACATATTATTACCTTTGTAGATCTAAATCTTCTAGTGCTCCTTGCTCCTCACGATCTCAACGATCTTGCGTTTTCTACGAATCTCGACTAAATTCGGCATTGCTGCTCGATCTTCTCTCGTTGTATCTCTAGTTGAGGGAGGAAGGTGGGATTCCTCTTGGAGTTAGGAGTATATGAGAGAATGAGTGAAAACACTTTTCACAAGGGGAGAGCACTAGGATTTCTCTAGGATTGCATCATATCAAATGTGCATCTCATGCATCTATTTATAGGGAAATAGGATGGAAATATCATCATATCCCTATATTGCTCACATTATGTATTTGCAAATCATATTTGCATATTTACATAATTATAAGGTATCTCTCATTTTAGCATATTGTTTATTGTGAATCAAATTCTCATTAAACTTTATTATATCAATTATATCACATATAACTGATATATCTCCACATATATGAAATTGAACACTTCAATTTCACTCCAAACTTTATACCCTCAATATTACCATGTTGAGCCAACGGAGGGACCTAATGGACCTACAAATCATGAGCTCCAATGATACGAGATTCACCGATCAAACTCTTTAATCTAATCTATCAACATTCATTAATTACGAGTCACTCCACTATAAACTCGTAGTTGTACTCTCCTCACTATAGACTGTGTTGTGTCCATTGATATAATCAATACCTGTGAGTTGACCCTTTACAGGTTGTTCGTAATCACAACTGGGTCAAATTATCGTTTTATCCCTGTGATTACATCTTGCTCCTTAAACACTACTGATCCTCTAATGAACAACAAGTCTATGGTCCTACCACAAACATAATCCCTCTGAGGCCAGTAAGAGGGCGGGGTCCCGTTGTTCAAGACCTGAATTCAATTCTTAAGAGAACAACCTATTTGATTCCCTAATATAGCAATGAGTGAATTCCATCTTGCAGAGTTAAGTCCCAAGCTACTTACAAGGTTCTGTCCCTAAGAAGGTAGGCATATTGAATCGGCTATAGGCCACTCCCACCGATACTATTAAGGACATACCCCTATAAGCATGATCTCGTAACTTGCTCAAGATTCAGGTCAAGTCACTAATGATCATCTATGAATTATTAGACCTATCTTGTTAATGGTGTTAGACTACTAGGTTAATAATTCGCGGTCTGGTCTTGTACGATCTTATCATACAGGATGCCCCCACTCACATGTCTACCACATGAACGAGTTGGATTACGTCGTTTGTACTAAATACAAAGCGGACCGCATCCATGGTGTTACCAGAATAAGGTTCCCAACTTTATGCGTATACCATAGACCATTTAGGTTATGTAGTTGAACATTTATCCAACTTGTGTCAACTATACATTTGTTCAAGATCTATCATTATAACCTTGGAACTTAGTTTATTGGATTTAGGTTTATGTGTGAGAAAATACAACAATTATTAGAATAAATAACCCTTTATTTATTTGATTAACATTATTACAAAACTAAACTTGTTTAGGGCATAAACCCCAACAATCTCCCACTTGACGTAAAGCTAGTGGAGTACATAATAAACATTACAGTAATATAAATACAAAAACTAGGGTCACTGAATACCCTTTTTACAACATAGTTCCACTTGCCCTAGTTAGGGTAAGACACGCAGACCTAGACCTTCTAGGTGACTCTCAAACAATTTAGTCGTGAGAGCCTTTGTAAAGAGATCAATAGTATTATGCTCTGAAGCTATCTTCGTGACGATCATGTCTCCTCGATGAACTATCTCTTGGATCAGATGGTACTTGCGCTCAATGTGTTTACCCCTCTTATGACTTCGGGGTTCTTTTGAATTTCCCACAGCACCACTGTTATCACAATAAAGTGTGATTGACAAACTCATATTTAGGACAACTTCCAAATCCGTCATGAATTTGCTTATCCAAACGACCTCTTTAGCTGCTTAATAAGCTGCTTCATACTCGACTTTGATAGTTCAATCCGCGATGCATCCTTGCTTGATGCTTCGCCAAACTACAGCTCGTTCGTTAAGAGTGAAAAATGACCCCGATGTAGATTTCCTAGAATCTTTGTCGGTTTGTAAGTCAGAATCTGTGTATCTTGTAAGGATCAAATCCTTAACTCCACACACAAGCATGTAGTTCCTCGCTCTCAGAAGATACTTGAGAATTGTCTTAACCGTCGTTCATTTTTCTGGTCCTAGGTTGGATTGATATATACTGACCATTCCTACTGCAAAGCAAATGGTGGACTAGTACACAACATAGCGTACATCAGGCTCCCAATAGCTGATGCATAAGGAATTCGTCTCATGTCCTCAACTTCTTGAGGTGTTTTAGGACATTGTTCCTTAACAAATAAACCCCATGCCTGAAAGGTGATAAGCCTTCTTGGAGTCTTGCATCTTAAATCGTGACAACACTTTGTCGATGTAAGATATTTGAGACAATGATAGAGTCTTGTTCTTGCGGTTCTTGACAATCTGGATCACAAGAACAAATTGCACCTCTTCCAAATCTTTCATTTGGAATTGCGTAGCTAGCCATTTCTTAATGTGAGTAAGATAACCTACATCATTCCTAATGAGTAGGATATCATCCACATATAAGACTCGGAATGCGACAAAACTATTGATTATTTTCTAGTAGACACAAGGTTCATCATCATTTTGGTCAAAACCATAAGATTTGACTGCTTCATCAAACCTTATGTTTCAGGATCTAGAAGTTGGTTTCAGTCCACAAATGGACCTTTTAAGCTCGTAAACCTTTTTGCTCTTGTCATGGTCCTATGAGCTCTTTGGGTTGGTCCATGTAGATGTTTTCGTCAAGTTTACCATTCAAGAATGTTGTCTTGACATCCATCTGCCAGACCTCATAGTCATAATATGCAACAATTGATGGATTGAATCCCGTAGCGGAAGCGATTTGAATCACGTGTTCTTGTAATGTGTTACATAGATCAAATCAAAACATACACAAAACGATTAAGCAAGCATATTAAGTTATATGGACATCAAGTATATTACCTTTGACGACAAAAAAATAGCACGTGCTTCTTTTGATCCTCTCGTTCTAACGGTCTCACGTTCCACACAAACTACGAAGTAGTTTTGATCCGCCCGCTAGATCTTCTCCGTTGTATCTCTAGGAGAGGGAAGGTGGTGGAACCTCTTTTGGAGTTGTGAGGGATTTTGAGAGAAGACAAGTATTTTGGAACTCTTCCAAAAACACTTCTCAAAGAGAGCACTAGGGTTGCCTCTTTGAATTTGCTTAAAAAATGTGCATCTCATGGACTTTTTATAGAGAAATAAAGTGGAAATGACCATCCTACCCCTATAGTGCTATTATGATATATTTCTCATAGATTGAACCATATGTTATATCAATTATATATCCTTTAAGCATGAAATTGAACATTTCAATTTCACTCCAAAATATAAGCCCTCCTTATTTCCATGTTGATCCAATGGAGGGACCTAATGGATCTACAGATCATGAGCTCTAATGATACAAGATTAATCGATCAAACTCTTTGATTCAATTAACCAACATTTAAGAACAATGAGTCATATAACTATAGACTCGTAGTTGCACTCTCCTCACTATAGACTATGTTTTATCCACTAATATAATCAATACTTATGAGTCGACCCTTTACAGGTTGTTCATAAACACAGCTGGGTCAAATTACCGTTTTACTCCTTTGAATACATCTTGCTCCTTAAGCTCCACTAATCCTCTAATGAACAATCAGTCTATGATCCTACCATAAACTTGATCCTTCTTAGGTTAGTAAGAAGGCGAGGCCCTATTGTTTAAGACTCAAATTCAGTTCTTAAGAAAACAACCTATCTGATTCCCTAATTCAGGAATGAGTGATTCCATCTTGCATAGTTAAGTTCCCAGCTACTTACAAAGTTATGTACCTGAGAAGGTAGGCTTATTGAGCCGGCTACAAGCCACTCTCACCCATACTAGTCTAAGGACAAACCTTACAAGCATGAGTTCGTAGCATGCTCAGGATTCTGGTCAAGTCACTAATGATCATCTATGAATTATTATACCTATCTTGATAACGGTGTTACTCCACTAGGTTAATAATTTTCGGTCCGGTCTTGTATAATCTCATTATAGAGGATGCCCCCACTCGCATGTCTTGCACATGAACGAGTTGGATTACCTCGTTTGTTCCAAATACAAAGCGAGCCACATCCACGGTGTTTCCAGTATAAGGTTCCCAACCCTATGCATATACCATAGACCTTTTAGGTTATACTTGAACAAGTTAATCAAACTTATGTCTACTACACAAATGTTCAAGATCTATTATTATAACCTTGGAACTTAGTTTATTGGACTTAGATTTATATGCGAGAATATAATAAATAAAATTTTTATTTATTTGAAACAAAACTACACTTGTTTAGGGCATAAATCCCAACAATCTCCCACTTGTCCTAAAGCTAGTGGAGTACATAATAAACATTACAGTAATGTAAATACAATCAACTAGGGCACTGAATACCCTTAGTACAACATACTGTCACTTGCCCTTGTTAGGGTAAGATACGCACTCATATCCCTTCTAGGTGACTCTTAAATTCTTTAGCCGAGAGAGCCTTTGGAAATGGGTCAACAGTATTGTGCTCCAAAGCTATCTTTGTGACGATCACATCTCCACGATGCACTATCTCCCTGATTAGGTGTTACTTTCACTCAATGTGTTTACCCCTCTTGTGACTTCGTGGTTCTCTTGAATTTGCCACAACACCACTGTTATCACAATAAAGTGTGATTGACAAACTCTTATTTTGAACAACGTCCAAATCAATCATGAATTTTCTTATCCAAACGACCTCTTTAATTGCCTAACAAGCTTCTACATACTCGACTTCCATAGTTGAATCCGCGATGCATCCTTACTTGATGTTTCGCCGAACTACAACCCCTCCGTTAAGAGTGAAAACTGACCCCGATGTAGATTTTCTCGAATCTTTATCAGTTTGGAAGTCAGAATCTGTGTATCTCTGTAAGGATCAAATCCTTAGCTCCATACACAAGCATGTACTTTCTCGTTCTTTGAAAATACATGAGGATTATCTTAACTGCTGTCCAGTGTTCTGATCCTGGATTAGATTGATATTTACTGACAATTCCTATTGCAAAGCATATGTCTGGCCTATATCAGGCTACCAACAGCTGATGCATGAGGAATTCGTCTCATATCCTCAACTTCTTGAGGCGTCTTAGGATATTGTTCCTTAGACAAATGAACTCCATGACAGAAAGGTAATAAACCTTTCTTGGAATCTTGCATCTTAAATCTTGACAACACTTTTTCGATATAAGATGTTTGAGATAATGCTAGAATTTTGTTCTTGCAATTTGGGACAATCTGGATTCCAAGAACAAACTGCGCTACTCCAGAATCTTTCATTTGGAATTGCGTAGCTAGCCATTTCTTAATGTCAGTAAGAAAACCTACATCATTCCCAATGAGTAGGATATCATCTACATATAAGACTAGGAAAACGACAGAACTATTAATGATTTTCTTGTAAACACAAGGTTCATCATTATTTTGATCAAAGCCATAAGATTTGACTGCCTCATCAAATCTCATATTCCAGGACCGAGAAGCTTGTTTCAGTCCATAGATGGACCTTTTAAGCTTGCAAACTTTTTTCTCTAGTCTTTGTTGTATGAACCCTTTGGGTTGGTCCATGTAGATGTTTTCGTCAAGATTCCCATTTAAGAATGTTGTCTTGATGTCCATCTTCCATACCTCATAGTCATAATATGTTGCAATGGCAAGTACAATACGGATAGACTTTACCATAGCAATAGGTGAAAAGGACTCCTCATAGTCCACCCTTTCTACCTGGATATAACCCTTTGCTACTAGTCTAGCCTTAAAAGTTTGCACTTTTCCATTTACACCACGTTTTCTCTTGTAGATCCACTTACAACGTATAGGTTTTATCCCCATCAGGTTTATCTTCAAGATCCAAAACAGAATTGAAGTGCATAGACTCCATTTCTTAGTTCATGGCTATGACCCATTTGTCTTTGTCTTTGTCAACCATTGCTTGGTTATAAGTTAATGGATCCTCGTAATCATCATTTGATATGAAATTTTTGTTTCAGTTAGACCCATGTAACGGTCAGGTTTTGTTAAAACCCTTCCCACTACGTCAAGGCACTCTCAACTCTTGAGGTGGACTCAACAAATTTGTATTAACAACCCTTGTTGATATACAATCAACAACTTTTGTTGTTGTTCTGTCTAACTCACTAAACACAACTTTACTTCTTGGTTGGTGATCCCTTATGTTGTCCTCCTCTAAGAAAGTGGCATTTGTCGACACAACTACTTTATCTTCCTTAGGATCATAGAATAACTCACCTCTCGTTTCTTTTGGGTACCCTACAAAAAGGAATAATTTTGAAAGTGATTCCAATTTCTTTTGATTTGTCACGAGCACATGTGCTGGACATCCCCAAATTCTAAAATGACGTAAACTACCTTCACGTCCTTTCCAGAGTTCAAATGGTGTTTCTAAAACACTTTTTGATGGAACATTGTTCAAAATGTATACAACAATCTCTACTGCGTATCCCCAGAACGAGTTAAGGAGATGAGTATAGCTCATCATTGATCGAACCCTGTCCAACAAGGTTCTATTTCTCATTTATGATACACCGTTTTGTTGACGCGTACCAGGTGCTGAGAGTTGGGATGTAATTCCATGTTCTACCATATTGTTTTGGAATTTTAAATCCATATACTCTCCACCTCGATCCGATCGAAGTGTTTTAATTGCTTTACCTAATTGATTCTCAACTCTAGTCTTGAATTCCTTGAACTTTTCAAGTGCTTCAAACTTATGATGCATTAGGTAAATATGCCCAAATCTTGAATAATCATGTATAAAAGAAGATGAAATATTCATAGCCTCCTCTGGCTTTAACATTCATCGGACCACAAAGGTCAGAATGTATAAGCTCAAGAGGTTCTTTGGCTCTATAACCTTTTCAACTAAAAGGTCTTTTAGTCATTTTTTCCTCTAAGCAAGACTCACATACTGGTAAGGCATTTTCTTCTAACTCATTTGGAAGTCCAATTCTTACCAATCTCTCAATCCTATTGATGTTAATGTGACCTAACCGAAGGTGCCAAAGTTGAGCATTTTCTTTAGGAGAAATTTTATGTTTCTTAGTTTTTGTGTTTGCAGTTTTAAATAATTCAGTGTTCAAAACCATTTTGACTGAATTAGGCCTTAAAACATACAACCCATTTTTAATGAAGCTATACATATTTCAATACCATTTTTAAAATTAAACACTTTATTAGAAGAAAAGGATATTGAAATACATTGTTCTACTAGGTAAGAAATTGAATTTTGGTTTCTAGTAAACCCTGGGTATCACTTGTACATTGTTCAACAATATATATTTCTTGCCAAACAATAGCTTCATGGTGCCCACTGCTACAACTGAGACAACTTCCCATTTACAACACGGAGTGTTATCTCTCCTTCTTGTAGCTGCTGCCAGGAACTAATTCCCTGAAAAGAAGGACATACATGATTAGTGGCTCATGAATCCAATATCCAGGCAGAATTATCACCATCCACTAAACAATCTTCTAAGCAAAGTAAATCATATTTACATTCTTTCTTCCTTTCTACAATGTACTTCAGACAGTTCCGTTTGTTGGGATTTTTGTCCTAAACTCGTGTTTGTAAATTATTGCTTGAAATTAATAAGAGTTATTTATTTCATTACTTTGTGTCTCGCAATATTTATAACCTTTCCAATAAACTAAGCTCCAGGGTCATTGAATTTATTAGAGAACTAGAACTTGAACGGTGTGTAAGTGACACACAGGAGGATCACTTTCGAGTTAATGACCCGAACGGTCTACAATATATGGATAGGGTTGGAGACCTAATCCTGGATACACTGTGGATGCGACCCACTTTGTATTAGATACAAACGAGGTGATTTGACTCGTTCATGTGGTTGACATGCGAGTGAGGGCATCCTGTGCAATGAGATTGTACAAGACCAGACCGTGAATTATTAGACCTACTGATGTAACACCGTTGACAGTAAGGACTAATAACTTCGTAGATGACCATTAGTGACTCGACCTTAATCCTGAGCGTGTTACGGACTCCTGTCTGCGGGGGTCTGTCCTTTGACTAGTACGGGTGAGGGTGGTCATAGTTACTCACCCAATATGCCTATCTTCTCGGTGATAGGACCAAGTAGGAGCTCGAAACTAAACTACGCGAGATGGAATTCACTCGCTCCCCTTTAGGAAACTAGAGGGTTGTTCCTTAAGTGTTGTCTCCGTGGCTTGAACAACGGTGCCCGCCTTCTCACTAGCCCGAGAAGGGTGTTGTGTATGGTTGGACTATCACAATATGTTGTTCATTAGAGGAGCAGTGGGGAGTCAAGAAACAAGAGGTAGACACAGGGGTAAAACTTTAATTTGACCCAGTCGTGTCTACAAACAACCTGTGAAAGGTCGACTCATGGGCATTGGTTATATCGGTGGATACGTAATAATTTGCACTTGACGGGAGTGCAACTACGGGCTATAGTGGAGTGTTAGCGTAGGTAATGAATGTTGATTAACCGCAGGGTCAAAGAGTTTGACAGTTAATCTCGAATCATTGGAGCCCGTCACTGTAGGTCCATTAGGTCCCTCGGTTGGCTCCAATCAGGGTTAAAAGAAGGGTTAATGTTTTGGTATGAAATTGAAGTGTTCAATTTCACTTTAAGGGCATTTATGTCATTTATATGAGATATGAATGATATTATATTGAGTTTAATGTGAATGAGATTCATAATAAACTATAGGATAGCCTAATTGTTGAATTAGGACTAATTGGAGAAATTAATTGAGAGAAATTAAATTGGATGTGATTCAATTTAATTAATCCACAATTATTGCAAATGAGATTTGCAATATGAGATATGAGATATCTTATATTATGTGATTATGCAAATGAGATTTGCATAACCTATGGTTGTGGTAAAGTGGTAATAATGTGGAGATTTTAACTCCATCATTCCCACTATTTAAACCCTTTGCAAGAAGGGATTGGTAAGAAAGTCTCTCATTTTTTTGATTTTGATCAAAGAGAAGAGATCAAAATTCTTTCTACTCTCTCAACTCTCCTCCCTCTCAAAAACTCTAGAGTCCCACAACTCTCCTCCTTTCCAAAGGAAGAACAACCGAGACTCCAAGTGGTTGTGTTCGGGTTTCGTTCGAGAGAAGGTTTTTTTGAGATCGAGAAGCACAAAGCGTTCGTGATCAAGGAAGGATTTTAGAAGATCTATCTACAACAAGTAAGTACGTTCTTCTAGTTGTAAATTCTTCCCCTTTTGCATGTTTAGCCTAGATCTAATAGTTAGATCATTTTGACAAAATTCAAGTAGTTTAATGATACCATGACGATTCGATCATCTTCCGCTGTGCGAGGATCTTCATTCCCTTCAATTGGTATTAGAGCCATTTCTATGGTTCTTCATTATGCACTATTTTTGTTAAAATAGGTGGGTAATTTACTTTAAATTCATGAGATGAATGCTGGTTTGCGAATTTGGATGTTTTCGATTTTGGCATTTTAGATTTACATTTTTATGTTGATGAGATCAATGTAAGGGCCCATTGTTTTTGGATATTTTGTTGTAAATCGAGTCTGTAAAGTCCGAGTCTTTAGTAGCAAGAGTTTCTGTGAAGAAATCGGAGCGGAAACAGGCGAATTTCGAAGCACAAACAACAAAGGAGTTTGCTGTACAGGCGACGGCGTCTCAACGCTGTTCCTTGGCGTCTTAACGCTGTGCCAGCGAGTAACAAGGCGTCTTTGCAGGACATCATTGCAATGTTGGGCGTAGCGCGTTACTGCGCCTTTGGGCGTTGAGAACGCTGGGTCGACGCTTGAAGCGACAACGTTGCAACGCTGCACGCGTTGAGCAGCAGTTCGCGGGAAGTTTCCAAACGTTGGCAGTTGTGGAGATAGTGGGGTAGTTTTTTTGAGAAATTAAATTGTATTTTTAATTATTTTTGTAAAATGTAATTTTTATTTATTTATTTTGTTAAATAATATTAATATAAATGTTATATTAATGTTATTTAATTAAATAATTGCCCCTAGGTGCCAAAACGGGTCCAATTTTGCTATTTAATTATTTTATGCATGAGATGTATAATTTAATTAAATTCTATGTGCATAATGTATGTCATATAGATTTAAAATCCCACCTTAGGTTAAACTTTTCATGCATCATTTATATTATAAGGGTTATAATATATAGTTTGCATGATATGTTATATTATAAGAGTTATGATATAATCAAATGTATGTTTAATTTAATTAATATAAGTGTTATATTTTTTAAATTAAAGTATGCTCATGCATTTATATTCATGTGATGAATTATATTTTGTTATAGTATATAGTTATTCATGTGATGAATGATCAAGCACTATAACATAGAAATGCATGCAACCTAAGTTAATTATTAGTTTTAAAGAGTTTACAACTTGAATAATTAGACTTAGGTTTTCTATTTTCTAATGAGATTAGAAATTAGGAAATCAAAGTTTAGTCTATGAATGGAGACCGATTAGTAACTCTGTCTCTCAGGAAGGTTTTGTATTTAAGTTGGCGCTTGCAGAACACCCCTACACGTATTTAAGTTCTTAGATTATACTTATCGTGAGTGTCACTAATTAAGAGTGTTTTAATTTACTCACATAGACCTAAGTAATAATGTGATTATAAACTTAGGTTAATACCATATAAGAGCTTCTTAGATTATAAATTTTGCTCGTTTATCTAGTATCCCTATTAAAATTAAAGTCTTGAGTGGGAGGAAATAAAGTGTATGAGATACATTTGAATTTTCAACCACAAATCTCCTTTAAGTCCGCACCGTGAGATCTATACTCGGCCTCGTGGCGCAAATGGGAGCGTCCCTTTCGTGTGGCATTTGTATAGGTCAATATCATCGTGGATGGAGAGAGTACTTATAGTGAGTGGGAGCGGGACTTGTGGAAAACGAGACCCACGGTCTCTTCTTTCGATTCACACCGTGAGACCCCTATGATCCACCTTCTAGTTTGGCTGGACTGGACAATCCCTTCGGAGGGCTGATCATGGGAGTCGAACACTTGTGAATTCTCAAAGGGATCTGATTTCTGGTGGTTTTCCTTCTTGGTTCACCATTCGGTGGCTATTGTTTGGACAGATGCTTGGAAAATTAAAGATTGAGGTGACACTCACGCACTGCGTTAAGTGTTAATGAATTCAACCAACAATGGTAATTGGGCGCCTAATGGAATAAGAGTTATTCGGATTAGGGTATGATCGAGAAAGTCTCGTCCTAGAGGAGGAGTGTTCTGTTTACCCTTCAGTGGTGGTCATTCTAAACCTTTAGGGTATCATTGCAAAATTTTGAATGACCAAGGGATAATGAAACAATTTTGCTAAAACTTGATTGGATTTCAAAAGTTTTTTGCGAGACTAACACAAAGTTTTCTTAATTTTTCAGCTTAAAACATGTCTAGCGCAATTATAGCTCTACTCGCGTCCGATAAATTAGTGGGAGATAATTACCAAAGTTGGAAAAACAACATTAACAAAATTTTGGTAACTGACGACGTTCGTGCTGTCTGAGGGTGTCCTCAGATGCCGGGCTCGATAGCATCGCGAAGTGTTCGCGATGCATACGATCGATGGATCAGGACCAATGAAAAGGCCAAGGTCTACATCATTGCCAACATGTCTGATGTTTTGGCAAAGAAGCATGAGCTGATGGTCACCGCCAAGGAGATCATGGAGTCCTTGCATGAAATGTTTGGACAACAATCCTTTCAGGTCCGGCATGACTCGCTCAAATACGTCTTAACGCACGGATGAAAGAGGGGTCGTCTGTCCGTGAACATGTTCTAGACATGATGACCCACTTTAATCTGGCTGACATGAACGGGCCTTCGATCAACGAGTCGAGCCAAGTAAGTTTTATTCTGTAGAATCTTCCGAAGAGTTTCCTTCAGTTTCGTAGCAATGTTGTTATGAACAAAATTAGCTACACTCTGACTACCCTCCTCAATGAGCTACAGAATTTCCAGTCCTTGAATAAGGTCAAGGCATCGAAATCTGAGGCAAATGTTGTCTACAGGTCTTATTGAAGGGAATCAAAATCCCCGCAGCGGAAGTGATTGCGAATCGCGCACTCTTGATTTAGTTACAATGGAAAATTCAAGAACGTAAACATGGATTAAACATATAATAAGAGTATGGACAGTAAGTATATACCTTTGAAGAACCTTTCTTCAAGTGCTCCTCTCTCCACGGTCACAATCTCAACAATAAGAACTCGTACGAACACCGACACTACCATCGGATCTTCTCCGTTGTTCTCTAGGTGAGGGAGGAAGGTGGGTTCCCTTTAGGAGTGGTGAGGTATTTTTTGAGAGAGATTTGTGTTTTGGAACTCTTCCAACAACACAACAAGGAGGCTAGGAATACTTTAGAAGTCTTGACCTAGTTGCATCTCATGCAACTATATATATAGGGGAATGGGATGAAAATGACCATTCTACCCCTCCTTTAATATCTCTTTAGTATATAGTTTATATATGAATCTAATTCACATTAAATCTATATATTATATCAATTATATCATATATAATTGATATAATTCCTCATGTATGAAATTGAACACTTCAATTTCATTCCTAACTTTATACCCTCAATATTACCATGTTGAGCCAACGGAGGATCTAATGAACCTCACGATCATGAGATCCAATGATGTGAGATTAATCGATCAAACTTTTGATCCAGTTAATCAATATTCATTAACAACAAGTCACTCCATTATAGACTTGTAGTCGCACTCTCCTCACTGTAGATATTATTGTGTCCACTCATATAGTCATTACCCATGAGTCGACCGTTCAGAGGTTGTTCGTAATCACAGTTGGATCAAATTACCATTTTACCCACAGTGATTACCTCTTTTGCTCCTTAAGCACCACCGATCCTCTAATGAACAACAAGTCTAAGGTCCTACCTTAGACTCATAACCTCATGAGGGCGGGGCCCAGTTGTTCAAGACACGGAGTCGGTTCTTAAGGGAATAACCTATCTAATTCCTCGATGAGGAATGAGTGAATTCCGTGTTGCACAGCTTAAGTTCCCGGCCTACCTCACGAGGTTATGTCCCCAGAAGGTAGGCTTATTGAGTCGGCTACAGTGCCACTCTCACCCATACTAGTCTAAGGACAAACCCCATATAGCGGGAGTTCTTAACTTGCTCGAGATTCAGTCAAGTCACTAATGACCATCTATAAACTCTTGGTCTTATCCTCATTAACTGTTGTTATCTTTAGTTAGACTAATAATTTCGATCCAATCTTGTATGAACTCTTCATACAGGATGCCCCCACTCGCATGTCAACTACATGAATGAGTTGGATTACCTCATTTGTACTAATTACAAAGTGGGCCGCATCCATGGTGTTACCAAAATGAGGTTTCCAATCTTATTCTTATACCATAGACTATTTAGGTTATAATCTTGAACTCAAACCCAAATAGTGTCCACTACACTGATTTCAAGATAAATGTTATAACCTTGGAGCTTAGTTTATTGGATTCATAAAAGCAAGACAGTAATCTTATCAAAACAAATAATACTTTATTTAATTGATCAAAATTACACAAGTTTAGGGCATAGATCCCGACAATCTCCCACCTTACCTAAAGCTTGTGGAGTACGAAACATTACAATAATATAAATACAATAAACTAGGGCATTTAAACCCCTTTGTATAAAATACTCCCACTTGCCCTAGTTGGGGAAGACTTGTAAACCTAGACCTTCTAGGTGACTCTCAAATACTTTAGCCGTGAGAGCCTTTGTAAAAGGATCAACAATGTTGTGCTCGAGGCTATCTTCGTGACAATCATGTCTCCTCTATGCACGATCTCCTGGATGAGATGATACTTCCGCTCTATGTGCTTTCCCCTCTTGTGACTTAGGGGTTCCCTCGAAATTGCCACCGCACCACTGTTATCGCAATACAACGTGATGGGGAAAGTCATATTTGGAACAACTTCCAAATTTAGCATAAATTTCCTTAACCAAACGACCTCCTTAGCTGCTTCACAACTGCTACATATTCGGCCTCCATGGTGGAATCGATGATGCATCCTTGCTTGACGCTTCGCCATACTACAACTCCTCCGTTAAGAGTGAAAACTGACCCTGATGTAGATTTCTGAGAATCTTTATCAGTCTGAAAGTCAGAATCCGTGTATCCTGTAAGGATCAAATCCTTAGCCCCATACACAAGCATGTAGTTCCTTGTTCTCCGAAGATACTTAAGGATCGTTTTAACCGGTGTCCGATGTTCATGTCCTCGGATTGGATTGATACCTACTGACCATCCCAACTGCAAAACAGATGTCAGGCCTAGTACACAACATGGCGTACATCAGGCTCCCAACGGTGATGCGTAAGAAATCCGTCTCATATCCTCAACTCCTTGAGGTGTCTTAGGACATCTTGTTCCTTAGACAAATGGATTCCATGTCTAAAAGGCAACAAGCCCTTTTTGGAATCTTTCATTTGAAACCTTGACAACACTTTGTCTATGTATGATGCTTGAGACAAGGCTATTGTTCTATTCTTGCGGTTCCGGACAATGCTGATCCCAAGAACAAATCACGCATCACCCAAATCTTCCATTTGGAATTGCATTGCTAGCCATTCCTTGATGTCGATGAGATAACCTACATCATTCCCAATGAGTAGGATATCATCCACATAGAGAATTAGGAAAGCGATAGAACTATTGATGGTTTTCTTGTAGACACAAGGTTCATCATCATTCTGGTCAAAACCATAAGATCTCAAATCTTATATTCCAGGACCTAGAGGCTTGTTTTAGTCCATAAATCGACCTTTTAAGCCTGCAAACCTTTTGCTCTTGTCTTGGTTCAATGAACCCTTTGGGTTTGTCCATATAGATGGTTTCCTCAAGATTGCCATTCAAAAAGGTCATCTTGACATCCATTTGCCATACCTCATAGTTATAATATGCTGCAATGGCAAGAAGGATACGGATAGACTTTACCATAGCAACAGGTGAAAAGATTTCCTCAAAGTCAACCCCTTCAACGTGGGTATAACCCTTTGCTACTAGTCTAGCTTTAAAGGTTTGCACCTTTCCATCTACACCACGTTTTCTCTTGTAGATCCACTTACAACCTATAGGTTTTACCCAATCAGGCTTATCTACAAGATCTCAAACAGAATTGAAGTGCATAGACTCCATTTCTTGGTCCATGGCTATGACCCATTTGTCTTTGTCAATGTCAACCATTGCTTGATTATAAGTCAATGGATCCTCGCAGTTGTCATCTGGTATAACAACTTGGGTTTTCGCTAAACCCATGTAATAGTCAGGTTGTATCACAACCCTCCCACTACGTCGAGGCATACTCAACTCTTGAGATGGACCCTCTTGACTAGACAAACTAGTATCAACAACTCTTGTTGATGTACTAGTGTTCTTATTAACAACCTTTGCTATTGTTCCGTCTAACTCACTCAACACTACCTTACTTTTTGGTTCGTGGTCCCTTATGTGGTCCTCCTCCAAGAAAGTGGCATTTGTCGACACAAAGACCTTATCTTCCTTAGGATCATAGAATAACCCACCTCTTGTTTCTTTTGGGTATCCTACGAATAGACACAACTTTGAACGTGAATCCAACTTCTTTGGATTTGTCACAAGCACATGTGCTGGACAACCCCATATTCTGAAGTGACATAAACTACCTTTACGTCCCTTCCAAAGTTGAAAAGGAGTTTCAGAAACACTCTTGGAGGGCACACTCTTCAATATGTATACTGCAGTCTCCACTGCATAACCCTTAAGGAACTAAGGAGATGAGCATAACTCATCATTGATCGAACCATGTCCAACAAGGTTCTATTTCTCCTTTCCGATACACCGTTTTGCTGTGGTGTGCCGAGAGCTGCGAGTTGGAATGTAATTCCATGTTCTATCATATAGTTTTGGAATTTTAAATCCATGTACTCTCCACCTCGATCCGATCAAAGTGTTTTAACTCTTTTACCTAATTGATTTTCAACCTTAGTCTTGAATTCCTTGAACTTTTCAAGTGCTTCAAACTTGTGGTGCATTAGGTAAATATGCCCATATCTGGAAAAATCATCTATAAAAGAGATGAAATATTCATATCCTCCCCTGGCTTTAACATTCATCGAACCACATAGGTCTGAATGTATAAGCTCTAGAGTATCTTTGGCTCTATAACATTTTCCACTAAAAGCTCTTTTAGTCATTTTGCCTTCTAGGCAGGATTCACATACTGGTAAGGAATTTTCTTCTAACTCGTTTAGAAGTCCATTCTTTACCAATCTCCCAATCCTATTGAGATTAATATGACCCAATCTTAGATGCCAAAGATGAGCATTTTCTTTAGGAGAAATTCCTCGTTTCTTAGTTTGTGCGTTTGTAGTTTTAAATAATTTAGTGTTCAAAACCATTTTGACTGAATTAGGCCTTAAAACATACAATCCATTTTCTAATGATGATGAACATATTTCTAAACCTTTCTTCAAAATAAACACTTTATTCATAGAAAAAGAAACATAAATACATTGTTCAATAAGGCAAGAAATGGAAATAAGGTTTCTAGTAAACCTTGGTATCACTAATTTATTGTCCAACAATACATATTTCTTGCCAAAATAAAGCTTCATGGTGCCTCTTTGCTCACAATTTGAGACGACCTATCCATTTCCAACCCGGAGCCTTCTCTCTCCTTTGCTTGTAGTCGCTGCCGAGAATCAATTCCTCTAAAAGAAGAACAAACATGATTAGTGGCGCTTTGAATTAAGTATCCAAATTGTTTTATCATTATCTACTAAACAAGCTTCTAGGCAAAGTAAATCAGATTTACCTTCCTTCTTATTTTCTGCAATGTACTCTAGACAGTTTCGTTTCCAATGCCCGTCTTCTTTGCAGTGGAAACACTTTCCTTTGTCAGCAACGTCTCTGACTTTCTTGCCCTTCTACAGTGCGCGGCTTTGTCGACTTGTTTCCCTTCACCAACCTTCTTCATGTTCTTCTTCTTATCTCTCTCGGTTAGAAGAAGATGAAGCCACTATTTTTGTCCTGCAGGTCGAACCTCATGATAACTCCTATCGCCAACATTTGCCTCACCTTTCGATCCCGAATTTTATCCAAAGATTGAAAGGTCTGGAGTTCATTCAGAGGGGAGGTAAGATTAAAAGCAAGCTTTTCATAACAACATTACTTCTAAACTGCAGGAAACTATCTGGAAGGGTTTCTATAATGAAGCTGACTTGGCTCGACTCATCGATGGAAGCACCATTCGACTCCGTGATGTTAAAGTGTACCATCATATCCAGGACATGATCCCGAACAGATGTACCCTCTGGCATCCTCGAGTTGAATATGTACTTTAGGACATTATGTCGGGCTTGTGTGGACTATTGTCCAAACATACCTCGCATGTAATCCATGATTTCCTTGGCGGTAATCATGCTCTCATGCTTCTTGGCTAATATGTCAGACATACTTGCCAGCATGTAGACTTTGGCCTTATCATTGGCCTTGATCCATCGATCATATGCATCACGAACATTTCGTGACGCATTCGAGCCTGGCACCTGAGGACACTCCTCAGTTAGCACAAACTTCAGATCATCCACTACCAAAATAGTGTTGAGTTTGTTTTTCCATGTCATCATATTCTCTCCGGTTAACTTTTCCGCACCCAATAAGGAAATTATAGAGCTAGACATTTTGCTGAAAAATTACAAACAAACTTGTATGAGTTTCTTGCTTTAACTCTAATCCAATCATGTTTTAGCTAATTATCAAATGATTCCTAGGCCATTTATAATTTGCAATGATACTTCAAAGGTTTAGAATGTATAACTCTTAAAGGGTCTAAAAACACTCCTCCTCCGGATCAGGTTTTGACCAATACCTAACATTTTTCTTATTCCTATAGGTTTCAGATTACCATTTTTAGATCGAATACATACACAACTTATGTATCGCGTGAGTGTAACCCTTTGTCTTTAGATCCCGAGTCTCGATCCAATAAAATCCATGAAGGGAGGACTAGATTGAAAATTAGTCTAAGGAAATCTTTATCCCTTTCGGTGTCTAGTGTGTGTTAGATCCCCTATGATCAAGCCCTCTGAAGGGATTGTTTGGTATAAGCCAAACTAGCGGTGACCATAATGGTCTAACGTGTGTAAACCAAACAAAGAGACCGTAGGTTTTGTTTTCACTAAACCTGCTCCCACTCACTATAAGTACTCTCTCCATTCACCTTGGTATTGAGTCATACAAACACCATCTGAAGACGCTCCCGTTTGCGCCACGAGGCCAAGTATGAGTCTCACGGTGTGAACTTCCGGGAGATAGCGTAGGTGGAAAAATATGTATCTCATACACATTTTCCTCCCACTGAATACTTTAAGTCTATAGGAATCTTTCTTAGGCTAAAACCCACTAATGGTTTTACCTAACTCTATCAACATAACTCTTATATTGATGATCAATATAACTCTTATATTGATTTTATCCTAAGTTTGTTAATATAACTCCTTATATTAAACCTAGGATTTCTAGTTTATTAATCCCTTAATAAACCCGATGACGCTACTGTAATTTATAAGACTCTTTGATTAAATTTCACTCCCAGGTCAGTTCCCAGGTAGGGGTGTTCCGTTTCCGTCACGTTTAAATACCCACATAGATAGACAGAACTTTCCTTAGACGCGAGTTCCTCTTTTAATCATAGCTTATAAATTACTTGGTTCCTAATACTAATCTAATTAGAACTAGATAACCTAAGGTCTATTATTTCCAAGTTCTAAACACTTTAAAACTAATAATTAACCTTAGGTGACATGCATACTATTTTATGGTGCTTGATCATTCATCACATGAATAATAAAACATTCATAGCATACTCATCTCATGAAAAATAATGCATGTCAATGCTGTCCAAAAATTAATATAACAACCTTATATTAATTAATCATGCAAACTATATAATATAACTCCTTATATTATAAATGATGCATGAAAATGCTTCACCTAAGGTGGGATTTCTAAAATACAAGCATACACTATGCATGACAATAATTACACAACAATTGCATAATTAAAATAGCAAAAATTACACCAATTTTGGCACCCTAGAAATAATTTTAATTAATATAATCTAATTATATTAATTAAAATTAAATATATTAAATATATTAAATATGAAACGTTTTTATAATTAAATATATTAATAAAAATCTGTTTTCTGCCCATTGCTCCTCGCGTGAAACGGCTTCGGCGTTGCAATGCTGATGGCAGCGTTGAAACGCTGCTTTCGTCATTTTCTGCCGAGCGTGGCAACGCCGAGGGCGGCGTTACTAATGCCGTCGTCTTCTCGGCCGCGCGCGCAGCGGCGATGGCGTTACACTAAAGCGACGTTACAACGCCATTCACGAAAACAACCATAGGAATCTCCATTCCTTGCTCGTTTTCGCTTCGATCTTCTCAGCAACCGCTTTGCCTCGATAGACACGGACTTACAGACTCGATTTACAATTAAATTTTCCAAAAAACACCGAGCCCTTACATTGAACATTTCAATGAAATTGTAAATCCAAGTACCAAAATTGAAAACATCTAATTTCGCAAAAACAGTTCATACATCTCATGCACAAAACAGTAAATCCCACATTGTTCTTGAAAAATCCGAACATAAATCAAGAACGCAATTGGGCTCGATACCAATTGAAGGGAATCGAAGTCCCCATGGTGGAAAGCGATTGCAAATCGCGCACTCTTGATTTAGTTAAAGCGGTTATTATCTTTGGTTAGACTAATAATTTGCGATCCAGTCTTGTATGAATTCTTCATACAGGATGCCCCCACTCGCATGTCAACTACATGAATGAGTTGGATTACCTCATTTGTACTAATTACAAAGTGGGCCACATCCATGGTGTTACTAGAATGAGGTTTCCAACCTTATTCTTATACCATAGACTATTTAGGTTATAATATTGAACTCAACCCAAATAGTGTCCACTACACTGATTTCAAGATAAATGTTATAACCTTGGAGCTTAGTTTATTGGATTCATAAAAGCAAGATCGTAATCTTATTAAAACAAATAACACTTTATTTAATTGATCAAAATTACACACGTTTAGGGCATAAATCCCAACACTTATCACAGGGGTTCGACCTCTGCGACGAAACCTGTTGCTCCTTCACGCCCGAAAGGGAAGAAGAGGATGAAGAGGGGTAAAACTGACCGAGCTGCCGCCCACAAGGACAAGAAGGTCAAGGACGTTGCAGAGAAAGGAAAGTGTTTCCACTGCAATGGGGCGCGATCTTTGAAGAGGCTGTCCCCAAATTCACAGTCGAGAGGAAGAATCAAGGTAAATGTGATTTACTTGTGACAGAAACTTGTTTAGTGGAGAGTAGTGACTCTTCCTGGATATTGGATTCGGGCGCCACTAACCATGTTTGTTCTTCTTTTCAGGGGATTGATTCCTGGCAGCCTCTGCGAGAGGGTGAGGTGGCTCTACGGGTTTGATCCGGGGAGCTTGTCTCTGCTTCAGCGATCTACATGGTGAAGCTACATTTTGGCAGAAACTACATTTTGTTGGACAATATGTATATAGTTCCAGGGTTTACTAGAAACCTAGTTTCTATTTTCTACCTTTTAGAACAGTGTATTTTCATTTCATTCCATGGTAATAAAGCGTTTATTTCGAGAATGGTAATCTTATTTGTTACCTTCACTTGAGCATAATCAGTATGTTTTGAAACCTAATTCGGTCAAAAGTGTTTTGAATACTTGAATTGTTTAAAAGCTATGGCTCACGAACTAAGAAAGCGAAAGTTTCTTCTAAGGCAAATGCCCATCTTTGGCATCTACGGTTAGGCCACATTAATCTCAATAGGATTGAAAAACTAGTGAAGAGTGGACTTCTAAACGAGTTGGAAGAAAGCTCTTTACCGATGTGTGAGTCATGCCTTGAGGGCAAAATGACCAATCGTCCTTTTAGTGGAAAAGGATATAGAGCCTCTTGAGTTAGTTCATTCTGACCTCTGTGGTCCGATGAATGTTAAAGCTCGGGCGTTTATGAGTACTTTGTGTCTTTTATAGACGATTACTCGAGGTATGGGTATATTTACCTAATGCACAGGAAGTCTGAAACTCTTGAAAAGTTCAAGGAGTACAAGACTGAGGTTGAGAATCTCTTGGGTAAATCGCTTAAAACACTTCGATTGGATGGAGGTGGAGAGTACATGGACACTGAATTCCAGGACTATATGATAGAACATGGAATTACGTCCCAACTCTCGTGCTACAGTATGCCACAATGAGAATGGTCTATCGGAGAGGAGAAACAAAACCTTGTTGGACATGGTTAGGTCGATGATGAGCTATGCTCGTCTCCCTGATTCTTTTTGGGGTTACGTAGTGAACAACGTTCCGTCGAAGAGTGTTTGTGAAACACCTTTCGAGCTCTGGAGTGGACATAAAGGCAGTTTACATCACTTCAGAATTTGGGGATGCCCGACCCACGTGTTGGTGTCAAACCCGAATAAGTTGGAACCCCGTTCAAATTGTGCCTATTAAGTAGGTTACCCTAAAGAGACTAGGGGTGAGTACATTTTACGATCCTAAGGAAAATAGGGTGCTTTTAGCGACAAACGCCACTTTCTTAGAGGAAGACCACGTCAGGGATCATTTACCAAGGAGTAAAATTGTGTTAAATTAAATGGACAGTACATCAACAAGAGTTGTTGATGGGGCTAGTACGTCAACAAGTGTTGTTGATCCTAGCACGTCTAGTCAAATCCGTTCCCAAGAGTTGGGAATGCCTCGACGTAGTGGGAGGGCTATGAGACAGCCTAATTGCTACATGGGTTTAGCTGAAACCTCAGTTGTAGCTCCTGATGATGACTGTGAGGATCCATTGACCTATGATCAGGCAATGGTTGATGTTGACAAAGACGAATGGATTAAAGCTATGGACTAGGAAATGAAGTCTATGTACTTCAATTCTGTCTGGGAGCTTGTGGATCAACCAGATGAGGTAAAACTTATTGGTTGCAAATGGATCTACAAGCGTAAACGTGGCGTAGATGGGAAGGTGCAGACCTTCAAAACCCGAATAGTGGCAAAGGGTTTTACCCAGGTTAAAGGGGTTGACTATGAGGAGACCTTTTCACCTGTTGCCATGGTAAAGTCGATCAGGATCCTTCTCGCGATTGCCGCATATTATGACTACGAGGTATGGCAGATGGACGTCAAGACAGCCTTTCTGAATGGCAAACTTGATGAGACCATCTACATGGACCAACCCAAAGGGTTAATTGCCCAAGGCCATGAGCAAAAGGTTTGTCGGCTTCATTGGTCCATTTATGGGCTGAAACAAGCTTCAAGGTCTTGGAATAGAAGGTTTGATGAGGCGTCAAATCTTATGGCTTTGATCAAAATGTCGACGAACCTTGTGTCTACAAGAAAATCGTTGACAAAACTGTCTCATTTTTGGTGTTGTATGTGGACGATATTCTTCTCATTGGGAATGAGGTGGAATTTCTTACTGACGTTAAGAAGTGGCTAGCTTCGCAATTCCAAATGAAAGATTTGGGAGAAGCTCGATGACGTTCTAGGTATCCGTTATGCAAAACCGAAAGAACGAGCGCTAGCCTTGTCTCAAGCGTCTTATATTGACAAGATGTTGTCTAGATATAAGATGCAGAACTCCTAGAAGGGTTTGTTGCCTTTCCGGCATGGGGTTCACTTGTCTAAGGATCAGTGTCCTAAGACTCCTTAAGATGTTAAGGATATGAGACGGATTCCATATGCTTTGGCTGTAGGGAGCCTGATGTATGCCATGTTGTGTACTAGGCCCGACATCTGTTATGCAAGAGGGGAATTGTCGATGATATCGATACAATCCAGATTAGATCACCGGAAGCCGTAAAGGCAATCCTCAAGTATCTTAGGAGAGCGAGGAACTACAACTTAGTGTATGGCATTGGGGATTTGATCCTTACGGGTTACACGGATTCTGACTTTCAGTCCGATAAGTATTCTAGGAAATCCACTTCGGGGTCAGCCTTCATTCTTAATGGAGGAGCTGTAGTATGGCGAAGCATCAAGCGAGGATGCATCGATTCCACTATGGAAGCGGGTATGTTGCGGCTTGTGAAGCTGCAAAGGAAGTCTGTTTGGCTTAGGAAGTTCATGACGGATTTGGAAGTTGTTCCAAATATGAACTTGTCGATCACAATCGCTACGTGATAACAGTGGTGCGATGGCCAACTCACGTGAGCCTCGGAGCCATAAGAGAGCAAACACATTGAGCGCAAGTATTATCGACACGGGAGATTGTGCACCGCGGAGACGTGATCCACGCGAGATAAGCGTCGAGCACAACGTGGTGATCCATTTACAAAGCCCCTCACGGCTAAGGTGTTTGAGGGTCACCTAGAGAGTCTAGGTCTTCGAGAGCTTCCTCACTCGGGCAAGTGGGAGATGTGTAAACGGGCATTCAATGCCCTAGTTTATTGTATTACTTCATTGTAATTTATGTACATTTCGAAATGTATTTTCCCTACTAGCTTAGTCCAAGTGGGAGTTTGTTGGGATTTTTGTCCTAAACTCGTGTTTGTAAATTATTGCTTGAAATTAATAAGATTTATTTATTTCATTACTTTGTGTCTTGCAATATTTATAAACTTTTCCAATAAACTAAGGTCCAGGGTCATTGAATTTATGAGAGAACTATAACTTGAATGGTGTGTAGTGGATACACAGGGAGGATCACGTCTGAGTTAATGACCCGAACGGTCTACAGTATATGGATAGGGTTGGAGACCTAATCCTGGATACACTGTGGATACGACCCACTTTGTATTAGATTCAAACGAGGTGATCTGACTCGTTCATGTGGTTGACATGCGAGTGGGAGCATCATCATGCAATGAGATTGTACAAGGCCCGACCGTGAATTATTAGACCTCACGATGTAACACCGCTGACATGAAGGACTAATAACTTTTTAGATGACCATTAGTGACTCGACCAATCTCGAGCGTGTTACGGACTCCACATCTGCGAGGTGCGTCGCCTTTGACTAGTACGGGTGAGGGTGGTCACAGTTACTCGCACAATATGCCTATCTTCTCAGGGACAGGACCAAGTAGGGAGCTGGGAACTTAACTACGCGAGATAGAATTCACTCATTCCCGCCTTTAGGGAAACTAGAGGGGTTGTTCCCTTAAGTCGCCTCGGGGCTTGGACAACGGCGCCCCGACTTCTCACCGCCCGAGAGAAGGGTGTTGTGTATGGTTGGACCATCGCAATATGTTGTTCATTAGAGAAGCGGTGGGGACTCAAGGAACAAGAGGTAGACACAGGGGTAAGCGGTAATTTGACCCAACCGTGTCTCGAACAACTGTGAAGGGTCGACTCATGGGCATTGGTTATATCGGTGGACACGTAATATTCTCGCAGCCGACGGGAATGCGACTCACGGGCTATAGTGGAGTGTTACTCAGTAGGTAATGAATGTTGATTAGCAACCGTCAAAGAGTTTGACAAGTTAATCTCGGATCATTGGAGCCCACATTGTAGATCCATTAGGTCCCCGGTTGGCTCAATCACAGGTTAAAGAAGGGTTAATGTTTTGGTATGAAATTGAAGTGCTCAATTTCTCTTTAAGAGCATTTATGTCATTTATATGAGATATGAATGATATAATATATAGTTTAATGTGAATGAGATTCATAATAAACTATAGGTTAGTCTACTTGTTGAATTAGGGCTAATTGGAGAAATTAATTGAGAGAAATTAAATTGGATGTGATTCAATTTAATTAATCCACAATTATTTCAAATGAGATTTGCAATATGAGATATGAGATATCTTATATTATGGGATTATGCAAATGAGATTTGCATAACCTATGGTTATTTCAAATGAGATTTGCAATATGAGATTTTAACTCCATCATTCCCACTATTTAAACCCTTTGCAAGAAGGGATTGGTAAGAAAGTCTCTCATTTTTTTGATTTGATCAAAGAGAAGAGATCAAAATTCTCTCTACTCTCTCAACTCTCCTCCCTCTCCAAAACTCTAGAGTCCCACAACTCTCCTCCTTGCCAAAGGAAGAACAATCGAGAGTCCAAGTGGGTTTGTTCGGGTTTCGTTCGAGAGAAGGTTTAGAAGATCTGTCTACAACAAGTAAGTACGTTCTTCTAGTTGTAAATTCTTCCCCTTTTGCATGTTTAGCCTAGATCTAATGGTTAGATCATTTTGACAAAATTCAAGTAGCGTAATGATACCTTGACGATTCGATCGTCTTCCGTTGCGCGGGGATTTTTATTCCCTTCACCGTTTCCAATGCCCATCTTCATTGCAGTGGAAACATTTTCCTTTGTTTGCAACTTCTTTGACCTTCTTGCCCTTCTGGACGACAACTTTGTCAGCCCGTTTTTCCTTACCAACCTTTTTCATTTTCTTCTTCTTGCCTTTCAGGCTTGAGGAAGATGAAGCCACTGATTTTGTTCCAGAGGTTGAACCTCCGTGATTACCCCTATTGGCAACATTTGCCTCACCTTTCGATCCCTTGATTTTCATCAGAGATTGGAAGGTTTGGAGTTCATTCAGAAAAGAGGTAAGATTAAAAGTAAGCTTGTTCATAACAATGTTACTTCGAAACTGTACAAAACTCTGTGGTAGAGTTTCTAATATAAAGCTGACCTGGCTCGATTAGTCGATAGAAGCACCATTCAACTCCGCCATATTGAAGTGAACCATCATATCGAGAACATGATCCCAAACAGATGATCCCTCTACCATTCTAGTGTTGAAGATGTACTTGAGGGCATTGTGCCTGACCTGAACAGACTGTTGTCCCAACATGCCCTACAACGAATCTATGATTTCCTTGGCGGTCATCATGCCCTTGTGCTTCTTGGCTAGTATGTCTGACATACTTGCCAAGATGTAGACCTTGGCCTTGTCATTGGCCTTGATCCATCTATCGTATGCATCACGAACATTTCGTGACGCATTCGAGTTGGCATCTGAGGACACTCCTTAGTAAGCACAAACTTTAGATCGTCCGAAAACAAGATGATATTAAGATTATTTTTCCAGGTCATCATATTTTCTCCGGTTAATTTCTAAGTAGCCAATAAGGAAAGGATTGGGCTATTCATATTGCTGAAATAAAAAATACTTGTATTAGTTTCTCGCTAAACCTTTAACTAATCCAATAATTTTTAGCTAATTATCTAATGATTCCTAAGTCATTAATAATTCGCAATGATACTTCAAAGGTTTAGAATGTATGACACGAAAGGGTAATCATAAACACTCTTCCTCTAAATCAAGACATTCTTGACCAAAAGCTAATGTCAGAATAACTCTTATTCCTATAGGCTTTAGTTACAATTTTTCGGTCTGGATACTATTACAACTAATGTATCCTGTGAGTGTAACCCTCTATCCTTGGATTCTAGAGTCCCGATCCAACAAAATCCGCCGAAGGGAGGACTAGTGATAACTCACCATAAGTGAGTTATTTTACTAGAATTTTAGTGTTTAATCCACTTGAATTGCATTCAATTTAGTGATCCTCATGTTCTTTTATCCCTAAATTATGTGTGTTAGCTTTAAAATCTTGAATTTACGCATTAGGTGCAAAAAGAATTAATTTTGATGTTTTTGTGTTTTAATTCAAGAAATTTTGGAAAATAAGCTAACAGTTAATTAAAGACCAAAATTTGAGATTTTTCTTAACTCTAAAAATTCTTGCGTATTTTGATTTATAATTGACTTCATATATTTATTTGGGATTTTTCTGTGTGCAGGAGATAAAAAAAATTACAAGAGTCCCTAAGGGCATTTTAGATATCTTACCCGAAGGGTAAGATGATCTTTCTACCCCTAAGGGCATTTTTGTAATTTGTGGAATTAGGGCAACATCATCTTATATAAGGAGGCTAGGGTTCACAAGTGCAAAAGGGGGAGAGAAAGAGTTGCCACAAAAGGAGAAGAGAGCGAGAGAGAGATTGGGGGATTGCTACAACAAAAGTGTGCATTGAAGAGAAGAATCATGAAGGTGCCATTGTTGTAGCAATCGTGCGAGTGAAGAATAAAATCGAAGCTTGAAGGTGCCATTGTTGTAGCAAAAATCGTGCAACTCGGTTTTTTACAGACGACGCTCATAAAGTTGTCGTTTTCCAACGTTTTCACCGTTGGATTGTGCTGAAATTTTTACATCTTATTCGAGACTCATAGGGCTTTACCTTGAACGGTTGGATCGTCCTTCTGAGCATCGCTGTGTCGGATATCGCTGTCACGTTGGGAAATCAGTGCAGTTCAGTTTTTCACCGGCGGCGCTCACAAAGTTGTCGATTCCCAGAGTTTCAACCGTTGGATTGTGCTGAAATTTTGACAGTCTGTTCGAGACTCACAGGGCTTCGTTTCGAACGGTTAGATCGTTGTTTCAATCTTCCGTTGATGAGAAATTGCTATCGAACGAAACTTGAAAAATAAGGCCACATGCTGTGTAACGTTTTCCCTATCTCTAAGTGTTATTGCTTGTTGTCAATCACCAATTTAATACTGAATTTTTGGGTTGTTTACGTACTAATTTAGACTACTTTTGCTCACTGTTGTAGGCATAGGTCGTGATTGTTTTAGTCTAGAATTGTGGTTGATTTAGGCTAATTTAGTGAACATTGTTGGTTGTTTTTCATGAACCCCTCGATCAATAAAAGCATGCTTAAACTAGAGATATGTGACTCGATTTTAATCATGAACTAAATTTTCTTAGGCAAGGGTTAGGTTGTTTTCAATGTAAACTTTGGAACGAATTTATGATTAATGTCATTATTGAATTTATGAAATTTTATTGAATTTAACATTGCATGAGAATTAGAATTGGCCACTTTGATTTCTCTACAATTCATGAACTTGAGAGAACTAGTGAATTAGAAAAACTAAAATTTCATTCTAGGATTATTGAGTTGATTAGAGATGATTAACCCACCTAGAACCTTAAATCATGAGCATAATTTAGATCTTAATTGAGAGATTGTAGGTTTTAAAACATAGTGATTTTGAAAGAAATCATTTGAATACATGTGTAGGTAAATTCAAGGCATCACTCAAAATTCATTCCAATTGAATACTTAAAACTCCAACCTTACCCGAGCCTATATTTTTCATAAAAATCTCATCTCTTGCATCTTCCTCTTGTTTGCATTCTCCTCTCCCGCATTTAAATTCAATTATTTTCTTTTGTCTTATCTTATCTTTCTTACTCATCAATTTATTTATTTACAATAGTAATTTGCACACTCATGCATTGCACTAAAATAAGGAAAATTTGCTAGGACACTCAGTCATTTAAGTTTAGCTAGTCCTCGTGGGATCGATACTTTAACTTATCACTTGCTGCTCTCGACCGTGTATACTTGCACGTCGTAGAAGTGTCGGAGTCTTATTCTAATTTACATTAGTTTAGGGCACTCGATATTTTCGCATCAACTAGGTTGGAAAATAAACTAAGGTAATCTTTATCCTTTTCAAGTGTTCACTGTGTTCTGATCCCTATGATCAAAGACCTCCGAAGGGATTGTCTGGTTGAGGCCAAACTAGCAGGTTGATCAAAGTAATCTCACGGTGTGAACCGATAAAAGAGACCATGGATTTTGTTTTTACAGTTCCCGCTCCCACTCACTATAAGTACGCTCTCCATTTACCTTGATATTGATCCATACAAACATCATCCGAAGGGGGACGCTCCCGTTTGCGCCATGAGGCAAAGTATAGATTTCACGCTGTGAATTTTTCGGAGATATGTAGGTGGAAAAATTTCATGTATCATATACACCTTTTTCCTCCCACTAAGTACTTTAAGTATTTTAGAAATTTTACCTAGGTTAAATCCAACTAATGATTTTACCTAAGTCTATCAATATAACCCCTTATATTGAATTTTACCTAGGTCTACAAACCTAGGGTTTATAGTTTATCAACCCTTAATAAACTTTGTTGACATTTTAATAATTTATAGACTCTAAGATTAATTCACTCCCAGGTCAGTTCTCAGGTAGGTGTGTTCCATTTCCGTCAGCTTAAATACCCCAGCCGAGACTGAACCTTCCTTAGACAGAGTTTCTCTTAATCATAGTCAATAAATTATTCAACCCCTAATTCTAATCTAATTAGAACTAGATAACCTAAGGTCTATTAATTTCAAGTTCTAAACATTTTAAAACTAATAATTAACCTTAGGTGACATGCATACTATATTATATTTGCTTGATCATCCATTACATGACTAATAAACATGTTGGGATTTATGCCCTAAACAAGTGTAGTTTTGTAATAATCATATTTCAATAAATAAAGCTGTTATTTATTATATTCTCGCATATAAATCTAAATCCAATAAACTAAGTTCCAAGGTTATAATGATAGATCTTGAACATTTATGTAGTAGACATGAGTTGGATTAAGTTGTTCAAGTATAACCTAAAAGGTCTATGGTATATGCATAAGGTTGGAAACCTTGTACTGGTAACACCATGGATGCGACCTGCTTTGGATTTGGTACAAACAAGGTAATAAAACTCGTTCATGTGGTAGACATGCGAGTGAGGGCATCCTGTATAATAAGATTATATAAGACCGGACCGCGAATTATTAGCCTACTGGAGTAACACCGTTATCAAGATAGGTTTAATAATTCATAGATGATCATTAGTGACTTGACCTGAATCTAGAGCAAGCTACGAACTCCTGCTTATGAAGTTTGTCCTTAGACTACTATGGGTGAGAGTGGCATGTAGACGACTCAATAAGCCTGCCTTCTCAGGGACATAACTTTGTAAGTAGCTAGGAACTTAACTATGCAAGAAGGAATTCACTCATTCTTGAATTAAAGAATCAGATAGGTTGTCCTCTTAAGAACTGAATCCAGGTCTTTAACAATGGGGCCCCGCCTTCTTACTGGCTTAAGAAGGATCAAGTTTATGGATGGACCATAGACTAAATTTTCATTAGAGGATTAGTAGAGCTTAGGAACAAGATGTATTCACAAGGGTAAAACGGTAATTTGACCCAACTGTGATTACGAACAACCTGTGATGGGTTGACTCACATGTATTGATTATATAAGTGGATACAACATAGTCAACAGTGAGGAGAGTGCAACTATGAGTCTATAGTGGAATGACTTATAGTTAATGAATGTTGATTAATCGAATCAAAGAGTTTGATCGATTAATCTTGTATCATTGGAGCTCATGATCTGTAGATCCATTAGGTCCCTCCGTTGGCTCAACTTGGAAATAAAGGGGGTTTATAGTTTGGAGTGAAATTGAAATGTTCAATTTCATGTTTAAAGGGATATATCAATTATATATGATATAATTGACATAACATATGGTTTAATCCATGAGAAATATATCATAAGAGCACTATAGGGGTAGGATGGTCATTTTTATCCCATTTCTCTATAAATATGTGTGCATGAGATGCACATAGTTAAAAAAAAAAGACCTAATTAAAAAAGGCAACCCTAGTGCTCTTTTTATAAGTGTTGTTTGTTGGAAAAGTTCCAAAGCAGTTGTCTTCCTCAAAATCCCTCCCAAGTCCAAAAGAGGTTCCACCACCTTCCATCTCCTAGAGATACAACGGAGAAGATCTAGCGGACGGATCAAAAACTACTTTGTAGTTTGTGGTGAACGCGTGATCGTTGAGATCGTGAGAACGAGAGGATCAAAGGGAGCACGTGTTGTTTTGTCTACAAAGGTAATAGTACTGCTATCCAAATTCCTATTAGCATGCTTAATTGCTTTCGTTATATGCTTTTGATTAGATCTGTGTAACATCTTACAAGAACACGCGATCTAAATCTCTTCCGCTACGGGATTTAATCCCCTAAATTGGTATCAGAGCCAAGTGTGTTCTTGTTTTTGTTCTAGATCTATCAAAAACATAGGTGGGATTACATTTTGTTCATGAGATGAATGAAGGTTTGCAAAATTAGATGTTTACATTTTTCGCACATAGATTTACAATTTTTCATTGAATTGTTCAATATAAGGGCCAGGTGCTTTGGGCAATTTTAATTGTAAATCGAGTCTGTAAGTCCGTGTTGATCGAGGCATAGTGGTTGCTGAGAAGATTGGAGGCAAACGAGGAAAAAATCAGTCATCACCATTCTATTCGGTGAACGGCGTTGCAACGCTGTTCATTGGCATTGCAACGCCACTCGACAGTGCGCGCGGTGAGAAGGCAGCGATGTTACCGCGGCGATGGTGAGGCGCGCTTCAACTGTCAGAAACAGACAAAGGACAGCGTTGCAATGCTGGTATCAACGTTTGATAGCACACAAACTGTGTTATCCTTAGGCTTAATTATTGCTAGTTTTATGATCATTTCAGGGCTTTGATGTGTTTAAATAACTCAATTTCAGGTTAAGAGCGTAAACGGGGCAATAGGAAACATTTTGGATCACTCGGGATCGAAACGAGGCTTTTTGGAACTAAAAATAACATCAATTTGAAGTAGAAGGACTAATCCAAGCTTGAAGACCTGAAGTGATGGCGTTGCAACGCCAAGCGTTCAGCTTTGAAGTATAGAAGAACACAACCGATAGCGTTGCAACGCTATCTCGATAAGAAGATGAATATGAAGATCTGAAGTGAGGGCATTGGAAGGCTGCGTTGCAGCGTCGCAACGCCTGATCGATAGAAACACGCTTGTTAAGGTAGCAACGTTGCAACACTGTCCTCAGTGTTGCGACGCTGCCGATGCTTCCATATTTGATACACGTTTAGGGTACAACGTTGCAACGCTGTCCCTAGCATTGAAACGTTGTACCGAAAGTTATTATAAATAGAACCTTATGCTTTCTTGCAAAGGGAGCCGAATTTGATAGACTTTTGACCCTAATTTCGAAATACTCTCTGTAAAAAGAGCAAAGAGAGCAATCCTTGGGAGCCAAAGCATCCGTGGAGGTTCGAGATCAAGACGGGAGCTCGGAGATGAAGGACCTACATCGATACATAAGTTTAATTTCGCTTTCTATCAGATTGTAATACCGTTTTAAGACGTTTTCTACACTTTTAGTTTTGTTTTCTTGTGATTTAGAGTAGCTAATTGTTGTAGTTAGGTTTTGATTTGCATGTTAAGACTTGTTTCCCATGTATTGAATTATGTTTTAACATTTATTTTTGACAATTCGTTCTTTAATTCTTTGATATTGTTGGTTTAAGTGGACTCGAGAGATAAAACTTAGATTAGAGCAAAGTTGTCAAAACCATTAGAAGTCTGGCATGAGAATGACCTAGAAGTCTAAGGGAAACACGTATAGAAGTTGCTTAATGTCGTGCATGTTGTAGGCTCATATGGAGACTATAGAATTTATTGCATGTGTGAGGCTCACTAAGAATCGAGAGATTTTCTTGAGTATTTTACTTCTTGTTTATAAATTGATCACATTAGTTCATTGCATGTATTAATTAAGTCTTAACTTGTGAAGTCAATTTTCTCTAAATCTATCAATGTTATGTTTGCTTTATCACCTATCCATGTTGTGTTACTTTAGCTAAAATGTAGAACTAGTATCTTAGTAATTAATTAATCTAGAAACCCATTCCCGAGGACGATACTTGGACTCTTAAATCACTATACTAAAATTTGACCTGTACACTTGCGGTCTTGCAAAATTTACCCAACAAGTTTTTGGAGCTGTTGCCGGAGAATGACGATTATTTAGATTTATTAATATGAGGAGAAAATTTGAGGTTTTAGACTAAAGTTTGTTTGTGATTGTCTTTCCTTATTTTTTTCATTGTGTGTTTGTTATTTGTTTCCTTATTTGTCATATTTTAGTTTTATGTGTTTTTTAGTCTTTGTCCCCTGTTCTTGGTTGTGTTGCTATTGTGTAGAAGTCTTGATTTGAATTACTAATTTTTCAAGTATGACTTTGCATAATTTTGATTCTCCACCATTGTACTGTCCCTCCCAAGACCCTAGGTATGTGCATCATGATTTTTCTGAATAGCATTTGTCTAAGTTTTACCATTCTACACCTGAAATTGATGAAAATTCTTTTGATGGTAATTATCTAGGCATTTGCAACCAAAATTTGTCTTATCCCAACCAACCTATAGAAAACTCTTATTTTGTGGATCAATTAATGGAATATACGTTAGAATTGAAAAATAAAAATTTGGTTCATAATGAATTAGAAAGGTTAGGTAGGTTAGAAACTAAAGTAGTAGAACTTTGGGAAATAGTACAGGAAAGAACCCATTATCTTATTCATTTAGTAATTTCCCTTAAGGCCTTACAAGAGCAATTTTTTTTTCTTGCAACTAAGGAGGAGCCACCTAGGAAGATTTATTCATATGATAGTGAGGATGGGTTGGAGGAGACTGAAACACACCAGGACTAGGTTTGTGAGGTAGATAGTGGTAATACAATCACTTCCACAACGGAGATTCAGGTGATAGAGGTCGAGGCTGAGAAGTATTTTCCCCTTTATTCTCCAGAAATTTCCTTTAATCTTGACAGCCATTTGTCCTACACTCATGAGTCTTGTTTTGATTTTTGTTCTTTCATTTCATTAAACAAAAATACCAAAAATAGTTTTTGTCTGATGCCCAGGAGAAACAGGATATCATTTTAGACTTAGAAGGCTATATCGATTCAAGGAAGAAGGCCCAAAGAAATATGAGTAATTTTACGTGCCCTGATAAGTCACCGTCTAGCTAAAGACGTTAAAGAAAGCGATTCTTGGGAGGCAACCCAAGTTTTATGTTTTAGTTATCTGTTTTATTTTCTTTTTGTGTTTTCTCTGTTTTTATGTTTTATTTTATTTTCTAGTTTTTGTGTTTTTGTCTAATTTCTTTCTTTTTGGTACCTCCAGGAGTATGCCCAAGGGTAGAGCTGCAGACTTCCACCCTTTTGATCCTGAGATCGAGAGAACCTGTATGAGACTCCTAAGGGAACGAAGGGCAGAACCTCAGACAATGGCTGATCAGGAGTTAATCAATAAACCTAAACCCATCAGGGGGTATTTCCAACCAGTGTTTAATTCTGAGCAGGCTGGAATAGTCCATGCCCCCATAAATGCTAACAATTTTGAGCTTAAAACAGGGCTTATACAGATGGTTAAGGAAGGTGCTTATAGAGGACTAGCCACAGAAGATCCTGACTCACGCTTGCAAAATTTTTTAGAAATTTTTGGTACAATTAAAATGAATGATATCTCTGCTGATAGTATTCGCTTACGTCTCTTTCCTTTCTCTTTGCAGGGTAGAGCGAAAGAATGGCTAGGGTCCGTCCCACCAGGAAGCATCACTACTTGGGAGGAGCTGGCCCAAGCCTTCATGACAAAATTCTTTCCACCTATGAAGGCTGCAAAGTTAAGGACCGAGATAGGAACATTCAGGCAGTAGGAGGGGGAACAACTATTTGAGGCCTGGGAAAAGTACAAGGACATGCTCAGGAGATGCCCACAACATGGGTACCAAGATTGGCTCAAGGTACAACTATTCTATAATGGACTTGAAGGTAAGACCAGGACCATTCTGGATGCCACTGTTGGAGGGGCTTTTATGGCAAACACTGTACCAGAAGCACGTGCCCTCCTCGAGGAAGTGTCAACTGCCAGCTACCAGTGGCCTACAGACAATGACAGATCTAAGCCAGTAGCTGGATTGTATCTACTTGATGAGGTAACCTCCCTTAGATCTCATATGGCATCCCTCACTCATGCTCTGAATAATTTTGCAGGATCACTCCAAACAGTGATGCCCTCTCAATGCTCCCAGCACAATGGAGAATCCACTTTGTAGCAAATGCACTATATGAACAATAGAAACAACACTTATAGAGGAAACCATACTCAGAATACCCTTCCAACACATTATAATCCAGGTTTGAGGTATCACGAAAATTTATCTTATGCTAAAATAAGAATGTGTTGAATCCTCCTACAGGGTATGCTTCTACATCAGAGAGGAAACCATCTCTGGAAGAGACAATGCACTCCTTCATAGCTGACTCTCGAAGTGAGTCCAACCAGCTGGAGAATGAAGTCACCAGTCTATCTGGTATAGTGACTAGTCATGGAGTTGCAATAAAGAATATCGAAACTCAGATCAACCAGATGAATACATCACTCCGAGCGCTGCAGGATAGAAAAGAAACACCTTGAGGGAGTATAGTCTAGCTCAAAGACGTTAAAGAAAGCGCTTCTTGGGAGGCAACCCAAGCTTTACTTATTTTTGTTTTCTGTCTTTAGTTTGTTTTAGTTGTTTGTTACTTCTTAGTTTACTTACTAGTTTGTTTGTTCTGCTTTGTAGGTTGTGATGATGCCTTCCTTCGTTGAAATCCATGCTCCCGTTCTTAGGAACTCTAACACACATGTTTTGGCTATCCAAGGAAATCAGAAAATAATAAAGATCTCCATAACTTAGGACAGTATTATTCACTCTTACCCTTATACTTGCTTTGTGCTTATTTGTGCAAACATTGGGGACAATGTTTAGTTTAAGTTTGGGAGTGGCACGTTATTAATATGTTGTGACTGTCTTGAGTATATGCTGAATTGTTGATTGATCTTTTGCATAAGTATGATTATGATAGCCTAAGATGAGAATTAATTGAAAATTATTGTGATTCTGCTGATAATGGAGAGCATGATATAAATTTGAGTTAATTTAAAAATTTTCTTGAGTTTTTCCTGCACTATTATGCGCATAGCCTTTGTTCCTGTAGTTTTGAAATGCTTAGAACAAAGTTATTAGGCTTAAAAGTTTAATGTCACCTCGATAGGTCTAAGTGCTGATTTGAGAGTTAACCTGCAGGATAGGGTGAATGACAATATGAAGTGAATGATCTGTATAATATGTGCTTTTTGTGAAAATGTTTGTTTGTTAAAGAAAAAAAAAATTCTGAGGGAAAAAAGAGCTACCTTCATTGTAATCAGTTAGGCCACTCATTGAGTGAGTGCTCTGGGTAAGGGTCCCTGCAGTGAATGCGTGAAAACTAGTGTCCTTGCACAAAAAAAAAAACAAAAAAATAATAATAAAAAGAAGAAATAGAAAAAGTGATAAAAAGTGATTAAGTGTTGACTAGAGTTATTTATTTCTTGAATGTGGGGAAGCTGAAGGATTAGTATTTATGACCAGTGTAGAGGGGAGTTGATCCGAGCTTAGTAAAAATGAAGGAAACATAGGCTTCTCACACACAC
Source organism: Trichosanthes cucumerina (assembly GCA_036507285.1). Taxonomy (NCBI): domain Eukaryota; kingdom Viridiplantae; phylum Streptophyta; class Magnoliopsida; order Cucurbitales; family Cucurbitaceae; genus Trichosanthes; species Trichosanthes cucumerina. The sequence goes on along the minus strand of CM071836.1, from coordinate 32,493,770 downwards.
ACGTAGGAACACTTAGGAAAAAAAATTCTGAATTGCTCATTGAAGTGTTATGTTTGATAGTTTCCTATGATTGCCAATTTTTTTTCTCTTAATTCAGTGAGCCCTGAATCAAATGTATGCATAAGAACAATCTCATGTTTAATTCTGTTTTTGCTCGGGACTAGCAAAAGTTTAAGTTTGGGGGTGTTTGATAGCACACAAAATGTGCTATCCTTAGCTTAATTATTGCTAGTTTTATGATCATTCAGGGCTTTGATGTGTTTAAATCACTCAATTTCAGGTTAAGAGCGTAAGCGAGACAATTGGAGACATTTTGGATCACTCGGGATCAAAACGAGGGTTTTTGGAACTAAAAATAACATCAATTGGAAGTAGAAAGACCAATCCAAGCTTGAAGACCCGTAGTGAAGGTGTTGCAACGCCATGCAAAGCATTGCAACTCCGAGCGTGTAACTTTGAAGCATAGAAGAACACTGTCCATAGCGATGCAAAGCTGCCTTACAGCGTCGCAACGCTATCTCAATAAGAAGATGAATATGATGATCCGCAGCGAGGGCGTTGTGACGCTGCAAGATTGATAGAAATGCGTTTGTTAAGGTAGCAGCGTTGCAATGTTGTCCTCAGCGTTGCAATGCTGCCGATGCTTTCCATATTTGATACGCGTTTAGGGTATAGCGTTGCAACGCTGTCCCTAGCATTGCAACGCTGTACCGAAAGTCATTATAAATAGAACCTTATGCCTTCTTGCAAAGGGAGCCGAATTGGATAGACTTTTGACCCTAATTTCGAAATACCCTCTGTAAGAAGAGAAAAGAGAGCAATCTTTGGGAGCCAAAGCATTCGTGGAGGTTCGAGATCGAGACGGGAGCTCGGAGACGAAGGACCGACATCGATTCATAAATTTAATTTCTCTTTCTATCAGATTGTAATACCGTTTTAAGGCGTTTTCTAGACTTTTAGTTATGGTTTCTTGTGATTTAGAGTAGCTAATTGTTGTAGTTAGGTTTTGATTTGCATGTTAAGACCTGTTTCCCATGCATTGAATTATGTTTTAACATTTATTTTTGACAATTCGTTCTTTAACTCTTTGATATTGTTGGTTTAAGTGGACTCGAGAGATAAAATTTAGATTAGAGCAAAGTTTTCAAAACTATTAGAAGTCTGGCATGAGAATGACCTAGAAGTCTAAGGGAAACATGTAAAGAAGTTGCTTAATGTCGTGCATGTTGTAGGTTCTTATGGAGACTATAGAATTTATTGCATGTGCGAGGCTCACTAAGAATCGAGAGATTTTCTTGAGTATTTTACTTCTTGTTTATAAATTCATCACATTAGTTCATTGCATGTATTAATTAAGTCATTAACTTGTGAAGTCAATTTTCTCTAAATCTATCAATTCATGTCTCCACGTGTTTGTTTGTCATTTATCTTTGCTTCTTCACCTATCCATGTTATGTTACTTTAGCTAAAATTGAGAATTAGTATCTTGGTAATTAATTAATCTAGAAACTCATTCCTAAGGATGATACTTGGACTCTTAAATCATTATGCTAAAACTTGACCCGTACATTTGCGGTCTTGCAAAATTTACATAACAAGTTTTGGCGCGTAGTTCTTAGGGAATGACGATTGTTTAGATTAATTAATATTAGGAGAAAATTTGAGGTTTTAACATTGTGGATTTTATGCTAAATTTGTCTAGACAACCGTCCAAACAAATTCGACATGAAGCCCTAAAGTACATTTACAACGTGCACATGGAGGAGGAACGTCGGGAAGAGAACATGTTCTCAATCTGATGGCTCACTTCAACATAGCGGAAATGAACAGGCGGTCATAGACGAGAAAAGTCAGTTATCATTAATCCTAGAATCTCTTCCGAAGAGTTTTCTGCAATTCCGCAGCAATATAGTGATGAACAACATAAAGTATGATCTGACTTCTCTGCTAAATGAGCTGCAGACTTACCCGTCTCTTATGGATGATAAAGGACAATAGAATGGAGAGACACATCTGTTTGCCCATTCCAAAAGTTCTCAGAAGGGTTCACTCTCTGGAACTAAGTACTGCAGTTATTCTTCTGAACTTAAGAAGATACAAAAGAAGAAGAAAAGGAGCAAATATAGAGCAATTGTCTGGCAAGAAAATGTTGTTATTTGATAACATGTATGTAGTTTCACGGTGTATTAGAAACCTTATTTCTATTTCTTGCCTTAGCAAATAATGTACTTCAAATTCTTTTCAATTGAATAGAGTGTTTATTTCTTTGCAAAAGTTTTAAACTATGTGATGCTCTTCTTGAGAATTATTTGTAATGGTCTAATTCGTTTAAAATAGTTTTAAACACCGAATGATTCAAAATAGCAAGTACACGAACTGATAAGAAACGTAAAATTTCTCCTAAAGAAAATGCTCAACTTTGGTACCTTCGGTTAGGTCACATTAAACTCAATAGAATTAAGAGATTGGTAAGATGTGGACTTCTAAATGAGTTAGAAGAAAATGTCTTACCAGTTTGTTGTTAGGATTTTTGTCCTAATCTCGTGTTTGTAATATATTGATTGAAATTAATAAGAGTTATTTATTTCATCACTTTGTGTCTCGCAATATTTATAAACTTTTTCCAATAAACTAAGCTCCAGGGTCATTGAATTTATGAGAGAACTAGAACTTGAACGGTGTGTAGTGGACACACAGGGAAGATCACGTTCGAGTTAATGACCCGAACGGTCTCTGATATATGGATAGGGTTGGAGACCTAATCTCGGATACACCGTGGATGCGCCCGCTTTGTATTAGATACGAGGCGAGGTGATCCGACTCGTTCATGTGGTTGACGTGCGAGTGGGGGCATCACGTGCAATGAGATTGTACAAAAATGGGCCGTGAATTATTAGACCTCACCGATGTAACACCGCTGATGAAGTGAGACTAATAATTTTTCGTAGATGACCATTAGTGACTCGACCAATCTCGAGCGTGTTACGGACTTACATCTGCGAGTGCGTTCTTTGACTAGTACAGTGAGGGTGGTCACAGTTACTCGCCCAATATGTCTTTCTTCTCAGGGACAGAACCAAGTAGGGAGCTGGGAACTTAACTACGCGAGATGGAATTCACTCGTTCCCGGCATTAGGGAAACTAGAGGGGTTGTTCACTTAAGTGCTGTCTCCGGGGCTTGGACAACAGGCGCCCACCTCTCACTGGCCCGAGAAGGGTGTTGTGTATGGTTGGACCATCACAATATGTTGTTCATTAGAGGAGCAGTGGGGACTTAAGGAACAAGAGGTAGACACATGGGTAAAACGATAATTTGACCCAGCCGTGTCTGCGAACAACCTGTGAAGGGTCAACTCATGAGTATTGGTTATATCAGTGGACACGTAATATTCTGTACTGAAGGGAGTGCAGCTACAGGCTATAGTGGAGTGTTACCGTAGCTAATGAATGTTGGTTAACCGGGTCAAAGAGTTTGGCAGGTTAATCTTGAATCATTGGAGCCCGCCATCCGTAGGTCCATTAGGTCCCCTGGTTGGCTCCATCCGGATTTAAGAAGGGATAAAGTTTTGGTATGAAATTGAAGTGTTCAATTTCACCTTAAAGGCATTTATGTCATTTATATGAGATATGAATGATATAATATATAGTTTAATGTGAATGAGATTCATAATAAACTATAGGTTAGCCTAATTGTTGAATTAGGGCTAATTGGAGAATTTGATTGAGAGAAATTAAATTGGATGTGATTCAATTTAATAAATCCACAACTATTGCAAATGAGATTTGCAATATGAGATATGAGATATCTTATATTATGTGGTTTTGCAAATGAGATTTGCATAACCTATGATTGTGGTAAAGTGGTAAATATGTGGACATTTTAACTCCACTAATCCCACTATATAAACCCTTCTTTCAAGAAGGATGATATGCACTCCCTCATTTTTTAGTTTTACACAAAAAGGAGAAGAGAAACTCTCTCAATTCTCTCTCAAATTCTCCCCCCTTTTTTCCAAAACCAAAAAGGTTCCCACAAGCCTTCTTTCTCCTAAAGAGAACAATCGAGAAGGCTTTTTGGCGGTGTTTTGGTTCATAATCGTTGGTGGAATTCGTAATATACGAAGGAGCACGAAGAGTTCGTGGATTTGGAGAAGATATTGTGAAGAAAAGTCTTCAACAAGTAAGTAAAATCCTTTCTTACTGTTTTTCTTCTTCTTAATTGCATGTTTAGCCTAGATCTATGTTTTAGATCAATTTTAACAAAAAACGTTTTATGTAATTGATACTTGACGATTCTATCGTCTTCACACTGCGGATTTTCATTCCCTTTATTTGTGAGTCCTGCTTAGTGGGAAAAATGACTAAAAGACCTTTTAGTGGAAAATGTTATAGAGCCAAAGAACCTCTAGAGCTTATACATTCTGACCTTTGTGGTCAGATGAATGTTAAAGCTAGAGGAGGTTATGAATATTTCATCTCTTTTATAGATGATTATTCAAAATTTTGCCATATTTACCGAATGCATCATAAGTCTGAAACACTTGAAAAGTTCAAGAAATTCAAGACTGAAGTTGAGAATCAATTAGGTAAAACAGTTAAAACACTTCGATCAGATCGAGGTGGAGAGTATATGGATTTAAAATTCCAAGACTATATGATAGAACATGGAATTACATCCCAACTCTCAGCACCTGGTACGCCTTAACAAAACGGTGTATCGAGAAAGGAGAAATAGAACCTTGTTGGACATGGTTCGATCATTGATGAGTTACACTCATCTCCCTAACTCGTTCTGGGGATACGCAGCATGCATCAACAGATACATTTTGAATAATGTTCCATCGAAAAGTGTTTTAGGAACACCATTTGAACTCTGGAAAGGGCGTAAAGGTAGTTTACGTCATTTCAGAATTTGAGGATGTCCAACACATGTGCTCGTGACAAATCCAAAGAAATTGGAATCACGTTCAAAATTATGCCTTTTTGTAGGATACCCACAAGAAACGAGAGTTGGGTTATTCTATGATCCTAAGGAAGATAAGGTACTTGTGTCGACAAATGCCACTTTCTTAGAGGAGGACCACATAAGGGATCACCAACCAAGAAGTAAAGTTGTGTTAAGTGAGTTAGACGGAACAACAACAAAAGTTGTTGATAGTACATCAACAAGGGTTGTTGATACAAATTTGTCAAGTCCACCTCAAGAGTTGAGAGTGCCTCGATGTAGTGGGAGGGTTTTAACACAACTTTGACCAGTTACATGGGTTTAATCAGTAACCAAAATTGTCATATCAAATGATGATTGCGAGGATCCATTAACTTATAACCAAACAATGGTTGACAAAGACAAACACAAATGGGTCATAGCCATGAACCAAGAAATGGAGTCTATGCGCTTCAATAGTGTTTGGGATCTTGTAGATAAACCTGATGGGGTAAAACTATGGGTTGTAAGTGGATCTACAAGAGAAAACGTGGTGTAGATGGAAAAGGGCAAACTTTTAAGGCTAGCTACGTAATTCCAACTAAAAGATTTGTTATGGCTAGCTACACAATTCCAAATGAAAGATTTGTTAAGGCTAGCTACGAAATTCCTAGTCATATATGTAGATGATATCCTACTCATTGGGAATGATGTATGTTATCTTACTGACATTAAGAAATGGCTAGCTACGCAATTCCAAATGAAAAATTTGGGAGAGGCGCAATTTGTTCTTGGAATCCAGATTGTCTGGAATCGCAAGAATAAAACTCTTGCATTGTGTCAAACATCTTATATCTGAAGGGAATCGATGTCCCCGCAGCGGAAGCGATTGCGAATCGCGCGCTCTTCATTTAGTTACAACGGAAAATTCAAGAACGTAAAACAAAGATTAAGCACATATAATAAAATGGACAGCAGGTATTTACCTTTGAAGAACCTTTCTTCAAGTGCTCCTCCTCTCTTCACGATCAAGATCAACGCAACACGAACTCGTACGAACACCGACACCACCACCGGATCTTCTCCGTTGTTCTCTAGGTGAGGGAGGAAGGTGAGTTCCCTTTAGGAGTGGTGAGGTATTTTGTGAGAGAGATGTGTGTTTTTGGGAACTCTTCCAACAACACAACAAGGAGGCTAGGAATAGCTTAGAATGATTTCCAAAATCACTTAACCTAGTTGCATCTCATGCAACCATATATATAGGGAAATAGGATGGAAATGACCATCCTACCCCTCATTTTATCTCTCTTTAGTATATAGTTTATATATAAATCTAATTCACATTAAAACTATATATTATATCAATTATATCATATATAATTGATATAATTCCTCATGTATAAAATTGAACACTTCAATTTATCTCCTAACTTTATACCTCAAATATTACCATGTTGAGCCAACGGAGAGATCTAATGGACCTACGGATCATGAGCTCCAATGATATGAGATTAACCGATCAAACTCTTTGATCCAGCTTAATCAATATTCATTAACTACAAGTCACTCCACTATAGACTTGTAGTTGCACTCTCCTCATCAGATATTATTGTGTCCACCGATATAGTCATTACCCATGAGTCGACCCTTCACGGTTGTTCGTAATCACAAATGAGTCAAATTATCGTTTACCCCTATGATTACCTATTTGCTCCTTAAGCACCACCGATCCTCTAATGAACAACAAGTCTAAGGTCCTACCTTGACTCATACCCTCATAGAGGTGGGGCCCCGTTGTTCAAGACACGAGTCGCTTCTTAGGGAACAACCTATCCAATTCCTCAATAGAGGAATGAGTGAATTCCATCTTGCACAGCTTAAGTTCCCACTACCTACGATGTTCTCGTCCCCAGAAGGTAGGCTTATTGAGTCGGCTACAGCCACTCTCACCCATACTAGTCTAAGGACAAACCCCCTATAAGAAGGAGTTCTTAACTTGCTAAGGATTCGAGTCAAGTCACTAATGACCATTTATAAATTACTAGTCTTATCCTCATTAATCTGTTATCTTCGGTTAGACTAATAATTTGCGATCCATCTTGTATGAACTCTTCATACGGATGCGCCAACTCGCATGTCAACTACATGAATGAGTTGGATTACCTCATTTGCACTAATTACAAAGTGGGTCGCATCCATGGTGTTACTAGAATGAGGTTTCCAACCTTATTCATATACCATAGACTATTTAGGTTATAATCTTGAATTCAACCCAAATAGTGTCCATTACACTGATTTCAAGATAAACGTTATAACCTTGGAGCTTAGTTTATTGGATTTATAAAAGCAAGACTGTAATCTTATCAAAACAAATAACACTTTATTTAATTGATCAAAATTACACAAGTTTGGGGCATAAATCCCAACAATATCGACAAAGTGTTGTCAAGATTTAAGATGCATGATTCCAAGAAAGGTTTATTACCTTTTAGGCATGGAGTTCATTTGTCTAAGGAACAATGTCTTAAGACGCCTCAAGAAGTTGAGGATATGAGACGAATTCTATCTGCATCAGCTATTGGTAGCCTGATGTACGCAATGTTGTGTACTAGGCAAGACATATGCTTTGCAGTAGGAATGGTCAGTAGATATCAATCTAATCCAGGTTCAAAACACTGGATAGCGGTTAAGACAATCCTCAAGTATCTTCGGAGAACGAGGAACTACATGCTTGTGTATAGAGCTAAGGATTTGATCCTTACAGAATACTTAGATTCTAACTTCCAAACTAACAAAGATTGGAAGAAATCTACGTCGGGGTCAGTTTTCACTCTTAACAGAGGGGTTGTAGTTTGGCGAAGAACCAATCAAGGATGCATCGCAGATTCAACTATGGAAGCCGAATATGTAGCAGCTTGTGAAGCAACTAAGGAAGTCATATGGCTAAGGAAATTCATGATGGATTTGGAAATTGTTCCAAACATGAGTTTGCCAATCACACTTTATTGTGATAACAGTGGTGCTGTGGCAAATTCAAGAGAACCCCGAAGTCAAAAGAGGGGTAAAAACATTGAGCAAAAGTATAACCTAATCAGGGAGATAATGCATCGAGGAGATGTGATCGTCACAAAGATAGCTTCGGAGCACAATACTGCTGACCCATTTACAAAGACTCTCTCGGCTAAAGTATTTGAGAGTCACCTATAAGGTCTAGGACTCACGATCTTACCCTAACTAGGGCAGTGAGAGTATGTTGTACAAAGGGTATTGATTGCCTCTCTTATTCTATTTACATTATTGTAATGCTCATTATGTACTCCACTAGCTTTAGGACAAGTGGGAGATTGTTGGGATTTATGCCTTAAACAAGTGCAGTTTTGTAATAATCATATTTTCATAAATAAAGTTGTTATTTATTATATTCTCGCATATAAATCTAAATCCAATAAAATAAGTTCCAAGGTTATAATGATGGATCTTGAACATTTATGTAGTAGACATATGTTGGATTAAGTTGTTCAAGTATAACCTAAAAGTTCTATGGTATATGCATAGGGTTGGAAACCTTGTACTGATAATACCATGGATGCGACCCGATTTGGATTTAGTACAAACGAGGTAATCCAACTCGTTCATGTGGTAGACATGCGAGTGGGGGCATCCTGTATAATGAGATTATACTATACCGGACCGCGAATTATTAACCTACTGGAGTAACACCGTTATCAAGATAGGTTTAATAATTTATAGATGATCATTAGTGACTTGACCTGAATCCCGAGCAAGCTACGAACTCCTGCTTATGAGGTTTGTCCTTACACTAGTATGGGTGAGAGTGGCCTGTAGCCGACTCAATAAGCCTACCTTCTCAGGGACATAACTTTGTAAGTGGTTGGGAACTTAACTATTCAAGAAGGAATTCACTCATTCCCGAATTAGGAATCGGATATGTTGTTCTCTTAAGAATTGAATTCAGGTCTTGAACAATGTTGATTAATTGAATCAAAGAGTTTGATAGAGTAATCTTGTATCATTGGAGCTCATGATCTGTAGATCCATTAGGTCCCTTCGTTGGCTCAACATGAAAATCAGAAGGGTTTATAGTTTGGAGTAATTGAAATGTTCAATTCATGTTTAAAGGGGTATATCAATTATATATGATATAATTGACATAACATATGGTTTAATCCATGAGAAATATATCATAAGAGCACTATAGGGGTAGGATGGTCATTTCCATCCCATTTCTCTATAAATATGTGTGCATGAGATATACATAGTTAAAAAAAAATCTAATAAGAAAAGGCAACCCTAGTGCTTTTTTTATAAGTGTTGTTTGTTGGAAAAGTTTCAAAGCACTTGTCTTCCTTAAAATCCCTCCCAACTCTAAAAGAGGTTCCACCACCTTCCCTCTCCTAGAGATACAACAGAGAAGATCTAGCGGACGGATCGAAAACAACTTCGTAGTTTGTGGAGAACGCGAGATCGTTGAGATCGTGAGAACGAGAAGATCAAAAGGAGCATGTGCTGTTTTGTCTACAAAGGTAATAGTACTGCTGCCCAAATTCATATTAGCATGGTTAATCGCTTTCGTTATATGCTTTTAATTAGATCTGTGTAACATCTTACAAGAACACGCGATCTAAATCGCTTACGCTACAGGATTCAATCCCTTCAAAACATACATAGCATATTCAACTAATGAATCTTAATGCATGTCAATGCTATCCAAAAATTAATATAATCTTATATTAATAATTCATGCAAACTATATAATATAGCACTTTATAATATAAATGATGCACGAAAATGCTTGACCTAAGGTGGGATTTTCTAAATAGCATTCATTATGCATGAATATAATTGTACAACAATTGCATAAAAATAAATAGCAAAATTAGATCATTTTCGGCACCCTAAAGTTAATTAGAATTAATATAATCTAATTATATTAATTAAAATTAATTAAAAATAAATAAAAATGTTTTATAATAAATTATAATTAAAAAACAAAACTGTTTCCTGTTGCTCATCCTTCCGTGAAACGCCTACGGCGTTGCAACGCTGATGCTTGTATGTTTCTGCCCGTTGGAGCATGCCTTACCTTCAACGTTGCATAACGCCTTCGGTGTTGCAACGTTGTCGCCTCTCTCGACGAAGCGCTGCCGAAGTGGCGTTGCAACTCGATGAACAGCGTTGCAACGCCATTCACGAACAACATTGTTTGTTTCCCAATTTTTCTCGCTTTTCCTTCGTTCTTCTCAAAGAATCACTTTGCCTCGATCGACACGGACTTACAGACTCGATTTACAATTAAAATTGCCAAAACATATGGCACTTACATTGAACAATTCAATGAAAAATTGCAAATCTAAGTGCCAAAAATGAAAACATCTAATTTTGCAAACCTTCATTCATCTCATGAACAAAATGTAATCCCACCTATGTTTTTGACAGATCTAGAACAAAAACAGGTATGTGTTTGCATGGTTCAATAGCAAGGTGAATGAGGGAATTATCCATAGTAAATGGGAGCACGACGTGTGTCAACGTATCCTACGGTCGCCTCCATTAGGTCGCACCTTGAGATTTCTATAGTCCGCCTGCTAGTTGTCCTGGAACAGTCAAACCCTACGGAGGGCCTGACTATAGGGATCAGAACACCGCGAACACCAAAAATGGATAGGGTCTCTTAGGTAATTTGCCAATAGTTGTATTTCTTAATAGTAGCCTGTTGGCTCGGATCTATTGGAACTGAAAATGGTAGGGTCACATTTACGGGATGAGTTAAGCTAGTTAACAAGTCCTTGACCAAACAAATGGTAGCTAAGGACCATTGGGACATGAGATGTTCTGGTAGTGAGAATTGGCTGAGAAAGTCTCAATTCAGGGGAGGAATGACTGATCGCCCGAAGGAGGCTTTTGTTATAAACCCTTGAAATATCGTTGCAAAATTAAAGGTTTAATTTAAACATTGGGTTTAGTTTAAACACTAGGGTTCTTTAATAATTTTGCTAAATTTGATTGGTTTTATAATGGGTTAAAAGGCATAACTAATTAAGAACTATTTTGGATTTTTAGTATGTCGTCCTCAATAATAGGCTTATTAAAAAGCGATCGTTTAACTAATGAGAATTTTACTACGTGGAAGTCCAACATGAATACGATTCTCGTTGTTGACGACCTTTGGTTTGTACTGACTGAGGAATGTCCTTAGTCCTTGCTCGAAACGCTCCTCAATCTATTAAGGAGGCGTACGACCGCTGGATTAAGGCCAATGATAAGGCCAAGGTCTACATTTTGGCTAGAGTTTCTGAAGTTCTAGCCAAAAAGCACGAGGGCATGGTCTCAGCTCGTGAGATCATGAGTTCGTTGCAGGATTTGTTTGGACAACCGTCTGGACAGCTTCGACACGAATCCCTCAAATACGTTTATAACTCCCGTATGAAGGAGGGGTCATCGGTGAGAGAACACGTTCTCAATCTGATGGTCCACTTCAACGTGGCTGAGATGAACGACGCGATCATTGACGAGCAAAGTCAGGTCTCGTTCATCCTGGAATCTCTTCCGAAGAGTTTCCTGCAATTCCGCAGCAATGCGGTGATGAACAAGATAGAGTATAACCTGACTACTCTCCTTAATGAACTACAAACTTTCCAGTCTCTTATGAAGAATAAGGGAAGGCTGATGGAGAGGAAAATCTATTAGCCCATTCCAGATAGTTCCAGAAGGGTTCATCCTCTCGGACTAAGTCTTGTGGTTCATCTTCTGGGCTTAAGAAGACCCAAAAGAAGAAGATAGGAGGGAAAGATGGGGCACATGTTGTTGACAAAGGCAAGGAAAAAGCAAAGGTTGCAGACAAAGGAAAGTGTTTCCACTGCAACGTCGATGGGCGCTGGAAGCGAAACTACCCAAAATACCTTGCTGAGCTCAAAGAGAAGAAAGGTAAATTAGATTTACTTGTTCTTGAAACTGTCTTAGTAAAAAATGATGATTTTACCTGGATACTTGATTCAGGAGCCGCTAATCACGTTTGTTCTTCGTTTCAGGAAACTAGTTCATTCAAGGAGCTCGAAGAGGGTGAGATGACGCTCAGGGTCGGAATGGGAGACGTCGTCTCAGCTCGTGCAGTGGGAGATGCCAAGATGTTTTTCAAAGATTGATTTATTTTATTAAAACATTTGTATATAGTACCTAAGATTAAGAGGAACTTAATTTCTATCTCTTGTTGAATAGAACTTGGATATTGTATTTTCTTTTCATTAAATGAAGCGTTCATTTTAAAAGAGGGTATAAATATTTGTTCTGCTAAATTGAAAAACGACTTGTATGTGCTTAAACCGAATAGAACTAAAGCAATTTTAAATCATGAGATGTTTAAAACTGCAAATACCCAAAGTAAAAGAAAAAAAATTTCTCATAATAATACCTATCTATGGCATCTTAGACTTGGTCATATAAATCTCAACCGGATTGAGAGACTCTCTAAGAATGGACTTCTAAACAAGTTAGAAGATGATTCTTTACCTTCTTATGGATCATGCTTGGAAGGTAAAATGACCAAGCGACCTTTTACTGGAAAAGGTTACAGAGCCATAGAGCCTTTAGAACTTATACATTCGGATCTTTGTGGTCCGGTGAATGTTAAAGCACGAGGAGGGTACAAATATTTCATCACTTTCATAGATGATTATTCGAGGTATGGTTATCTATACATTATGAATCACAAGTCTGAGGCTCTTGAAAAGTTCAAAGACTATAAGGCTGAAGTAGAGAATGCATTAGGGAAAACAATTAAAACACTTCGATCCGATCGAGGTGGAGAGTATATGGATTTGAGATTTCAGGACTATATGACAGAACATGGAATTAAATCTCAACTGTCAACACCTCATACACCACAACAAAATGGTGTGTTAGAAAGGAGAAATAGAACCTTGTTGGACATGGTTCGTTCTATGATGAGCTATGCTCAATTGCCTGCCTCATTTTGGGGATACGTAGTAGAGACTGCAGTTCAAATCTTGAACACTATTCCATCAAAGAGTGTTTCAGAAACACCTTTTGAATTGTGGAAAGGGCGTAAACCTAGTTTACAACACTTTAGGATTTGAGGTTGTCCAGCACACGTGCTAGTGACAAATCCAAAGAAATTGGAACCTCGTTCAAGATTATGCCAATTTGTTGGCTATCCCAAAGAAACGAGAGGTGGTCTTTTCTACGACTCAGAACTTAACTTAGCAAGATGGAATTCACTCCTTCCCGCCTACTAGGGTAAGTAGAGGAATGTTCCCTTAAGTGGTGTCTCCGAGACTTGAACAAAGGGTCCGACCCTCTCATTGACCCGAGATTTTGACTCTGCTTGTTGGTAGGACCACAAACAAATTGTTCATTAGAGGAGCACCGCACTTAAGGTACAAGATGTAACCTAGGGGTAAAACGGTAATTTGACCCAGCTGGTGTTACAAACATTCGTGAAGGATTGACTTGTTGTTATTGGTCAATATCCGTGGACCCTGAAATATATCAGCAGTGAGAAGAGTGCAGATGCGGGACTTTAGTGGAGTGTTCCCGCAGTTAACGAATGTTGATTGGGAGGTTAATGAGATTAATCGAGCATTCTTGCATCGTTGGAGTTTCTGATCTGTAGGTCCATTAGGTCCACCTTCTAGCTCGTAAAGGGTTCTTAGATCATTTGAATTTGAAATGTTCAAATTCATAAGGGAATAAACTTAATGTATATTGATACGATATAATATATAGTTTTGGAACTATATATTATAAATTTAATGTGACTAAGATTCATATTAAATTATATGAGAGAATTAAATATTTGAAAGAATTCTATATTAAATTTAAATGTGAATTTGATTCATATTTGAAAACTATAGGTTAAAATCTTAATATACATGAGATGTACATTAAACTATAGGGCAAAGGGTAAAATGATTAAATGTGATTTAATCATTTAATTAATATTATATTTAAATTAAATAAGATTTAATTTAATGATTCATTAATTAACTAATTAATTAATTGTAATATTAATTGGGAACGTGTATGGAGGACACGTTCCCACTATCCCCCAACTCCCCCTCGATAAGGAGTGGGGAGTTACCCACTAATGGTGGCCTTCTCCTGGTGAGAAGGGAAAATCCATCGACCGATCATTCATTCGATTGAATTTGACTTTTAGAAGAATTCTCTCTCTCACATTCTCTAGAATTCCTTTCTCTCCAATTGTTGGAACCCTTCCCACCTAGGGTGATCTAAGCACTCAGAGGATAGAGGGTTTTCCTCGTGGTGTTGTCCTGTTGAAGAAAACAGAGAAGTGTTTGAAGGGAATGAGAATCCCCGCGCAACGGAAGACGATCGAATCGTCGTGGTATCATTATGCTACTCGAGTTCAAAATAAACTATCTAATAGATTAGGCTAAACATGCTTAAAAGTGGAAAGAAAAAACAGCAAGTAGAAGATACTTACTTGTTGAAGACCCTCTTCAAAATCCTTTCCAGTCAATCACGAACTATTCGTGCAAACTCGATCTCTTCGAACTCGAACTTTTCCCACGAACAAGAACACCACACATCGGAGTCTCGGTTGTTCTTCTTTTAGAAGAAGGAAAGTTGTGGGACTTTGAGTTTTGGTGAAGGAGGAGAGTGATTGAGAGAATTTGAGAGAGAAAATTTTCTCTTCTTTTTGGTGAAATCCAAAAATGTGCGAATGAGTTAATTTCCTTCTTGCAATAAGGGTTTAAATAGTGAAAAATGATGGAGTTAAAATCTCTACATTATTACCACTTTACCACAACTATAGGTTATGCAAATCATATTTCCATAACCATATAATATAAGATATCTCATATCTCATTTTGCAAATCTCATTTGAAATAATTGTGGATTAATTAAATTGAATCACATCCAATTTAATTTCTCTCAATTAATTTCTCCAATTAGCCCTAATTCAACAAGTAGGCTAACCTATAGTTTATTATGAATCTCATTCACATTAAACTATATATTATATCATTCATATCTCATATAAATGACATAAATGCCCTTAAAGTGAAATTGAACACTTCAATTTCTTACCAAAACATTAACCCTTCTTTTAAACTGCATTGAGCCAACCGAGGACCTAATGGATCTCTGAAGGATTTAACTCTCCACGATCCGAGATTAACTCATCAAACTCTTTGACCCGTTAATCAACATTCATTACCTACATTAACACTCCACTATAGCCCGTAGTGTACTCCGCCGCTGCGTAATATTACGTGTCCACTGATATAACCAATGCCCATGAGTCGACCCTTCACAGGTTGTTCGCAGACACGGTTGGGTCAAATTACCGTTTTACCCCTGTGTCTACTTCTTGCTCCTTAAGTCCCCACTGCTCGTCTAATGAATAATAACGTTGTAATGGTCCGACCATACACAACAACTCTCGTGCCCGTGAGAGAGTGGGCGCCGCTTGTCCAAGCCTCAGAGACAACACTTAAGGGAACAACCCTCTAGTTTTCCTAAAGGCGGGAACGAGTGAATTCCATCTCGCGTAGTTAAGTTTCCAGCTCCCTACATGGTCCTGTCTCTGAGAAGTTAGGCATATCGGGTGAGTAACTGTGACCACCCTCATCCGTGCTAGTCAAAGTACAGACCCCCGCAGATAGGAGTCCGTAACACGCTCGGGATTCAGGTCGAGTCACTAATGGTCATCTACGAAGTTATTAGTCCTTTCTATCAACGGTGTTACATCAGTAGGTCTAATAATTCACGGTCCGATCTTGTACAATCTCATTGTACAGGATGCCCCAACTCGGATGTCAACCACATGAACGATTCAGATCACCTCGTTTGTATCTTAATACAAAGCGGGTCGCATCCACAACGAACCGTGGATTAGGTCTCCAACCCTATCCATATTCTGTAGACCTGCTCGAGTCATTTACTCGAACGTGATCCTCCCCCAGTCCACTACACATCGCTCAAGTTCTAGTTTTCTCATATATTCAATGACCCCGAGCTTAGTTTATTGGTCAAAGTTGTATAAAATGTGAGACACAAAATTATGAAATGAATAACACTTTATTAATTTCAAACAGTAATTTACAAACAAATTCCCACTTGGACTAAGTTAGTGGAGAAAATACATTTCTGAAATGTACATAAATTACAACGAAGTAATAGAAATAAACTAGGGCATTGAATACCCGTTTACACATCTCCCACTTGCCCTAGTCAGGAAGAACTCGAAGACCTAGACTCTCTAAGTGACCCTCAAACACCTTAGCCGTGAGGGGCTTTGTAAATGGATCAACTACGCTGTGCTCCGACGCTATTTGCGTGGATCATCACGCTCATGCGGCACAATCTCTCGTGACGATGATACTTTCGCCATTGTGTTTTCCTCTCTTATGGCTCCGAGGCTCCCTGGAGTTGGCTAGTGCACCACTGTTATCATAGAATCAGCGTGATCGGTAAGTTCATATTTGGAACAACTTCTAAATCTAACATGAACTTCATGAGACAAACAACTTCCTTTGCAGCTTCACAAGCAGCAACGTACTCCGCTTCCATAGGGGAATCAACAATGCATCCCTGCTTGATGTTTCGCCATACTACAGCTCCTCCATTAAGAATGAAGGTTGACCCTGAAGTGGATTTCCTAGAATCCTTATCGGTCTGAAAGTCAGAATCCGTGTATCCCGTAAGGATCAAATCCCCACCGCCATACACTAAGCTGTAGTTCCTCGTTCTCCTAAGCTACTTGAGGATTGCCTTTACGACTGTCCAGTGATCTAATCCTTGATTGGATTGATATCTACTGACAATCCCTACTGCATAACAGATGTCGGGCCTAGTACACAACATGGCATACATAAGGCTCCCTATAGCTGAAGCATATGGGATCCGTCTCATATACTTAACCTTTTGAGGAGTCTTAGGACACTGATCCTTAGATAGGTGAACCCCGTGCCTAAAAGGCAGCAAGCCCTTTTTGGAGTTCTGCATCTTATATCTAGACAACATCTTGTCAATATAAGAAGCTTGAGCCATGGCTAACGTTCTATTCTTCCGGTTCCGGACTATCTGGATACCTAGAACATACTGAGCTTCTCCCAAATCTTTCATTTGGAATTACGAAGCTAGCCACTTCTTAACGTCAGTAAGAAATTCTACCTCATTCCCAATGAGAAGATTATCATCCACGTATAATATTAGAAATGCGACAGTTTTGTCAACGATTTTCTTGTAGACATAAGGCTTGTCAACATTTTGATCAAAACCATAAGATTTGATCGCCTCATCAAACCTTATATTCCAAGACCTCGAAGCTTGTTTCAGTCCATAAATAGACCTATGAAGCCGACAAACCTTTTGCTCTTGGCCTTGGGCAATGAACCCTTTGCGGTGGTCCATGTAGATGGTATCATGAAGTTTGCCATTCAGAAAGGCTGTCTTGACGTCCATCTTCCATACCTCGTAGTCATGATATGCGACAATGGCAAGAAGGATCCTGATCGACTTTACCATGGCAACAGGTGAAAAGGTCTCCTCATAGTCAACCCCTTCAACCTGGGTAAAACCCTTTGCCACTAGTCGGGCTTTGAAGGTCTGCACCTTCCCATCTACGCCACGTTTACGCTTGTAGATCCATTTGCAACCAATAGGTTTGACCCCATCCGGTTGATCCACAAGCTCCCGCATAGTATTGAAGTACATAGACTCTATTTCTCGCCCATAGCTTTAATCCACTCGCCTTTGTCAACATCAACCATTGCCCGATCATAGGTCAATGGTTCCTCACACGATCATCATCGTGAGCGACAACTGAGGTTTCAGCTAAACCCATGTAACGATCAGGCTGTCTCACAACCCTCCCACTATGTCGAGGCATTCCCAACTCTTGGGAACGGATTTGAGTAGACGTGCTAGGATCAACAACACTAGTTGACGTACTAGCCCCATCAGTAACTCTTGCCAATGTACTATCCATTTCATTTAACACGATTTTGCTCCTTGGTAAATGATCCCTGACGAGGTCTTCCTCTAGGAAAGTGGCTTTTGTCGACACAAGCACCCTATTTTCCTTAGGATCAAAAAATAGATCACCCCTTGTCTCTTTAGGGTAACCTACGAATAGGCACAATTTTGAACGGGATTCCAGGTTCTTCGGGTTTTACACCAACACATGGGTCAGGCATTCTCAAATTCTGAAATGGTGTAAACTGCCTTTACGACCATTCCAGAGTTCGAAAGGTGTTTCACAAACACTATTCGACGGAACGTTAATCAAAATGTAAACCACAGTCTCCACTACGTAACCCCAAAAGGAATCAGGGAGACGAGCATAGCTCATCATCGACCGAACCATGTCCAACAAGGTTTTGTTTCTTGGCTCTGGCACACCATTCTGCTGTGGCATACCATGTGCTGAGAGTTGGGATGTAATTCCATTTTCTATCATATAGTCTTGAAATTCAGCGTCCATATACTCTCAACCTCTGTCCGATCGAAGTGTTTTTATGGTTTTACCTAACAGGTTCTCAACCTCAGTCTTGTACTCCTTGAACTTTTCAAGAGTTTCAGACTTCTTATGCATTAGGTAAATATACCCATACCTCGAGTAATCATCTATGAAAGACACGAAGTATTCATAACTACCTCGTGCTTTAACATTCATCGGACCACAAGGTCAGAATGTACCAACTCAAGGGGCTCTTTGGCTCTATATCCTTTTCCACTAAAAGGACGTTTTGTCATTTTTCTTTTAAGGCATGACTCACACACCGGTAAAGAGTTTTCTTCCAACTGACTTAGAAGTCCACTCTTCACTAGTCTCTCAATCCTATTGAGATTAATGTGGCCTAATCGTAAATGCCAAAGATGGGCATTTTCTTTAGGAGAAACGTTCAGTCTCTTAGTTTGTGTTTCTGCCGTTTTAAACAATTCATTATTCAAAACACTTTTGACCGAATTAGGCTTCAAAACATACAAATTATTCTCAAGTGAAACTGAACAAATTAAGTTTCCATTTCGGGAAAAAAACGCTTTATTGCCTTGAAAAGAAACGAAAATACATTGTTCTAACATGCTGGAAATAGAAACGAGATTTCTAGTAAACCCTGGAACTATATACATATTGTCCAACAAAATGTAATTCCTGCCAAAATGAAGCTTCACTATGTCGACCGCTGCAGCAGAGACAAGCTCCCCAGATCCAACCCGCAGAGTCCCCTCACCCTCTCATGTTCTTTGCCAGAATCAATCCCTCAAAAGAAGAACAAACATGGTTAGTGGCGCCAATCCAATATCCAGGCAGAGTCACTACTCTCCACTAAACAGGTTTCAGTCACATGTAAATTACATTTACCTTGATTCTTCCTCTCGGCTAGGAATTTGGGAAACTTTCTCTTCCAGTGGCCACCCCCATTGCAGTGGAAACACTTTCCTTTCTCTACAACTTCCTTGACCTTCTTGCCCTTTTAGGCGTAAGCTCGGCGCTTTACCCTTCTTCATCTTCTTCTTCTTCCTTTCGTGAGAAGGCGCGACTAGCTTAGTCCCTGCAGGTCGAACCCCGTGATAAGACCTGAAGGCAACATTTGCCTCAGCTTCCGACGTCCTGATCCTCATCAAGGATTGGAAGGTTTGCAACTCGTTAATAAGAGTAGTCAGAGTGTAATTTATCTTGTTCATAACAGCGTTGCTACGAAACTGAAGAAAACTCTTTGGAAGAGTCTCAAAGATAAAACTGACTTAGCTCGACTCGTCGATCGAAGCCCTATTCATCTCCGCTAGATTAAACTGGGTCATCATGTCTAGAACATGTTCACGGACAAACAACCCCTCCTTCATCCGTGCGTTGAAGACGTATTTGAGCGAGTCATGTCGGACTGGAAATGACTGTTGTCCAAACATTTCCTGCAAGGACTTCATGATCTCCATAGCGGTGACCATCAGCTCATGATTCTTTGCCATAACATCAGACATGTTTGCAATGATATAGACCTTGGACTTTTCATTGGCCCTGATTCATCGATCGTATGCACCACGAACACTTCGCGATGCAGTCGAGCCCGACATCTGAGGACACTCCTCAGTGAGCACGAACTTTATGTCGTCAGTTACCAAAATCGTGTGTAAGGTTTTTTTCCATGTTTGATAGTTATCTCCCACTAATTTGTTGGATGCGAGTAAAGCTATTATTGAGCTAGACATGTTTTTAGCTGAAAAATCAAAAAACTTTGTGGCAGTCTCGCATAAACTTTTGAAAACCAATCATGTTTTAGCAAAAATGTTTCATGATCCCTAGGTCATTAAAAATTTGCAATGATATCCTAAAGGTTTAGAATGACCGACACCGAAGGGTGAACAGAACACTCTTCCTCTAGGACGAGACTTTCTCGATCGCACTCTAATTCCCAAATAACTCTTATTCCATTAGGCGCCCAATTACCATTGTTCGGTCGAATTCATTAACCCTTAACGAATTCTCGTGAGTGTCACCTCAATCTTTAAGTTTTAAAGTATCCGCCCAAACAATAACCACCGAAGGTGAACCAAGAAGGAAAACCAACTAGAAAATCAGATCCCTTTCGAGAATTCACTTGTGTTCCCATGACTCCCATGATCGTGCCCTCCGGGAAGGATTGTTTGGTCCAGCCCAACTAGCATCCACGATGATATCATGCCACGCGCCTCATGGTGTGAAGCGAAAGAAGAGACCGTGGGTCCTGTTTTCACAAGTCCCGCTCCCACTCACTATAAGTACTCTCTCCATCCACGATGATATTGACCCATACAAATGCCACCCGAATGGGGACGCTCCCATTTGCGCCACGAGGCCAAGTATGGATCTCACGTTGCGGACTTAACGGAGATTTGTGGTCGGAAAATAACTAATCGTATCTTATACACTATATTTCCTCACTTTATTCAAGACTTTATTTTTAATAGGGATTGACCTAGATAAACCGAGTAAAATTTACCTAAGTCTACCAATATAACTCTTCTATTGCATTAACCTAAGTTTATAATCACATTATTACTTAGGTCTATGTGAGTAAATTAAAACACTTTTAATTAACGACACTCACGATAGAATTTAATTAAATCATACATGACATGCATAAAATAATTGGCACCTACGGGCAAAAAAATAATTAAATAACATTAATATAACAATTATATTAATATTATTTAATAAAAAAATTAAAACCATAAATAAAATACGTTATATACAATTAAAAATAATAATAATTCGGAGAAACTGCCCCACTAACACAATCAACCTCCCACGTCTAGCGAAATTGCCTCAAAGAATCGCCACTACGCTGCGCGGGCGTTGTAACGCCGCGTGGCAAAGGCGTTAACGCCGCCGCCCGCCGGGCCCACGCCTCGCGTGCTCCACGCAGTGGCGTATGCAACGCTATTCCTAGTGTTGCAACGCTTTTCTGCAGCCAAGCCAGCGCCCGCAAGGACAACGTTAAGACGCTAATGAACAGCGTCTCAACGCCATCGACAGAACAACAAACTCCTTTGCTGTTTTTCATCATTTTTCACCTGTTTTCGCCCGATTTCTTCACAACAACCCTTGCCACGAACGAAATGGACTTACAGACTCGATTTACAACAAAATGCCCAAAAACAACGGGCCCTTACATTGATCTCATCAACATAAAAAATGTAAATCTAAAAGTGCCAAAAACCAAAATTATCCAAAATTGCAAACCAACATTCATCTCATTGAATTAAGGCATTACCCACCTAATTTTAATGAAAAACAGTGCATAACGAATAACCAACCTGGCTCTGATACCAATTGAAGGGAATGAGAATCCCCGAGCAGCGGAAGACGATCGAATCGTCGTGGTATCATTATGCTACTCGATTTCACTAAAATCAACTATGTAGGAGATTAGGCTAAACATGCTTAAAATTGGAAAGAAAAAATAGCAAGTAGAAAATACATACTTGTTAAAGACCCTCTTCAAAATCCTTTCCAGCGAATCACGAACTCTTCGTGCAAACTCGATCTCTTCGAACTCGAACTTTTCCCACGAACAAGAACACCATCAATCGGAGTCTCGCTTGTTCTTCTTTTAGAAGAAGGAAAGTTGTGGGACTTTGAGTTTTGGTGAAGGAGGAGAGTGATTGAGAGAATTTGAGAGAGAGAGCTTTCTCTTCTTTTTGGTGAAATCCAAAAAGGAGAGAGAATTAGTTAAAATGATGGAGTTAAAATCTCCACATTATTACCACTTTACCACAACTATAGGTTATGCAAATCATATTTCCATAACCATATATTATAAGATATCTCATATCTCATATTACAAATCATATTTGTATAATTGTGGATTTATTAAATTGAATAACATCCAATTTAATATCTCTCAATTAATTTCTCCAATTAGCCCTAATTCAAAAATTAGGCTAACCTATAGTTTATTATGAATCTCATTCACATTAAACTATATATTATATCATTCATATCTCATATAAATGACTTAAATGCCCTTAAGTGAAATTGAACACTTCAATTCACACCAAAACACTAACCCTTCTTTTAACCCAGATTGAGGCAACCGAGGGACCTAATTGACCTACAATGACGTACTCCAATGATTCGAGATTAACCTATCAAACTCTTTGACCCGGTTAATCAACCTTCATTAGCTACGGTAACACTCCACTAAAGCCCGTAGTCGCACTTCCGCCGCTGCGTAATATTACGTGTCCACCGATATAACCAATAACCATGAGTCGACTCTTCACAGTTGTTCGTAGGCACCATCGGGTCAAATTACCGCTTTTACCCCTATGTCTACTTCTTGCTCCTTAAGTCCCCACTGCTCCTTTAATGAACAACAACGTTGTAATGGTCCGACCGTACACAACAACTCTCTCGTGCCAGTGAGTGAGTGGGCGCCCGTTGTCGAAGCCCTGGAGACAGCACTTAAGGGAACCACCCCTCTAGTTTCCCTAAAGGTGGGAACGAGTGAATTCCATCTCGCGTAGTTAAGTTCCCGCCTCCTACTTGGTCCTCGTCCCCAAGAAGATTGGCATATCGGGCGAGTAATCGTGACCACCCTCACCCGCATTAGTCAAAGGATTGCACTTCGCATGTGAGTCCGTAACACGCTCGTGATTCGTGTCGAGTCACTAATGGTCATCTACGGTTATTAGTCCTTTCTCAAAACAAAGTTACATCGTGAGGTCTAATAATTCACTTGCTTCGGTCTTGTACAAATCTCATTGTACAGATGCCCCACTCGCATGTTAACCACATGAACGAGTCGAGATCACCTCGCTTGTATCTTAATACAAATCGGGTCGCATCCACAACGTATTTAGGATTAGGTCTCCATCCTTATCCATATACTCTAGACCGTTTGGGTCATTTACTCGAACGTGATCCTCCCTGTGTGTCCACTACACACACCGTTCAAGTTCTAGTTCTCTCATATATTCAATGACCCTGGAGCTTAGTTTATTGGTCAAAGTTGTATAAAATGTGAGACACAAAATTATGGAATGAATAACACTTTATTAATTTCAAACAGTAACTTACAAACACGAGATTAGGACAAAAATCCCAACAGTGTTCTTACTTGTTGTGTTGCTGCAATAGTAACAATGAGTTGTTGGAAACTGAAACTACAAATGTAACTTCTCTTCCTTTTAGTTTAATTGTTATTTTCAGCATGTTTGCATGTATATCTCCATGCCCAATTAGACTAGAGATGCATGTTTATTCTGTTTTTTCATCAATGTACTAGTTTTTGTTTTTCAACCAAAACAAGCTTGCAAATTACGATTCCAAACTCGTTTCCCCTGCTCAAAGGGATTAGATCTCCATCATAATGATCATCTATGAATTATTAGACCTATCCTGTTAACGGTGTTACACTAGTAGGTTAATAATTGATGGTCCAGTCTTGTATGATCTCATCATACGGGATGCCCCTGTTGGGATCAATGTCTTAATCTCTTTTAGTTTGTAAATTTAACATTTTAAATTAATACAAGTTATTTATTTCATCATTTTGTGTCTCGCAAATTTTACAACCTTTGTCCAATAAACTAAGCTCCAGGGTCATTGAATATATGAGAGAACTAGAACTTGAACGGTGTGTAGTGGACACATAGGAAGGATCACGTTCGAGTTAAAGACCCGAACGGTCTACAGTATATGGATAGGGTGGGAGACCTAATTCTGGATACGTTGTGGATGCGGCCTGCTTTGTATTAAAATACAAACGAGGTGATCTTACTCGTTCATGTGGTTGACATGAGAGTGGGGGCATCCTGTACAATGAGATCGTACAAGACCGGACCATGAATTATTAGAACTACTGATGTAACACCGTTATCAGTATGGACTAATAACTTCGTAAATGAACATTAGTGACTCAACCTGAATCCTGAGCATGTTACAGACTCCTGTCTGCGGGGGGTTGTCCTTTGACAAGTACGGGTGAGGGTGGTCAAAGTTACTCGCCCAATATGCCTATCTTCTCAGGGACAGGACCAAGTAGGGAGCTGGGAACTTAACTACGCGAGATAGAATTCACTCGTTCCCGTCTTTAGGGAAACTAGAGGGGTTGTTCCCTTAAGTACTGTCACCAGGGCTTGGACAACAGGCGCCCACCCTCTCACTGGCACGAGAGGGGTGTTGTGTATGGTTGGACCATTACAACATTTTTGTTCATTAGAAGAGCAGTGGGGACTTAAGGAGGAAGAAGTAGACACAAGGGTAAAACGGTAATTTGACCCAGCAGTGTCTACGAACAACAAGTGAAGAGTCGACTCATGGGCATTGGTTATATCAGTGGACACATCTTGTCTTACGCTGACGGGAGTGCAGCTACGGGATTCAGTGGAGTGTTACTGTAGCTAATGAATGTTGATTAAACGGGTCAAAGAGTTTGAGAGGTTAATCTTGGATCATTGGAGCTCGTCACTGTAGGTCCAAAAGGTCCCTCGGTTGGCTCAAACTGGATTAATAGAAGGTTTACATTTTTGGTGTGAATTTGAAGTGTTCTAGTTCAGTGAAGGGTAATTATGTCATTTATATGAGATGTGAATGATATATTATATAGTTTAATGTGAATGAGATTCATAATAAACTATAGGTTAGCATAATTGTTGAATTAGGGCTAACTTGGAGAAATTAGATTGAGAGAAATTAAATTGAATGTAATTCAATTTAAAAATCCACAATAATACAAATGTGATTTGTAAAATGAGATATGAGATATCTTATTATATGTGGTTATGCAAATATGATTTGCATAACCTATGGTTTTGGTAAAATGGTAAATAGGTGGAGATTTCAACTCCACCTATCACCATTATATAAACTCCTTTGCAAGAAAGGTTCATGATGCATTTGCTCATTTTTGGAATTCTCACCAAAAGAAGCAATAGAATTTTCTCTCTCAAAGCTCTCTCACAAACTCTCCTCCCTAAACCAAAAGTAGAATCCCACTATTCTCCTTCTACCTAAGGTAGAGAAATCGAGTAACCAAGTGGACCTGGTTCGTTGTTCGTGTGAGGAGATCGAGATCGTTGAGAACGAGTACACGAGAGTTCGTGATCAACGGAAGGAAAACTTGAAGACGGTCTTCAACAAGTAAGTAACTCTAACTTGCTGGTTTTTCCTTCTAACTTGCATGTTTAACCTATACTATTAGATAGTTTAATTTTAAGAAATTAAATTGCATAATGATACGACGACGATTCGATCGTCTTCCGCTACGCAAGGATTCTCATTCCCTTCTATTGGTATCAGAGCAAGTCGTTTGGCTTCTTGTTGTACATTTGATTTTCTTAAAATTAGGTGGGTAATTACTTCGATTTATGAGATAAATTGTAGTTTGCAAAATGGACGTTTTCGGTTTGGGCATTTTTTCTTAGATTTACATTATGTTGATGAGATCAATGTAAGTGTCCGTGTTTTGGGTATTTTTAATGTAAATCGAGTCTGCAAGTCCGTGTCATTCGTTGGCATGAGATGTTGTGAAGAAATCGGAGCAGCAACGGGCGAGAAACAACGAAGATCTGCAAGAGGAGCTTGTTGTTCTGTCAACAGCGTTGAGACGCTGCCTACGACGTTGCAACGCTGCAAGCGTATTGGACAGTTGCAGCGAGCAGTGCGCGCGAGACGTGGGCGGTTTCTCCATTATTCATTCGTGGGGCATATTTTAGTTTTATTTTATTTAATTTCATTTTGTAAAATGTAATTTATTTATTTATTTAATTTAATTTATTAATTAGTATTAATATAAATGTTATATTAATGTTAATTAATTAGATAAATGCCCCTAACTGCCAAAATCGGTCCATTTTTGCTATTTAATTATTTTATGCATGAGATGTGTGATTTAATTAAATTCTATGTGCATAATGTATGTCATATAGATTTAAAATCCCACCTTAGGTTAAACATTTCATGCATCATTTTATTTTATAAGTGTTATAATATATAGTTTGCATGATAGGTTATATTATAAGTGTTATAATATAATTAAATGCATGTTTTAATTTATTTAAATATAAGTGTTATATTTTTTAGATTAAAGTATGCTCATGCATTTTAGTTTCATGTGATGAATATTTTTTGTTATAGTCTATAGTTATTCATGTGATGAATGATCAAGCACTATAACATAGAAATGCATGTAACCTAAGTTAATTATTAGTTTTAAAGTGTTTAGAACTTGAATAATTAGACTTAGGTTTTCTAGTTCTAATAAGATTTGAATTAGGAAATCAAAATATAATCTTTGAATGGTGACTGATTAGTACCTCTGTCTAAGGAAGGTTTTGTCTAAGGCTTGGATATTTAAATTGATGCTTGCGGAACACCCCTACCTTGAAACCTACCTGGGAGTGAATTCGGTCCGGAGATTCTTAGGTTATATTTTTCGTGAGTGTCGTTAATTAAAAGTTGATTAATTTACTCTCATAGACCTAAGTTAATAATGTGATTATAAACTTAGGCTAAATTCAATATAAGAGTTATATTGGTAGACTTAGGTAAATTTTAGTCGGTTTATCTAGATCAATCCCGATTAACATAAAGTGATGAGTGGGAGAAAATAAAGTGTATAAGATACATTTAATTTTCTGACCACAAATCTCCGTAAAGTCTGCACCGTGAGATCCATACTCGGCCTCGTGGCGCAAATGGGAGCGTCCCCCTTCGGATGGTATTTGTATGGATCAATATCATAGTGGATGGAGAGAGTACTTATAGTGAGTGAGAGCGGGACCTATCAAAACGGGACCCACGGTCTCTTTTTTCGATTCACACTGTGAGACCCCTATGATCCGCGTGCTAGTTTTTCATGGACCAGACAATCCCTTCGGAGAGCCTTGATCATGGGAGTCGGAACACTGTGAATTTCCGAAAGGGATAGAGTTTCCTTGTTTGTTTTCCTTCTTGGTTCACCCTTCGATGGCTATTGTTTGGACGGATACTTGAAAACTTAAAGATTGAGGGTGACACTCACGGAATTTGTTAAGTGTTAATGAATTCGACCAAATAATGGTAACTGGACGCCTAATGGAATAAGAGTTATTCTGGGATTAGGGTCTGGTCGAGAAAGTCTCGTCCTATAGGAGGAGTGTTTCTGTTCACCCTTCGGTGACGATCATTCTAAACCTTTAGGATATCATTACAAATTTTAAATGACCTATGGATCATAGGATTAAATTTTGCTAAAACTTGATTAGATTTCAAAAAGTTTTTTGCGACACAGACACAAATTTTAATTTGATTTTTTAGCAATATGTCTAGCTCGATAATAGCTTTACTCGCATCAGATAAGTTAGTGGGAGATAACTTCCAAACGTGGAAGAACGATATTAACACGATATTTGTAACCGATGACCTAAAGTTCGTGCTTACTGAGGAGTGTCCTCAGTTGCCGACCTCGACTACATCACGAAGTGTTCGTGATGCATACGATCGATGGATCAGGGCCAATGAAAATGCCAAGGTCTACATCATTGCCACCGTATATGAAGTTTTGGCAAAGAAGCACGAGTTGATGATCACCGCTAAGGAGATCATGGAGTCTCTGCAAGACATGTTTGGACAATAGTCCTTTCAGGTCAGGCATGACTCGCTCAAACACGTCTTCAACCCCCTAATGAAAGAAGAGGCATCTATCTGTGAACATGTTCTGGACATGATGACCCACTTTAATTTGGCGGAGATGAACGGGGCTTCGATCGATGAGTCGAGCCAGGTCAGCTTTGTCTTGGAGACTTCCGAAGAGTTTCCTTCAGTTTCGTAGCAACGCTGTTATGAACAAGATAAGCTACACTCTGACCACCCTTCTGAACGAGCTACAGAACTTTCAGTCCGTGATGAGGATCAGGACACCGGAAGCTGAGGCAAATGTTGCCTACAGATCATATCATAGGGGTTCGACCTCTGGGACTAAATCTGTTGCTTCTTCTCGCCCGAAAGGGAAGAAGAAAATGAATAATGGTAAAGTGGACCGAGCTGCAGCCCAAAAGGGCAAGAAGGTCAAGAAGTTGCAGAGAAAGGAAAGTGTTTCCACTGCAATGGGGACGTCCACTGGAAGCGTAACTGTCCCAAGTTCCTTGTCGAGAGGAAGCATCAAGGTAAATGTGATTTACTACTACTGAAACTTGTTTAGTGGAGAGTAGTGACTCTGCTTGGATATTGGATTTGGGCGCCACTAACCACGTTTGTTCTTCTTTTTAGGGAATTGATTCCTGGCAGCAGCTTCGAGAGGGTGAGGTGACTCTACGGGTTGGATCCGGCGAGATTGTCTCTGCTGCAGCAATGGGCAAAGTGAAGCTCTACTTTGGCCGGAATTACTTATTGTTAGACAATTTGTACATAGTCCCAGGGTTTACTAGAAACATTGTTTCTATTTCGTGTCTTATTGAACAATGTATTTCGATTTCCTTATAATATAATAAAGTGTTTATTTCTTTCAAAGGAAATTTAATTTGTTCTGCTTCACTTGAGTCAAATTTGTATGTTTTGAAACCAAATTCTGTCAAAAGCGTTTTGAACACTGAATTATTTAAAACTACAATAACATAAACTAAAAGAGTTAAAGTTTCTCCAAAAGAAAATGCCCATCTTTGGCATCTACGGTTAGGCCACATTAATCTCAATAGGATTGAGAGACTAGTGAAGAGTGGACTTCTAAGCGAGTTGGAAGAAAACTCTTTACCGGTATGTGAGTCATGCCTCAAAGGCAAAATGACCAAACGTCCTTTTAGTGGAAAAGGATATAGGGCCAAAGAGCCCCTTGAGCTTATACATTTTGACCTCTATGGTCCGATAAGTGTTAAAGCACGAGGTGGTTACGAATACTTCGTATCTTTCATAGATGACTATTCGAGATATGAGAATATTTACCTATTCGAGATCAAGAAGTACAAGACTGAGGTTGAGAACCTGTTACGTAAAACCATAAAAACACTTCGATCGGATCGAGGTGGAGAGTATATGGACACAGAATTTCAGGACTATATGATAGAACACAGAATTACGTCCCAACTCTCAGCACCTGGTATGCCATAGCAAAATGGTGTATCAGAGAAGAGAAACAGAACTGAGGGGAATGAAAATCCTCGCGCAGCGGAAGACGATCAAATCATCAAGGTATTGTTACGCTACTAGAATTTTGTCAAAACGATCTAAAGCTTAGATCTAAGTTAAACATACAGAGAAGGAAGAAATTACAGCAAGAAGAACAAAACTTGTTGTGGACAAATCTTCAAGATTCCTTCCTTGGTCACGAACGCTTCATGCTACTCGATCTCAACGAACGTTTCTCTCGAACGAAACCCGTACACCACCAACGACCTTCTCGGTTGTTCTTCCTTTGGAAGAAGGAAAGTGGTGGGACTTTAGTTTTGGAGAGGGAGGAGAGTTGAGAGAAAAAGTTGAGAGAGTTCTCTTCTTTTACCAAAAAATGAGAGATTGAATGATGCATTCCTTCTTGCAAGAAGGGTTTAAATAATGGAATAATCATGGAGTTAAAATCTCGACATTATTACCATTTTACCACAACCATAGGTTATGCAAATCATATTTGCATAACCATATAATATAAGATGTCTCATATCTCATATTGCAAATCACATTTGCAATAATTGTGGATTAATTAAATTGAATCACATCCAATTTAATTTCTCTCAATTAATTTCTCCAATTAGCCCTAATTCAACAATTAGGCTAACCTATAGTTTATTATGAATCTCATTCACATTAAACTATATATTATATCATTCATATCTCATATAAATGACATAAATGATGCTTTAAGTGAAATTGAACACTTCAATCTCATACCAAAACTCTAACCCTTCTTTTAACCTGGATGGAGCAAAACCGAAGGACCTAATGGACCTACAGTGACGAGGTCCAATGATCCGAGATTAACCTATCAAACTCTTTGACCCGGTTAATCAACCTTCATTAGCTACGGTAACACTCCACTAAAGCCCGTAGCTCCACTCCCGCCGCTCACGAGAATATTACGTGTCCACCGATATAACCAATGCCCATGAGTTGACCTTTCACACAGGTTGTTCGTGAGACACTACCGGGTCAAATTACCGCTTTACCCCCTGTGTCTACCTCTTGTTCCTTAAGTCCCCACTTTGCTCCTCTAATGAACAACATATCGTGTTGGTCCAAACATACACAACACCCTTCTCGGGCCGGCCAAGTGCGAAGGTGGCGCGTTGTCCAAGCCCCGAGACAAAGACTCAAGGGGAACAACCCCATAGTTTCCTAAAGGCGGAACGAGTGAATTCCATCTCGCGTAGTTAAGTTCCCAGCTCCCTACTTGGTCTTGTCCCTAAGAAGATAGGCATATTGGGCGAGTAATCGTGACCACCCTCACCCATTATTAGTCAAAGGACATACCCCGCAGCATGTGAGTCCGTAACACGCTCGTGGATTCGTGTCAAGTCACTAATGGTCATCTACGGTTATTAGTCTCATCACAATCAGCGTGTTACATTAGTACGCCTAATAATTCACGATCCGGTCTTGTACAATCTCATTGCACAGATGCCCCCACTCGCATGTCAACCACATGAACGAGTCGATCACCTCGTTTGTATCTAATACAAAGTGGGCCGCATCCACAGCGTATCCAGGATTAGGTCTCCAACCGTATCCATATCATCAGAGACCATTCGTGTGATTAACTCAAACATGATCCTCTCTCGTGTCCACTACACACCGCTCAAGTTCTAGTTCTCTCATAAATTCAATGACCACGGAGCTTAGTTTATTGGAAAAGTTTGTAAATATTATGAGACACAAATTAATGAAATAAATAACTCTTATTGATTTCAAATAGTAATTTACAAACACGAGATTAGGACAAAAATCCCAACAAACTCCCACTTGGACTAAGCTAGTGGAGAAAATACATTTCTGAAATATACATAAATTACAATGAAGTAATACAATAAACTAGGGCATTGAATACCCGTTTACATATCTCCCACTTGCCCTAGTCAGGAAGCACTCGAAGACCTAGACTCTCTAGGTGACCCTCAAACACCTTAGCCGTGAAGGACGTTGTAAATGGATCAGCTACGTTGTGCTCCGACGCTATCTGTGTGACTGTCACGTCTCTGCGGTGCACAATCTCCCATATCAGATGATACTTCCGCTCAATGTGTTTGCCTCTCTTATGGGTCCAAGGCTCTCGTGAGTTGGCTATTGCACCACTGTTATCACAGAACAGTGTGATCGGCAAGTTCATATTTGGAACAACTTCCAAATCTGTCATGAACTTCCTGAGCCAAACAACTTCCTTTGCAGCTTCACAAGTCGAAACATACTTCGCTTCCATAGTGGAATCGGCGATGCATCCCTGCTTGATGCTTCGCCATACTACAGGTCCTCCATTCAGAATGTAGGCTGACCCCAAAGTGGATTTCCTAGAATCCTTATCGGTCTGAAAGTCATAATCTGTGTATCCCGTAAGGATCAAATCCCCACTGCCATACACTAAGCTGTAGTTCCTCGTTCTCTACTTGAGGATTGCCTTTACGGTTGTCCAGTGATCTAATCCTGGATTGGATTGATACCTACTGACAATCCCTACTGCATAACAGATGTCGGGCGTAGTACACAACATAGCATACATCAGGCTCCCTACAACTGAAGCATATGGGATCCGTCTCATATCCTCAACATCTTGAGGAGTCTTAGGACATTGATTCCTTAGACAAGTGAACCTCATGCCTGAAAGGTAGCAAGCCCTTCTTGGAGTTATGCATCTTATATCTAGACAACATCTTGTCAATATAAGACGCTTGAGAAAAAGGTAGCGTTCTGTTCGTCCGGTTCCGGACTATCTGGATACCTAGAACATACTGAGCTTCTCCCAAATCTTTCATTTGGAATTGCGAAGCTAGCCACTTCTTAACATCAATAAGAAATTCTACCTCATTCCTAGTGAGAAGAATATCATCCACATACAACACTAAAAACACGACAGTTTTGTCAATTATTTTCTTGTAGACACAAGGCTCGTCGACATTTTGATCAAAGCCATAAGATTTGATTGCCTCATCAAACCTTATATTCCAAGACCTCGAAGCTTGTTTCAGTCCACAAATAGATTTATGAACCCGACAAACCTTTTGCTCTTGGCCTTGGGTTATGAACCCATTGCCACTAGATGGTTTCATGAAGTTTTCCATTCAGAAAGGTTGTCTTGACGTCCATCTTCCATACCTCGTAGTTATAATACGCTGCAATGGCCAGAAGGATCCTGATCGACTTTACCATGGCAACAGGTGAAAAGGTCTCCTCATAGTCAACCCTTTCAACCTGGGTAAAACCCTTTGCCACTAGTCGGGCATTGAAGGTCTGCACCTTTCCATCTACGCCACGTTTATGCTTGTAGATCCATTTGCAACCAATAGGTTTGACCCCATCCGGTTGATCCACAAGCTCCCGCATTGCACTGAAATACATAGACTCTATTTCCTGGTCCATAGCTTTAATCCACTCGTCTTTGTCAACATCAACCATTGCCTGATCATAGGTCAATGGATCCTCACAGTCATCATCAGGAGCGACAATTGAGGTTTCAACTAAACCCATGAAACGATCAGGCTGTCTCACAACCCTCCCACTACGTCGAGGCATTCCCAACTCTTGGGAACGGATTTGACTAGACGTGCTAGGATCAACAACACTTGTTGACGTACTAGCCCCATCAGCAACTCTTGCCAATGCACTATCCATTTCATTTAACACAATTTTACTCCTTGGTAAATGTTCCCTAATGTGGTCTTCCTCTAGGAAAGTGGCGTTTGTCGATACAAGCACCCTATTTTCCTTAGGATCAAAAAATAGACCACCCAATATCTCTCTAGGGTAACCTACGAATAGGCAAAATTTCAAACTGGGTTCGAATTTTTTCGGGTTTGACACCAACACGTGGGTCGGGCATCCCCAAATTCTGAAATGGTGTAAACTTCCTTTACGACCATTCCAGAGTTCGAAAGGTGTTTCACAAACACTCTTCGACGTAACGTTGTTCAAAATATAGACTGCAGTCTCCACTGCGTAACCCCAAAAAGAATCAGGGAGACGAGCATAACTCATCATCGACCGAACCATGTCCAACAAGGTTCTGTTTCTCTCTCTCGATCGCCATTCGATGTGGCATACCGATCTTTGAGAGTTGGGACGTAATTCCGTGTTCTATCATATAGTCCTGGAATTTAGTGTCCATATACTCTCCACCTCGATCCGATCAAACTATTTTAAGCGATTTACCTAAGAGGTTCTCAACCTCAGTCTTGTACTCCTTGAACTTTTCAAGAGTTTCAGACTTCTTGTGCAATAGGTAAATATACCCGTACATCGAGTAATCGTCTATGAAAGACACGAAGTATTCATGACCACTTCGTGCTTTAACATTCATCGGGCCACAGAGGTCAGAATGTATAAGCTCAAGGGGCTCCTTGGCTCTGTATCCTTTTCCACTAAAAGGGCGTTTCGTCATTTTGCCCTCAAGGCATGACTCACACACCGGTAAAGAGTTTTCTTCCAACTCGTTCAGAAGTCCACTTTTCACTAGTTTCTCAATCCTATTGAGATTAATTTAACCTAAGGTGGGATTTTAAATCTATATGACACACATTATGCACATAGAAATTTAATTAAATCATACATCACATGCATAAAATAATTAAATAGCAAAAATGGACCAGTTTTTGGCACCTAAGGGAAATTATGTAATTAAATAACATTAATATAACACTTATATTAATATTATTCAATAAAATAATAAAATAAAATAAATAAATACATTTTATAATTATAAAAATAATAAAAAGCTGAATTTTAAACTGCCCCATTACTCTTGAACCACCCACGTCTCGCGAATAGGAAGCTGCAACCGCCCACTACGCGTGTGGCGTTGCAATGCCGTGGGCAGCGTTGCAACGCTGGCGCTTCCAGCGTTGAGATCAGCGTGCTCCACGCCGTGGCGTTGCAACGCTGCTTTGCAGCCAAGCCAGCGCCCGCAAGGATAGCGTTGAGATGCCGATGAACAGCGTCTCAACGCCATCGATAGAACAATAAACACCTTTGCTGTTCTTCATCGAATTTTGCCCGTTTTCGCTCCGATTTCTTTACAGCAACTCTTGCCACGAACGACCCGGACTTACAGACTCGATTTACAACAAAAATGCCCAAAAACAAAGGGCCTTTACATTGATCTCATCAACATAATTTGTAAATCTATTCTAGTGTCAAAAACCGAAACATCCATCATGCAAACCAGCATTCATCTCATGAAATTAAGGGAAAAATACCCACCTATTTTAACAAAAACAGTGCATGACGAAGAACCATCGAAATGTCTCCGATACCAATTGAAGGGAATGAAAATCCCCGCGCAGCGAAAAACGATCGAATCGTCAAGGTATCGTTACGCTACTAGAATTTTGTCAAAACGATCTAACTCTTAGATCTAAGTTAAACATACAGAGAAGGAAGAAATTACAGGAAGAAGAACACAACTTACTTGTTGTGGACAAATCTTCAAGATTCCTTCCTTGGTCACGAACGCTTCATGCTACTCGATCTCAACGAATGTTTCTCTCGAACGAAACCCGAACACCACCAACGGGCTTTTCGGTTGTTCTTCCTTTGGAAGAAGGAAAGTGGTGGGACCTTAGTTTTGGAGAGGGAGGAGAGTTGAGAGAAAAAGTTGAGAGAGTTCTCTTCTTTTTGTGTGAAAATCCAAAAAATGAGAGATTGAATGATGCATTCCTTCTTGCAAGAAGGGTTTAAATAGTGGAATAATCATGGAGTTAAAATCTCCACATTATTACCATTTTACCACAACCATAGGTTATGCAAATCATATTTGCATAACCATATAATATAAGATGTCTCATATATCATATTGCAAATCACATTTGCAATAATTGTGGATTAATTAAATTGAATCACATCCAATTTAATTTCTCTCAATTAATTTCTCCAATTAGCCCTAATTCAACAATTAGGCTAACTTATAGTTTATTATGAATCTCATTCACATTCAACTATATATTATATCATTCATATCTCATATAAATGCCCTTTAAGTGAAATTGAACACTTCAATCTCAAACTCTAACCCTTCTTTTAACCTAGATGGAGCCAACTGAGGGACCTAATGGACCTACAGTGACGAGCTTCAATGATCCGAGATTAATCTATCAAACTCTTTGACCCGGTTAATCAACTTTCATTAGCTACGGTAACACACCACTAAAGCCCGTAGTTGCACTCCCGTCAGTGCAGAATATTACGTGTCCACTGATATAACACATGCCCATGAGTCGACCCTTCACAGGTTGTTCGTAGACACGGTTGGGTCAAATTACCGTTTTACCCCTGTGTCTAGCTCTTGTTCCTTAAGTCCCCACTGCTCCTCTAATGAAAAACATATCGTGTTGGTCCAACCATACACAACACCCTTCTCGGGCCAATGAGAAGGTGGGCACCCGTTGTCCAAGCCCCGAAGACAGCACTTAAGGGAACAACCCCTCTAGTTTCCCTAAAGGTGGGAACGAGTGAATTCCATCTCGCGTAGTTAAGTTCCCAGCTCCCTACTTGGTCCTGTCCCTGCGACGATAGGAATATTGGGCGCGTAACTGTGACCACCTTCACCCGTATTAGTCAAAGGGCAGACCCCCGCAGACAAGAGTCCGTAACACGCTCAGGATTCAGGTCGAGTCACTGATGCTCATCTACGAAGTTATTAGTCCCATCTTGTCAATCTGTGTTACATAAGTAGGTCTAATAATTCACGGCCTTGTCTTGTACAATCTCATTGCACAGGATGCCCCCACTCGCATGTCAACCATATAAACGAGTCGAGATCACCTCGTTTGTATCTAATACAAAGCGGGCGCATCCACAACGTATCCGGATTAGGTCTCCAACCATATCCATATCATGAGAGATTGTTCGGGTCATTAACTCAAACGCGATCCTCCTGTGTGTCCACTACACACCGTTCAAGTTCTAGTTCTCTCATAAATTCAATGACCCTGGAGCTTAGTTTATTGGAAAAGTTTGTAAATATTGCGAGACACAAAAGTAATGAAATAAATAACTCTTATTGATTTCGAATAGTAATTTACAAACACGAGATTAGGACAAAAATCCCAACAAGAACCCTGTTGGACATGGTTCGGTCGATGATGAGCTATGCTCGTCTTCCTGATTTTTTTAGGGTTACGTAGTGGAGACTACGGTCTATATTTTGAACAACGTTCCGTCGAATAGTGTTTATGAAATACCTTTCAAACTCTAGAATGGACGTAAAGGTAGTTTACACCATTTCAGAATTTGGGGATGCCCGACCCACGTGTTGGTGTCAAACCCGAAAAAGTTGAAACTCGGTTCAAAATTATGCCTTTTCGTAGGTTACCCAAAAGAGACTAGGGGTGGTCTGTTTTTCGATCCTAAGGAAAATAGGGTGCTTGTGTCGATAAATGCCACTTTTCTTAAGAAAGACCACGTGAGGGATCATTTGCCTAGGAGCAAAATCGTGTTAAACAAAATGGACAGTACATCAACAAGAGTTGTTGATGGGGCTAGTAGATCAACAAGTGTTGTTGATCCTAGCACATCAAGTCAAGTCCGTTCCCAAGAGTTGGGAATGCCTCGACGTAGTGGGAGGGTTGTGAGACAGCCTGAACGTTACATGGGTTTAGCTGAAACCCAAGTCGTCACTCCTAATGATGACAACGAGGATCCATTGACCTACGATCAGGCAATGGCAGAGCGTTGATAAGGATGAATGGATTAAAGCTATGGACCAGGAAATGAAGTCGATGTACTTAAATTCTTTATGGGAGCTTGTAGATCAACCGGATGGAGTAAAACCTATAGGTTGCAAATGGATCTACAAGCGTAAACGTAGCTTAGATGGGAAGGTGCAGACCTTCAAAGTGATGGAGATCTTATCCCTCGAAAGTGATGGATGGAATCGTAATCCAAGTTCGTTTTTTTTTTTAAAGAGAAAAAACCAATACATTGGGAAAAATAGAAAACATACATTTCTAATCTAATTAGACATGGAAATTATCATGCAAACATGCTTTAAATGATAGCTAAACTAAAAAAGGAATTCACAATTATCTTTGTAGATCAAATTGAACAACAACAACTTGCTCCTTTTGCACAGCAACTCAACAACAAGATTTCTTCTCTGTTTTCTAGAACATCACAAGACCACGAGGAAAACCTCCTATCTTCTAAGTAGCTTAGATCTCCCTAGGTGGGAAGGGATCCAACAATTTGAGAATTAGGGAATTGAGAGAGAGCAATTTTCCTCAGAGAGCAATTTTCACAAAATCACAAATGAATCAATCCAATGACCAATTGTCACCCTTCTCCCTGTTAAGTTATCGATAGGGAGAATGAGAGGGATAGTGGGAACATGGTTGGAATCATAATTTGCAAGTTGGATGACAAGTTCCCTCAATTTAATTTAAAATAAAAAAATAATATAATGAAATCATATTTAATTATATAATTACTAATTTAAATAACATTTAATTAAATCAAATTAAATATCATATATTAAATTTGGATTAAATCACATTTAATCAATTTTTCCTCTAACTTATAGTTTTAATGTACATCTAATGCAAATTAAATTTTAACTTATAGTTTTCAAATATGAATCACATTCACATTTGAATTTAATATTTGAACTCTTTAAAATATTTAACTCTCTCATACAATTTAATATGAATCATATTCACATTAAATTTATAATATATAGTTACAAAACTATATATTATATCGTATCGATATACATTAAATTTATTCTCTTATGAATTTGAACATTTCAAATTCAAACGATCTAAGGACCCTATACGAGCTAGAAGGTGGACCTAATGGACCTACAGATCAGAAGCTCCAACGATACGAGATTACTCGGTTATTCTCATTAACCTCCTAATCAACATTCGTTAACTGCAGGAACACTCCACTAAAGTCCCGCAGCTGCACTCTTCTCACTGTAGAGATATTTATGTGTCCACGGATATTTATGGGTCAAATTACCGTTTTACTCCTGGGTTACATCTTGTACCTTAAGTACCAATGCTCCTCTAATGAACAATTTGTTTGTGGTCCTACCAACAAACAGAATCCCTCTCGGGCCAATAAGAGGGTCGAGCCATTTGTTCAAGTCCCAGAGACACCACTTAAGGGAACATTCCTCTACTTACCCTAGTAGGCGGGAAGGAATGAATTCCATCTTGCTTGGCTAAGTCCCCAGTTTCTCACTCGGTCTTGTCCCCAAGAAGGTAGGCATATTGAGTCGGCGAATCGGCCACTCTCACCCATACTAGTCAAAGGACAATCCCTCACAAATAGGAGTTCGTAACTTTTGGGGCTTGTGCCCTAAAACTCGTAGTTTGTAATTATGTTCTAATTAATGTAATAAAGTGTTATTATTTCAATAAAGAGTTATTGTTTGTTATCTACGAGTTTGCCTTTATATAAACCCTAAATCCAATAAACTAAACATCCAAGGTTGTTAAATATATCTTTAACTGAATGTAGTGTATATATAAATGACCTTGGTTCGAGATACAACCTAAAGGGTCTATAGTTAGGGGATAAGGTTTGGGTACCTTACCATGGTAAAACTATGGATGTGGCCCACTTTGTATATGATACAAACACTATGATTCTAATGTGTTCGTGTAGATGACATGTGAGTGGGGATATCCTATGTAATGAGATTACATAAGACTGGATCACGAAATAGTAACCTCTAGTTGTAACTCCGTTAACTAGTTAGGTTTCTATTTCACTAGGATGACCTAGGCAACTTGATCTCAATTCTGAGCAGGTTACGAACTCCTGTTCGCGAGGGATTGTCCTTTGACTAGTATGGATGAGAGTGGCTAGATACGCCGACTCAATATGCCTACCTTCTTGGGGACAAGTCCGAGTGAGCGGCTGGGAACTTAACTCAGTAAGATGGAATTCACTCCTTCCCGCCTACTAGGGTAAGTAGAGGAATGTTCCCTTAAGTGGTGTCTCCGAGACTTGAACAAAGGGCCCGACCCTCTCATTGGCCCGAGAGGGACTCTGTTTGTTGGTAGGACAACAAACAAATTGTTCATTAGAGAAACACTGGTACTTAAGGCACAAGATGTAACCCAAGGGTAAAACAGTAATTTGGCCCAGCTGGTGTTACGAACATTCGTGAAGGATTGACTTGTTGTTATTGGTCAATATCCATGGACATAGAAATATGTATGCAGTGAGAAGAGTGCAACTGCGGGACTTTAGTCGAGTGTTCCCGCAGTTAACGAATGTTGATTGGGAGGTTAATGAGATTAACCGAGCAATCTCGTATCGTTGGAGCTTACGATGCAGCCAGAGGTCCATTAGGTCCATCTTCTAGCTCGTAAAAGATTGTTAGATTGTTTGAATTTCAAATGTTCAAATTCATAAGGGAATAAACTTAATGTATATTGATACGATATAATATATAGTTTTGGAACTATATATTATAAATTTAATGTCAATATGATTCATATTAAATTATATGAGAGAATTCAATATTTGAAAGAGTTCAAATATTTATTTCAAATGTGAATGTGATTCATATTTGAAAACTATAGGTTAAATCTTAATGTGCATTAGATGTACATTAAACTATAGGTTAAAGGGTAAAATGATTAAATATTATTTAATCATTTAATTAATATTATATTTGAATTAAATAAGATTTAATTTAATATGATTAATTGATTTATTAATTAATTATAATATTAATTGGGAACGGGGAGTTGCCCTAAGTGTTCTTCTCCTGGTGAGAAGGGACATTTTTTTTTTTATCGATTAATTCTCTCACGGATTGATTGGAGGAGTTTACAAAGAGACAAACAAAAAAGAAATTCTCTCTCACTCTCTCAATTCTCTTTCTCTCCAATTGTTGGAACCCTTCCCACCTTAGGTGATCTAAGCATTCAGAGGATAGAGGGTTTTCCTAGTGGTGTTGTCCTGTTAAAGAAAAATAGAGAAGTGTTCTTACTTGCTGTGTTGCTGCAATAGGAGCAAGGAATCGCTGGAAACTAAAACTACAAAGGTAACTTCTCTTCCTTTTAGTTTAATTAATTTTTTTTTTCAGCATGTTTGCATGTATATCTCCATGCCTAATTAGATTAGAAAATCCATGTTTGTTCTGTTTTTGTCAATGTACTAGTTTTTGCTTTTCAACCCAAACAAACTTGTAAATTACGATTCCAAACACGTTTTCGCTACTCAAGGGGATTAGATCTCCATCAGTAACCTGCTCAGGATTGAGATCAAGTTACCTAGGTCATCCTAGTGAAATAGAAACCTAACTAGTCAACGGAGTTACATCTAGTGGTTACTATTTCTTGGTCAAGTCTTATGTAATCTGATTACATAGATATCCCCACTCTCATGTCATCTACACAAACACGTTAGGATCACTATGTTTGTATCATATACAAAGTGGGCCACATCCATAGGTTTACCAAAGTAAGGTACCCAAACCTTATCCCCTTACTATAGACCCTTTAGGTTGTATCTCGAACCGAGATCCTTTATATGTACATTACATTCAGTTAAAGATACATTTTACAGCCTTGGATGTTTAGTTTATTGGATTTAGGGTTAAAACAATGGGAATACAGTAAATAACGAACAATAACACTTTATTGAAGTAATAACAATTTATAACAATAATTAGAATAAAAATTACAAACTACGAGTTTTAGGGCACAAACCCAACAAACTCCCACTTGAACTAAAACTCTAGTGGGGCGCATTATAATCTAAAACAGGGGTTACAGAGATAGAAATACAATTAACTAGGGCATCCATATACTCATTACATATCTCACACTTGTCGTAGATTAGCCTATGTACATGTCTCGTAGACCTAGACTCTCCAGATGACCCTCGAACACTTTAGCCGTGAGAGTCTTTGTAAACGGATCAACAATGTTGTGCTCCGAAGCGATATTCGTGACTGTCACATCTCCTCGTTGCACTATTTCTCATATCAGGAGATGCTTTCTCTCGATGTGCTTGCCTCGCTTATGGCTACGAGGTTCCTTCGAATTGGCTACCGCACCACTGTTGTCACAGTATAGGGTGATGGAAAATTCCATATTTGGAACAACTTCCAAATCGTGAAGGAATTTCAGCCAAACACCTCTTTTAGCCGCTTTCACAAGCGACATACTCAGCCTCCATCATGGAGTCAGCGATGCATCCTTGCTTGATGCTTCGCCATACTAAAGCTCCCCCGTTAAGGGTGAAAACTGATCCCGATGTGGATTTTCTAGAATCCTTATCAGTCTGAAAATCAGAATCAGTGTATCCTTAAGGATCAAATCCTTAGTCCCATACACAAGCGTATAGTCCCTCGTTCTCCTAAGATACTTGAGGATATTTTTAATTGCGGTCTAGTGGTCTAACCCTGGATTGGATTGGTACCTACTTACTATTCCCACTGCATAACAAATGTCTGGCCTCGTGCATAACATAGCATACATTAAGTTACCTACTGCAGAGGCATGGGGAATACGTTTCATATCCTCAACTTCTTGAGGTGTCTTAGGACACTGTTCCTTAGACAGATGAACTCCATACCTGAAGGGTAAAAAGCCCCTCTTGGGATTTTGTATCAAATATCGGAACAACATTTTGTCGACATAAGATGCTTGAGGCAGAGCTAGTGTTCTGTTCTTGCGATTCCTGAAGATCTGAATCCCAATAACATATTGCGCCTCTCCCAAATCTTTCATTTGGAATTGGGTCGCCATCCAATTCTTTATGTCAGTAAGGTATCCTACATCATTCCCAATGAGTAGGATATCATCCACATAAGGACTAAGAAAGCTACTTTGTCGTTGATGATCCTTTTGTAAACGCAAGGTTCATCAACGTTTTGGTCAAAGCCATAAGACTTGATCGCAGTATCAAATCTTATATTCCGAGACCTGGATGCTTATTTCAACCCATAAATGGATCAATTAACCTTGCAAACTTTCTGCTCCTGACCTTGGGTTATGAACACTTCGGGCTGAGACATATAGATGCTCTCGTCAAGATTACCATTCAAAAAGGCAGTCTTTACGTCCATTTGCTAGATTTTATAATCATAAAAGGCGGCTATGGAAAAGAGTATCCTAATAGACTTAAGCATAGCAACAGGGAAAAAAGTTTCTTCATAGTCAACTCCTTCCATTTGGGTAAAACCCTTTGCTACAAGTCTAGTTTTAAAGGTTTGTACCTTTTCCAGCTGCATCTCTCTTTCTCTTAGAGATCCATTTACACCCATGGGTCTTACCCCTTCAGGTTGGTCTATAAGTTCCCATACTGAATTGAAGTACATTGACTCCATTTTAAGGTCCATGGCTTTAATCCATTGGTCCTTGTCTATGTCATTCATTGTCTGTTTATAAGACAATGGATCTTCTACGCCGTCATCAGGTATGACGACTTGAGTTTCAGCTAAACCCAAGTAGCGGTCAGGTTGGGAAACAACCCTCCCACTGCGTCGAGGCATTCTCAACGGTTGAGAAGGACGAGACTTACTTGAGGTGCTGGCTTCTACATCAACTCTTGA
Source organism: Trichosanthes cucumerina (assembly GCA_036507285.1). Classification (NCBI taxonomy): domain Eukaryota; kingdom Viridiplantae; phylum Streptophyta; class Magnoliopsida; order Cucurbitales; family Cucurbitaceae; genus Trichosanthes; species Trichosanthes cucumerina. The sequence continues at coordinate 32,450,666 of CM071836.1, read as the reverse complement.
TGAAGGTCCAGCTTGATCACAACTCTTATTGGTTGATCTGTAGCTTCATTTAGCACTAATTTACTACGTGGTTTATGGTTCCTCATGTTATCTTCCTCCAAGAATGTTCAGTTTGTCGATACAATCACCTTGTTTTCTTGTGGGTCGTAGAAAAGAACCATTTCTTGTTTTCTTTGGGATAGCCAACAAATTGCCATAATCTTGAACGAGGTTCAAGTTTCTTTGGGTTTTTCACTAGCACGTGTGTCGGACAACCCCAATTTCTGAAGTGTTGTAAACTAGGTTTATGCCCCTTCCACAATTCAAAATGTGTTTCTGAAACACTCTTTGATGGAATAGTGTTCAAGATTTGAACTGCAGTCTCTATTGCGTATGCCCAAAACGAGGCAGGCAATTGAGCATAGCTCATCATAGAACAAACCATGTCCAACAAGGTTCTATTTCTCCTTTATGACACACAATTTTGTTGTGGTGTATTAGGTGTTGAGAGTTGAGATTTAATTCCATGTTCTATCAAATAGTCCTGAAATCTCAAATCCATATACTCTCCACCTCGATCGTATCGATGTGTTTTAATGGTTTTCCCTAATGCATTATCTACTTCAGCCTCAGACTTATGATGCATTATGTATAAATAACCATACCTCGAATAATCATCTATGAAAGAGATGAAATATTTGTACCCTCCTCGATCTTTAACATTCACCGAACCACAAAGATCCAGAATGTATAAGTTCTAAGGGCTCTATGGCTCTGTAACCTTTTCCAGTAAAAGGTCGCTTAGTCATTTTACCTTCAAAGCATGATTCGCAAGGAGGTAAAGAATCATCTTCTAACTTGTTTAGAAGTCCATTCTTAGAGAGTCTCTCAATCCGGTTGAGATTTATATGACCAAGTCTAAGATGCCATATATAGGTATTATTATGAGAAATTATTTATCTTTTACTTTGAGTATTAGCAGTTTTAAACATCTCATGATTCAAAATTGCTTTAGTTTGATTCGGTTTAAGTACATACAAGCCGTTTTCTAATTTACCAGAACAAACATTGATACCCTTTTTCGAAATGAACACTTCATTAATGGAAAAAAAATACAATATCCAAGTTCTATTAAACAAGAGATAGAAATTAAGTTCCTCTTTATTTTAGGGACTATATACAGATTTTCTAAAAATAAAAATTTATCTCTAAAAAACAGCTTGGCATCTCCCTTTGCACGAGCTGAGACGACGTCTCCCATTCCGACCTAGAGCGTCATCTCACCCTCTTCGAGCTCCTTGAAGGAACTAGTTTTCTGAAAAGAAGAGCAAACGTGATTAATGGCTTCTGAATCAAGTATCCAAGTAAAATCATCATTTTCCACTAAGCAAGTTTCAAGAACAAGTAAATCGGATTTACCTTTCTTCTCTTTCAGCTCAATAAGGTATTTTGGATAGTTTTGCTTCCAGTGCCCATCCATGTTGGAGTGGAAACACTTTCCTTTGTCTGCAACCTTAGCTTTTCCCTTGCCCTTATCAGCAACATGTGCCTTCCCTTTCCCTCCTATCTTCTTCTTTTGGGTCTTCTGAATCCCAGAAGATGAACTACAGGACTTAGTCCCAGAGGATGAACCCTCTGAAACCTTTTGGAATGGGCAAACAGATTTGCCTCTCCATCAGCCTGTCCTTTATTCTTCATAAGAGGCTGGAAAGTTTGTAGTTCATTAAGGAGATTAGTCGGGTTATACTCTATCTTGTTCATCATCGCATTGTCTTTGCGAATTGCGAGAAACTCTTCGGAAGAGATTCCAGGATGAACGAGACCTGACTTTGCTTGTCAATGACTGCGCCGTTCATTTCATCCATGTTGAAGTGGACCATCAGATCGAGAACATGTTGTCTCACCGACGACCCCTCCTTCATACGAGAGTTATAAACGTATTTGAGGGATTCGTGCCGAAATTGTCCAGACGGTTGTCCAAACATATCCTGCAACGAACTCATGATCTCACGAGCTGAGACCATGCCCTCGTGCTTTTTGGCTAGAACATAAAAAACACTAGCCAAAATGTAGACCTTGGCCTTATCATTGGCCTTGATCCAGTGATGCCGTCGACTCCTTGCATTGAGGAGCGCTTTCGGCGAGGACCTAAGGACATTCCTCAGTCAGTACAAACCTTAGGTCGTCAACAAGAAGAATCGTATTCAGGTTGGACTTCCACATAGTAAAATTTTCACCAGTTAATCGATCGCTTTTCAGTAAGGCTATAATTGAGGACGACATGCTGAAATTCCAAAAATAGTTCTAATTAGTTATGTCTTTTAACCCATTGAAAACCAATCAAATTTAGCAAAATTATTAAACAACCCTAGTGTTTAAACTAAACCTAGTGTTTAAATTAAACCTTTAATTTTGCAACGATATTTCAAGGGTTTAGAACAAAAGCCACCGTTGGATGGTCAGTCATTCCTCCCCTGAATTGAGACTTTCTCAGCCAATTTTCACTACCAGAACATCTCATGTCCCAATGGTCCTTAGCTACCGTTTGTTTGGTCAAGGACTTGTTAACTAGCTTAACTTTATCTCGTAAATGTGACCCTACCATTTTCAGATCCAATAGGTCCGAGCCAACGGGCTACTATTAAGAAAGACAACTGTTGGCAAATTACCTAAGAGACCCTATACATTTCTGGAGTTCGCGGTGTTCCAATCCCTATAGTCAGGCCCTCCGTAGGTTTTGGCTGTTCCTGGACAACCTAGCAGGCAGACTATAGAAATCTCACGATGCGACCTAAGGGAGGAGACCGTAGGATATGTTGACACACGTCCTGCTCCCATTTACTATGGATACTTCCCTCATTCACCTTGGTGTTGAACCATGCAAACACTTACCGTAGGGGAACGCCCTTTTGACGCCACGTAGCCGAGCATGGAACTCACGGTGTGAACTCTTGAGGACGTGAGAGTAAACTTGATGTGAACATCTCGTTTTCTCCCACTGAAGCTCCTAAGGTTAGGGTATAGGTTAAACTTAGGTGGATTCGGGCTAAAAGAATCTATCTAACTCTATGCCTATTATAACTGTTATAACTAGGTCTTTTAACCTTATGTCTAAGTGAATAAACGTTTTAATGACCTAGATATAAAAAGAACTATGGTTAATTCAACTCAAGCTCCGAGTCAGTTCAAAGGTAGGAGGTGTTCCATTAACCGTCAGCTTAAGTACCCCCAACCTTAGCTAGAACTTCACTAGTAGAGTTCCCTTATAACCAAAGTTCTAATGTCCTACTATATTTTAAACTATTTAAAATATTATGTAAGACAAACTTCTAATTCTACTAGAAATTAAAACTTAGGTCTAAATTAATTTTAAGCAATTCAAAACTAATATACTTTTAACCCAAGTTCCTATGTTTGCATGGAATTCTTTGTTATAGGTTATGGTTTCTAAAACCCCTTTAATTTATAACACTTATAAATTTTAATAATTAACCTATGACAAAAAACTATATTATAAAACCAACAATTAATTTCAAATTGGAATCATAAAAATTATTCAACTAATTAAATAATTAAATTACTCAAAAAATAACAATTATTTTAAACTAAGTAATTTCATGCTCCATGCAATTTATTTTCTACATTTATCTAACTATAACAATTATAAATCAATACTTATGAAAAATATATTTGATTATGCATTTTTACCATATTTATATAACAACTATACAAATAAAATGCATGAACATGCTTATCCTAAGGTGGGAAAAATTCTAAATGACATTTATAAAGAAAAATAGTTGTAAAACCGAAATAATTTGGCCCCTCAAGTGAAAAAATAATAAAATTACTCTAATTTTATTACAAAATCGATCCAATACACCTTGAATCGGGCTCGAACCGCTCGAACCGAATCGAAAACCAACCAACCGCCCAGACCGGTCTGCAACAACAATTTTGGCATCACGGCGTTGCAATGCTGGCTTTGTACGCGCACGCGCCTGTTATCGGGGTAGCGTTGCAACGCTGAGGGGCAGCGTTGCAACGCTTCTGACCCCCTGGGATTCCTTATCGATAGGGAAGCCTGGCGTTGCGACGCCGTTCCTCAGCGTTGCAACGCTGCTGGTAGGGTTTCAACGTTGTTGCTTCGACAACAACTTTTTCCTTCGAACACAAAAGCTTCAAACGTCAAATTCTCCTTTGATACTCATCCAAATCGCATGAAACTGGTCCCGAACGACTCTTAACTCGATTACAGACTCGATTATGCACTTAATTTCCCAAAAAACATAGGGGCCTTTACAATTAATTTGATCAAATCAAAAGAAAACTAAGGCCAAAAATTTCTAAACAGTTTTACAGCAAACCAAATACAATTTTCACCCAATCCAATGCAATTTTGTTTCAACCAAAACAAATCAAGCATTGCTTTGATACCAATTGATGGAGATCTGATCCCCTTGAGCAGCAGAAATGTGTTTGGAATCGTAATCGCGAGTTCATTTTGGTTGAAAAACAAAAACAAGTACATTGGTGTAAAAACAGAGATAATCATACATTCTAATCTAATTACACATGGAATAATCATGCAAACATGTTGTGTAAATCAACTAAACTAAAAGAGAATTCGTAATTGACCTTTGTAGTTTTAGTCTCCCAGCAACACCTTGCTTCAAAAGAATCCAGCAACTCAACAACACAGGAACACCAAGCTTCTCTGTTTTTCCAGCAGGACACTACCAACAGGAAAACCTTCTATGCTCTTGATGCTTTAGATCAATTCCTTTGTGGGAAGGAATCCAACAGTTGAAAATTTAGGGAATTGAGAGAGAGAATTCTTCAGAGAGAAATTTTCACAAAATCACAGTTAATGATCGTTCTTTTCTCTCTAGGAGAAGAAGCCTCTTGTCAAGGGATCACTTCCCCCACTCCCTATCGATGGGGAGTTGGAGGGAAGTGGGAACGTGTCCTCCTGACACGTTCCCATTAATTTAATAATAAAATAAAATTAATAATAATTAATCTAATTAATTATTATATATATCAATTAAATGATATTTAATAATTATAATTGAAAATATTATATTTAATTTAGATTAAATCACATTTAATCATCTTACCCTCTAACCTATAGTTTTAATGCACATCTAATGCACATTAAATTTTAACCTATAGTTTTCAAATATGAATCACATTCACATTTGAATTTAATATTTGAACTCTTTCAATATTTTATTCTCTCATATAATTTAATATCAATCATGTTCACATTAAATTTATAATATATAGTTCCAAAACTATATATTATATCGTATCTATATACATTAAATTTATTCCCTTATGAATTTGAACATTTCAAATTTAAACGATCTAAGAACCCTTTACGAGCTAGAAGGTGGACCGAATGGACGTACTGATCAGAAGCTCCAACGATACGTGATTACTCGGTTAATCTCATTAACCTCCTAATCAACATTCGTTAGTTGCGGGAACACTCCACTGAAGTCCCGCAGCTGCACTCTTCTCACTACAGATATATTTCTGTGTCCACGGATATTGACCAATAACAGCAAGTCAATCCTTCACGAATGTTCGTAACACTAGCTGGGACAAATTACCGTTTTACCCCTGGGTTACATCTTGTACCTTAAGTACTAGTGCTCCTCTAATGAACAATTTGTTTATGGTCCTACCAACAAACAGAGTCCCTCTCGAGCCATTGAGAGGGTCGGGCCCTTTGTTCAAGTCCCTGAGACACCACTTAAGGGAACATTCCTCTACTTACCCTAGTAGGCGGGAAGGAGTGAATTCCATCTTGCTAGGCTAAGTCCCTAGTGCTCACTCCTGTCTTGTCCCCAAGAAGGTAGGCATATTGAGTCGTGAATCTGCCTGCCTCACCCATACTAGTCAAAGGGCAATCCTCGCAAAAGCAGGAGTTCGTGAACTCCGCTCAGATTGAGATCAAGTTGCCTAGGTCATCCTAGTGAAATAGAAACCTAACTAGTCAACGGAGTTAAATCTAGAGGTTACTATTTCGTGGTCCGGTCTTATGTAATCTCATTACATAGGATATCCCTACTCACATGTCATCTACACGAACACGTTAGGATCACAGTGTTTGTATCAAATACAAAGTGGGCCACATCCATAGTTTTACCAGGGTAAGGTACCTAAACCTTATCACGTTACTATAAATCCTTTAGGCTGTATCCCGAACCATAATCCTTTATATGTGCACTACATTCAGTTAAAGATGCATTTTACAGCCTTGGATGTTTAGTTTATTTGATTTGGGGTTAAAGTAATTGCAATATCGTAAATAACGAATAATAACACATTATTGAAGTAATAACAATTTATTACATTAATTAGAACGAAAATTACAAACTATGAGTTTTAGGGCACAAACCCCAACAACGCGCCTAGGGCACAGCGTTGCAACGAGGCTTTTTGGAAGTAGAAGGTGCAATCCAAGCTAGAATACCAGAGGCGATAGCATTGCAATGCCATGCAGAGCGTTGCAACGTCGTACTTGCTTATTTCTTGTGTTGAAGAGCCATGACGATAGGGTTGCAACGCTGCTTTGCAGCGTCGCAACACTATCTCGATAAGAAGGTCATATTAAAGACCCGTGCAGGTAGCGTTGCAACGTTGCCTTGCAGCGTTGCAACGCTACTTCGATAAGGAGGGGCATGCGCAAGGGTAGCGGCGTTGCAACGCTGCCCTCAACGTTGCAACGCCATCGACAATTTCCATATATGCTACGCGCCTAGGGCATAGCGTTGCAACGCTGTACTAAAAACCCTTATAAATACAACATGATATCTTCTTGTAAAGGAGTGTCGAAATTGAAAGAGATTGCACCCTAATTTCGAAATACACTATGTAAGAAGAGAAAAATGAGTTTTCCTTGGGAGGCAAAGCATTCGTGGAGGTTCGAGATCGTAACGGGAGCTCGGGGACGAGGGACCGACATCGACACATAAGTTTATTTCTTCTTTCTTTTAGATTGTAACACCGTTTTAAGACGCTTTCTATAACTTTAGCTTGGTTTTCTTGTTATTTAGAATGACTAAAAATTGTAGTTAGGATTTGATACACATGTTTAAGACTTGTTTGTTTATGTATTGAATTATGTTTTGTTGTTTATTTTGTGCAATTCGTTCTTGAATTCTTTAATCTTGTTGGTTTAAGTGGACTCGAGAGAAAGAAACTTAGATTAGAGTAACATTGTCAAAACTCTTAGAAGTCTAGCATGAGAATGACCTAGAAGTCTAAGGGAAACACATAAAGAAGTTTCTTAATGTCGTGCACGCTTTAGATTCATATGGAGACTATAGAATTTATTGTGTGTGCGAGGCTCACTAAGAATCGAGAGATTTTCTTGAATATCTTACTTCTTGTTTATAAATTCATCACATTAGTTCATTGCATGTGTCAAATTAGTTATTAACTTGTGAAATCAATTTCCTCTAATTCTATCATATTCGTCTCAACTTATGTGTTTATCTTTTATCTTTATTTTCAGCATCTATCCATGTTATCTTACTTTAGCAAAAATTGAGAATTAGTATTTTGGTAATTAATTAATCTAGAAACCCATTCCCGAGGACGATACTTGGAACTCTCAAATCATTATACTAAAACTTGACCCGTACACTTGTGGTATTGCACAATATAATTTTATGCAACATGTTTTTGGCATCGTTGCCGGGGAATGACGATTATTTAGATTAATTAATATTAGGAGAAAATTTGAGATATTAGACTAAAGTTTGTTTGTGTTTTCTTTCCTTATTTGTTTTTTTTGTGTGTTTGTTGTTTGTTTTTTGTTTCCTTATTTGACTTAATTTAGTTTTGTGTGTTTTTGAGTCTTTGTCTTTTGTTTTTGGTTGTGTTGCAATTGTGTAAATGTCTTTATTTGAGTTACTTATTTTTCAATTATGACCTTTCATGATTTTGATTCTCTACCATTGTACTGTCCCTCTCAGGACCATAGGTATGTGCATTATGATTTTTCTGGATATCATTTGTCTAATCTTTAACATTCTGAATCTACGATTGATGAAAATTCTTTTGATGGTAATTATATAGGCACTTGGAACCAAAATTTCTCGTACCCTGACCAACCTATAGAAAACTCTTCTCTTGTGGACCTAATAATGGAATATACGTTAGAATTGAAAATTAAAAATTTGGTTCATGATGAATTAGAAAGGTTCGATAGGTTAGACACTAAGTGGTAGAGCTTTGGGAAATAGTCCATGAAAGAACTCATTATCTCAATCAACTGGTAAATTCCCTTAAGGGTTTACAGGAACAGTTTCTTATTCTTACCAATGAGGAGGAGCCACCTAGGAGGACTTATTCATGTGATAGTGAGGATGGAATGGAGGAGACTGAAACACACCAGAAATAGGTTTGTGAGGTAGACAATGGGAATACAATCACTTCCACGGAGGGAATTCAGGTGATAGAGTTCGAGGCTGAAAAGTTCTTTCCCTTTTTATCTCCAGAAATTTCCTTTGATCTTGATAACCATTTGTCCTATACTCATGAGTCTTGTTTTGATGTTTGTTCTTTTATTTCAATACACAAAAATACCAAAAATAATCTTCTGTCAAGTGCCCAGAAAAAACAAGATAGCCTCCTAGACTTATAAGGCTATATAGATTCAAGCAAGAAGGGCCCGAAGAAATACGAGCAGTTTTAGGTGCCTTAATGTCAATCATAAGTCACCGTCTAGCTAAAGACGTTAAAGAAAACGCTTCTTGGGAGGCAACCCAAGTGTATTGTTGCGTGAAATTATATGATATTGCAATACCGCAGTGTACGGGTCAAGTTTTAGTATAGTGATTTATGAGTCTAAGTATCGTCCTCGGGAATGGGTTTCTAGATTAATTAATTACTAAGGTACTAATTCTCAATTTTAGCTAAAGAAACATAACATAGATAGTTTGTTGAAGTAAATACAAACAAACAAACAAACATGTGGAGACACGAATTGATAGATTTTAAGGAAGTGATTATGCAAGTTAATGATCTAACTAACACATGCATTGAACCAATGAGATGAATTTATAAACAAGAAGTAAATTACTCAAGAAAGTCTCTCGATCTCTCAAGAGCCTCGCATATACAATAAATCCTATAGTCTCCATATAAAATCTAAGCATGCACGGCTTTAAGCAACTTCTTTATGTGTTTCCCTAAGATTTCCAGGTCATTCTCATGCCAGATTTCTCAAGGTTTTGATAACTTTGATCTAATTTAAGCTTTATCTCTCGAGTCCACTTAAATCAACAAATTAAGAAGTAACGAACAAATTGCCAAAATAAAGACAAAACATGCTTCAATACATAGTAATAAAGTCATAACAAGCAAATCAAATCCTAACTACAATGTTTAGCTACTCTAAATCACATGAAAATCAAACTAAACAAGTAGAAAAAAATCTTAGAACGCTATTACAAATTGAAAGAAAAGGAAATTAAACTTAGGTGTCGATGCTTGGCCTTCGTCCTCCGAGAGCTCCCGTCTTCAATCTCGAACCTCCACGAATGCTTTGGCTCCCAAAAATGCTTTTTTCTCTCTTCTTACAAAGTGTATTTCAAATTAGGGCTAAAAACTACCAAATTCGGCCCCTTTGCAATGAAAACAACATGTTGTATTTATAGGCATTAATGGCACAAGCGTTGCAACGCTTAGGGACAAAGATGTTACAACGCTTCGTGCCCTAGGCGGTGGCACTTAAGGAAATAATCGATGGCGTTGAAACGGCAAGGCGGCGTTGCAACGCCGCTACCCTAAAGCGCGCGCCTTGTCGAAATGGTGTTGCGACGCTGCGAGGCGGCGTTACAACGCTTATCGCCGGGAGGTCTTCAAAGCGTCTTGGTTGCACATTCGGCGTTACAAACGCCATCGCCTCGGGTCATCATGCTTGGATTGGTTCTTTCTCTTCCAATTGGTATTCTTTTTAGCTCCAAATAGCCTCGCTTTTGATCCCGAGTGATCCAAATTGTCTCTAAGAGCTCCGTTTAAGCTCGTCACCTGAAATTGAATGAATTAAACACGTAAAAGCTCTGAAATCATCATAAAACTAGCAATAATAAAACTAGCAATAATTAAGCCCAGAAATCCACCCCCAAACTTAAACTAAACATTGTCCCCAATGTTTGCAGAATTAAGCACAAATTAAGTATCAGGGTAAGAGTGAACAATACTGTCATCGTTTATGGAGCTCTTTCTCGAGTTCCTTGGATAGCCAAAGCATATGTGTTGGAGTTCCTCATAATGGGAGTATGGATTTCAACGAAGAAAGGCATCTTCACAACCTACAAAGCAAAGCAACAAACTAGTAAGGAAACTAAGAATGGAAGAACAACTAAAAACAAACTAACGCAAGCTAAAGACAGAAAAGCAAAAGTAAGTAAAGCTTGGGTTGCCTCCCAAGAAGCGCTTTATTTAACGTATTTAGCTAGACTGCACTCCCTCAAGGTGTTTCTTTCCTTGCTTGCTTTGTGCACGGAGTGATGTGTTCATTTGGCCAACTGGTCTCTATATTCTTTATTGCGACTCCATGATCGGTCATTATACCGTATAAATCGGTGATCGCATTCTCCACCGTGGTTGGGCCAACTCACGGATTCAAATATGAAGGAGTGCAATGTGTCTTCCAAAGATGGTGTTCTTTCGATGTAGAAGCATGCCATGTAGGAGGATTCAACACATTTTTGTTGTTAGCATAAGAAAAATTTTCATGATACCTCAAACTCGGATTGTAATGTGTTTGGAGGTTATTCTCGAGTCCGATTGCCTCCATAGTGGTTGCTTTTGTTGTTCGGTGTAGTGCAATTGCTCCATAGTGGATTCTCCATTAGGTCGTGAGCATTGAGAGGACATCCCGCATGCATGATGATCCTGCAAAATTATTCAGGGGCATGAGTGAGAGATGCCATATGAGATCTAAGAGAAGTTACCTCGCCTCGTCTAGTTGATATAATCCACCTTATCGGCTTAGATCTGTCATTTTTGTAGGCCACTCGGTAGTGGCGCAGCTTGACACTTCCTCCGTGAGGGCACGTGCTTCCAGCACGATCTTATCCATGAAAGCCCCTCCAAAGAGTGGCATCCATAATGGTCCTAGTCTTACCTTCCAAACAATTCGAGAACAATTGTACCGAGCCATTCTGGTAGCCATCTGCCGTGGCACCTCCCCGAGCATGTCCTTGTACCTTTCCCGCACTTCGAATAGTTGCTCTCCCTCCTCTCGCTGAATGTTCCAATCTCACCCTAATTTTGCAAATTTTTACAGTGGAAAGAATTTTGTCATGAAGGCTTGGGCCAACTCCTCCCAAGAAGTGATACTCTCTGAGGGAAGGGACCCTAGCCATTCTTTGGCTCTAACCTGCAAAGAAAAAGGAAAGAGATGTAAGCGAATACTATCAGCAGAGAAACCATTCATTTTAAATGTACCACGATTTCTAATAAATTTTGAAGATGACAGTTAGGATCTTCTATGGCTAAGCCTCTGAAAGCACCTTCCCTAACCATTTGTATCACCTGCCTTAAGTTCAAAATTATTAGTGTTGATAGGGGTATGGACTATTCCAGCCTGCTCAGAATTAAACACAGGTTGGAAATACTCCCTGATAGGTTTAGGGTTATTGATGAGCTCCTAATCAACCATTTCTTGAGGTTCTGCTGTTCCTTCCCTTAGGAGTCTTCTACAGGTCCTCTCGATCTCAGGATGAAGAGGGTGTAAATCTGCAGCTCTCCCCTTCGGCATACACCTGGAGGAACAAAAAAGAAAGAAATTAGATAAAAAAAGGAAAAACACCAACAACTAGAAAATAAAACAAAAAATAAAGACATAAAACATAAAACTTGGGTTGCCTCCCAAAAAGCGCTTTCTTTAACGTCTTTAGCTAGACTGTGACTTGTCAGGGTACATAAAATTGCTCATATTTCTTGGGCCCCTTCTTTCTCGAATCGATGTAGCCTTCTAAGTCTAAAAGGCTATCCTGCTTTTTCTTCTTCAAATTTCTTGCATGAAAATTATTTTTGGGATTTTTATTTATCAAAAGAAAAGAACTGAAATCACAGCAAGACTCGTGAGTGTAAGACAAATGGTTATCAAAAATAAAGGAAATTTTTGGGGATAAAATAAAAGAAGACTTCTCAGCCTCTAACTCTATCACTGGATCTCTCTCCCCGTGGAACTAAGTGTATCACCAAAGGTCCTCCTCACTAACTCCGATCATGGTGTGCCTCGCCTCCCCAAACTATCCTCTTTATCATCTGAACAAATCCTCCTAGGTGGGCATCTCCTGAGTAGTAAGGATAAGAAATTGTTCCTGTAAGGCCTTAAGGGAAACTACTAGCTGGTTAAGATATGAGCTCTATCCTGTACTATTTCCCAAAGTCCTACCACCTAAGTTTCTAACCTATCCAACCTCTCTAATTCACTATGGATCAAATTTTTCAATTTCAATTCTAATGTGTATTCAGCCAATTGGTCCATCAAAGAAGATTTTTCTAAGGGTTGGTTAAGTTACGAAACATTCTGGTTCCAAGTGCCTAAATAACTACCCTCATGTGAATTTTCATATATGTCAGGTACAAAATGGTAAAAATTAGACACATGGTATTCAGAAAAATTATGATGCACAAAACTAGGGTCCTGAGAGGGACAATAGAATGGTAGAAACTCAAAATTATGTAAAGTCATACTTGAAAAATCAGTAATTTGATAACAAGACTTCACACAATATCAACACAACCAAAACAGTAAAAAAAGACTCAAAAACGCACAAAACTAAAATAACACAAATAAGGAAACAAACAATCACACAAAATAATTAAGGAAAGACAAACAAACAAGCTTTAGTCTAAAATTTTAAATTTTCTCCTAATATTAATTAATCAAAATAATCGCCATTCCCCGGCAACGGCGCCAAAAACTTGTTGCGTAAAATTATATGATATTGCAATACTGCAGTGTACGAGTCAAGTTTTAGTATAGTGATTTATGAGTCCAAGTATCGTCCTCGAGAATGGGATTCTAGATTAATTAATTACTAAGGTACTAATTCTCAATTTTAGCTAAAGAAACATAACATGGATAGTTGGTTGAAGTAAATACAAACAAACAAACAAACATGTGGAGACACGAATTGATAGATTATAAGGAAGTGATTATACAAGTTATGATCTAACTAACACATGCATTGAACCAATGAGATGAATTTATAAACAAGAAGTAAATTACTCAAGAAAGTCTCTCGATCTCTCAAGAGTCTCGCACATACAATAAATCCTATAGTCTCCATATAAAATCTAAGCATGCACGGCTTTAAGCAACTTCTTTATGTGTTTCCCTAAGATTTTCAGGTTATTCTCATGCCAGATTTCTCAAGGTTTTGACAACTTTGATCTAATTTAAGCTTTATCTCTCGAGTCCACTTAAATCAACAAATTAAAAAGTAACGAACAAATTGCCAAAAATAAAGACAAAACATGCTTCAATACATAGTAATAAAGTCATAACAAGCAAATCAAATCCTAACTACAATGTTTAGCTACTCTAAATCACATGAAAATCAAACTAAACAAGTAGAAAATGTCTTAGAACGCTATTACAAATTGAAAGAAAAGGAAATTAAACTTAGGTGTCGATGCCGGTCCTTCGTCTCCGAGCTCCCGTCTTCGATCTCGAACCTCCACGAATGCTTTGGCTCCAAAAAACGCTCTTTTCTCTCTTCTTACAAAGTGTATTTCGAAATTAGGGCTAAAAACTACCAAATTCAGCTCCCTTCCAATGAAAATAACATGTTGTATTTATAGGCATTAACGGCACAGTGTTGCAATGCTAGGGACAGCGGTGCAACGCCAGCGCCCTAGGCGGCCGCACTTAAGGAAATAATCGATGGCGTTGTAATGTCGAGGCGGCGCTACAACGCCGCTACCCTAACGCGCGCGCTCCTTTGTCGAAATGGCGTTGCGACGCCGCGAGAGTAGCGCGTAAACGCTATCGCCTGGGGTCTTCAACGCGTCTTGGTTGCACATTCGGCGTTGCAACGCTATAATCAGCGTTGCAACGCCATCGCCTCGGGTCATCATGCTTGGATTGGTTCTTTCTCTTCCAATTGGTATTCTTTTTAGCTCCAAATAGCCTCGTTTTGATTCCGAGTGATCCAAATTGTCTCCAAGAGCTCCGCTTTAAGCTCGTCACCTGAAATTGGATGAATTAAACACGTAAAAGCCCTGAAATCATCATAAAACTAGCAATAATTAAGCCTAAGGATAGCACATTTTGTGTGCTATCATGTATGTGTTAGTTTTATGTTTTACTTCTTTTCTCTTGTTAAAGTGTTTGTGTGTTTTACTGTTTTCTTTCTTTTTATGTTTTCTTTCCTTTCCTAGTTTTGTTGTCTAACTCCTGTTTTTCTTTTTGGTACCTCCAGGTGTATGCCCAGTAATAGAGTTGCAGACTTGCATCCTTTTGATCCATAGATTTAAAGGACTTGCTGGAGACTCCTAAGGCAAGGAAGAGCAGAAACTCAAATAATGGCAGATCAGGAGTTAATCAACAACCCTAAACCCATCAGGGAGTATTTCCAACCTGTGTTTAATTCTAAGCAGGCTGGAATTGTCAATGCTCCCATAAATGCTAACAATTTTGAATTAAAAACAGGTCTTATCCAGATGGTTAGGGAAGGTGCTTTTCGAGGACAAGCCACAGAAGATCCTAATTCACATTTACAAAATTTTCTAGAAATCTGTGGTACAATTAAGTTAAATGGTATTTCTGCTAATAGTATTCGCTTACGTCTTTTTCCTTTCTCTTTGCAAGGTAGGGCTAAGGAAGGCTAGGGTCTCTCCCACAAGGCAGTATCACCTCTTGGGAGGAGTTGGCCCAAGCCTTCATGACCAAATTCTTTCCACTTGTGAAAGCCGCAAAGTTAAGGACAGAGATAGGAACATTCAGGCAGCATGAGGGAGAGCAACTATTTGAGGCCTGGGACCGTTATAAGGAAATGCTCAGGAGATGCCCACAACATGGCTACCCAGATTGGCACCAGGTACAATTATTCTATAATGGACTTGCAGGTAAGACCAAAACCATTCTAGATGCCACTGCTGGAGGGGCTTTCATGGCAACGACTGTGCCAGAAGCACGTGCCCTCCTCGAGGAAGTGTCAACTGCTAGCTACCAATGGCCCACAGACAATGACAAATCTAAGCCAGTAGTTGGACTGTATCAATTGGATGAGGTAACTTCCCTAAAATCACATATGGCATCCCTCACTCATGCTCTGAATAGTTTTGCAGGATTACCCCAAACAGTGGTACCCTCTCAATGCTCCCAATCCAATGGAGAATCTATTATGGAGCAAATACATTATCTGAACAATAGAAACAACACTTACGGAGGAAACCACACTCAGAATACCCTTACAACACATTATAATCGAGGTTTGAGGTATCACGAAAACTTCTCTTATGCTAACAATAAAAATGTATTGAATCCTCCTAAAGGGTATGCTTCTACATCTGAGAGGAAACCATCTCTGGAAGAGACAGTGCACTCATTTATAGCTGAATCCAGAAATAGGTCCAACCAGCTGGAGAATGCAGTCACCAGTCTAACTGACATAGTGACTAGTCATGGAGCTTCAATAAAAAATATTGAGACCCAAATCAATCAGATGAATGTATCAATTAGAACGTAGCATGATAGGAAAGAAACACCTTGAGGGAGTACAGTCTAGCTAAAGACGTTAAAGAAAGCGCTTCTTGGAGGCAACCCAAGCTTTACAGTTTTGTTATTTTTGTCTTCTGTTTTTTCTTTCAGTTCTTAGTTTACTTACTAGTTTGTTTGTTTTACTTTGTTAGGTTACTGTGGATGCCACCCCTCGTAGAAACCCATGCTCCCGTTCTGTGGAACTCCAGCACACGTGTTTTGGCTATCCAAGGAACTCAGAAAATATTGAAGATCTCCATTACTCAGGACAATATTGTTCACTCTTACCTTCTTACTATTTGAGCTTATTTTGCAAACATTGGGGACAATGTTTAGTTTAAGTTTAGGGGTGGGATATTATTGATATGTTGTGATTGTCCTGAGTATATGTTGAATTGCTAATTGATCTTTTGCAAAAGCATGTTCATGATAGCCTAGGATGAGAATTAATTGAATTTTTTTATTCTAAAACTTGAGAGCATGAAATATATTGGAGTTAATTAAAAACTTTCTTGAGTTTTTCCTGTACTATTATGCACATAGCCTGTGTTCCTCTAGTTTTGAAATGTTTAGACAAAGTTATTAGGCATAAAAGTTTAATGTCACCTCGATAGGTCTAAGAGCTGATTTGAGAGTTAAACTGCAGGATAGGGTAAATGACAATACAAAGTGCATGATCTGTGTAATATGTACATTTTGTGAAAGAGTAGTTTATTTCTTTTGTTTGTTAAAGAAAAAATTCGTGAAGACAAAAAGAGCTACCTTCATTGTGATCAGTTAGGCCACTCATTGAGCGAGTGCTCTGGGTAAGGGTCCCTACAGTGGATATGTGAAAGGTAGTGTCCTTGTACAAAAAAAAAAAAGATGAAAATAGGAAAAAAAATGAGAAATAATGATTAAGTGTTGAGTAAAGCTGATTATTTTTTTAATGTGGGGAGGCTCAAGTATTAGTAATTAGGACCAGTGTAGGGGGAAGTTGAATGGAGAGCCTAATAAAGTTGATCCGGGCTTAGTAAAAATAAAGGAAACATAGGCTAATCACACACACACGTAGGAACACTTAGGAAGAGTTTTAAATTGCTCATTGAAGTATTATGTTTGAGTGTTTCCTGTGATTGCAAAAAATTTTTCTTAAATCTTTGAGGTTTGAATCAAATGTATGTATAAGAACAATCTCATGTTTAATTCTATTTTTGCTCGGGACTAGCAAAAGCTTAAGTTTGGGGGTATTTGATAGCAAACAAAATGTGCTATCCTTAGGCTTAATTATTACTAGTTTTATGATAATTTTAGGGGTTTGATGTGTTAAATCACTCAATTTCAGGTTAAGAGCTTAAACATGACAATTAGAGACATTTTGGATCACTAGGGATCGAAACGAGGCTTTTTTGAGCTAAAAATAATATCAATTGGAAGTAGAAGGACCAATCCAAGCTAGAGGACCCGAGGTGATAGCGTTGCAACGCCGTACATGCTGATTTCTTGTGTTGAAGAGCCATGACGATAGCGTTGCAATACTACCTTGCAGCGTCGCAACGCTATCTCGATAAGAATGTCATATTGAAGACTCGTGCAGGTAGCGTTGCTACGCTACTTTGATAAGGAGGGGTGCATGCGAGGGTACGGCGTTGCAATGCCGCCCTAAGCGTTGCAACACCATTGACAGTTTTCATATAAGCTTACGCGCCTAGGGCACAACGTTGCAACGCAGTCCCTAACCTTGCAACGTTGTACCGAAAATACTTATAAATACAACATGATATATTCTTGCAGAGTCGAACCGAAAATTGATAGAGATTGCACCCTAATTTCGAAATACACTCTGTAAGAAGAGAAAAATGAGCATTCCTTGGGAGCCAAAGCATTTGTGGAGGTTTGAGATCGTGACGGGAGCTCGAAGACAAGGGACCGACATCGACACATAAGTTTATTTCTTCTTTCTTTCAGATTGTAACACCGTTTTAAGACGTTTTCTATTACTTTAGCTTGGTTTTATTGTGATTTAGAGTGGCTAAAAGTTGTAGTGAGGATTTGATACTTAGATTAGAGCAAAGTTGTCAAAACTCTTAGAGGTCTTGCATGAGAATGACCTATAAGTCTAAGGGAAACACATAAAGAAGTTGCTTAATGTCGTGCATGCTTTAGATTCATATGGAGACTATAGAATTTATTGTGTGTGCGAGACTCACTAAGAATCGAGAGATTTTCTTTAGTATCTTACTTCTTGTTTATAAATTCATCACATTAGTTCATTGCATGTGTCAAATAAGTTATTAACTTGTGAAGTCAATTTCCTCTAATTCTATCATATTCGTGTCTCCACTTGTGTGTTTATCTTTTATCTTTGTTTTCACCATCTATCCATGTATGTTACTTTAGCTAAAATTGAGAATTAGTATCTTGGTAATTAATTAATCTAGAAATTCATTCCCGAGGACGATACTTGGAACTCTCAAATCAATATATAAAACTTTACTCATACACTTGCGGTATTGCACAATATAATTTTACGCAACACAAATCGAAAAGAAACTTATAGAGTTTTTAAGATATACGTGAAAATAATTATCATGTTGAAATTTATTGTAAAAAATAATATAGTGTGTCTTTATATAACATCTATTGTTTCACATGAAAAACGTATATTAGAAACTCTGCCTGCTTCTTCTTCTGGATTATATTATACTCATATTCGAGTAATCGAAATATATGCAACAATGAACCAGAAGTTCATAAATCCAGAGTTATTCAGTGTTTGGCAAGATTGACTGGGCCATCAACGATCGGGAATGATGAGGAAAATTATTGAGAATTCACATGGACATCATTTAAAGAACTAGAAGATTCTTCAATCTAATGAGTTGTCATGTGATGTTTGCTCTCAAGGGAAATTAATTATTAGACCATCACCAACTAAAGTGGGGATTGAATCACATGCATTTTTAGAGCAAATTCAAGGTGATATTTTATGGTATTAATTGACGCATCCAGTAGATGGTCACATGTATGCTTATTATCAAGTCGAAATCTTGAATTTGCATGATTACTTGCTCAAATAATTAAGTTAAAAGCACAATTTCCTGATTATACAATTAAGACCATTCGACTTGATGATGCTTATGAATTTAAACCCCAAATTTTTAATAATTATTGTATGTCAATTGGTATAAGTGTTGAACATCCTGTAGCTCACGTTCATACACAAAATGGTCTAGCAGAATCTGTAACGACCCTAATTTTTAGTCATAATCTATTTTGAGCATAAAAGCACTCCAATAAATATACCAAAACACCCAGCCTCCACCAAACTACATTCAAATCAGGCTGGGTTCCCAAACAGATCACAAGCATGCAGTGAAAGTAAGATATTCCAAAAGATTGCAACTTTAACACTTAACTAACGCGAATAAGCCACTAATAACTTTAATAGGAAAGGGACAAGCAAAACTCTTAGCTAAAAGTAAGAGACTAACTCCACTTATAAGAAGAACAAGATCCTAAAACATCCTACAAGTCACTCAACAGCAAAACTAAGCACATATAAATATCCTAATCCTTTAAGAACGTTCAGCGGAGATACAAGGTATAAATATAGCTTCCCAGGAGCCAAGAGACTCAACGAAACATCCTTATAGCCTCGCCAGGTTGCCACCGTCGTCATCCACCCACAGTTTAGTTTTACCTGCAAACAAAACATTGAAAAACACGAGTGAGTATAAAGATACCCAGTAAGCAGCCCACTTACGTCCAATTCTATCTCGCGAGCAACAAGACTCATTCCCGACACTCGCTCAACCCCAAACAGTTTCACACTTTGACACATTTCACCCTGAGCCCCCTGAAGACTAACTCGAGCTTTACCTTCGTCCTGGAACTTTGGTTGACGATGCTGTTGGGATTTATGCCCTAAACTTGTGTAATTTTGATCAATTAAATAAAGTGTTATTTGTTTTGATAAGATTACAGTCTTGCTTTTATAAATCCAATAAACTAAGCTCCAAGGTTATAACATTTATCTTGAAATCAGCAGTAGTGGACACTATTTGGGATTGAGTTCAAGATTATAACCTAAATAGTCTATGGTATAAGAATAAAGTTGGAAACCTCATTCGTAACACCATGGATGCGACCCACTTTGTAATTAGTACAAATGAGGTAATCCAACTCATTCATGTAGTTGACATGCAGAGTGGGGGCATCTGTATGAAGAGTTCATACAAGATCGGATCGCAAATTATTAGTCTAACAAGTATAACACCGCTAACATGATAAGACTAGTAATTTATAGATGGTCATAAGTGACTCGACTGAATCCCGAGCAAGTTAAGAACTCCTACTTATAGGGTTTGTCCTTAGACTAGTATGGGTGAGAGTGGCTGTAGCCAACTCAATAAGCCTACCTTCACGTGACGAACCTCGTAGGTAGTGCGGGAACTTAACTGCAAGATGGAATTCACTCATTCCTCTACCGAGGAATTAGATAGGTTGTTCCCTTAAGAACCGACTCCAGTCTTGAACAAAGGGGCCCGCCTCTATGAGGGTATGAGTCTAAGGTAGGACCTTAGACTTGTTGTTCATTAGAGGATCGGTGGTGCTTAAGGAGCAAAGAGGTAATCACGGGGGTAAAACGATAATTTGACCCACCGTGTGATTATGAACAACTGTGAAGGGTCGACTCATGGGTAATGACTATATCGGTGGACACAATATTATCTCAAAGTGAGGAGAGTGCACTAAAAGTCTATAGTGGAGTGACTTTTAGTTAATGAATATTGATTAACTAGATCAAAGAGTTTGATCAGTTAATCTCATATCATTGGAGCTCATGATCTGTAGGTCCATTAGATCCCTCATTGGCTCAATATGGTAATATTGAGGGTATAAAGTTAGGAGTGAAATTGAAGTGTTCAATTTCATACATGAGGTGTTATATCTATGATATAATTGATATAATATATAGTTTTAATGTGAATTAGATTCATATATAAACTATATACTAAAGAGAGAATAAAGGAGGGGTAGGATGGTCATTTCCATCCCATTCTCCTATATATATGGTTGCATGACATGCAACTAGGTTAAGACATTTAAAAAGGTTTTGATAAGCTCTTTTGTTGTGGTTGGAAGAGTTCCAAGACAACAAAAATATCTCTCTCTCAAAATACCTCACATCTCCTAAAGGGAACCCACCTTCGTCCCTTACCTAGAGAACAACGAAGAAGATCCGGTGGATGTGTCTTCGCACGTTGGAGTTCTTGTTGCCGAGATCGTGACCGTGGAGAGAGGAGCACTTAAAGAAAGGTTCTTCAAAGGTAAATTCTTGTTGTCCATTTCACTTTTATGCTTAATCTAGTTTTGTATGTTCTGGAATTTATCATTGTAACTAAATCAAGAGCGCGCGATTCACAATTGCTTCCATTGCGGGGACTTCGATTCCCTCGGTTCACGAGCTCTATTCATAAGGTGACTAGGGGTTCCATGTAGGCATTCCTAACGCCCTCGACCCACTCCAAGGGTCTAAACTCCCAACTAGATTCTCAACCAACTAGGCTCAACTCAAATCGTGCACTCATTAGGAATGCTAGACACGACCGGAACAACGACCCCCACCTCACATAGCTTCACATAACATTATACACAAGCAAATAATCATTGTAAAGCGAGATCAAAACATTCTTCACAACCCGAGGCAATATTCATACAATCATGACAAGGACAAACTATAAAGGTATGCTTTCAACCTCAAATGACCTTTAGGAAACTATCCTATGGTTCCATAATAATGACAACTCAAGAACTCATAACAAAACAGTGTCGTACGTCGTACCCTTCGCTTAGGTGTTCGACGATCAACCAAATGACTACTTACATGATACTTGAGGGTTCGGAAATCGAAACCATGCTCCTAAGTAACCGTCTTGGTGTGTTTGGGTCCCTGTTTAAGAAAAAACAAAATAACCATCAAGAAATAGTCCTTGAAGGCGCACTTAAAGTAATTCGCCACTAACAACCGTGTTACCACAATGGAGGTCCAACACGAGCTCGAGGAGATGAAACTGCAAGGTTGAGCCTTCCCCAGCGGCGGCAGCGCGTCACGGTGAGTGAGACCCATTTTCGGGAAGCCAGTTGGTCGATCTATTCAAAGGCAACCTCCAAAATAAGAGAACCGAAAAAAAACTACTCGAACCGACCAAACCAAAACCATGGGTCTCTTTGAAAAAGAAACACACCATTGAACACACCTTTATATCGGCGGCGGCGAGGCTCTCGATAGCAACTGGCATCAGAAAACAACTCGCCGGTAGTAGGGTCGACGACGCGGCTGCATGCAATCCAGCGTCCGTCTGAATGCATAGCGGCTGCGAGCTGGGTGACACACTGGAGACGCGGCCGTGGCTGGGAGACGTGATCGGAGGTTCGACGACAGTTGGGAGACGTGACCGGCTGGGCTACACGCTGCACGCGAAGAAGGGATGGGAAGGAAAAAAAAGAAAAGGAAAAGAAGGAGAAAAAAAGAAGAAAAGAAAAAGGAGAAAATAAAAGAAGGAAAAAAAAAGGAAAGGAGAAAGAAAAGGAGTGAAAGGAAAAGGGTGGTGAACAAAATGCATACCTTGATTCCTTCTCCAAACACTCGATATAAACACAAGGGAGCTGACAACCCAATTTAAAGGTGAGGTTTAATCACTTGGGTCCCTGCAATAACCAATAATTAACCTCCTGGCCCAAAACTTTCAAAACTAATACACGAACCCGGAATCCACTTTCAAAAACAAAAACATACCTCGAATTCTACTAGGCGTCACATCCTCCCCACCTTAAGAACTTTCATCCTCGAAAGTGGCTAACTCTCAAACAGTTCCGGGTAGTTCGTTCTCATCTCGTCCTCACGCTCCCAAGTAGCTTCCTTAAGCTGCTGGTTTTGCCAAAAGACCTTGACAAGGTCGATTTATTTGTTCTTCAACACCTTCTTCTCTCGAGCTAAGATTTCCACTGGTTTCTCCTCGTAGCTCAAATTCTTATCGACCTGTAGCGGCTTGTAATAAATCACATGAGATGCATCTGGCACATAGCCTCGCAGCATCGACACGTGAAACACATCGTGCACGGATGCTAGGGATGGTGGCAAGGCTAAACGGTACACCACTGGGCTAATACGCTCCAAGATCTCGAATGGCCCAATGAACTTAGGGCTCAAATTCCCTTTCTTGCCAAATCTCAAGACACCTTTTATAGGTGCAACCTTAAGGAATGCGTACTCTTCAACTGAAAACTCCAAGTCCCTGCGCCTCACATCAGCATAACTCTTCTGCCTTCTTTGAGTTGTTAACATTCTCGCTCTAATCTTCTGCACGACCGCATTCGTAACCAGAACTAGCTCGGGCCCCAAAAGTTTGCGCTCACCAACCTCTCCCCAATACACTGGGGACCTGCTCCTCTTCTCATACAAGGCCTCAAAAGACGTCATCCCAATTGTTGCCTGATAACTGTTGTTATATGTGAACTCAATCAAATGAAGGTGCGTATCCCAACTCCCTGCAAAGTCCAGGTCGCAAACTCGAAGCATATCTTCCAATATATGATTCAACCTCTCGGTCTAACCGTCAATCGGAGGGTGAAAAGCTGTACTAAAAATACACTCTACTCCTAGAGCCATCTGGAAACTCATCCAGAAGTTAGATGTGAAACGAGGGTCTCTATCAAAGACGATCTTCGTCGGGACTCCGTGTTGAAGGGAATGAGAATCCCATGCAGCGGAAGACGATTGAATCGTCGATGTATCAATATGCAACATAGTTTCATTAAAATTGATCTAACTCTAGATCTAGGCTAAACATGCTTCAAAGAAGAAGAAATTTACAGCAAGAAAAGATCTTACTTACTTGTTGTAGACAAACTCAGCAAATTTCTTCCTCCAGTCACGAACTCTTCGTTCAACTCGATCTCAACGAACTTTTCTACCAAAGTGATCTTGAACACCACCAAGTGATCTTCTCGGTTGCTCTCTTTTGGAGAAGGGAAGATGGTGGGATCTTAGTTTTGGAGAAGGAGGAGATTAGAGAGAGTAGAGAAAATTCTCTTTTCTTCTCTTTGGTGAAAAACAAAAAATGAGAGAGTTCATCGCAATCCTTCTTGCAAGAAGGGGTTTATATATTGGAATTGGTGGAGTTAAAATGTCCACATAATTACCACTTTACCACAACCATAGGTTATGCAAATCTCATTTGCATAACCACATAATATAAGATATCTCATATCTCATATTACAAATCTCATTTGCATTAATTGTGTATTAATTAAATTGAATCACATCCAATTTAATTTCTCTCAATCAAATTCTCCAATTAGCCCTAATTCAACAATTAGGCTAACCTATAGTTTATTATGAATCTCATTGACATTAAACTATATATTACATTATTCATATCTCATATAAATGACATAAATGCCCTTAAAGTGAAATTGAACACTTCAATTTCATACCAAAGCATTAACCCTTCTTTTAACCCAGGTGGAGCCAACTGAGGGACCTAATGGACCTCTCGGTGACGGGCTCCAATGATCCGAGATTAACTCCGCCAAACTCTTTGACCCTGCTTAACCAACATTCATTAGCTACGGTAACACTCCACTATAGCTCTGTAGTCGCACTCCCATCGTCACGAGAATATTACGTGTCCACTAATATAACCAATACCCATGAGTCAACCCTTCACAGGTTGTTCGTAGACACGGTTGGGTCAAATTACCGTTTTACCCCTGTGTCTACCTCTTGTTCCTTAAGTCCCCACTGCTTCTCTAATATACAACATATTGTGATGGTCCAACCATACACAACACCCTTCTCGGGCCAGTGAGAAGGTGGGCGCCCGTTGTCCAAGCCCTGGAGACAGCACTTAAGGGAACAACCCCTCTAGTTTCCCTAAAAGCGGGAACGAGTGAATTCCATCTCGCGTAGTTAAGTTCCCAGCTCCCTACTTGGTTCTGTCCCTAAGAAGATAGGCATATTGGGCGAGTAACTGTGACCACCCTCACCCGTACTAGTCAAAGAACAGACCCTCGCAGACAGGAGTCCGTAACACGCTCAGGATTCAGGTCGAGTCACTAATGGTCATCTACGAAGTTATTAGTCCTTACTGTCAACGGTGTTACATCAGTAGGTCTAATAAATCACGGTCCGGTCTTGTACAATCTCATTGCACAGAATGCCCCCACTCGCATGTCAACCACATAAACGAGTCAGATCACCTCGTTTGTATCTAATACAAAGCGGGCGCATCCACGGTGTATCCGAGTTAGGTCTCCAACCCTATCCATATATCAGAGACCGTTCGGGTCATTAACTCGAACGTGATCTTCCATGTGTGTCCACTACACACCGCTCAAGTTTTAGTTCTCTCATAAAATCAATGACCCTGAAGCTTAGTTTATTGGAAAGTTTATAAATATTGCGAGACACAAAGTGGTGAAATGAATAACTCTTATTAATTTCAAACAATATATTACAAACACGAGATTAGGACAAAAATCCAACAAACTCCCACTTGGAGTAAGCTAGTGGAGAAAATACATTTCATAAATGTACATAAATTACAACGAAGTAATACAATAAACTAGGGCATTGAATACCCGTTTACACATCTCCCACTTGCCCTAGTAAGGAAGCTCTCAAGACCTAGACTCTCAGGTGACCTCAAACACCTTAGCCGTGAGGGGCTTTGTAAATGGATCACCCTACGTTGTGCTCGACGCTATCTCGCGTGGCCGTCCACGTCTCCAGCGGTGCACAATCTCCCGTGACGGATGATACTTGCGCTCAATGTGTTTGCCTCTCTTATGGCTCCGAGGCTCACGTGAGTTGGCTAATGCACCACTGTTATCAAAAAACAGTGTGATCGGCAAGTTCATATTTGGAACAACTTCCAAATTTGTCATGAACTTCCTAAGCCAAACAGCTTCCTTTGCAGCTTCAGAAGCCGCAACATACTCCGCTTCCATAGTGGAATCAGCAACGCATCCCTGTTTGATTCTTCGCCATACTACAGCTCCTCCATTCAGAATTAAGGCTGACCCCGAGGTGGATTTTCTAGAATCCTTATCGGTCTAAAAATCAGAATCTGTGTATCCCGTAAGGATCAAATCCCCACTCCCATACACTAAGCTGTAGTTCCTCGTTCTCCTAAGATACTTGAGGATTGCCTTTACCGATGTCCAGTGATCTAATCCTGGATTGGACTAATATCTACTGACAATTCCTACTGCATAACAGATGTCGGGCCTAGTACACAACATGACATACATCAGGCTCCCTACAGCTGAAGCATATGGAATCCGTCTCATATCCTTAACATCTTGAGGAGTCTTAGGACACTGATCTTTAGACAAGTGAACCCCATGCCCGAAAAGGCGAAGAAGCCCTTCTTGGAGTTCTGCATCTTATATCTAGACAACATCTTGTCAATATAAGACGCCTGAGACAAGGCTAGCGTTCTTTTCTTCCGGTTCCGGACTATCTAGATACCTAGAACATACTGAGCTTCTCCCAAATCTTTCATTTGGAATTGCGAAGCTAGCCACTTCTTAACGTCAGTAAGAAATTCTACCTCATTCCCAATGAGAAGAATATCGTCCACGTACAACACCAAAAATGCGACGGCTTTGTCAACGATTTTCTTGTAGACACAAGGTTCGTCGACATTTTGATCAAAGCCATAAGATTTGATCGCCTCATTAAACCTTATATTCCAAGACCTCGAAGCTTGTTTCAATCCATAAATGGACCTATGAAGCGGCAAACTTTTTGTTCTTGGCCTTGGTCAATGAACCCTTTGGGTGGTCCATGTAGATGGTCTCATCAAGCTTGCCATTCGTAAAGGTTGTCTTGACGTCCATCCGCCATACCTCGTAGTCATAATACGCGCAATGGCCGTAGGATCTGATCGACTTTACCATGGCAACAGGCGAAAAGGTCTCCTCATAGTCAACCCCTTCAACTCGGGTAAAACTCTTTGCCACTATTCGGGATTTGAAGGTCCGCACCTTCCCATCTCGCCACGTTTACGCTTGTAGATCCATTTGCAACCAATAGGTTTTACCCCATCCGGTTGATCCACAAGCTCCCATACAGAATTGAATTACATAGACTCCATTTCTGGTCCATAGCTTTAATCCACTCATCTTTGTCAACATCAACCATTTCCTTATCATATGTCAATGGATCCTCACGATTATCATCAGGAGCGACAACTGAGGTTTCAGCTAAACCCATGTAGCGATCAGGTTGTCTCACAACCCTCCCACTACGTCGAGGCATTCCCAACTCTTGGGAACGGATTTGACTAGACGTGCTGGGATCAACAACACTTGTTGACGTACTAGCCCCATCAACTCTCTTCTTGATGTATTGTCCATTTAATTTAACACAATTTTACTCCTTGGTAAATGATCCTCGACGTGGTCTTCCTCTAGGAAAGTGGCGTTTATCGACACAAGCACCTGTTTTCCCTAGGATCGTAAAATGCACCACCCCTAGTCTCTTTAGGGTAACCTACGAATAGGCATAATTTGAGCTGGGTTTCAACTTTTCTGGTTGACACCAACACATGGGTGGACATCCCCAAATCCAAGTGATGTAAAGCGCCTTTACGTCCACTCCGAGCTCGAAAGGTGTTTCACAAACACTCTTCGAGGGAACGTTGTTCAAAATATAAACCGCGATCTCCACTGTGTACCCCAAAAGAATCGGGAGACGAGCATAGCTCATCATCGACCGAACCATGTCCAACAAGGTTGCTTTCTCCTCTCCGATACACCATTCTCAACGTGGCATACCAGTCTTTGAGAGTTGGGGCGTGATTCCGTGTTCTATCATATAGTCTTGGAATTCGGTGTCCATGTACTCTTCACCTCGATCCGATCGAAGTGTTTTAAGCGATTTACCTAAGAGGTTCTCAACCTCAGTCTTCTACTCCTTGAACTTTTCAAGAGTTTCAGACTTCTTATGCATTAGGTAAATATAACCATATCTGAAGTAGTCGTCTATGAAAGACACAAAGTACTCATAACCGCCCCGAGCTTTAACATTCATCGGACCACAGAGGTCAGAATGCACTAACTCTAGAGGCTCTTTGGCTCTATATCCTTTTCCACTAAAAGGACGTTTGGTCATTTTGCCCTCAAGGCATGACTCACACACCGACAAAGAGTTTTCTTCCAACTCGTTTAGAAGTCCACTATTCACTAGTTTCTCAATCCTATTGAGATTAATGTGGCCTAACCGAAGATGCCAAAGGTGGGCATTTTCTTTTGGAGAAACTTTTGCTTTCTTAGTTCGTGTTTCTGCAGTTTTGAACAATTCAGTATTCAAAACACTTTTGACCAATTGGGTTTCAAAACATACAGATTATTTTCGAGTGAAGCTGAACAAATAACATTCCCTTTGAAAGAAATAAACGCTTTATTCAATTCAAATGAAACGGAAATACATTGTTCTATTAAGCAGGAAATTGAAACAAGGTTTCTAGTAAACCCTGGAACTATGTAAAGATTGTCCAACAATAAGTACTTCCCGCCAAAATTTAGCTTCACTGTCGATCATTGCAAAGATGCACAAGCTCCCGGATCCAACCCGTAGAGTCACCTCACCTCTCGCGCCGCGTTGCGGGAATCAATCCACGAAAAGAAGAACAAACGTGGTTAGTGGCGCCCGATTCCAATATCCGGTAGAGTCACTACTCTCCACTAAACATGTTTCAGTCACAAGTAAATCACATTTACCTTGATTCTTCCTCTCGGCCAGGAATTTGGGACACTTTCTCTTCTAGTGACCGCCCCATTGCAGTGGAAACACTTTCCTTTCTCTTGCAACCTCCTTGACTTTCTTGCCCTTGTGGGTGGCAGCACGGTCAGTTTTACCCCTCTTCATCCTCCTCTTCCCTTTCGGGCGTGAAGGAGCAACAGGTTTCGTCCTGCAGGTCGAACCCACATAGTGATAAGACCTATAGGCAACATTTGCCTCATTCCTTGACCGTGTGCAAGGATTGGAAATTTTGTAGCTCGGTGAGGAGGGTAGTCGAGTGTAGCTAATTTTGTTCATACTTGACATTGCTCTGGCCAATCAAGGAAACTCTTGGAAGAGTCTCCAAAATAAAATCGACTGACTTTCGACTCATCGATCGAAGCCCCGTTCATCTCACCCGGATGGAAGTGGGTCATCATGTCTAGAACATGTTCACGACGCACGACCCTCTTTCATCCGTGCGTTGAAAACGTATTTGAGCGAGTCATGCCGACCGAAAGGATCATTGTCCCAAACATTTCCTGCAAGGACTCCATGATCTCTTGGCGAAACCATCAGCTCATGCTTCTTTGCCAAGACATCAGACATGCTGGCAATTATGTAGACCTTGGCCTTTTCATTGGCCCTGATCGAACGATCGTACGTGTCGCGAACACTTCGCGACGCGGTCGAGCCCGGCATCTGAGGACACTCCTCAGATAGCACGAACTTTATGTCGTCTTGTATGTACCAAAATTGTATTAATGTTGTTTTTCCAACTTTGGTAATTATCTCCCACTAATTTATCCGAAGCAAGCAAAGCTATTATTGCGCTAGACATTTTTAGCTGAAAAATAAGAAAAACCTTTGTATTAGTCTCGCAAAAAACTTTTGAAAACCAATCAAGTTTTAGCAAAAAAATGTTTCATGATCCCAAGGTCATTCAAAATTTTGCAATGATACCCTAAAGGTTTACAATGACCGCCACTGAAGGGTGAACAGAACACTCCTCCTCTAGTACGAGCCTTTCTCGATCAGACCCTAATCCCAGAATAACTCTTATTTCATTAGGCATCCAATTACCATTGTTCGGTCGAATTCATTAACACTTAACGAATTTTGTGAGTGTCACCTTCAATCTTTAAGTTTCCAAGTATCCGTCCAAACAATAGCCACCGAAGGGTGAACCAATAAGGAAAACCAACTAGGAAACTGTATCCCTTTCGGGAATTCATGGTGTTCTGACTCCCATGATCAAGCCCTCAAAAGGGATTTTCTGGTCCAGGCCAAACTAGCAGGCAGATCATAAGCGTCTCACGGTGTGAATCGAAAGAAGAGACCGTGGGTCTCGTTTTCACAAGTCCCGCTCCCACTCACTATAAGTACTCTCTCTATCCACGATGATATTGACCTATACAAATACCATCCGGAGGGGGACGCTCCCATTTGCGCCACGAGGCCAAGTATAGATCTCACATTATTAACTTTATAATTTTCTGGGATTGACCTAGATAAACCAAATAAAATTTACCTAAGTCTACCAATATAACTCTTATGTGGTATTAACCTAAGTTTATAATCACATTATTAACTTAGGTCTATGTGAGTAAATTAATTAACACTTAATTAACGACACTCACGAGAATATAACCTAAGAATCTCCAGACCGAATTCACTCCCAGGTCGGTTTCCAGGTAGGGGTGTTCCGCAAGCGTCAACTTAAATACCCCAGCCTTAAACAAAACCTTCCTTAGATAGAGTTACTTATCAGTCTCCATTCAAAGGTTATATTTGATTTCCTAAATTTCTAATCTCATTAGAAAATTAGAAAACCTAAGTCTAAGTCTAATTAATCAAGTTCTAAACACTTTAAAACTAATAATTAACTTAGGTTGCATGCATTTCTATGTTATAGTGCTTGATCATCCATCACATGAATAATAATATATACTATAACATAATATAATTCATCACATGAATTAAATGCATGGGCAAGCTTTTAATTTTAAAAAATATAACACTTATATTAAATAAATTATATCATGCAAACATTATATTATAACTCTTATAATATAATCCTATCATGCATATTATATATTATAACTCTTATAATATAAAAATGATGCATGAAATGTTTAACCTAAGGTGGGATTTTAAATATATATGACATACAATATGCACATAGAAATTAATTAAAATATACATCTCATGCATAAAATAATTAAATAGCAAAAATGGACCGATTTTTGGAACCTAGGGGCAATTATTTAATTAAATAACATTAATATAACATTAATATTAATATTATTTAATAAAATAATTAAATAAATAAATAAAATACATTTTAAAAATTAAAAATAATTAAATAAAATGTAAAACCGAAAAAAAACTGCCCCCACTAAGCCTCGAACCCACGACCTCGCGAAACCGCCTCCAAAGAACTACCTCTCAACGCGGCGTTGCAGCGCCGCTGCAAGCGGCGTTACAATGCCGCATCGCGTCTGGACGTCGACAGCGTTCTCAATGCCGGTAGCGTTCCAACGCTACACCCGATGTTGCAACGACCCGACTGCAGCAGCGCGCTTTCGCGCGCGAATAGCGTTGAGACGCCGTTGTGCAACATCTCAACGCCATCGACAGAACAACAAACAACTTGGTTGTTCTTCATCGATTTTTCACCTGTTTCCGCTTCGATTTCTTCACAGCAACACTTGCCACGAACGACACGGACTTACAGACTCGATTTACAACATAAAAATTCCCAAAAACAAAGGGCCCTTACATTGATCTCATCAACATAATTGTAAATCTAAAATGCCAAAAAACCGTAAACATCCATTTAAGCAAACCAAACATTCATCTCATGAATTATGGTAAATTACCCACCTAATTTTAACAAAATACGATTGCATAATTGAAGAACCATCGAAATGGCTCGATACCAATTGAAGGGAATGAGAATCTCATGCAGCGAAAGACGATTGAATCGTCGATGTATCAATATGCAACATAGTTTCATTAAAATTGATCTAACTCTAGATCTAAGCTAAACATGATTCAAAGAAGAAGAAATTTACAGCAAGAAAAGATCTTACTTACTTATTGTAGACAAACTGAGGAAATTTCTTCCTCCGGTCACGAACTCTTTGTGCAACTCGATCTCAACGAACTTTTCTACCAAAGTGATCTCGAACACCACCATGGTGGGATCTTAGTTTTGGAGAAGGAGGAGATTAGAGAGAGTAGAGAGAATTCTCTTTTCTTCTCTTTGGTGAAAAACAAAAAATGAGAGAGTTCATCGCAATCCTTCTTGCAAGAAGGGTTTATATAGTGGAATTCATGGAGTTAAAATCCACATAATTACCACTCTACCACAACCATAGGTTATGCAAATCTCATTTGCATAACCACATAATATAAGATATCTCATATCTCATATTGCAAATCTCATTTGCATTAATTGTGTATTAATTAAATTGAATCACATCCAATTTAATTTCTCTCAATCAAATTCTCCAATTAGCCCTAATTCAACAATTAGGCCAACCTATAGTTTATTATGAATCTCATTCACATTAAACTCTATATTATATCATTCATATCTCATATAAATAACATAAATGACCTTAAAGTGAAATTGAACACTTCAATTTCATACCAAAATATTAACCCTTCTTTTAACCTGGGTGGGGCCAACCGAGGACCTAATCGACCTACAAAGTGACGGGCTCCAATGATCCGAGATTAACTTTGCCAAACTCTTTGACCAGGTTAACCAACATTCATTAGCTACTGGTAACACTCCACTATAGCCCGTAGGCGCACTCCCGGTCGCGAGAATATTACGTGTCCACCGATATAATCAATACCCATGAGTCAACCCTTCACGGGTTGTTCGTGAGACACTAGTGGGTCAAATTCATGCTTTAGCCCTATGTCTACCTCTTGTTCCTTAAGTCCCCACTTTGCTCCTCTAATGAACAACATATTGTGATGGTCCAACCATACACAATACCCTTCTCGGGCGATGAGAAGGTGGGCGCCCGTTGTCCAAGCCACGGAGACGAAGACTTAAGGGAACAACCCTCTAGTTTCTCTAAAAAGTGGGAGCAGTGAATTCCATCTCGCGTAGTTAAGTTCTCGGCTCCTACTTGGTTCTCGCCTTGAGAAGATAGGCATATTGGGCGAGTAATCGTGACCGCCTCTCACCTGCATACTAGTCAAAGAAACGGACCCTCGCAGACGGGAGTCCGTAACACGCTCGATTCGTGTCGAGTCACTAAAGGTCATCTCACGAAGTTATTAGTCCTTACTATCAGCGGTGTTACATCGATGGAGTCTAATAAATCGCGGTCCTGGTCTTGTACAATCTCATTGCACAGATGCCCCACTCGCATGTCAACCACATGAACGAGTCAGATCACCTCGATTGTATCTAATACAAATCGGGCCGCATCCACAGTGTATCAAGGATTAGGTCTCCAACCGTATCCATATACTGTAGACCGTTCGGGTCATTAACTCGAACGTGAACTTCCCTGTGTGTCCACTACAGACCGTTCAAGTTTTAGTTCTCTCATAAAATCAATGACCCTAGAGCTTAGTTTATTGGAAAAGTTTATAAATATTGCGAGACACAAAGTGATGAAATGAATAACTCTTATTAATTTCAAACAATATATTACAAACACGAGATTAGGACAAAAATCCCAACACGTGTAACCTGGCAACTTCCTCCATGAACAACTTGGCCCACTTCTCAATAGTGTAAGTCAGTTTCCTAGGAAGGAAATGTGCCGACTTTGTCAGCCTATCAACGATCACCCAAACAACTGTGAGTCCTCTAACCATTTGAGGTAAACCGGAAATGAAGTCCATCGAAATCTTTTCCCATTTCCACTGTGGTACCTCTAAGGGTTGCAACAACCCTGCCGGCTTCTGCCTCGGGGCTTTAACTTGCAGATAGACCAAACATCTGCTAATGAACTCCTCTATGTCTCTCTTCATCCCCTTCCACCAGTAAAACTACTTCATGTCCTGATACATTTTAGTGCTACCTAGTTGCACTGAAAAAGGAGAACTGTGAGCCTCGGCCAGGACTTCTTCCTTGAGACCATCTACGTTTGGGACATATAATCGTCCCTTAAACAACAAACCCCCATCTGACGACATTGTGAACTCACTTTCTTTGCCTGACTCCACCAATCCTCAAGGCTAGGGCTCCCCGATTTGGAGTCTAAAATTCGTTGTCTCAGAGTCGGTTGCACTGACAATTGGTTAAACTAAGCCATGACCTGACCTACCATCACAGCTATACCAGCACGTTCCATGTTGACTCGTAGATGAAACTCCTTCATGACTAGGGTTGTCGTGTGAGCTACCTTTCGACTAAGGGCATCGGCAACCACATTTGCCTTACTCGGGTGATACATAATCTCAATCTTGTAATCCTTCACTAGCTCCAACCACCTCCGTTGTCTCATGTTCAACTCCTTCTGGGTAAACAAATACTTCCAGCTCTTGTGGTTTGTATACATATGGATCTTCTCCCCATATAAGTAGTGTCTCCACAATTCCAAATCATGGGTTGGGTAGTTTCTCTCGTAGTCTTTCAACTGTCGGGAGGCATAGGCAATCACCCTCCCATTCTGCATCAAAACACACCCCAAGCCCTTATTGGACGCATCACTGTAAACTACAAAATTTCCCGATCCATCTGACATTGTAAGCACTGGCAACCAACCTCTGCTTCAAATCCTGAAAACTAGCCTCGCACGCCTCGCTCCACACGAAGGCATTCCCTTTCCGTGATAACTAAGTGAGGGGCGTTGCAATCTTGGAGAAATCATTCACAAATCTTCGGTAATAACTGGCCAAAACCAAGAAACTACGAACTTCAGTGACAATTTTGGGTTGGGGCCAATCTGAAACTACTTCCACCTTCGTCGGATCTACTAAGACACCCTCCTTCGACACTACGTGCCCTAAAAAGGACACCTGCGTCAAAAAGAACTCACATTTAGAGAACTCGACATACAACTGATTCTCCCTCATAGTAGCCAAGACTTCCCTCAAGTGGTTCTCGTGTTCATCACTCGACTTTGAGTAAATCAGGATGTCGTCTATAAATACGATCACGAAGGTGTCCAGGAATTTCTTGAACACCCTATTCATCAGGCCCATGAACAATCTCGGGGCATTTGTCAATCCAAACGACATCACGGTAATCTTGTAATGCCCATATCTGGATCTGAAAGCCGTCTTCGGGATGTCTTCCTCCCTTATTCGCAACTGGTGATAACCCGAGTGCAAGTCAATATTAGAGAACACGGTGGCCCCCTACAATTGGTCAAACAGATCATCAATCCTAGGGAGCGGGTACTTGTTCTTTATTGTTGCCTTGTTCAACTTTCGGTAGTCAATGCATAAGCGCATCGACCTATCCTTTTTTTTCACGAAAAGTACCAGCGCACCCCAGGGTGAGACACTAGGGCGAATAAAGCCCTTGTCTAGCAACTCTGGCAGCTGAGTCTTGAGCTCCTTTAACTCGGTTGGGGCCATTCTATATGGGGCTTTCAACAACAGTGCAGTGCCTGGTTCCAACTCGATACTGAAATTCACCTCTCTAGCTGGAGGTAAACAAGGCAAATCCTTAGGGAACACATCAACGAACTCCCTGACTACTATAACCAAGCATACGTCCCCTTTCTCGTTTCTCAAGTCTGTCACACTTGCCAAGAAGGCCAAGCCCATTGGCCAACCAGCTTGC
This sequence comes from Trichosanthes cucumerina, assembly GCA_036507285.1. NCBI lineage: Eukaryota > Viridiplantae > Streptophyta > Magnoliopsida > Cucurbitales > Cucurbitaceae > Trichosanthes > Trichosanthes cucumerina. The sequence goes on along the minus strand of CM071836.1, from coordinate 32,415,398 downwards.
TCACCTTTATGAAGGGAATTAGAATCCCCGCGCAGCGAAAGACGATTGAATCGTCATGGTATCATCATGCAACGTGTTTATTAAAACAGATCTACCTATTAGATCTAGGCTAAACATGCTGAAAAATGTACAACAAGAAAGTTAACTTACTTGTTGTAGATCGATTCAGCAACTTCTCCTCGCAGATCACAAACTCTTCGCGCTCCTCGATCTCCACGAACTCTTCCCACGAACGAATCCCGAACACTACCAAAATAGATCTTCTTGGTTGTTCTCTTTTGGAGAAGGAAGTTGGTGGGAACTTTGTGTTTTGGAAGAGGTGGAGAAATGAAAGAATTGAGAGAAAGCACTTTTGGATTCTTAGGTCAAAATCCAAAAATGACAACTTGGCTTACCAAACCCATCTTACAAAGGGTTTAAATAGTGGAATGATGAAGTTCACAACTTCACATAATTACCACTTTACCACAACCATATGTTATGTAAATCTCATTCACATAATTATATAATATAAGATATCTCATATCTTATGTTGCAAATCTCATTTGCAATAATTGTGGATTTAATCAAATTGAATCACATTCAATTTATTTTCTCTCTATCAATTTCTCCAATTAGCCTTTAATTCAACAATTAGGCTAACATATAGTTTATTATGAATCTCATTTATATTAAACTATATATTATATCATCTATATGATATAATTATTTTTAAAGTGAAATTGAACACTTCAATTTCATACCAAAACTTTAACACTTCTTTTATGCCGATTGAGCCAACCAAGGGACCTAATGGACCTACAAAGTGATTTGGGCTCCAATGATCCGAGGTTAATCACCAAACTCTTTGACTCGGTCAACCAATATTCATTAGCTACAATGACACTCCACTAAAGCCTGTAGTTGTACTCCCATCAGTGTAGAATATTACGTGTCCACTGATATAACCAATGCTCATGAGTCGACCCTTCACAGGTTGTTCATAGACACGACTGGGTCAAATTACCGTTTTACCCCTGTGTCTATATCTTGTTCCTTAAGTCCCCACTGCTCCTCTAATGAACAACATATTGTGATGGTCCAACCATACACAACACCCTTCTCGGGCCGTGAGAGAAGGTGGGCGCCCGTTGTCCAAGCCCCGAGACACCACTTAGGGAACAACCCTCTAGTTTCCCTATAAAGTGAACACAAGTGAATTCCATCTTGCGTAATTAGGTTCTCATCTCTCTACTTGGTTCTCATCCCATAAAAGATAGGCATATTGGGCGAGTGGATCGGGACCACCTCACCCGCATTTCTAATCAAAGGATGCAGACCACGGTGACAAGAGTCCGTAATATGCTCGTGGATTCGGTCGAGTCACTAAAGGTCATCTACGAATTTATTAGTCTTTTCTTTTAACGTGTTATATCGCGTTAAGTCTAATAATTCATGGTCCGGTCTTGTACAATCTCATTGTACAGATGCCCCCACTCGCATGTCAACCACATGAACGAGTCGATCACCTCGCTTGTATCTAATACAAAGCGCCGCATCCACAAGTATCCGTGGATTAGGTCTCCAATCCCATCCTTATATCAGAGACCGCTTAAGTCATTAACTCGAACGTGATCCTCCTTGTGTGTCAACTACACACCGCTCAAGTTGTAGTTTTCTCATATATTCAATGACCCCGGAGCTTAGTTTATTGGAAAGGTTTAAAATATTTGCGAGACACAAAGTGAAGAAAATAATAACTTATTAATTTCAAAACAATATTTTACAAACACGAGATTAGGACAAAAATCCCAACAAACTCCCACTTGGACTAAGCTAGTGGAGAAGGTACATTTCCAAAATGTATTTGAATTACAATAAAAATTACAATAAACTAGGGCATTGAATACCGCTTACACATCTCCCACTTGCCCTAGTCGTGAAGCTCTCAAATACCTAGACTCTCTAGGTGACCCTCAAACACTTTAGCCGTGAGGGGCTTTTGTAAATGGATCACCTACATTGTGCTCCGATGCTATCTGCGTGGTGATCGCCACGTCTCCGCGGTGCACAATTTCCGTGACGATGATACTTGCGCTCAATGTGTTTACCTCTCTTATGGCTTCGAGGTTCACGTGAATTGGCTCTCGCACCATCAAGTACCACGCAACAGCGTGAGTGGCAAGTTCATATTTGGAACAACTTCCAAGTCTGTCATGAACTTCCTTAGCCAAACAAATTTCCTTTGCAACTTCACAAGCCGCAACATACTGCTTCCATAGTGGAATCAAGAATGCATCCTTGCTTGATGCTTCGCTGCACTACTGACTCATCCATTCAAAATGAAGGTCGACCACAAGTGGATTTCCTAGAATCCTTATCACCAAAATCGAATCGTGTATCCCGTAAGGATCAAATCCCCACGCCATACACTAAGTCGTAGTTCCTCGCTCTCCTAAGATACTTGAGGATTGTCTTTACGCTTGTCCAGCTGATCTAATCGTGGATTGGATCGATATCATCGACAATTCCGATCGCATAAATGTATGTCGGGCCTTGTACACAATATGGCATACATCAGGGCTCCCTACAAAAGAAGCATATGGAATACGCCTCATATCCTCAACATCTTGAGGAGTCTTAGGACACTTGATCCTTAGAAAGTGAACCCCATGCGTAAAAGGCGAGAAGCCCTTCTTGAGTTCTCGCATCTTATATCTAGACAACATCTTGTCAATATAAAATGCCCGAGACAAGGCTAGTATTTTGTTCTTCCTGCTCCGGACTATCTCGATACCTAGAACATACCGAGCTTCTCCCAAATCTTTCATTTGGAATTTTGAAGCTAGCCATTTCTTAACGCCGAAGAAGAAATTCTACCTCATTCCCAATGAGAAGAATATCGCCCACGTGCAACACCGTAAATGCGATGCGCTTTGTCAACGATTTTCTTGTACACACAAGGTTCGTCGACATTTTGATCAAAGCCATAAGATTTGATTACCTCATCAATCCTTATATTCCAAGACCTCGAAGCTTGTTTCAGTCCATAAATGGACTTATGAAGCTTGCAAACTTTTTGTTCTTGGCCTTGGGCAATGAACCTTTTGGGTTGTTCCATGTAGATGGTCTCGCCAAGTTTGCCATTCGTAAAGGTCGTCTTGACATCCATCCGCCATACCTCGTAGTCATAATACGCGCGATGGCCGTAAGTATCCTCGATCGACTTTACCATGGCAACAGTGAAAAGGTCTCCTCATAGTCAACCCCTTCAACCTGGGTAAAACCTTTGCCACTAGTCGGGCTTTGTAGGTTTGCACCTTCCCATCTACGCCACGTTTACGCTTGTAGATCCATTTGCAACCAATAGGTTTTACCCCATCCGGTTGATCCACAAGCTCCCGCATGCACTGAAGTACATAGACTCCATTTCTTGGTCCATAGCTTTAATCCACTCATCTTTATCAACATCAGCCATTGCCTTATTATAGGTCAATGGATCCTCACAGTCATCGTTAGCAGCGACAACTAAGGTTTCAGCTAAACCCATATAGCGATCGGGCTGTCTCACAGTCCTCCCACTATGTCGAGGCATTCCCAACTCTTGGGAACAGATTTCACTAGACGTGCTAGGATCAACAACACTTGTTGATGTACTAGCCCCATCAACAACACTTGCTGATGAACTGTCCATTTCATTCAATACAATTTTACTTCTTGGTACATGATCCCTGACGTGGTCTTCTTTTAGGAAAGTGGCGTTTGTCGACACAAGCACCCTATTTTCCCTAGGATCGTAAAACATACCACCCCTAGTCTCTTTAGGGTAACCTACTTAATAGGCACAATTTCGAACGAGGTTCCAACTTTTCTGTTTGACACTCAACACATGGGCTGGGCATCCCCAAATCATGAAGTAATGTAAACTTCCTTTACGTCCACTCCAGAGCTCGAAAGGTGTTTCACAAACACTCTTCGAGGGAACATTGTTAAAAATGTAAATCTGCAGTTTCTACTGCACTTCCCCAAAGAATCGTGAGACGAGCATAGCTCATCATCGATCAAACCATGTCCAACAAGGTTCTGCTTTCTCCTCTCCGATACACCATTCTGTCATGGGCATACCAGTCTTGAGAGTTGGGACGTAATTCCGTGTTCTATCATATAGTCCTCGAATTCGGTGTCCATGTACTCTCCACCTCGATCCGATCGAAATGTTTTAAGCGATTTACCTAAGAGGTTCTCAACCTCGCCTTATACTCCTTGAACTTTTCAAGAGTTTCGGACTTCTTATGCATTAGGTAAATATACCCATATCCGAGTAATCGCTCATGAAAGACACGAAGTACTCATAACCGCCCAGCTTTAACATTTATCTCCACCACGAGAGGTCGAATGTATTAACTCAAGAGGCTCTTTTGCTCTATATCCTTTTCCGCTAAAAAGGACGTTTGGTCATTTTGCCTTCGAGGCATGACTCACATACTGGTAAAGAGTTTTCTTCCAACTCGCTTAGAAGTCCACTCTTCACCGGTTTCTCAATCCTATTGAGATTAATGTGACCTAACCGTAGATGCCAAAGATGGGCATTTTCTTTTGGAGAAATTTTTGCTTTCTTAGTTCGTGTTTCCGCAGTTTTAAACAATTCAATATTTAAAACACTTTTAACCGAATTAGGTTTTAAAACGTACAGATTATTTCCAAGTGAAGCTGAACAAATAACATTCCTTTGAAAGAAATAAACGCTTTATTTAATTCAAATGAAATGGAAATACAATGTTCAATTAGGGGGAAATAGAAACAAGGTTTCTAGTAAACCTCGAACTATGTACAAATTGTCTAACAATAAGTACTTTCCGCTAAAATTCACTTCACTGTGCAAGCCGATTGTCGCAAAGAGAGACAAGCTCCCTGATCCAACCCGTAGAGTCACCTCACCCTCTCGCAGAGGCCGCCAGAATCAATCCACGAAAAGAAAGAACAAACGTTGTTAGTGGCGCTCAATCCAATATCCGTGAAGAGTCATTACTCTCCACTAAACATGTTTCTACCACAAGTAAATCACATTTACCTTGGTTCTTCCACTCGGCCAGAATTTGGGACAATTTCTCTTCCAATGTCCGCTCCATTGTAGTGGAAACATTTTCCTTTCTCTCTGACCTCCTTGACCTTCTTGCCCTTCTCAAGGCGGCAACTCGATCGCTTTACCCTCTTCATCCTCTTCTTCCCTTTCGGCGTGAAGGAGAACAACAGTTTTGTCCTGCAGGTCGAACCCCGTGATAAGACTCAGAGGCAACATTTGCCTCAGATTCCCGACCTGCTCGAGGACCGGAAATTCTGTAGCTCATTGAGGAGGGTAGTCGAGTGTAGCTAATTTTGTTCATAATAAACATTGCTATCTGGCTCAAGGAAACTCTTCTAAGAGTCTCCATGATAAAATCGACTGCTCGACTCGTCGATCGAAGCCCCATTCATCTCAAAATGCCCAGATTAAAGCGAGTCATCATGTCTAGAACATGTTCACTTTACGCACGACGCCTCTCTTCATCCGAGCGTTGAAAATGTATTTGAGCGAGTCATGCCGGACTGAAGGACCTTTGTCCAAACATTTCCTGCAAGGACTCCATGATTTCTTAGCGTAAAACCATCGTGTCATGCTTCTTTGCCAAAACATCGGACATATGCCGCAATTATATAGACCTTGGCCTTTTCATTGGCCCCGATCCATCGATCGTGACGTATCGCGAACGACACGCGATGCGGTCGAGCCCGACATCCGAGGAACTCCTCGATAACACGAACTTTATGTGTCGTCAATCACCAAAATTGTATTGATGTTGTTTTTCCACTCTCGTAATTATCTCCCACTAACTTATCGGAAGCAAGTAAAGCTATAATAACGCTAGACATTTTTAGCTGAAATTTAAAAAAACTTTGTATTAGTCTCGCAAAAAACCTTTTGAAAAACCAATCTACATTTTAGCAAAATGATTTCATGATCCCTAGGTCATTCATAGTTTTGCAATGATACCCTAAAGGTTTAGAATGACTGCCACTGAAGGGTGAACATAACATTCCTCCTCTAGGACGAGACTTTCTCGATCAGACCCTAATCCCAGAATAACTCTTATTCCATTAGGCATCCAATTACCATTGTTCGGTCGAATTCATTAACACTTAACGAATTCTCGTGAGTGTCACCTCAATCTTTAAGTTTCCGAGTATCCGCCCAAACAATAGTCACCAAGGGTGATCTAAGAAGGAAAACCAACAAGGAAATCAGATCCCTTTCGAAATTCATCAGTATTCCAACTCCTATGATCAAGCCCTCCGAAGGGATTGTCTGGTCCAGGCCAAACTAGCAGGCAGATCATAGGTGTCTCACGGTGTAAATCGAAAGAAGAGATTGTGGGTCTCAATTTCACAAGTCCCGCTCCCACTCACTATAAGTACTCTCTCCATCCACGATGATATTGATCTATACAAATGGCATCCGAAGGGGGATGCTCCCATTTGCTCAACGAGGCCGATTATAGATCTCACGGTGCGGACTTAACGGAGATTTGTGGTTGGAAATTCAAATGTATCTTATACACTATATTTCCTCCCACTCAGTACTTTAATTTTTAATAGGGATTGACGTAGATTATCAGCTAAAAATTACCTAAGTCTACCAATATAACTCTTATATGGTATTTAGCCTAAGTCTATAATCACATTATTAACTTAGGTCTATGTGAGAAAATTAATTAACACTTAATTAACGGCGCTCACGTAAATATAATCTAAGAATCTTCGGACCGAATTCACTCCCAGGTCGGTTTCTAGGTAGGGGTGTTTCGCAAGCGTCAACTTAAATACCCCAACCTTAGACAAAACCTTCCTTAGACAGAGTTACTAATCAGTCACCATTCAAAGATCATATTTGATTTCCTAAAATTCTAATCTTATTAGAAAATTAGAAAACCTAAGTCTAATTATTCAAGTTCTAAACACTTTAAAACTAATAATTAACTTAGGTTTGCATGCATTTCTATGTTATAGTGCTTGATCATTCATCACATGAATAAGTATATACTATAACATAATTACCATTCATCACATGAATATAAATGCATAAGCATACTTTAATCTAAAAATATAACACTTATATTAATTGAATTAAATATGCATTTAATTACATTATAACTCTTATAATACAACCTATCATGCAAACTATATTATAACTCTTATAATATACATGATGCATGATTATGTTTAACCTAAGGTGGGATTTTAAATCTATATGACATACATTATGCACATAGAATTTAATTAAAATCATACATCTCATGCATAAAATAATTAAATAGCAAAATTGAACCGGTTTTTTGGCACCTAGGGGCAATTATTTAATTAAATAAAATTAATATAACATTTATATTAATAATATTTAATAAAATAATTAATAAAATAAATTAAAAATATTTTTATAAAAAAAAACTGAAAAATTAATTAAAATAACGAATTAAAAACGCCCACGTCGCCTGCATTCAATCTCGCAACATCGTATGCTTTCAACGTTAAGGCGCGTCCTCAACGCCAACGGCGTTGCAACGCTACGCCCAGCGTTGCAATGCCATGCTGCTGCAGAGCCTAATACTGCGAGCACGGCGTCTAGACGCCGTTGGGCCAGCGTCTCAACGCCATCGACAGACAGCAACATCCTTGCTGTTTTCCGCCCGGTTTTTTGCCTGTTTCCACTCTGATTTCTTCACGATAACTCTTGCCACGAACGACCCGGACTTACAGACTCGATTTACAACAAAATTGCCCAAAACCACGGGCCCTTACATTGATCTCATCAACATAATTGTAAATCTAATCTAGTGCCAAAAACCGAAAACATCCAATTTGCAAACCATACATTCATCTCATGAAAACATGGTAAAACACCCACCTAAATATTAATAAAACAGTGCATCGATGAAGAACCATTGAGATGGCTCTGATACCACTTAAAGGGAATTAGAATCCCGGCGCAGCGGAAGACGATTGAATCGTCATGGTATCATCATGCAACGTGTTTATTAAAACAGATCTACCTATTAGATCTAGGCTAAACATGCTGAAAAATGTACAACAAGAAAGTTACCTTACTTGTTGTAAATCGATTCAGCAACTTCTCCTTGCAGATCACGAACTCTTCGCGCTCCTAGATCTCCACGAACTCTTCCCACGAACGAATCCCGAACACTACCAAAATAGATCTTCTTGGTTGTTCTCTTTTGGAGAAGGAAGTTGGTGGGAACTTTGTGTTTTGGAAGAGGTGGAGAAATGAGAGAATTGAGAGAAAGCACTTTTGGATTCTTAGGTCAAAATCCAAAAATGACAACTTGGCTTACCAAACCCATCTTACAAAGGGTTTAAATAGTGGAATGATGAAGTTCACAACTTCACGTACTTACCACTTTACCACAACCATATGTTATGTAAATCTCATTCACATAATTATATAATATAAGATATCTCATATCTTATGTTGCAAATCTCATTTGCAATAATTGTGGATTTAATCAAATTGAATCACATTCAATTTATTTTCTCTCTATCAATTTCTCCAATTAGCCTTTAATTCAACAATTAGGCTAACATATAGTTTATTATGAATCTCATTCATATTAAACTATATATTATATCATCTATATGATATAATTATTTTAAAGTGAAATTGAACACTTCAATTTCATACCAAAACTTTAATCCTTCTTTTATGCCGATTGAGCCAACCAAGGGACCTAATGGACCTACAAAGGACGGGCTCCAATGATCCGAGGTTAATAAGTCAAACTCTTTGACTTGGTCAACCAATATTCATTAGCTACAATGACACTCCACCAAAGCCCAGTAGTTGTACTCCCATCGTTAGTAGAATAGTACGTGTCCACCGATATAACCAATGCTCATGAGTCGACCCTTCACAAAGTTGTTCATAGACACGGTGGGTCAAATTACCGCTTTACCCTTGTGTCTATATCTTGTTCCTTAAGTCCCCACCGCTCCTCTAATGAACAACATATTGTGATGGTCCAACCATACACAACACCCTTCTCGGGCCAAAGGAGAAGGTGGGCACCGTGTCCAAGCCACTCGAGACAAAGACTTAAGGGAACAACCCCTCTAGTTTCCCCTATAGGTGGGAACGAGTGAATTCCATCTCGCGTAATTAGGTTCCCAGCTCTCTACTTGGTTCTGTCCTTGAAAAGATAGGCATATTGGGCGAGTGATTGGGACCACCCTCACCCGTACTAATCAAAGGACAGACCCCGGCAGACAGGATTCCGTAATACGCTCAGGATTCAGGTCGAGTCACTAAAGGTCATCTACGAATTTATTAGTCTTTTACTGTTTACGGTGTTATATCAAGAAGTCTAATAATTCATGGTCCTGGCTTTGTACAATCTCATTGTACAGGATGCCCCCACTTGCATGTCAACCACATGAACGAGAGTCGATCACCTCGCTTGTATCTAATACAAAGCGGGTCGCATCCACAGTGTATCTAGGATTAGGTCTCCAACCCCATCCTTATATCAGAGACCGTCAGGTCCATTAACTTGAACGCGATCCTCCTTGTGTGTCAACTACACACCGTTCAAGTTGTAGTTTTCTCATATATTCAATGACCCTGGAGCTTAGTTTATTGGAAAGGTTTAAAATATTTGCGAGATACAAAGTGAAGAAAATAATAACTTATTAATTTCAAAACAATATTTTACAAACACGAGATTAGGACAAAAATCTCAACAAACTCCCACTTGGACTAAGCTAGTGGAGAAGGTACATTTCCAAAATGTATTTGAATTACAATAAAAATTACAATAAACTAGGGCATTGAATACCCGTTTACACATCTCCCACTTGCCCTAGTCAGGAAGCTCTCAAATACCTAGACTCTCTAGGTGACCCTCAAACACTTTAGCCGTGAGATTAGGACAAAAATCCCAACACTTTAGTGCTGAAATCACCTTTGGAACTGCTCCAAGTTCGGTTCCTTTCACCTTAAAACTAGGTTCTGCTGAAGGATTGAAGACTACCTCTTGTCGATGACAATCGATGTTGGCATGATTCGCTGCTAGCCAATCCAAGTCGAGGATAACATTGAAATCACCCATCTCTAAGACAATCAGGGTCACTTCCAATGAGCGACCTTCCACCAAGACCTGATCGATCTTCACTTTCTCTTGAGTCATTAGTTCTGCCCCTGCTGGGGTAGTAACTACAAGGCTAAAACCTAGCGACTCTACTTCTAACTGGGCTTGCCCCACAAACAAGGCAGAAATAAAGGAGTGCGTACAACACAAATCAAAAAGTAAGAAAGCAAGATGACCAAGTGTGGGTAGAGTACATGTCACCATGGTGGCTGAACCTCCTGCAGCTCTGGTGGTAGCTGCGTAAACTCTGGCTCGCTGGCGCCCTCCCTGGGCCCCTTGCTCCTGATTCACTAGGCAAGCTGACGCCACATGGCCCACCTTCTTGCATCTGAAGCAAGTTCTAGGATCTGCTCTCTTCTGCTGCCTGCACACCGAAGACAAATGGCCTGACTTCCAACAATTCTAACAGGTCATGGTGATTGCAAAAAAAGCTTTGTTGTGTTGTTTTCCACAACTAGCATAGGGAATCTTCGCCACCCTTTGGGTCGGTCTCTGTCCCTGAGCCACATGCCTATTAGGTCTGCCAGTCACTTGGTCAAACCTTCTTTTCTGGCTTACTACCGGACCCTGGTTCGTCCCTGAGCTTCGTCGGGCTTCTACACCTTGAGCTACTCCTGAACTTTGACTTACATTGACTCCTCCAGACCTGGAGGTACAGGCATCAAGCAATGACGCTGCTCGAATCGACGGCAAAACGGGATAACACAGTGAACTCAAGTTCATAGTCCTCTACTGACTTGGTTGCCCGTTGCTTCAGCTGAATGAACTCGGCTAGCTTCCTCGTCCTAGTGGTGGTTGGGTAGTACTTCTCATAAAACACCTCCCTGAACTTTTCCCACAACATTGGTCCTTCACCTGCACCGATGGATCGTTCTTTTCTTCCCACCAGAGGAGAGCTCGACCCCTTAGTGTATAGACGGCACACTGGACAATTTGGTTCTCCGACAACGCATAAAAACTGACTCCATGGTGGCAAGCCACGCCTCAGCTGCCATGGGATCCACCTCCTGTCGTTTGAAGTTAGGTAGGTCATATTTCTTGGAGTCTTTCAAGTATCTAGCCTCTTCCGTGGTTGACCCGGTATTCTGGTTCATCGCCTCGAAATTCTGGGTGAACATTATCGCTTGGCTTGCTAAGGCAGCCTCAATGATTCTCTGGAGGCCCTTTAGAGTCATGAGCATCGTGGTAGGTGGTGGGGCATTCTCATTCCTCTTGTCCTCCTAATTCCCCAGGTTTTGGCCTGACGATTCGTCAGCGACTGGGGGGGTCAGGGTTGACCTCCTCCTGATGTTCAGACTGTTCATAAACTAATGGCTCCAAAGGCTCTTGGTTACGAGCTCCTCGGCCCCTACCTCCACGACCTCGTGGTGTGGTTGCTCCCCTACTTCTTCTACATCGCGAACGACCTCTAGCCATAATCTACGCCATAACACCAAAAACTTTAATATACAAACAACAATAAACAAACAAGGCAACCCGAATAATATCACAAGCAGTTCTCTTAGCCTAACTACTTTACCAAAAAAAAATGAAAGCAAACCTGGTTACGACGAGGCGACTCACTACGAGAGGCTATAAGAACGAGTGCCTACAATGTAGGCGAGTATACAGGATCTCAAACCTACGCTCTGATACCAACTGTAACGACCCTAATTTTTAGTCCTAAAAAAAATAGGGAAGTTACTAAGTAACACCGTAAGTGCCAAAAATTTCGGCAGCATAACGACGCTACTAGGACAAAACCATAATTTTTTCCTGACCTATTTTGAGCATAAAAGCACTCCAATAAAGATATCAAAACACCCAGCTTCCACCAAACTACATTCACATCAGGTTGGGTTCCAAAACAGATCCAAGCATGTGGTGAAAGCAGGATATTCCAGAAGATCGCAACTTTAACACTTAACTAACGCGAATAAGCCACTAATAACTTTAATAAGAAAGGCACAAGCAAAACTCTTAGCTAAAAGTAAGAGACTAACTCCACTTATAGGAAGAACAAGATCCTAAAACATCCTACAAGTCACTCAACAGGAAAACTAAGCACAGATAAATATCCTAATCCTTTTAGAACGTTCAACGGAGATACAAGGTATAAATATAGCTCCCCAAGAGCCAAGAGACTCAATGAAACATCCTTATAGCCTTGCCAGGTTGCCACCGTCATCATCCACCCACAGTTTAGCTTTTACTTGTGAACAAAACATAGAAAAACACGAGTGAGTATAAAGATACATAGTAAGCAGCCCACTTACGTCCAATTCTATCTCGCAAGCAACAAGACTCGCCCCCGACACTCGCTCAACCCCAAACAGGTCTCATACTTTGACACATTTCACCCTGAGCCCCCTGAAGACTAACTCGAGCTCTACCTTCGGTCCTGGAACTTTGGTTGATGATGCAATGAGATAAAGCAACTCTCACGCCACTACACGCCGACATAGAGTAGAGCAGGTACGTATCCTACACGACCTATGGGAATCGCCCCTAAACCAGCTCGGGATCATGGAAAGCAACCACTCCATGACGGGGACGTACCGCAGGCTTTCGTAATACGCTAGTTGTTGGGACTTGTGCCCTAAAACTCGTAGTTTGTAATTATGTTCTAATTAATGTAATAAAGTGTTATTATTTCAATAAAGTGTTATTGTTCGTTATCTATGAGTTTGCCTTTATTTAAACCCTAAATCCAATAAACTAAACATCCAAGGATGTTAAATGAATCTCTAACTGAATGTAATGTACATAAAAAGGATCTCGGTTCGAGATACAACCTAAAGGGTCTATAGTTAAGGGATAAGGTTTGGGTACCTTACCCTGGTAAAATTATGGATGTGACTCACTTTGTATTTGATACAAACACTGTGATCCTAACGTGTTCGTGTAGATGACATGTGAGTGGGGATATCCTATGTAACGAGATTACATAAGACCGGACAACGAAATAATAATCTCTAGTTGTAACTACGTTGACTTGTTAGGTTTCTATTTCACTAGGATGACCTAGGCAACTTGATCTCAATCTCGAGAAAGTTACGAACTCCTGCTCGTCATGCGAGATTGTCCTTTGACTAGTATGGGTAAGAGTGGCCAGATTCGCCGACTCAATATGCCTACCTTCTTGGGGACAAGATCGAGTGAGCGGCTGGGAACTTAACTTAGCAAGATGTAATTCACTCCTTCCCGCCTACTAGGGTTAGTAGAGGAATGCTCCCTTAAGTGGTGTCTCCGGGACTTGAACAAAGGGTCCGACCCTCTCATTGGCTCGAGAGGGACTCTGTTTGTTGGTAGGACCACAAACAAATTGTTCATTAGAGAAGCACTGTACTTAAGGCTCAAGATGTAACCTGGGGGTAAAACGGTGTCGACCCAACCGGTATTACGAACATTCGTGAAGGATTGACTTGTTGTTATTGGTCAATATCCATGGACACGTAAATATATCTGCAGGTGAGAAGAGTGCAACCGTGGGACTTTAGTGGAGTGTTCCCGCAGCTTAACGAATGTTGATTGGGAGAGTTAATGAGATTAACCGAGCAATCTCGTATCGTTGGAGGTTACGATCTATAGGTCCATTGGTCCACCTTCTAGCTCGTAAAGGGTTCTTAGATCATTTGAATTTGAAATGTTCAAATTCATTAGGAATATATTTAATGTATTTAGATACGATATAATATATAGTTTTGGAACTATATATTATAAATTTAATGTGAATATGATTCATATTAAATTATATGAGAGAATTGAATATTTGAAAGAGTTCAAAATTATATTAAATTTGAATGTGATTCACATTTGCAAACTATAGGATAAAATTTAATGTGCACTGGATGTACATTAAAACTATAGGTTAAAGGGGTAATATGATTAAATGAGATTTAATCCAAATTAAATATATGATATTTAATTTGTATTATTTAAATATGATTTAAATTAATAATTAAATTTGATTTAATTATTATATTATTATTATTATTATTATTTTAATAATAATGAGGGAACGTGTCATCCGCACACGTTTCCCACTACCCCCCTCCCCTCTCTCTATCGGCGCTTAACACGGGGAGAATGAGGGTTGCTCATTTGGTAATGATCAATCGATCAATTTGTTGAAAGACTGCAAGAATTCTCTCTCTCTCTCCTTTCTAGAATTCCAAAAACCTTCCAATTGTTGGAATCCTTCCCACAAAGGATTTTGTTCTAAGAACTCAGAGATATATAAGGTTTTCTCTGTTGGTGGTGTCCTGCTTGGAAATACAGAGGAGTGCCTGTGTTGCTGCTTTGTTGATTACTCTAGGAGCAAGGAGTTGTTGTTCTGCGAATCTACAAAGGTATTCTTCTTCCCTTTAGTTTAATTGTTAAACTTAACATATGTTTGCATGTATGCAATTAATTCCATGTCTAATAGGATTAGAATTTTCATGTTTGTTCTGTATTTTTGGTCAATATACTGGTTTTTGTTTTAAGCAAAACAATCAAGCAATTACGATCCCAAACACGTTTCCGCTGCTCAAGGAGATCAGATCTCATTCACTAGCATGATGCAGTGAGGTACGTAATCAACACGCCCATTGGGGAATCACCCCTAAGCTAGTACGAGATAATGGAAAGCAACCACTCCCGATCTCAACGGGGACACACCCTAGTCTCACGAGCCTATCATATATCGTCAACCTAGAGGTTCTGACCCGCTAAAGTGCAACTCAGGGTTCGGTAAGTGTCAGTTCACGGCTCAATTCATAAGATGACTAGGGGTTCCATCTAGGCATTCCTAACGTCCTCGACCCACTCCAAGGGTCAAAACTCCCAACTAGATTCTCAACCAACCAGGCTCAACTCAAATCGTGCACTCATTAGGAATGCTAGACACGACCAGAACAACGATCCCTACCTCACATAGCTTCACATAACAGTATACACAAGCAAGTAATCATGGTAAAGCGAGATCAAAACATGCTTCACAACCCGAGGCAATATTCATACAATCATGACAAGGACAAACTATAAAGGCATGTTTTCAACCTCAAAAGACCTTTAGAAAACTATCCTAAGGTTCCGTAATAATGACAACAAAAGAACTCATAACAAAACAGTGTCGTACGTCGTACCCTTCACTTAAGTGTTCGGCGATCAATCAAATGACTACTTACATGATACTTGAGGGTTCGAAAATTGAAACCGTGCTCCTAAGTAACCCTCATTGTGCGGTTGGGTCCCTGTTTAACAAAAAACAAAATAACCATCAAGAGATAGTCCTTGAAGGCTCACTTAAACTAATTCTCCACTAACAACCGAGTTACCACAATGGAGGTCCAACACGAGCTCGAGGAGGCGAAACTGCAAGGCTGAGCCTTCTCCAGCGACGGCGGCGGCGGTGCGTCACGGTGAGTGAGACCAGTTTCCAAAAAGCCTGTTGGCCGATCTATTGAAAGCCAACCTCCAAAATAAGAGAACCGAAAAAAAACTACTCGAACCGATCGAATTAAAACCCTGATTCTCTCAGAGAATGAAACTCACTGGTGAACACACGTTTCTATCGGCGGTGGCGAGGCTCTCGATAGCGGCTGGCGTCAGAAAATAACTCGCCGGCAGTAGGATGGACGGTGCGGTTGCGTGCAATCCGCGTCTGGCGAGCAGCGGCGGTGGTGAGAGACGCGGGCCGAGGAGACGTGACCGGAGGTGCGGCGTCGACTGGGAGATGCGACTGGAGACGCGTCGGCGACTGGGAGACGTGACCTGTTGGGCTGCACGTTGCACGCGAAGAAGGGAGGAGAAGGAAAAAAAAAGAGGAAAAGAAGGAGAAAAAAAATAAGGAAAAGAAAAGGAAAGGAGAAATAAAAGGAGTGAAAGGAGAGGGTGGAGAACAAAATGCTTACCTTGATTCCTTCTCCAAACACTCGATATAAACGCAAGGGAGTTGACAACCCAATTTAAATGTGAGGTTTAATCACTTGGGTCCCTGCACTAACCAATAATTAACCTCCTAGCACAAAACTTTTAAAACAACTACACGAACCCAAATCCACTTTTGCAAAACAAAAACATACCAGAATTCTACCGGGCTCACAAAACAATTTATAAAATGCCTGCAACTAATTGCAAGACCATTGCTTATGAGAGCTAAGCTTCCTATATCGGTCTAGGGTCATGCTATTTTGCACGTTGTATCATTATTACGTATTAGGCCAGTAACTTATCATAAGTACTCCCTATTAAAGTTTGGTTATGGTCAGGAGCCGAATATTTCCCATCTAAGAATTTTTTTATGTACAGTATATGTACCGATTGCTCCACCACAACGTACTAAGATGGGTCCTCAAAGGAGGTTAGGAATATATGTTTGTTTTGATTCCCCATCAATTATTAAATATCTTGAACCCCTGACGGGTGATGTATTTACTGCACGATTTGCTAATTGTCATTTTAATGAGACAAATTTTCCAACATTAGCGGGAGGACATAAGAAGTTGGAAAAAGAAATTACATGGAATGCATCGTTATTATCTCATTTAGATTATCGTAGAGATCAATGTGAACTAGAAGTTCAAATGATAATTCATTTGTAAAATATATAAAATCAATCACCAGATGCATTCACAAATGCTAAAAGAGTGACTAAATCATATATACCAGCTGCAAATGCTCCATCAAAAATTGATATCTCAACGGAACAAGTTGTCAATAATGAGTTTGGAGCACGCCAGAAGTGTGGTAGACCAATGGATTACAAAGATAAAAATCCTCAAAAAAAAAAGTAGTTGAGAATAAAAAATGATTCAATAAAAGTTATGGATGTTCTAGAAGAAATCCAGAATACAACTACTCAAAAGCGTATTGGTGAAAATCAAACGCTTGAGGATAATAATGAAATTTCTATAAACTATGTTTCAACAGGAAATAGATGAAACCGAAATGATATTATTGTTGACAACATTTTTGCTTATAATGTTGCTCACCATATTATTCATGAAAGTTATGATTTTGATTCAAAATCTATCGAAGAATGTCAACGTAGAAAGGATTGGCCAAAGTAGAGAGAAGCAATCCAAGTAGAGTTGAACTCACTTTCAAAACGTGAGGTTTTTGAACCAGTAGTCCCGACAATGGAAAACGTCAAACCTGTTGGATATAAATGAGTATTTGTAAGGAAAAGAAAGGAAAAGAATGAAGTCACAAGATATAAAGCGAAACTTGTTGCACAAGGATTCTCGCAAAGGCTTAGTATTGATTATCATGAGACATATTCTCCTGTGGTGGATGCAATAACGCTAAGATATTTGATTGGTCTGACTGTATATGAAAAACTTTATATGTATCTAATGGATGTAGTCACAGCGTATTTATATGGATTCCTGGATAATAACATTTATATGAAAATCCCGAAATGATTTAAAATACAAGGAAACATATGAATCAAGTTCTCGAAAATTGTATTCAATAAAGTTACAGAGATCATTATATGGATTAAAATAATCAGGACGAATATGGTATTATCGCCTGAGTGAATATGTGTTGAAAGAAGGATATCAAAATAATCCAATATGTCGGTGCATTTTTATAAAGAAATCTCATTCATGATTTGCTATTATAACTGTAGATGTTGATGACTTAAATATAATTGGAACTTCTCAAGAGTTATCCAAGGCGATAGAATATCTTAAGAAAGAATTTGAGATGAAAGATTTTGGGAAAACAAAATTTTTCCATGGTTTGCAAATTGAACATTTAGCAAATGGGATATTTGTTCATCAATCAACTTATACAAAGAAAATATTAAAAAGATTCTATATGGATAAAGCACATCCATTAAACATTCCAATGGAAGTTCATTCATTGGATATAAAGAAAGATATATTTTGACCTCGAGATGACAATGAAGAACTATTTGGTCCTAAAGTACCATATTTTAGTGCAATTGGCGCACTTATGTATCTGGCTAATAACACAAGACCAGATAATGCATTTTCAGTAAATTTATTAGCTAGATATAGTTCATGTCCTACAAAAAGACATTGGAACGGAGTTAAACATGTACTCCGATATCTTCGAGGGACGATTGACATGAGTTTATTTTATAATAACAAATCAAATTATGATCTAGTTGGTTATGCAGATTCTGGTTATCTATCTGATCCACACAAAACTAGATTTCAGACAGGTTATCTATTTACATGTGGAGAAACTGTCATATCATGACAATCAGTGAAACAAACAAGAACAACCACTTTTTCAAATCATGCTAAAATCCTTGCAATTTCACGAGGCAAGTCGAGAATGTGTATGGTTAAGATCAATGACACAACACATTCGTGAAACATGTGGTTTGTCTTCTAGTAAACATCTTCCAACAATATTATACGAACACAACACATGTTGTATATCCCAAATCAAAGGAGGGCATATCAAAGGAGATAGAACAAAGCATATCTCACTAAAGCTTTTTACACTTATGATCTTGAAGAAAATGACGACATCATTGTACAACAAATTTGTTCGAAGGATAATCTAGCAGATTTATTTACGAAGGCATTACCAACTGCAACATTTGAGAAATTAGTACATAGCATTGGAATACGGCGACTCAGAGACTTTAAATGATGTCTCCATGAGAGGAAGTGAATGTATTATAGTACACTATATAAAATATGTACTCTTTTTACTTCACTAGAAGTTTTTCTTCCCATTGGGTTTTCCCCAATAAGGTTTTAATGAGACATATTTTATATAAATACGCATTTAAGGGGAATATTATAAATATTACACATGTAAATGCTCATTCCACATGCACATTTGATACCTATGCCAAGTGGCAAACACTCCATAGCCAAAGTGTCTCCCATGTGTCCAACCAAGCACATAGATTGGTGTCCAAATGGACCACATCATGTTCTCCAAATTGCCTATGAATATTGGCTTATAGTGGAAAATTAAAAGGCACAATTGGGTTGATACTTCTCCAATCCATTTTCTTCTCTCCCACTTTCTCTCTAATTTCCTTTCCTTATTGGTTTTGACATATCATTCCACTTTCTTTTATTTATATTATATATATATATATATATATATATATATTCATTTCCATTCTCTTATTAATATTAATAAAATATTATTATTATTATTATTATTATTATTATTATTATTATTATTATTATTATATATTTTGGTAAAGTTTCGGTGTCCGATTTTGGCCTCAATTTTCACGATGATAGTAATGTTTTTTTTCTTAATTTTAATCATTTATTTAATATTAAAAAGAATAACTAATTAAAATAAAATTATATCAGATGAAAAAGACTAAGATAATTTTTTTAAAAAGAATATAAGTTAATTTTATTTGTACATATTATGTAACGCCCCGTAAAAAAGAACACTTCCTACTCGAGGCGTTACTTCCAAGTTGTATCGCTCGTGCCGAAAATCCGGCAACATAATAGCGCAACCTAGACAACAAAAAATTTATAAAGCCTAAACCTGAACAAAAGCACTTTAATAAGACTCACGAGGGCACCCAACCTCCACCAAACTACAAAGAAACGACAGGCTGAGCTCAAGTCCCACGGAATTAAAAGAAAACCACAAGACCACAACACATGCTTCAAATACGAAAGATAGCAAAAATAGACCACGCTAAGGTTTAAACAAGAACTCAAAGGAACAAAGTGCAACAAGGGAAAAGAAATGAAAGCAACTTCTAAAAGATAACTCCTAACTAGATCCTACAAGTCTTCCATAGCCTCGCATGGGTCTCACCGTCGATGGTCATCTCACTAGTTTGTCTTACCTGCAAGAAGAAACAAATGAGTGATGAGTATAAAAATACCCAGTAAGCATCCCACTTCGTCCAGAATAAAGAACACAGCAGAACACCTTAGACCTAGCTAAGCACGACACCTAGCCCGCCACACAACCTCAACAAGCATCCTGGCCCTACTTCTCTCTCAGATTTCTCAGTCTTATCCTACCCTTAGCTTCTGAACTAGGTTGGCACAACTGACCACGAGACTCATTCCCGAGCTTGCACTAGGGCGAAGGACTCTATCCAATCCAACCCTTCTGACTCTAAAGATCACACCCCGAGTTGCACAACTGGATGGAGGACGGACCACCACATCCCATAAAGCATCGAAGGCAGTACTACCGAGCACAGTCGACCACGGGCTCAGTCTTGGGTCTGTACTAGGGCGAATGACTCTATCCAACCCCTCTGACTCTGAGGATCATACCCCGAGAGGCACAACTGGATGGGGGATGGACCACCACATCCCATACCAACATCATCACCTCGCCAACCTCGAGTCTCAGCCTGCTAAGGGTTACATAGAAACTTGGGCCTATATTAGGAATGGTTTGTTGGGATGTATGTACTCATCTCGTGTAGTTTGTAATATTCCAAGTTGTAATTAAATAAGATTTATTTATTTGAACTTTATGTCTCGCATATTTCATAAACTTAATCCAATAAACTAAGCTCCAGGGTCATTGTATTAATGAGAGAACTAGAACTTGAGCGGTGTGTAGTGGACACACATGGAGGATCACGTTCGAGTTAATGACCCGAACAGTCTACAATATATGGATAGGGTTGGAGACCTAATCCTGGATACGTTGTGGATGCGACCCGCTTTGTATTAAGATACAAACGAGGTGATCTGACTCGTTCATGCGGTTGACATGCGAGTGGGGGCATCCTATGCAATGAGATTATACAAGATCAGACCGTGAATTATTAGACTTACTCGATGTAACACCGCTAATGAGATAAGGCTAATAATTTCGTAGATGACCATTAGTGACTCGACCTTAATCCTGAGCGTGTTACGGACTCTTGTCTGCATGGTCACCCTTTGACTTATACTGGTGAGGTGACCACTTATGCTCGCCCAATATGCCTATCTTCTCGTGGGACAGACCACGTGAGGAGTCGAGAACTTGACTACACAAGAAGGAATTCACTCGTTCCCGACTTAGGAAAACTAGAGGGGTTGTTCCCTTAAGTGCGATCTCTGGGCTTGAACAACGGGGCCCACTCTCTCATTGCCCCGAGAGGGTGTTGTTTATGGTTGGACCATGTAACGTAGTTGTTCATTAGAGGAGCAAAGGGACTTAAGGAGCAAGAGGTATACACGGGGTAAACGATAATTTGACCCAAAGGTGTCTACGAACAACCAAAGAAGGGTCGACTCACGGGTATTGGTTATATCGATGGACACAACTTGTCCTAATGAGAGTGCAAATTACGGGTTTAGTAGAGTGTTAATGAATGTTGAATAACCGAGTCAAAGAGTTTGACAGTTTAGTCTTGGATCATTGGAGCTCGTCACGTGTAGGTCCATTAGGTCCTCGGTTGGCTCAAATTGGACAAATTGAGGGTTTATGAGCTTGGTGTGAATTTGAAATGTTCAAATTCATTATTTGGGTATTTATGTCATTTATATGAGATATAGATGACATAATATATAGTTTAATGTGAATGAGATTCATAATACTATAGTATAGCCTAATTGATTAATTAGTGTTAATTGGAGAAATTCAATTGAGAGAAATTAAATTGAATGTGATTCAATTTAAAAATCCACAATTATGCAAATGAGATTTGTATAATAAGGTATGAGATACCTTATATTATATGATTGCAAATATGATTTGTATATCATATAGTTGTGGTTTAATTGTAATTTAATGGAGATATTAACTCCATATCTCACCATTATTTAAAGGCTTGGTGAGAAGCCTTTGGTAAGGTTGGTTCTCATTTTTGGAAATTCAAGTTCCAAGAGACCTCAATTTCTCTCTTAACTCTCTCAAATCTCTCCTCACCCAAAATCCAAAGGGAGTCCCACATACTCTCCCTCAACCACTCGAGAACAATCGATAAGACGTTTTGGAAATGTGTTGCAACACTGTTCGAGGTTCGATTCGAGGAGATCGTTAGTTCGAGAGAGATCGTGACCGGAGGAGGAAAGCATTGAAGAAGTGTTCTTCAACAAGTAAGTACCGTTTATCCTTACTATTTTTCCTCTTCTTTTGCATATTTAGCCTACAATTAAAGTAGTTTAGTTCAATTTTAAGATAGAATTACACAACGGATCAACGACGTTTCACAACGTCTTCCGCTGCGGGAATTCCAAATCTCTTCAATTGGTATGAGAGCTAATTGTTGCTCTTCGTTGTGTATTCCGTGAATTCTTAAAATTAGGTGAGTAGCATTAATTTTCATGAGATGATTGTTAATGGTTTGTGTTTTTGGATGTTTTCGGTTTTTGACACTTAGTTTAGATTTGCATTAAAGTTGATGAGATCAATGTAAAGGCCCGGTGTTTTGGGCATTTTTTAATTTAAATCGAGTCTGTAAGTCCGTGTCGTTCGTGGCAAGAGTTGCTGTGAAGAAAACGAGTGATTTCGGTGAAAAACAACAAAAGTTGTTTGGTGGAAATTCATCGCATCACGACATCGTTTCTTCAAAGATTGCGACAACATCCATGCCGCTTTGGAGAAATCAGCTGCGATCGCGGCGTTGAGAACGCTAGGCGTGATGTTGTACACTACATCATTGCAATGCTAGTCACAGCGTTGCAATCGCTGCAGCGTAGTGGAGCATGGTGCGCGAGAAACGCGAGGAAGTGGTTTCATGGGTTGGTGGTTCGAACTGGGAGTTACGCAAACATTTTATTTATTTATTTAATTTATTTAATTGTAAAATTGTTTAATAAATTTATTTATTTAATTATGTTAATTAATTTAATTTTATGTCCCTAGAGTGTGAAAAATCGGTCCAATAATGTTATTTAATTATTTTATGCATGAGATGTATGATTTAATTATTTCTATGTGCATAATGTATGTCATATAGATTTAAAATCTCATCTTAGGTTAAACATTTTATGCATCATTTA
This sequence comes from Trichosanthes cucumerina, assembly GCA_036507285.1. Taxonomy (NCBI): domain Eukaryota; kingdom Viridiplantae; phylum Streptophyta; class Magnoliopsida; order Cucurbitales; family Cucurbitaceae; genus Trichosanthes; species Trichosanthes cucumerina. The sequence continues at coordinate 32,392,333 of CM071836.1, read as the reverse complement.
TATTATAAGAGTTATAATATATAGTATGCATGATAGGATTATATTATAAGAGTTATAATATAATGTTTGCATTATTTAATTTATTTAATATAAGTGTTATATTTCTTAGATTAAAAGCATGCTCATACATTTAATTCATGTGATGAATGTATGTTATAATATAGTATTATTCATGTGATGAATGATTGTTGCGTAAAATAATTTTGATATTGCAATACTGCAGTGTACGGGTCAAGTTTTAGCATAGTGATTTAAGAGTCCAAGTATCGTCCTCGAGAATGGGTTTCGAGATTAATTAATTACTAAGATACTAATTCTCAATTTTAGCTAAAGAAACATAACATGGATAGGTGATGAAAGTAAAAACAAACAACAAACTAACATGTGGAGACACGAATTGATAGATTTGAGGAAAGTGATATTACAAGTTAATAACTTAACTAACACATGCACTGAACCAATAAGATGAAATTATAAACAAGAAGTAAAATACTCAAGAAAATCTCTCGATTCTTAGTGAGCCTCGCACACGCAATAAACTCCATAGTCTCCATATGAACCTACGACATGCACGACATTAAGCAATTTCTTTATGTGTTTCCCTAAGATTTCTAGGTCATTCTCATGCCAGATTTCTAAGGGACTTGACAACTTTGCTCTAACTCAAGTTTTATCTCTCGAGTCCACTTAAACCAACAAATTAAGAGTTAAGAACGAATTGCCAAAAATAAGGACAAAACATGTTTCAATTCATAGTAAGAAAGTCTCAACAAGTAAATCAAATCCTAACTACAACATTTAGCTACTCTAAATCACATGAAAATCAAGTTAAACATGTAGAAAACGTCTCAAAAAGGTCTTACAAATTGAAAGAAAAGGGAATTAAACTTATGTGTCGATGTCGGTCATTCGTCTCCGAGCTCCCATCTTCGATCTCGAACCTCCACGGATGCTTTGGCTCCCAAAAAAACGTTATTTTCTCTCTTCTTACAAAGTGTATCTCGAAAATAGGATGGATTGTCTATCAATCTCGGCTCCCTTGTAATGAAAATATAAAGTTCTGTATATAGGCTCAATTGGTACAACGTTGCAACGTTGTACCCTAACGCCGCGATAAATAAGGAAACCGGCACCTGCACACGCCCTTCCCTAGCGCGCATCTTCTATCGAGATAGCGTTGCGACGTTAGCACGGCGTTATGGCGCTACTGCGTTGCACGCTATAGTGTTGCAACGCCTAAGGCTTCAATGCTATGCTTTCAATGCTTCTAAATAGCAAGTATGATGTTGCAACGATCAGCATGGCGTTGCAACAGCATCACCTCGGGTCTTCAAGTTTGGATTGATCTTTCTTCTTCTGAATGATGTTATTTTTAGCTCTAACTAGCCTCGTTTCGAGCCCGAGTGATCCAAAATGTCTCCAATTGTTCTGTTTACGCTCTTATCCTAAAAGTGAATGATTTAAACACGTAAAAGCCCTGAAATTATCATAAAACTAGCAATAATTAAGCCTAAGGATAGCACATTTTGTGTGCTATCAATGATCAAGCACTATAACATAGAAATGCATGTAACCTAAGTTAATTATTAGTTTTAAAATGTTTAGAACATGAATAATTAGACTTAGGTTTTCTAGTTCTAATAAGATTAGAATTAGGAAATCAAATATGATCTTTGAATGGTGATTGATAAGTAACTCAGTCTGAGGAAGGTTCTGTCTAAGGCTGGGGTATTTAAGTTGTCGCTTTGCGGAACACCCCTACCTGGAAACCGACCTGGGAGTGAATAGGTCCGAAGATTCTTAGATTATATTGTCGTGAGTGTCGTTAATTAGGAGTTAAATAATTTACTCACATAGACCTAAGTTAATAATGTGATTATAGACTCAGGCTAATCCAATATAAGAGTTATATTGGTAGAATTAGGTAAATTTTAGTTGGTTTATCTTGGTCAATCTCGTTTAATTTAAAGTGCTGAGTGGGAGAAAATCAAGTGTATGAGATACTTTTAATTTCCATACACAAATCTCCGTTAAGTTCGCACTGTGAGATCCATACTCGGCCTCGTGGCGCAAATGGGAGCATCCCCCTACGAGTGTCATTTGTATGGGTCAATATTCAACGTGAATGGAGAGAGTACTTATAGTGAGTGGGAGCAGGACCTATGGAAACGGGACCCACGGTCTCTTCTTTCGATTCACACCGTGAGACGCCTATGATCCGACTGCTAGTTTGGCCTGGACCAGACAATACCTACGAAGGTCCTTGATCATGGGAGTCGAACACCGTGAATTCTCGAAAGGGATACGATTTCCTTGTTGGTTTTCTTTCTTAGTCCTCCCTACGACGACTATTGTTTGGACGGATACTTGGAAATTTAAAGATTGAGGGTGACATTCACATAATTCGTTAAGAGTTAATGAATTCACCGAAAAATGGTAACTCGGATGCCTAATGGAATAAGAGTTATTCTCAGTATTATGGTCCAGTCGAGAAAGTCTCGTCCCGAGGAGGAGGAGTGGATTTGTCTAACCTACGGTGGCGGTCATTCTAAACCTTTGGGGTATCATTGCAAATTTTGAATGACCTAGGGATCATAAGATAAAAAAAATTGCTAAAACCTGTTTGGATTTTTCAAAAGTTTTTGCAAGACTAATACAAAGTTTTTCCATTTTTTAAGTAACAAAATGTCAAATGCTTTTAACGCTCCTTTACCTTCTGTTAAGTTAGTCGGCGATAATATTTCGTGGAAAAATAATATTAACACGATTTTGGTAAATGACGACCAAGAGTTCGCGCTCACTGAGGAGAGTCATCGGGTGCCTGATCCAACAGTCCTATTCAACGATCTACAAACCTTCCAGTCCTTGGTGCAAACCAGGGGATAGGAAGTTGAGGCAAGTGTTGCCTTAAGACCTTTTAACAGGGGTTTGACCTCTGGGACAAAGTTTGTAGGCTCTTCAGGCCCTAAAGGGAAGAAGGAGAAGTTGAAAAAGGATAGAGTTAACTGCGTTGCCGCCCTAAAAGGCAAGGAAATCAAAGAAGTTGCGAGAAAGTGTTTCTACTGCAACGGGACAAACACCTAAAAGGAGTTGTCCCAAGTTCCTTGATGAAAAGAAGATGACAGGTAAATGTGATTTACTTGTCACAGAAACTTATTTAGTGGAGAGTAGAGACTCTGTCTGGATACTTGATTCAGGCGCCACTAACTACGTTTGCTCTTCTTTTCAAGGACTAAGTTCCTGGCAGTGGTTGCAAGATGGTGAGATAACACTCAGGGTTGGATCTGGAGAAATTGTCTCAGCTACAACAATTGGCACGGTGAAACTATTCTTTGGCGGAAAGTACCAATTATTGGATAATATGTACATAGTTCTGGGTTTACTAGAAACCAAATTACTATTTCTTGCCTATTAGAACAAAATATTTCCATTTCTTTCAAGAGTAATAAAGCGTTTATTTCTCGAAATGGAAATTTGATTTGTTCTGCTTCGTTTGAGAGCAATTTATATGTTTTGAACCCTAATTCGGTCAAAAGTGTTTTGAATACCGAATTGTTTAAAACAGCAGAAACGCAAACTAAGAGAGTAAAAGTTTCTCCAAAAGAAAGTGCCAACCTTTGGCATCTACGGTTAGGCCACATTAATCTCAATAGGATTGAGAGACTAGTGAAGAGTGGACTTCTAAGCGAGTTGGAAGAAAATTCTTTACCGGTATGTGAGTCATGCCTTGAAGGCAAATTAACCAAACATCCTTTTAGTGGAAAAGGTTATAGAGGCAAGGAGCCCCTTGAGCTTATACATTCTGATCTTTGTGGTCCAATGAATGTTAAAGCACGAGGTGGTTACGAATACTTCGTATCTTTCATAGATGACTATTCGAGGTATGGGTACATTTACCTAATGCATAGGAAGTCTGAAACTCTTGAAAAGTTCAAGGAGTTCAAGACTGAGGTTGGGAACCTGTTAGGTAAAACTATAAAAACACTTTGATCGGATCAAGGTGGAGAGTATATGGACACTGAATTCTAGGACTATATGATAGAACATGGAATTACGTCTCAACTCTCAACACCTGGCATGCCACAGCAGAATGGTGTATCGGAGAGGAGAAATGGAACCTCGTTGGACATGGTTCGATCGATGATGAGCTATGCTCGTGTCCCTTAATTCTTTTTGGGTTACGCAGCGGAGACCGCAGATACATTTTGAACACGATTTAAATAAAAGTGTTTGTGAAACACCTTTCGAACTCTTGCATGGTCGTAAAACCAGTTTACGTCATTTCAGAATTTAGAAATGTCCGACCCATGTGTTGGTGTCAAACCCAAAGAAGTTGGAACCCCGTTCAAAGTTGTGCCTCTTTGTAGGTTACCCAAAAGAGACTAGGGGTGGTTTCTTTTACGATCCTAAGGAAAATAGGGTGCTTGTGTCGATAAACGCCACTTTCCTTGAGTAAGACCACATTAGGGATCACATACCAAGGGGTAAGATTGTGTTGAATGAAATGGGCAGTTCATCAGCAAGAGTTGCTAATGGTGCTAGTACGTCAACAAGTGTTGTTGAATCTAGCTCGTCTAGTCAAATCCGTTCCCAAGAGTTGGGAATGCCTCGACGTAGTGGGAGGGTTGTGAGACAGCCTGAACGTTACATGGGTTTAGCTGAAACCCAAGTCGTCACTCCTGATGATGACTATGAGGATCCATTGACCTATGATAAGGCATTGGCAGACGTTGACAAACACGAATGGATTAAAGCTATGGACCAGGAAATGTAGTCGATGTACTTCAATTCCGTCTGGGAGCTTGTGGACCAACTAGATGGGGTCAAACATATTGATTGCAAGTGGATCTACAAGCGTAAACATAGCGTAGATGGGAAGGTGCAGACCTTCAAAGCTCGACTAGTGGCAAAGAGTTTTACCCAGATGGAAGGAGTTGACTATGAGGAAACCTTTTCACCTGTTGCCATGGTAAAGTCGATTAGAATCCTTCTGGTCATTGCCGCATATTATGACTATGAGATATGGCAGATGGATGTCAAGACCGCCTTTTTGAATGGAAACCTTGACGAGACCATCTACATGGACCAGCCCAAGGGGTTCATTGCCCAAGGCCAAGAGCAAAGAGTTTGCCCTCTTAAAAGTCTATTTATGGACTAAAACAAGCCTCGAGGTCTTGGAATATAAAGTTTGATGAGGCAATCAAATCTTATGGCTTTGATCAAAATGTTGACGAGCCTTGTGTCTACAAGAAAATCGTCGATAAAAATGTCGCATTTCTAATATTGTATGTTGATAATATCCTCCTCATTGGGAATGAGGTTGGATTTCTTACTGACATTAAGGAATGGTTGGCTTCGCAATTCCAGATGAAAGATTTGGGAGAGGCACAGTATGTTCTAGGTATCTAAATAGTCCGGAATCGGAAGAATAGAATGCTAGCCATGTCTCAAGCGTCTTTTATTGACAAGATGTTGTCTAGATATAAAATGCAGAACTCCAAGAAGGGTTTGTTGCCTTTCAGCATGGGGTTCACCTGTCTAAGGATCAATGTCCGAAGACAACTCAAGAGGTTGAGGATATGAGACCAATCCCCTATGCTTAGCTGTAGGGAGCCTGATGTATGCCATGTTGTGTACTAGGCCCAACATCTGTTATGCAGTTGGGATTTTCAGTAGGTATCAATCCAATCCAGATTAGATCACTCGATGTACCGTAAAGGCAATCCTCAAGTATCTTAGGAGAACGAGGAACTACAGCCTTGTGTATGGGAGTGGGGATTTGATTCTTACGGGATACACAGATTCTGACTTTCAGATCGATAAGGATTCTAGGAAATCTACTTTGGGGTCAGCCTTCATTCTGAATGGAGGAGTTGTAGTGTGGCAAAGCATCAAGCAGAGATGCATCGTTGATTCCACGATGGAAGCCGAATATGTTGCGGCTTGTGAAGCTACAAAGGAAGTTGTTTGGCTTAGAAAGTTCATGCTAGATTTGGAAGTTGTTCCAAATATGAACTTGTCGATCACGCTGTTTTGTGACAACAGTGGTGCAGTAGCCACTCGGAGTCATAAAAGGGGCAAACACATTGAGCGTAAGTATCACCTGATACGGGAGATTGTGCACCACGGAGACATCACAGTCACGCAGATAGCTTCGAGGCACAACGTTGCTGATCCATTTACAAAGGCCCTCACGGCTAAGGTGTTTGAGGGTCGCCTAGAGAGTCTAGGTCTTCGAGTGCTTCCTGACTTGGGCAAGTGGGAGTATTGTAAAGGGGTATTCAATGTCCTAGTTTATTGTATTACTTTGTTGTATTACTTTACTGTACATTTGAGAAATGTATCATGTACTCCACTAGCTTAGTCCAAGTGGGAGTTTGTTGGGATGTATGTCCTCATCTCGTGTAGTTTGTAATATTCCAAATTGTAAATAAATAAGAGTTATTTATTTGAGCCTTGTGATATAAATAAGAGTTATTTATTTGAACTTTATGTCTCTCATATTTCATAAACTTAATCCAATAAACTAAGCTCCAGGGTCATTGTATTAATGAGAGCACTAGAACTTGAACGGTGTGTAGTGGACACACAGGGAGGATCACGTTCGAGTTAATGACCAGAACGGTCTACAGTATATGGATAGGGTTGGAGAACTAATCCTAGATACACTGTGGATGTGACTCGCTTTGTATTAAGATACAAACGAGGTGATCTGACTCATTCATGTGGTTGATATGCGAATGGGGGCATCCTATGCAATGAGATTGTACAAGACCGGACCGTGAATTATTAGACTTACTGATGTAACACCGTTAACAGTATAGGGCTAATAATTTTGTAGATGACCAATAGAATGATTTCAAGTCCTGGTACATCTTAGTTCTTCTTGGATACACTGAAAAAGGAGAATTATGAGCATCAAACAAAATCTCCTTGAGACTACTCTCAGCAGGAACACACAACCGTCCTTGAACAGTAGTCTACCGTCTGCTATCACAGAGAACTCGCTTTCCTCACCACTTCTTGCCTGACGCCAATAGTCCTCAAGACTTGAGTCTCCTTGTTGAGCCTCAATAACTCGTTGCCTCAAGGTCGATCGTACCGACAACTGGTTCAGTTGAGTTGTGACCTGACTCACCACAACTGCTATCTTTGCACGTTCCATCTCTAAACGCAAAGGAACTTGCCTCGTGACCAGAGCTAAGGTGTGAGCCTCCTTTCTGCTAAGGACATCAGCGACAAAATTCGTTTTGCCTGGATGGTACAGTATCTCAACCTCATAGTTCTTCACTAATTCCAACCATCTGCGCTTGTCTCATGTTTAGCTTTTTCTAGGTAAAAAGATACTTGAGGCTCTTGTGGTCCTTGTACATCTGAATCTTTTCTCCATATCTCCATACAAGTAGTGTCGCCATATCTTCATAGTGAAGACCACGACAACCAACTCCAAATCATGGGTTGGGTAATTCGCTCATAATCCTTCAACTGACGAGAGACATAAGCGATCACTTTTCCATTCTGCATCAACACACAACCCAAGCCTTTCTTGGAGCCATCACTGTAGATCACAAAACTTCCTAAGCCATCAGGTACTGCAATCACAGGTGCAAAGACTAGCTGCGCTTGAGGTCATGAAAACTCACTTCACAAGCTTCACACCACACGAAAGGATTTCCTTTCCGGGTTAACTCAGTCAAGGGTGTGGCTATCTTGGAGAAATCCTTGACAAACCTCCTGTAGTAGCCTGCCAAACCCAAAAACCTTCGAACTTTAGAGACGGTCTTAGGGCGAGGCCAATCTGTCACTACCTCAATCTTGGTGGGGTCCACAGCTACACCTTCCTTAGACACCACGTGTCCTAGAAAGGCTACCCGTTGCAACCAGAACTCACACTTGGAGAACTTTGCATACAACTTGTTGGTCCTCAAAGCTTTCAACACTTCCGTCAAATTAAACTTCATGCTCCTCTTCTGACTTGGAGTACACCAAAATATCGTCGATGAAGAAGATCACAAAGGTGTTTAAGAACTCCTTGAATACCCTGTTCATTAGCTCCATAAATGATGTTGGGGCATTCGTCAAGCCAAAGGACATTACCGTGAACTCTTAGTGTCCGTACCTAGACCTAAAGGCAGTTTTGAAATATCCTCGTCCCTGATTCTCAATTGGGTGTACCCTGACCGCAGGTCGATCTTAGAAAACACTACCGCTCCTTGCAGTTGGTCAAACAAATCATCAATCTTGGGTAAAGGGCATTTGTTCTTCACTATTACCTTATTTAGCTCTCGGTAGTCAATACATAACCGCATCGACCCATCTTTCTTTTTTACAAACAACACCGACACACCACAAGGAAAAACACTAGGACGGATGAACCCCTTATCCAGGAGTTCTTGAAGCTCCTTCAACGGAGTCATCCCGGGCTCAAGCTCAATACTGAAGTCTACCTCACGAACGAGGATAGACCAGGCAACTCTTCAGGGAACACCTCAGCAAATTCTCGAACAACAAGGACCGAAGTTAACTCTGGTCCCTTGTTCCTTGTATCAGCAATATTGGACAAGAGTGCCCAAGCCCCTTCACTTATCAACTTCTTTACTTTGAGAGCTAAAATCATCTTCGAATTTCTCCAGTCTCAGTTCCCTTGAACTTGAAATTGGACCCTGCTGGAGGCCAAAACACCACCTCTCGCCAAAGACAGTCGATGTTGGAATGGTTCGCAGACAACCAATCCATGCCCAAGATTACATCGAAGTCGCTCATATCCAGCACAACCAACGTCACATCTAGCACATGACTTGTTACCACTACCTACCTAGATTTAACCTTTTCCCGAGCCACTAACTCTCTACCCACTGGGGTAGCTACTGCCAAGTCAAAATCTAAAGGCTCTACTTCTAACTGAGCTTGCCTCACAAAAACAACAGAAATAAAGAAGTGCGAGGAACCAAAATCAAATAAAACAAGAGCAAAGTAGCCAAGAACGGGTAGTGTACACACCAAAGACAACACGGAACCTCCTGCGTTCCTGTTTGCACTCGCATAGATTCCACCCCTTTGGCGGTTTCAAAACTTGTCTATCTTATCTGTACAGGCTTTCCACAGTTATAACAAACCCTCTGATCCTCTAGCTCCCTGCTTGCATACAAACGATAAGTGGCCCAACTTCTCACAATTATTGCAGATCTTGTTGGATGCATGACAGGTCCCACTATGTTATACTCCACATCTGAAACATGAACCCCTACATGGAGCCTGCTGGGGCTGATGTCCTTAAGTTTCAGGATCTGTTTGGCCTAGCAAAGGCCTGCTCAAACTTTCTCTTTTGGCTTGTTCCAGAACTCTGACCTGCCCCTGAACTTTGGCCGACAACAAACCCATGCAGCCTCAAGTCTGTATCAATAAGGGATGCCACTCGGACTGCTGCACCGTAAGTCTTGGGATCGTGAGTAGCTGTCAACCCACGTACGCCTCCTCGCAACCCTGTGAGGAAACACTCCACTTTCTTCTTCTTTGTATCCACCATGTCAGGGGCGAACCGAGATACCACAGTTAACTCATGCTCGTAATCATCAACCGTCTGGTTCGACCCTTGCTTTAGTTGTACGAACTCAACTTTCTTCTCGATTCGTAGCACAACCGGATAATACTTCTCGTAGAACGCCTCTTAAAACTGTGCCCAGGTTATCAATTCCTACATTGACATTGATGGACCGTACAACAACTTGCCACCATAGAAGAGCATTTCTCCTTAATGCATAAACTGCGCATTGAACATTCTGATGCTCGGGGCAACCCATTCTACTAAGAATATCATCCACGACCACAAACCATGCTTCAACAGCTACATGGTCCACCGACCCATCAAAGAAAGGCAGGTCATACTTCTTGAAATCCTTTAGATATCCCGCTTCTTCGGTCGCTGCCCCAAATGGTTGAGCCGATGCAACCCTTTGAATCTGCACGCGCGCGCTGGTTCCTGATTCCGAGCTACTAGGGCCCCATGCCTGAGTGAACATAGTTGTCTAATTGGTCTGACTAGTCATATTTGCCTGGATCAGTTGTTGAATGTCTGCCATGAGTTCGGCAACCGGCGATGGTGCTTGAACGTTTGGCACTTGAACATTTGCCCTTTCCTGGCTACTTCATTTTGCCCAGTTGATTCCTCAACAATAGGGCAATCCTAGTTGAGTTCCTCCCGATGCTCGGAGTGTTCAACCTTTGGTGCATCGATGGTCGGTTCCTGGTCTCGGGCCCTTCGACCTCGACCCTTGCGACCACCCCGACCTCAACCACCCGTAGCTGCTCTTGCACGACCTCTACCACGTGCCATAATCTAAAACCAAAAGAAAACAACACATTAACAACATTTCCAGAAGTACAATACAGAAGAAAACATAACAACCTCAACAACGAACCTCCTACCACTTACTAAGTAAAAGCAAACATGTTGATGACCCGACGAGCTCCTTGCGAGAGGCTATGAAGGACTAAACACCTACGATGTAGGCGTGATACAAAATCTAAAACCTATGCTCGATACCAAAACAGAACGCATAAGTAAAAAGAACACTTCCTACTGAGGCATTACTTCCAAGTTATGCTGCTCGTGCAAAAAATCAAAGAACATAACAAAGGCAACTCGACAACAAAAATTTATAAAGCCTGAACCTGAACAAAAGCACTTCAATAGGACTCACGAGGGCACCCAACCTCCACCAAACTACAAAGAAATGACAGGACGGACTCCAGTCCCTCGGAAAGTTAACAGAAACCAAAAAAAAATTTCTTTTCCGTTTTTTTTTTAACGTCGACTGTTACATATTACCTAATACACATATTTTAATTTAACAAAATAATTAATAACTAAATATTTGAAAAATTAAATAGAAACTTTAATTTTATAAAAATATTAAATGCAATATAATGCTAGATAATTTTTTTAAAATACCATTTTTGTCCATGTATTTTAGTTTTATTCCATTTTGATCCTTATACTTTCAAATGCCCAATTTTAGTTCGTATACTTTCAATAAAACTTAAAATTGGCTCCTATATACTAAGTTTGAAATGAAATTTTATCAAAAATTGGTTAAAAAACTAATAGAGATTAACTTTTTTAAAGAAAAATTAAAATAAACTAATAGTAGAGACTAATTTTAAGGTTTATTAGACATAGATTCAAAATGATATTTAAGTACAAATACAAAAATGGAACAAAGGCCAATGTACAAAGACCAAAATGATATTTTAACTTTTTTTATTAGAAGAAAAATTATTAATATTGTAAATAAGAGAGAAAAATGGTAAAATAATTAATAAAAAGATTGTGAGACTCATTTATAGATGAGAGATAAACAGAAAGATATAAAGTAATTAATGAAAAAGTTGTGACGCCCGAATTAGGAAGGGTACATGACTGAACCAATACCACTTCAAAATGATAGGATTCCAGAGAAAATGTAAGGCATAGTTAAGAAAAAGAATTGATAGTTACTTATACTAATAAGGTGCATTTTTTTATGGTTCAATCATAGAAACTAAAAATTAAGCGTGTTTGGCTTAGGATAATTTTATTTTGGGTGATCCTCAAAAATTTTCATAAGAATCATGAAAGTGGGATCAAAACATGTTGAAATGACTCGTGTTGATTTGTGGGGACAATCTTCACCCTTAGAAACAATTAAAGACAAATAGGTTATTCTTATATAGGAAGGCGCCTGTTTACAAAAATAGAGGAATGAAGGAAAAAAAATTTCATTTCCATTTCTTATTCTCTTGAAGTAAAGGAGACTAAACAAATAAAATTTTCATTTCAATTCTAGCTCGTTCTGATAGGTAGATAAAGCCTAAATATATTGATATTTGTTAATACACTTCTCTACCAAATGGAAGATTTCTTTGTTAGGAAAAAAAAATCTAAAACCTCCTCCATTTTTAATTGTGAAATTTTGTAACATTTCAAAATATTTATAAAGACATGAGATTATATCAACAAATTATTAATAAACAATTATTAAGCCCATTATCAAACACAATTTAAGTTAATTATATGATAATAACTCAAATAAAAAACAGACCATAAGGCACTCAAAAATGAGAAAAAGCTGCCTTCATATATAAAAACACCCAATCATTATGATACCCATATACAATATCAACTTTTTACTTTTTTTCATAACATTAAAATATAAAAAGTCATTTTTAAAATTCAAAATCATGAAACTAAAGCATCTTCTATTTTGATTATCCCACACTCACTTTTATATATTTTATTTAATTTAGATGATCGAGAGGCATGGTGATTGTCATTATTGTTATTGATTGAGCTCCTCAATTCCCTCCTTTATTTTCTCCTAAAATGGATACAACTTCATTATTGATGTTTCAAAATATCACCAACATTTTTCTTTTGATGTTGTCTTGTCCATTTCATGCTTTCCAAATTATAAGGAAACTAAATAAAGTGATATATAATGTTTGCATCTTTTATATTTGGTTAAAATCAAATTTACCCTCATTTGTAATTTGGGTTAAAATACCATTTTCGTGATGTACTTTTGAGTTTTATTCTATTTTAGCCCTTATACTTTCAAATGTCTAATTTTAGTCATTTACTTACAATAAAACTTAAAATTAGTTATTATCGTTAGTTTGAAGTTAATTTTTATCGAAGTTGGTTAAATAATAATAATAATATGCATGCAAGAAAAAACACAAAGTGAAAATATTTTCAAAATTTATATAAGGAAGACGAATAGAGACTAATTTTTTTTTAGAAAATTTAACAATAAACTAACAATAGGGATCGATTTTAAGATTTATTAAAAGTACATGGACTAAAATTAGATGTTTGAAAACACATAGACTAAAATAAAATAAAACTCAAAGTATGAGAACCAAAATGATATTTTAACATTTTTTTAAAGAAACTTTTAGACTATAGCATTACAAATGGTTGATTAGAATTCAAATCTTTCGAACTTAATAGGAAATGTTACTGATGTAAATTAAACATTCAAGGTATAAGAAATGTTACTAATATTTTAACAATCAAAAAACTCATGTTGACTAGTGTTTTTCGAATTTTTTAGAAGTTCAATTGTAAGTCAATGTAAACATAGGTAATTAATTGGTCTAAACAATAGTAATCTCTTTCGTAGGTAGACATTTGAGTTTTCACCGGATATTTGTTTCCTAATTCTAAAAAGTGTTTAATTTTAGTGGCTCACTCAAAAATAATTTTATTTCCATTCTATTAGAGATGTTATTTCTCTCTAACATTTTTTTTCCTTCCTAGACTTTCTATACATTAAAATCGGTTTATACTTTCAAAATTTTGTTACTACAATCTGCGGCCACTTTTAGAATTAGAAGGAAACTTTTTTCTTTGTTTTTTGCTTTTAAAAGTCGACATTATAATAATAGAGTTACATTTCATATCCAAATGATGAGAAAAACATTTATATTTATAAATTAAAAAGATTAAAAACATACTTTTAGAAAAGTACCTTTTAAAAGTCCATATAATGATATAGTATAATTATTAAATAAATTTGAAAAAAAAAGTTGACTAATAAACAGGAACAGGGCTAGTACGACTTGTGTGGAGCTTAATCATTGTTCTAGGTTGTTGAAGCTCTCAAGCAAGCTATGACACACCCCCATCCAAATACTCTCTTTTGATGAATGGGGCTGTAATGGTGTTGAAGCATTTGATGAAATTACGATAAAAAGATGCTAATCTCAACAAACATTGAATATCTCGAATAGTGTTAGGTATGCCCCTTCATTTCCTCATATTAAACACAATTAAAATACTAGCAAGATATTGATAGCAACTGTGATTTTTAAGGCTCCGTTTAATAATCATTTTGTTTTTTTGTTTATAGTTTTTGAAAGTTAAGCTTATTTTCACCTTAATTTCTCTACAACAGAGATTATCTCCATTAAGTAAGCATTTGAACTCTTAGCCAAATTCTAAAAACAAAGTCAAGTTTTTTAAAACTACTTTGTTTTTGAAAATATAGGTACAAAATAGATAAGAAGACATATAATCTCATTGGTTGAATTAGTATTTTTAGGTTTAAATTCAAAAAATTAAAAATAAAAAATAAAATAGTTATTAAACGGGACCTAAAAGATCAAGTTAAAATATCAATTTCCATATCTTTTAGTAGAGTCCTATATAATTAATTATGAACAAACTGTTGAAGATCCCGAAATTGAAAGACACACAAATATTGTCTCAAGGGATGGACTTGAGTAGCCAAATTAAAAGTGATCTGCTCAATTAGAATCAATGACAGATATAATTAAGCAGATCATAAATGAACATGATATTGATATTTATTAGACATTATATTGCTATATAATTTGGTTAGAGATGAAAGGTCTATCCCAGCCCGTGAGGGAAAAGAAACGAAGATGTTTGTTATCAAGGTGAAAAAACCACCGATCAAAACTGTTAAAGTTGGAGCCAAAACTTGCAGCAAAAGTAAACATAAAGGAAAAAATTGTTGGGTCAAGGCCCATTTGTTTTTTAGGTTGCTCTCATTAAACATATATATATATGTTTTCCTCTTTGCCGTAGATACACGAGAAGAAGGAAAAATTCGAGGCTGAATTTTTGTGTGGCAGTCAGCTTTGAGGAAAAAAAAAAGTAGTTTTCTTTTGTAGTTTCGTGGGTCTTTCTTTGTTGTTTATCCCAAGCTATCGGTTGTGATACTTGGAAGTCAATAGAGTATTGAGGGTTAGTTTGTGACTAATTCGTAATCTCCCATTATAGTAGAAAATGCTCAGAGCCCCATGTTTGGGGCGAACTAGTATAAAGTCTGGTGTCATTCTCTTTTCCCTATCTCTTTATATTTAATGTTTTATTTTGCGACTCTGACTTATTGGTTGGCTTATCTTGTGGAAGGGAAGATTTAATTTAATAATAATTAATTTGTGGTGATTATTATTATTGTTTTTTTTCTCCCAACACAAAACAAGGGAGGCGAATACTATTGATCTACTTTTTCTAGTCATGAGTCAAATCAACCACTTTTTCCTCCTAAGAGACATCGCTCAAGAGCAACTGAGAGCTCGATCTATTGACAACTCTTCACCGCCCCTAAACCCTATATTCGATTAGAAGTGCTAACAGAGTCTCATATTGAATAGGGAAGGGATTGATCGTGGATATATATATAACTGAGGGACATTATCTCCATTAGTATATGAGTTCTTTTGGTGAAAGCTATTCAAATTTCTCTTCAATCCTAGGTCTCCCTCCACAATTCAATTCTTTTCTTTTGAGTATGTTCCTGAAGTAAGATGTAAATCTAAATATGTTTCTTCCCTGACTTTAATTTGTATTGTTACTTTACCCTCCAGGTTTCAAATTCATAAGATAAGTAATGTTTTAAATATCTCTCCTATTATCTGTTTTGGTGTTAGATTTTCGACAAAACCATTCAATGGTTTTTGAAGATGTTTATTTGCAATTAATATCCAACTCATCCTAATTAAGCTATATCAATTACTTTAGTTTTTTCAACTTTGCCATTTGCTTGCTGAAGACTCTGACTCCTCCATCTTCCTCTCTATTGCTAACACGCCTTCTAGTTCTGGTCACACAAAAGATGCCTTACTTGTTATCAACTTTGCTGAGCAAACATTCAGTAAATTTCAATTATGGTATCACTAATCAAGATTTCTATGAATCTTCTTTATATATATTTTTTTTTATTTCCTTCTCTCATCAACAAAATCAAATTCAAATCTTCTATTTTATCAACCTAATTCAATTCAAATCTACCAGCATTCTCCAATTTCAAATTTTAATCAGTATTTTCAAAATCTATAATGAAATTTCTCAATTCCACATTTTTTTTTCATATATTCAATATCCTAGCTATCATTTGTAAATTCAAACATTTAAAATGTCATTCATTATTTCAATTCATCAAGATCTCATTTATTTGTTTGGCTTACCCTTTTATTGCATACTTTCCTCTCATTATAATGAAAAGAAGTTTAAGTCGATTGGAATAAACTAGTTTAAAAAATTGAAGCGTAGACTGTCATTGTTTTGCAAAAAATAAATAACATGTAAAAGAATGTATATTATTAATTGAAAGTTAAAGTTCGTAGGGATGTAAATAAATGAAATTACTAATTAATGTTTCTGATACACATAGAAAGATTAGAAAAAAAATTAATCGATTGATGGTATATCGAAGAAACTACTTAAAAAATCAAAACTAAAGATTGTTCTATGGTAAATAATACATAACAGGTAAATGAAGGTATTGGAATAGAAATTTTGGTTAGTCAAAAATTGTGATGTCATAATTTAAAAATTAGTGATAAAGTTTAGATTAATTACATTTGCAAAAATCCCTAAATTAAATTAAGGCAGATTCATATATGAAATTGGGTTGTATGAAATTTCGAATCAGTTGTACACGAAAGTCAAATGGGAGGCCTTAATCCAACAAAATCTTAGCTTAGAGGGCTAGGTCCAAAGTCAATCACATCCATTCCAATAGGGTTTAGCCTCAAAGTTAATCAGGTTTGGTCAACCGGTCAAACTCAAGCCCACTTGAGGTTCTATAAATAGAGGATCTCTTCTCCATCCATTTGAAAGATTCTGAAATTGAGATTCTAGAGAGAATTAGAAAGAATTTAGAAAACAAAGATCAAAAGAGACTCCAAGCTCTCCTCTAAACAAGAGACTTGAAGACCAAAAGATTTCGAAGATCGAGAACAAACTGCAAAACTCTCGAACAACTAGAAGAACAAGAACGAGTTGCAAAGCCCTCGAGAAAACTTCACACTCGAGAACAAAGTTACGAAACTAAGACAAATTCACATTCAAGAACAAGTTGTCAACCCCTCGAATCAAATTTATGTTCGAGAATAAGCTGCAAAGGTCAGACAAATTACACTTGAGAGAGAAAGAATCAAAAGATAAATATTATAAGTTGTAATCTACTACATTCAAATTAATACAAATACAAATTCATTTAACATGTCTTATTTCTATTTGGTTGTCGAAATAACATGTGAACAGAAGGTATATTACTAATTGACTCCGAGAGGTAATGCTCATTTTTGGATGGAGTCCTTACATTTTTATTCTTTCTCAAAAAAATTTTACACTTTTGATCCTACTTGTTCCGGTTACTTTTTATTTTTGTGACCATGAGGTTGCGTTCTCTTATTGTCCTTAGAAAATTATTTACAGAATAAAATTTTCATTTTTTAAGAGAATTTGAGTTAGTAGCTAGATTTACAAGGTAGTAATAAAAAATAGCAAAAAATATGAAAATTGTAAAAATTGTTATGAAATTGAGAGGCAAAATCGGGCACAAAAACTTTACCAAATCATGTAATAATAATAATAATATAAAAAAATAGAATTTAAGATAATATATATAATATAAACTAAATTAAATAAAGAAAAGAAAATTGAAGAAAATGAAGATGAAGAGAGAGAAGAGAGAAAGTGGAATTTTCCACAAAAAAAAATGTATTTTTCATTTTCCATTCAAGGCCTCTATTTTATAGGCACCTTGACAACCATGGAGTGATACAATTGGACACCAAACAATGGTGTATATTGGACACATGGAAGCCACATGGGCCATGGAGGGGATGATACATTGTGAAGGGAGAATTGGACATCTATTTTTCACTGTATTTATAATACTCCCCCTTAAATGCTCATTTTATATAAAATATGTCTCGTTAAAACCTTACTAGGAAAACCCCTGATATGAACCAAGGACCACCTATTGTCATGTCTGAAGGACCAGTTACAAGGTCGAGAGCCAAAAAGCTACAACAAGCTTTAATCACTTATATTCAAGCTATGGTGAGCTCTAAAGAGGAGGTTCTAGAAGATGTTGGAGTCTTTCCCTACATGTTGTGCAAAGTTGAACTTCAAGATGGAGACGCATTAAATGCATTCTAACTTGCATTTAATGAACTCATAGTTGAATTTATGGAACTTAATTTTAACTTGGGTTTCACTTAAAAGGACTAAGTTGAACTAAAGTTACATTTAATATGGTGATGTTTGAACTCAAGTTGCATTCAATGAGGTGGAGATGGATTCAATGAAATCAAGTATCATTACAAGCTTCATTTAAGACAAGCTAAGCTTCAATTATGGAACACAAGTTCAAGTCACTTGAAGCTATGGATTATTATTAAAATAATGGTTACAAGACAACACGTTTATTAGTTTTAAATGTAATTTCAGTTTTGTTTATCATTTAAGTTTGTTTTCAATATAGGAGTTATGGTTGAACTGTAACTCATACAAGTTACTCTTTTCCCCACTAACTAGCCCATAAAGTTAGTGTCTATTTGTCTCCTTTGTCAATTAGGTTAAGGGTCTCAAAGGCTATATAAAACCCTCTCTTCTTCCATTGTAGACAGAATTTTTCAAGTGAATGAATTGAGTTTTTCTTTTAGCTTTGTTGAGAGCTAAGTTTTCCTTATTGCAATGTCTTGTGTTTAGAATTTGCATGCTAGAGTCATTCAAGTGGTGTTGATCGTACCTCTTGTGGAGTGATTCGAATCACGAGTTTTCTTTACTCTTGATCTTGATCATCAAGGTAATCCGTTCCAAACTTTTTCTTGGGTTGATTCCATATCGTTTTGGGGTTTTTGAGTTTTAAATCTAAAGGTCTTGTTTCGCAACAAGGTTGTTAGGTCTAATTCTTGGGAGTTACTTAACAAACCCAGTGGAAAAAAATCCTAGTGAGGAAAAAGAATACATATTTTATATAGTTTACTATAATACATTCACTCCCCGATCATGGAGGCATCACATGAGATCTCTGAGACGTTGCATTCCAATGTTATGTACTAATTTTTCAAAGGTTGCAGTTGGAAATGCCTTTGTAAATAAATCTGCCAGATTATTCTTCGAACAAATTTGTTGTACAATAATGTCACCATTTTCTTAAAGATCATGAGTTTAGAAAAGTTTTGGTGAGATATGTTTCGTCCTATCTCCTTTGATATATCCTCCCCTTATTTGGGTTATACAGGTTGTGTTGTCTTCGTATAATATTGTTGGAAGATGTTTACTAGAAAACAAGCCACATTTTTCACGAATGTGTTGAGTCATCGATCTTAGCCATATGCATTCTCGACTTGCTTCGTGAATTGCAAGAATTTCAGCAATGGTTTGAAGAAGTGGTTGTTATTGTTTGTTTCACTGAATGCTATGATATAGCGATACCTCCACATGTGACGAATAGATAACCTGTTTGAGATCTAGCTTTGTGTGGATCAGATAGTATCCAGAATCTGCATAACTAACTTATCAAAACTGGATTTGTTAGAATAAAACAACCCTATATCAATCGTTCCTTGGAGATAACGAAGTATATGTTTAATTCTATTCCAGTGGCTTTTGGTTGAACAAGAACTACATCTCGCTAATAAATTTACTGAAAATGAAATATCTGGTTATTATTAGCAAGATACATAAGTGCACCAATTGCATTAAGATATCATACTTCATGATCGAGTAACTTTTCATTATCATCTCGAGGTCAAAATATATCTTTATTTACATCTAGTGAACAAAATTTCATTGCAATGTTCAATGGATGTGCTTTGTCCATATAGAACCTTTTTAAGATTTTCTCTATATAAGTTAATTGATGAACAAATATTCCATCAACTGAATGTTCAATTTGCAAACCAAAACAAAATTTTGTTTTTTTCAAGATCTTTCATCTCGAATTCTTTCTTAAGATATTTCATTACCTTTGATAACTGTTCAGAAGTTCCAATTATATTTAAATCATCAACATATACAGTTATAATAACAAATCCTGACTGTGATTTCTTTATAAAAACACACGGACATATTGGATTATTTTGATAATCTTCTTTTAGCAAGTATTTACTCAGACGATTATACAACATTCGTCCTGATTGTTTTAATCCATATAGTGGTCTCTGTAATTTTATTGAATACAATTCTCGAGAACTTGATTTATATGTTTCTGGCATCTTTAATCCTTATGGGATTCTCATATAAATGTCATTATCCAGAGATCCAATAAATATGTCGTGACTACATCCATTAGATGCATGTCAAGTTTTTCATATACAGTCATGTCTAGGCCTTTGCGAGAATTCTTGTACAACAAGTCTCGCTTTATATTTTGTGACCTCATTCTTTTCATTTCTTTTCCTTACAAATACCCATTTGTGTCCCACAAGTTTGATATCTTCTGGTGTCCGGACTACTGATCCAAAAACCTCACATTTTGAAAGTGAGTTTAATTCTACCTGATTGCTTCTTTCCATTTAAGCCAATCATTTCTACGTTGACATTCTTCCATGGATTTTGGATCAGATCTAAATGTGATAATAAAGTTACATTCCATGTAATTTCTTTTTCCAACTTCTTAATTTCTCCCTCTAATGTTGGAAAATTTGTCTCATTAAAATGACAATCAACAAATCGTGTAGTAAATACATCACCCGTCAAGGGTTCAAGATATTTAATAATTGATGAGGAATTAAATCTGTAACGACCCTAAAATTCGAGATGAACCTACGATAGGGAAGTTACTCCGCCACACCGTTCGTGCCAAAATTTCGGCAGCATAATGGCATATCAAGGAGAAAACCAAAATTTTCATGGCAACCTATCATGCAGAAAACACTTCAAGAGAAAACAAGAATACCCAACCCCCACAAACTTCAATCGAAAATGGGTTGGGCTATAACCAGAGTTCCAAAACCCAATTTCTTAGATAAAACAAACACGCAGCAGAAAGAAAACTCAACCAGAATGAAAACTCCATAACTAAGAAGTACAAGTGAAAAACATAGTGTCGCGCGACCAAACATATAAAATAGAAACTAAAACAGGACGGTTTCATGAGAAAACTCTAAGTCAAAAGAAAACAAGAAGAAAACAGGGTCCCACAGCCTCATCGAGTCGTCGTCATCATCAATCCCCTCAGGGTTTCTTACCTGCAACCAAAAACAACAAAGTAGACGCGTGAGTATAAAAATACTCAGTAAGCATCCCACTTACGTCCAAACAAACTAACATGCAACAAAACTAGACTCGCCTTCTAAACTCACTCAACCCCAAAAAGGTCTCACACTTAGCACACTTCACCCTGAGCCTCCCTGTGGTAATAACTCGAGCTCTAACTTCGGTCCTGGAACTTTGATTGACGATGCAATGAGAGAAAGAAACTCTCACGCCACTACACACTGATATGGAGCAGAGCAGGTACGTATCCTACACGCCCTATGGGGAATCGCCCTAAGCCGAGCGGGATAATGAAAAGCAACCATTCTCTAACGGGGACGTACCCCAGGCTCTCACAATCCAACAAGCTAGCATAGTGCAGTGAGGTAAGTAACCAACACGCCCTATGAGGAATCGCCCCTAAGCTAGCAGGGGATAATTGAAAGCAACCATTCCTTGATCTCAACGGGGGCTGATAGCACACAAAATGTGCTATCCTTAGACTTTAATTATTGCTAGTTTTATAATGATTTTAGAGTTATTACGTGTTTAAATTACTCAATTTCAGGTTAAGAGCATAAACAAGACAATTGGAGACATTTTGGATCACTCGGGATCAAAACGAAGCTATTTGGAGCTTAAAATAACATCAATTGCAAGTGAAAAGATCAATCCAAGTATGAAGACCCGAAGTGATGGCGTTGCAACGCTATGCAAAGCGTTGCAACGCCGAACGTGCAACCATGGAACTTTGAAGAGCACTGTCGATAGCATTGCAACGCTGCTTTGCGCGTTCACAACGTTATCTCGATAGGAAGGCGCACATGAAGGACCGCACTGAGAGCGTTGCAACGCGTGCCTTGTAGCATCGCAACGCTACTTCGATAGAGAAGCGCGCGCGTTAGGGTAGTGGCGTTGCAACTCTGCCCTCAGTGTTGCAACGCCATCGATATTTTCCTTATATACCACGCGGTTAGGGTACAACGTTGCAACGCTGTACCGAAGAACACTATAAATACAACCTTATATTTTCTTGCAAATGGAGTCAAACTTGGTATACTTTTGACTCTATTTTCAAAATACACTTTGTAAAAAGAGAGAAAATAGCGTTTTTGGGAGCCAAAGCATCCGTGGAGGTTCGAGATCGAAGACGGGAGCTCGGAGACGAAGGACCATCGTAGACACATAAGTTTAATTTCCTTTTCTTTGAGATTGTAATACCGTTTTAAGACATTTTCTACATGTTTAGCTTGATTTTCATGTGATTTAGAGTAGCTAAATATTGTAGTTAGGATTTGATTTGCTTGTTAAGACTTTCTTACTATGAATTGAAGCATGTTTTGTTCTTATTTTTGGCAATTCGTTCTTAACTCTTAATTTGTTAATTTAAGTGGACTCGAGAGATAAAACTTGAATTAGAGCAATGTTGTCAAAATCCTTAGAAATCTAGCATGAGAATGACCTAGAAATCTTAGGAGACACATAAAGAAGTTGTTTGATGTCGTGCATGTCGTAGGTTCATATGGAGACTATGGAGTTTATTGCATGTGCGAGGCTCACTAAGAATCGAGAGATTTTCTTGAGTATTTTACTTCTTGTTTATAAATTCATCTCATTGGTTCATTGTATGTGTGAGTTAAGTCATTAACTTGTAAAATCACTTTCCTCAAATCTATCAATTCGTGTCTCCACATGTTTGTTTGTCGTTTGTCTTTATTTTCAATCACCTATCCATGTTATGTTTCTTTAGCTAAAATTGAGAATTAATATCTTGGGAATTAATTAATCTAGAAACCCATTCCCAAGGACGATACTTGGACTCTTAAATCACTATACTAAAACTTGACCCGTACACTGCGGTATTGCATCATCAATATAATTTTACGCAACAGGGGCATACCCCAATCTCACGAACCTATCATATATCGTCAACCTAGAGGTTTCGACTCGCTCAGGTGTAACTCAGGGTTTAATAAGTGTTGGGTTTTGCGCCTCATAAGGTTATTTAGGGTTCTAACTAGACATTCCCAATATCCTCGACCCATTCTCAAGAGTTTCAAATTCAGCAAGGTTCCCACTTTCAGCCAACACCTCAAACTACCCAAATTTCACTTTCATACCACACTCAGTTAGACGTCCGACTTAACCTTACCCCAAGCCCACACAGGTTTGCTCAGCTCCTTGCTTCACGTCAGTAAACGTTTCCCTAACTAGCATTCTGCCATAGCCCAGATCCACCCCGCAGGACGCTCGTAAGCTATGTCTCACTCCGAGTCTGTTGCAACACTCATAATGACTCACCTCGAAGCATTCTCGTCTTTTGTTTGTTGCCAGTACTACCATGGCTCACCACAAGATATCATTGCCCCTGGTCCGCTGCCACACGCACTTTGACCCACCACGAGACATCATCAGTACATATACTCCATGCTAGTTTCTCGCCACACAAGGCTGTAGGATAACGTCACCCAAATAAGGAGTAAGCACTACAACAAATTAATGAAATAATGACGGACAGAAAAAAAACGCCCTTGGAATTGATGACGGACGTAAAAAAAATACGGAGGAACTTAAAAAAATATTTAAAAACGCATACAATGACGGGCAATGCCCGTCATTATATATGAGATTTAATTTAGTGGCAGACACGACATCATAGGCCCTTTCTTTTACGAGATTTTTTAAAAATAAAAATATATACATATCACTTTTTTTGCATCTTCTCTCTCGCAGACCCTCTCCATTTTTCATCCCCCCTCTCCCTGACATTCCCTCTCTTCCCGAACCCCCTCAATTCTCTCACTCCTACTCTCATGTTCAGTCACTGTTCGTGAGCATCATTGCTCTATCGTTCGATCCTTTTCTCATGGTCGTGAGTTTGCGTCTAGATCTACATCGACCGTTGTTGTCATCGATTTTGGTTCGGTCGTAGGTTTGGTGTGAAGATCTACACCAGAGAGTCGTCGTGGAAAACATTTCTGGCTGAAAATCTTTAGATCTGACGTTGTGGGTATCCATTCTCTCATTCTCACTCTTAAACTCTCAAGTTCAACCGATTCATGGTATTATTGCTTTTCCATTCAGTTCTTTGTTTGTGGTTGTGAGTTTGTGTCCAGATCTATACCGAGGATCCATCGTCGCCGTGGGAATTGGTCTCGCCATGGGTTCGTCGTGAAGATCTACACTGGAAGATCGTCGTGGGTAACATTTCTAGCAAATAATCTTCAGATCTAACATTGTGGGTACCTTTCTATTTCTCTATTTTTTCTGGTTTTGTTTAGTTTATTTTGTTTTGTTCAGATCTAAGGAGTTATATTATTTGTTATGTTTGCTTGTTTCTATTTATGGCCATGGGAGATTAGGCAACAGGTCTTGTTTAATTTTAAGATTTTGGTTTTTTTGCATTTATGTATTGGCGCCACCACATGAAAATTTTTTGTACCTAGATTTGTTTCTTTTCTGGACAAAGAAAAACTCTATGCAACGTTGTATCTGATGCTGATGGGATGTTCAGATCCTAAGCAATACCCTGCGATAATTATCTACTTGATGGTTGTGAGCCATTTTAGTTGCCAAAGTTCTTAGGTGGAGTTGAATTTGTGGTTGAACGAAAGAAAAGGTTAAAAGCAATAACATACACTAAACTTTCACTTTGAATCTACAATAAATATCAAGAATATAGCATCTTTCATGTGATTAATTTTAATTGGTTAATCTTACAAATGATCATATGAGCTTTTGTCGCACTATAAAGGTGAAAAATACTATTTTTGATGTTTCACCTAGCATCATGATCGTGAATGTTGAGCATCAACACATTACAATTTCTCAAAAATTTCAGGTATTGTTTGTTATTTTCAGTATATACCGTCAGCAGTTTATTGTATTTGAAATAGAGGATTGTATTGTATAAATAATCGATCTAGCATGATCTATATGTCATGTCATCAAAGTTTCTTATCATGGTGCTTGTTCTGTTTTTTATTCATACTTAATAATTTGAACAATGAAAAAGTATGTGAAAATGATTTTTATAAAAGTTAGAGAGTATTCAACTTAATTACCAATCTTGAAAACTTTAAAGCTTCGTATAGTCTACAAGTAATCATGGAAGTCCATTTATATCTTGTCTAGATTGACATGAAAGTAGGTGTAACTAAGGCCGAAGCCATTAATTTGGGCTTCAGATTTCCAGTGCCTATATTATCTCTTTCCCTATCTCTTAAATATAACAATGAATTTATGTATAGTTTAGTTTCCACTCTGACCCGTATATATATTTAAGTTGGATAACAACCTTTTATGTAGTTTATCCTTGATTGTTTTTATAGAGTCTGTTGCTTCTTTTTCTCCTTTTTGAACATCATCATGGTCATGATTGTTACCATTTAAAGTTACAATCATCTTAACTGCCCCTTTTAGTTATTATTCTGATACTAGTGAAGAAACAATGTTGATGTATATTTTCGCCTATTTAATATCAATTTCAATTAAAAAGGAAAAAAATGTCATTGGGTTAAGTTTCACCAAGCAATTAAGAGATCATTTTTGTTATTATTTTCTTCTTTAACCTTGTACCTGTTGTAAGAAGTTGCTTAAGAGTGAAATAAGTTGGAAGTCTTATACTGGGATATACCATGTGAAAATTCATATCCACTTTTATCTTGAAGAGAAAGGATTTAGTGGTAATGGAATGTAGTCTGGAAAATTAACATCTGGTTATGATTCTAGAGTTGATTTAATCTTTACATATTTACCGGAGTTTGCCATTGAATGATGGGTTGTGGTTTGAAGTTTAGAATTCAACTGATGTTCAGGTAAAGGAATTTGAAATTTACCAAAATGCTTACAGGGCTGTGTTGGAGGTTTGTGTGTCTTTTCATGAGAATGATGAGTTTCGGTATTCTTGTTGCAAAGAAATATGTGTCTTTTCAAAGAAATATGTGCTTGTTGCAGGAGAAAGGAAGATCGACACTTGAAGAGTTCGAAGAGTCTAAAAAGTTAGGGATCGATTAGATCTTGTCGTCGGGTGAAATTCTTGTTTTCCTCCTTTCATTATCTTTCATTTTGAAACATTTTGGATCTGAGAGTTAAAGAAGCAATGGATTAATTTCAAACAATACTTGGAGAGTCTCAGTTAATTAAAATGAACATTGTTGTCTTATCATTATAACTCTCAGTGTCAATGTCTTATCATTATAACTCTCGGGAATAATTGAAAGTTGTTGAGCAAGGCATACTTAGATTCCCGTCGGGTTAGTTGAAGAAAGCTCGCACTCCATTTGCTTCTTTTAATTTTCATTCGTTTAATTAGCTATGAATGTTTTGAAGTTATTCAATCATAATACTCAAAATATGAATGAAAACTCCTTTTCTTTCTATATTCTTTCACCATGTAACTCAATATACAAAAAATCTTTTCAGCTAGTAGCGCAGAACATTGAAGGACAATGCAATTCATTCATGAGAGACCATTGATCGTGATATGTCAAGAGGTATTATTTTGGCCTTGAGTAGAGTGTGCATTAACTCTTATTAGTTGCAAGAATTAGAATTTAGTACAAACTCGGCTTGACCCTGCAAAATTCTCAAAAAATGTATTGGTTGTTTTGAAAGCATTCAACAAATATTGAAAACTCGTGGTTGTATTTATGCAGATTTATAGTACTTGAAAGTTGTTGCACAAGGCATTCTTGGGTTCCCTGCTGGTTAGTTGAAAGAATCTCATTCCATTTGCTTCTTTTAATTTTCATTGCTTTAGTTAATTATGAGTGTTTTGAAGTTGTGCTTCATGTGTTCTTGTAGTTAGCTATTGTTGGTAGAAAATTTATGATATTTAATAGCTAAAAAAGAATTGGAGTTGAGTAACAAAATCCATCAAGAAAATGAAACTCAATCTAGTTCAAGTTGGTGTACATTTGGGGGAGGGGAGAGTAGCATGGAAGTATATTTGGGTTGGTTGCTTAGTATATTTATGCGATAAGCCCTATACCTGTTTAAGAGCAAAACATTAGAAGGGTATTGAGCCTGAACGACCATAGGAAAATGAATTGTTTGTAGGGTATGGAGAAGATTGGGGGTTAAAAGTAGAAGGTGGTTGTGTTTATGGAGCAATGTGAAGATTGGGAATGAAGGATAGAAATAATAAAAATTTATAATAAAAGCTTTGTATGAACAAAACCCAACCTGCAGTTTCATTTCAATTCAAGTTAAAATTTTCTATCGCCTTGTATGAACAAAACTACAAAAAATGAAATTTGTATAAAATCCTACCTTCAATAATGGGTTGAGATTGCTTTAAATTGCTTTTGAGAATTTAATTTTCACTCTCTCTAACAGTCAAAAAGCTACCAATACATGTGCGTTTTTTCGCTTTTTACGTTTGTGTTTTTTATGCAATTATCTATGTATTTTGCTTCTCATTACCTGCAAGATTGCTTTAAAAGTTTGTTGCTACAACAATTGTTATTGTATTTCCTTTTTGAAGTTATTTACTTAATATATTATTGTGTTTGATATGTGATAAAGGTAACTATTTCTTTTTTAATTGATTTCATTGCAGGAAGTTTAGGGGCCTGGGTCTTTGATTTCTAAAGGGGAGAGATGACAACCAAAAAAATATCCAGGGAGTTTAAACATATTTGAATATGTAAATTGCTTGTATTTTAGCAATTTTTCTTATCTTTGTAAAGTAGTTGTAGTTTGTATACATATTTTTGTGTGGTATGTAATACAATTCAATGTAAAAAATTTATCACATTTTTTATATTTTATTAATTTAGTTAAGTTGGTAAGATTACTTGTGTAAAAATGTAAATAGTATTGAAATTTTCTTTGTACAAAGCTTGAGAAATATTAATATGATTGGTTAGAGCCATCGAAGCAATCAATTTTTTTTTATTAAATTATGAACAAAACGATGATTTGGCAATACTCGTCATGAAAAGTGGAGGTAAACAAAAATATGTCACTTTTAATGACGGTCAAAGACCTTTAATGACGGGCATTGCCCGTCATTAAAAATGTCTCATATTAAATCTTACAATGACGCTCGCTTTTAATGACGGGCAATGCCCGCTATTAAAATTGCCCGTCATTGTAACATACAATGACATTCACATAGATGACGGACACGCGCCACATCAAAACCCCTTTAATGACGGGCAATGCCCGTCATTAAAACCCTTTTTATACTAGTGAAGGTAGGGACTACTAGCCCAAGGGTTCATGACACGATACTCTTGACTCGGTACTAAAACAATAATCGAATATACATACTAACAACCCTGCGAGCAATACAAGTTGTCTATCGATTATGATCCTCAACCACACGAGCGCAAACTCAATCACAGTCGAACCAACCCTTTAACTTACACAACAACACAAGGTTTGAATCCACAAGCTATGCAAGCCAACTCTCTCACTTATGAGCTCGCTTACTGGATCAAGTTGGCCACATACATTGACTCGAGGATCCAAGAACAACCACTTTCTTAAAAAGGAACAAACAAGCTCACCTAAAACAACTCCAAAGAAACGAATGGTCACTAGCGTGGCCTAGGGCTCACCTTTAACACCTAACAAGTTAGTTAAAGCGATCCAAACAACTTAAACACAAACCGTAGCTTAAGGCATTGCACCCAACGATCACATTTGGCCCAAGCCTTAGTAACCAAAACATCAGTATGTAACCTCGAACCCTTTACAAGTACAGTCTCACGCTTAGGCGACCTTGAGCCCAACACAATAATCCTCTATTTGTTTTGGTCAACTACGCTTTGCCACACTCGCTCCATAAGGGATTACTCGTGACTCACATCTTCCAACCACTAACCTCGAGGTGGAACCCGAGCGTAGAACCACCTTTCAACTACTTCAGTCTCAGACCCACAATGTTCGCTCTTAGCTTATTACGATCAAAGGCTATTAGTCTCATTCTTAACTTGAAGCCTTAAGCCCCTATTGCCATATTAACTACTTTCTTAGTCCATTATTGGTACATGCAACACCAACACAAACTCAAACTGAAACGTATGCATCACAACATAGTTTTCGTGCATTAAACACAATTCACGGATTACAACATTCAAACAAATCAAATAATAACTTTAAGGGGCTTAATCCAAATGACTACTTACATGGATAACCATGGTTCGGGAGTTCGATCCCGAGTTCCACGCACTTCCTTAACTGCTTGCCCCTAAGTCACAAACAAAGAATCTTAAAAAAATCACGTTCCAGACACTTAAATTGAACCAACTTGACTTAAATAACGAAACCAACACATGGAGGGTTAAAACGGGAACCAGAAAATGAAAGCAATTGACCATACCCAACCGCCGACGATGGTAGCGGCGTGGCGACTTCTGGCGAGTGGAGCACAGATCCAAGATGCCCATGGCCCGATCTATACAAAACCAACCTCCAAAACAAGAGAACCGAATTAAAAACTAGTGAACCGCTTGAACCAAAACTAAATGGTTTAAGGAAAACTCACCGACGATGAGTTACGATGATCGGGGAGGGGACGACGACCAAAGAGGAATGCTACCAGAGAGGAGACGATTGAAAGGGCGCTCGGCTCGCCGGCGAAGCATGAAGAACGGTGGCTCGCGGCGAGCTATCGATTGACGGCTTCGCGAGAGGCGAACCACGAAGGGGGTGCAGCGTCGGAGATGACTGGCTTGCCAGTCGGCGACGTGCTGGTCAGAAGGAAAGGGCGGTCGGCTTGTCGGTGGCGAACGAAGGAGAACGAAGACGAGGAGACAACCGGTTCTGCGGCTGTAGAACGAGAAAGAGGAGAACGAACCACGGGGGGAGCTGACGGTTTTTCGAAAACTCACTTTCTTTTTTTTTTCCTTTTTTCTTTTTTTTTAACTTTTTCTAAATTAGTAAGACTTTCCCTTATTTAAAAACATTCCTCTTCTTTTCTTTATTCCCTTCCTAAACACTTATCTTTTCCTTTACTTACGTACCAAGCCCTGAATTAAAACTGAAAAATTTTAAAGAGACACCTGAAAATTATCGAGCGTCACATCCTCCCCAACTTAAGAACTTTCGTCCTCGAAAGTAGCTAGTCCTTGAACAACTCAGGGTAGTTTGTTCGCATCTCGTCCTCACGCTCCCAAGTAGCTTCCTTAAGCTGATGGTTTGCCACAGGACCTTGACAAGATCGATTCCTCTGTTGCTTAACACTTTCCTCTCATGGGCTAGGATTTCCACGGGTCTCTTCTCATAGCTCCAGACTTGATCAACCTATAGTGGCTTGCATTCTATCACGTGAGATGCATCTTGCATATACTCCCACAGCATCGACACGTGAAACACGCCGCACACGGCTGCTAGGGATGGTGGTTAGGCTACACGGTACGTCGTCGAGCCAAACCACTCTAAAATCTCAAATGGTATGCTGAACCTAGGGCTCAACTTTCTTGTCTTGCCAACCTCAACACGTATCGCATAGGTGCAACCTTTAGAAAAGTGTAATCTCAAACTGCAAACTCCAGATCTCTGCGGCTCACGTCGGCATAACTCTTCTGCCTGCCTTGAGTAATCAACAACCTAGCCCTGATCTTTTGCACGATCTCGTCCATGACTTGGGCCAAGTCGGGTCCCAAAAGCTTACACTCCCCATCCTCATCCCAAAACACTGAGGACCTGCATCTCTTACCATACAAAGCCTCATAGTGTGTCATAACCATTATTGTCTGATAACTGTTGTTATAATCAAACCACATTAGATGGAGGTGTGTAACCCAACTTCCTGCAAACTCCAAAACACTAGCCCGAAGCATGTCTTCCACGATCTATTCAACCTCTCAGCATGACCGTCTTGAAGGGAATGAAAATCCCCGCGCAGCGGAAGAGGATCGAATCGTCATGGTATCATTACGCTACTCGAATTTTTTTAAAACGATCTAACTATTAGATCTAGGCTAAACATGCTTGAAAGGAAGAAATTACAGCAAGATAAAAGTACTTACTTGTTTAAGACTCTCTTCAAGGTTTCTTCCTCATTCACGAACACTTCGTGCATCTCGATTTCAACGAACGCTTCCCACAAACGAAATCCGAACACTACCACTTGGAGTCTCGGTTTTTCTTCCATTGGAAAGAAGGAGAATGGTGGGATTTTAAAGTTTTGGAGAGGGAGGAGAGTTGAGAGAATTTTGATCTCTTTTCTTTGATCAAAATCAAAAAATGAGAGAAACCTTTCCAATCCCTTCTTGCAAAGGGTTTAAATAGTGGAATGATGGAGTTAAAATCTCCACATTATTACCAAATCTCCACATTATTACCACTTTACCACAACCATAGGTTATGCAAATCTCATTTGCATAACCACATAATATAAGATATCTCATATCTCATATTGCAAATCTCATTTGCAATAAATGTGGATTAATTAAATTGAATCACATCCAATCTAATTTCTCTCAATTAATTTCTCTAATTAGCCCTAATTAAACAATTAGGCTAACCTATAGTTTATTATGAATCTCATTCACATTAAACTATATATTATATCATTCATATCTCATATAAATGACATAAATGCCCTTAAAGTGAAATTGAACACTCTAATTTCAAATCAAAACATTAACCCTTCTCTTAACCCAGATTGAGCCAACCGAGGGACCTAATGGACCTCAAATGAATGGGCTCCAATGATCCGAGATTAACTCACAAACTCTTTGACCTTGGTTAATCAACATTCATTAGCTACGGTAACACTCCACTATAGCCCGTGCTTGCACTCCCGTCGATGTAGAATATTACGTGTCCACCGATATAACCAATGCCCATGAGTCGACCCTTCACAGTTGTTCGTGAGACACGGTTGGGTCAAATCACCGCTTTACCCCTCGTGTCTACCTCTTGTTCCTTAAGTCCCCACCGCTCTCTCTAATGAACAACATATTGTGATGGTCCAACCATACACAACACCCTTCTCGGGCGGTGAGAAGGTAGGCATCCGCTGTCCAAGCCACGGAGACAACACTTAAGGGAACAACCCTCTAGTTTTCCCTGAAGGCGGGAACGAGTGAATTCCATCTCGCGTAGTTAAGTTTCCAACTCCCTACTTGGTCCCGTCCCTTAGAAGATAGGCATATTGGGCGAGTAATCGTGACCACCCTCACCCGCACTAGTCAAAAGGACGGACCCCGCAGAGATAGGAGTTTGTAACACGCTCGAGATTCAGTCGAGTCACTAATGGTCATCTCACGGTTATTAGTCCCTACTCACAACCCAGCGGTGTTACATCGGTGAGGTCTAATAATTCACGGTCCGATCTTGTACAATCTCATTGCACAGATGCCCCCACTCGCATGTCAACCACATGAACGAGTCAGATCACCTCGTTTGTATCTAATACAAAGACAGTGTATCCAGGATTAGGTCTCCAACCCTATCCATATACTATAGACCGTTCGGGATATTTACTCGAACGTGATCCTCCCTGTGTGTCCACTACACACCGTTCAAGTTCTACTTCTCTCATTAATTCAATGACCCTGGAGCTTAGTTTATTGGAAAAGTTTATAAATATTGCGAGACACAAAGTGATGAAATAAATAACTCTTATTAATTTCAAATAGTATTTACAAACACGAGATTAGGACAAAAATCCCAACAAACTCCCACTTGGACTAAGCTAGTGGAGAAAATACATTTCTGAAACGTACATAAATTAAAATGAAGTAATACAATAAACTAAGGCATTGAATACTCTTTTACACATCTTCCACTTGCCCTAGTCGGAAGCTCTCAAGACCTAGACTCTCAGGTGACCCTCAAACACCTTAGCCGTGAGGGGCTTTGTAAATGGATCACCACGTTGTGCTCGGGACGCTATCTCGCGTGACCGCCACGCGTCGCGATGCACAACTCCGTGTCGGATGATACTTGCGCTCAATGTGTTTGCCTCTCTTATGGCTCCGAGGCTCACGTGAGTTGGCTCTCGCACCACTTGTTATCACGCGAGCGAGTGTGATTGGCAAGTTAATATTTGGAACAACTTCAAAATCCGTCATGAACTTCCTAAGCCAAACAGCTTCCTTTGCAGCTTCACACAAGCCGCAACATACTCCGCTTCCATAGTGGAATCAGAGATGCATCCCTGCTTGATGCTTCGCCATACTACAACTCCTCCATGGAGAATGAAGGATGACCCCGAAGTGGATTTCCTAGAATCCTTATCGGTTTGAAAGTCAGAACCGTGTATCTCGTAAGGATCAAATTCCCACCGCCATACACTAAACCGTAGTTCCTCGTTCTCCTAAGATACTTGAGGATTGCCTTTACGGCCGCCCGGTGATCTAATCTTTGATTGGGTGATATCTCACCGACAATTCCTACCGCATAATAGATTTCGGACCTAGTACACAACATGGCATGCATCGGGCTCCCTACAAAAAAGCATATGGAATCCGTCTCATATCCTCAACATCTTGAGGAGTCTTAGGACACTTGATCCTTGACAAGTGAACCCCATACGAAAAGCGAAGAAGCCCTTCTTGGAGTTCTCAGATCTTATATCTAGACAACATCTTGTCAATATAAGACGCTTTGAGATAAGGCTAGCGTTACATTCTTCCTGCTCCTGGACAATGCGGATACCTAGAACATACCGAGCTTCTCCCAAATCTTTCATTTGGAATTCAAGCTAGCCACTTCTTAACGTCGATGAAAATTATACCTCATTCCCAATGAGAAGAATATCGCCCACATACAACACAAAAAATGTGATGTGTTTGTCAACATTTTCTTGTAGACACAAGGTTCGTCGACATTTTGATCAAAGCCATAAGATTTGATCGCCTCATCAAACCCTTATATTCCAAGACCTCGAAGCTTGTTTCAGCCCATAAATGAACCTATGAAGTCGGCAAACCTTTTTCTCTTGGCCTTGGGTAATGAACCCTTTGGGTTGGTCCATGTAGATGGTCTCATCATTTGTCATTCGAAAAGGTTGTCTTGACGTCCATCTGCCATACCCCGTAGTCATAATACGCGACAATGGCCAGAAGGATCCTGATCGACTTTACCATGGCAACAGGTGAAAAGGTCTCCTCATAGTCAACCTTTGCGCTACTAGTCGGGCTTTGAAGGTCTGTACCTTCCCATCTACGCCACGTTTACGCTTGTAGATCCATTTGCAATCAATAGGTTTTACCCCATCCGGTTGATCCACATGCTCCCAGACATAATTGAAGTACATAGACTCCATTTCCCGGTCAATAGCTTTAATCCATTCGTCTTTGTCAACCTCAAGCATTGCCTGATCATAGGTCAATGGATCCTCACAGTTATCATCAGGGGCGACAACTGAGGTTTTAGCTAAACCCATGTAGCGATCAGGCTGTCTCACAACCCTCCCACTATGTCGAGGCATTCCCAACTCTTGGGAACGAATTTGACTAGACGTGCTAGGATCAACAACACTTGTTGACGTACTAGCCCCATCAGCAACTCTTGCTGATGTACTGTCCATTTTATTTAACACAATTTTACTCCTTGGTAAATGATCCCTGACGTGGTCTTCCTCTAGAAAAGTGGCGTTTGTCGACACAAGCACCATATTTTCCTTAGGATCATAAAATAGACCACACCTAGTCTCTTTAGGGTAACCTACGAATAGGCACAATTTCGAACGGGGTTCCAACTTTTTCGGGTTTGACACCAACACGTGGGTCGGGCATCCCCAAATTCTGATGTGATGTAAACTGCCTTTACGTCCACTCCAGAGCTCGAAAGGTGTTTCACAAACACTCTTCGACAGAACGTTGTTCAAAATATAGACCGTAATCTCCACTGCGTAACCCCAAAAAGAATCAGGGAGATGAGCATAGCTCATCATCGATCGAACCATGTCTAATAGGGTTCTGTTTCTCCTCTCCGATACACCATTCTGCTGTGGCATACCAGGCGCTGAGAGTTGGGATGTAATTCCATGTTTTATTATATATTCCTGGAATTCAGTGTCCATGTACTCTTCACCTCGATCCGATCGAAGTGTTTTAAGCGATTTACCTAAGAGGTTCTCAACCTCAGTCTTGTACTCCTTGAACTTTTCAAGAGTTTCAGACTTCCTTTGCATTAGGTAAATATACCCATACCTCGAGTAATCGTCTATAAAAGACACGAAGTACTCATAACCGCCCCTAGCTTTAACATTCATCGGACCACAGAGGTCAGAATGTACTAACTCAAGAGGCTCTTTTGCTCTATATCGTTTTCCACTAAAAGGATGTTTGGTCATCTTGCCCTGAAGGCATGACTCACACACCGGCAAAGAGTTTTCTTCCAACTCATTTAGAAGTCCACTCTTCACTAGTTTCTCAATCCTGTTGAGATTAATGTGCCCTAACCGTAGATGCCAAAGATGGACATTTTCTTTAGGAGAAACTTTCGCTTTCTTAGTTCATGTTTCTGCAGTTCTAAACAATTCAGTATTCAAAACACTTTTGACCGAATTACGTTTCAAAACATACAGATTATGCTCAAGTGAAGCAGAACAAATAAGATTACCATTTCTGGAAATAAACGCTTTATTACCATGAAATGAAACGGAAATACACTATTCTAAAAGGCATGAAATAGAAACTAGGTTTCTAGTAAACCTTAGAACTATGTACAAATTGTCCAACAAAATGTAGTTCCTGCCAAAATATAGCTTCACCTTGTCCATCGTTGCAGCAGAGACAAGCTCTCCGGATCCAACCCATAGAGTCACCTCACCCTCTCACAGCGGCTGCCAGGAATCAATCCCCTAAAAAGAACAACAAACATGGTTAGTGGCGCCCGAATCATATATCAAGGCAGAGTCACTACTCTCCACTAAACAAGTTTCTGTCACAAGTAAATCACATTTACCTTGATTCTTCCTCTCGCCAAGGAATTTGGGATAGTTCCTCTTCCACTGTCCGCCCCCATTGCAGTGGAAACAATTTCCTTTCTCTGCAACGTCCTTGACCTTCTTGCCCTTCTGGGCGGCAGCTCAATCAGTTTTACCTTTCTTCATCCTCTTCTTCCCTTTCGGGCGTGAAGGAGCAACAGGTTTCGTCCTAGAGGTCGAACCCCTATGATAAGACATGTAGGCAATATTTGCCTCAGATTCCGATGCCTTGACCCTTGTTGCATAAATTTTGCAATACCGCAAGTGTACGGGTCAAGTTTTAATATAGTGAATTTGAGTACGAGTATCGTCCACAGGATTGGGTATTTATTTCAATTAATTCCTATCAATAACACCACTCAATTTTATCTAGAAAATTAGACTTTAAAGTGAGGTGAAAACACAAAATCAAAGAGTGAAAGTTGAGAACAATCAGGAGAGACGAATATCTTAGGGACTAGATTTCACCAATTAATTAACTATTATATTGAGATCATGTCGATGGATTATTGCACTGCTTTTATAAACCAAGAAACTAAGATAACAAATAACCTCTCTCGAGGCAAGTGAATCTCATGCAAGACATAGAATTAAACATCTCTGTTCAACCTAAAAATCAAACATGACACTAAGTTCAATTCTTATGGGTTTCTAATAGCACTTCAATCATTCTCATGTCAAAGTAACTATCAGCATGCAAAAGAGATCAGATCTAAAATATCTTTCTCAAGAATAAATTAAGACCTAAGAACAAATAAACCGTGATCAAGAGTCTATAAGCATTAAGGATGAAATTGCATGAATAAAAGCATTACAATAAACCCAAGGCAGTCAATTCAACAAAATAGCATAATTAAAAGGTTATATCTAACCCTAAGACAACAAGTTTAGCTACTCATGTCCACTATAAATCCTACTAAACTCAAATACAAAACCATAGTTCAATAAAAGTGAAAAGAACGAAGAAAGAACTCTCGTGGCGTGAACGACAACGATCCCGACACCTATCACGAACCCCGAGCTCCAAAAAGTCTCCTTCTTGAAATCTCCCAAAAATCTTCTTACAATCTCTCACAAATATCTCTAAACAATGGTGGCAAAATCTCCCAAAAAGGCTCCCCCATCCAAGATGCATATTTTCCTTTTTATATCAATAGGACGGCATTGCAACGTTGGGCATGGCGTTGCAACGCCGTGTTCCTAGCGAATAATTCAAGAATGGAAAATATCGAGCAGCGTTACTAACGCCGAGGATAGCGTTACAACGCTGCAAACCTCGCGCGCCTTTTCTTATCGGTAGCGCGTTGCGCGCTAAGGACAACGCGCAACGCTGCTACCCTCGCGTGTCTTCGCTATCGGTGGCGTTGCAACGCTACAGCGGCGTTACAACGCCATCGTCACGGATCTTCAAGACGTAGCTGCTGCATGTGGAGTGTTGGAACGCTGCAAAGTAGCGTTGCAACACCATCGGTAAGTGCTTCCATAGTGGATGGCTGCACACAGAGCGTTGCAACACCCTGAATGGCGTTGCAACGCCATCTCCTCAAATTTGATGGCTTGTTTTGACCTTGCTTCTTTCATTTAATGTCAATTTTGGCTCATTTCTCCCCATAATTCTTCATCCATTCTCACATTGCTCTTTAACTTGAATTTCAACAAATTAAATACGTTAAAGCCCTGAAATTATCATAAAACTAACACGATTTAAGCCTAAGGATAACACATTTTGTGTGCTATCAAACACCCCTAAACTTAAACAATTGCTAGTCCTCGAGCAAAAATAAGAAAAAGATGGATCATATC
Source organism: Trichosanthes cucumerina (assembly GCA_036507285.1). Lineage (NCBI taxonomy): Eukaryota > Viridiplantae > Streptophyta > Magnoliopsida > Cucurbitales > Cucurbitaceae > Trichosanthes > Trichosanthes cucumerina. Next base: position 32,354,624 of record CM071836.1, on the reverse strand, counting down.
AGAGTAAGTTTCCTACTATAGACTCAAACCTCAGGAATTGTATGAATCGAAGAAAAAATTCATCAGAAAGGTAACATTGATTAAAAACTACATAATAAGATTTTAAAATTAGATCAAATTATTCCTTGAGTGGGTGTGTGATAGCCTTTTTCAGTTTAGTCCTTAAAAGCCCAAGATAACCTTATTGAGTCCTCTGCTCATTTTCCTCTACACTGCCTTAGGCTCCAAATCTTCACTCATTTACATAATCGAAAAATTTTTACCTTTTATCACTGCTTTTTCTTTCACCCCTAAACTTAAACTTTATTATTAATTTTTTGGAGGGGATCCTTCAGTCGTCTATGTCTTCGCTCCAACATATTAACACTTTGTGGTGAAAATAGATGACTACGAGCACAGATACCATACAGATTGTCAAAGACTACTTGCATCCTAAGTTTAATCCTTCAAAAGACAAGTATTGGTCACAATACTTAGGATGTTGGAGTACCCTCTTTTTTAACTCTTTTCTTTTTTTTTTTTTTGAGTGGAAAAACTTTTTTAAAAAAGTATAATTTTCAATTAAGCAAACTTGTTGTTTCATTAGTTCCTAAGCCTATCGAGGTGACAACGATTTTCTGGACAAAATAAACTTGTCCTAAGCATTCAGGACCTTTCCGGGGTTGGCTAAGTGCAATTAGGTTCAAGGAATTCTCTAATCAATTTTAAACATCCTAAAATTGGAATTTAATCAAGTTCTCTAGGCTGATGAACATTATTCACAATTCTCAATTAAATTTCACTGCTGGTTATCATAGTCAAAGTAAGAAAAACTTACAAAGGGTAGTCCATTTCATTAACCTGAAATCGATCAAATGCACCAAAAACACACAACAGAAAAGAATGTGATGGAAATGGAATGGAGTCAGATAAATCTCATGCAGTAAGAGTGATTAAAAGTCATACAATCACCCCCAAACTTGAGAACAACATTGTCCTCAATGTGCAAATACAGATAAGAAAATAACATCCAAATCAACTAAAGAAACAATGGGGGAGAGAAAAGAAATGTACTGCCCTGAACATGAAAAAGTCTCATTCCTCATCAGAAGAGGCGTAAGGAGGCATAGGGCCCGGGAATGAAGGATCTGCGCCATGAATGTGCTCGGAGACAGTCATAAAGGTGGTGGTGAGAGGCCTCATTGTACTGCAGATGTCTCATGATCCGGCGCTCCTCCCTACGACTCGTGAGTTTCATTTTGCGTCGAATCGCCGCTCGAGTCTAGCCATGGCTCAACTGATCCTCGGTACTCCGTGAGGCAGGCGGTATTGTGGTAACTCATGCCGCTCTTCCTCCCCTATCACACCCTCGATCGCATCAAGGAAAAACTTCGCTCATCTCGCTGCATCCCCAGCAGTCTTTGCTGATCATGATCCCAAGTCCCATGATGTAGTTTTATCCATCACCCCCTGGGGTGAATCAACTCCTCCTGATGTCCAGTGACTCGGCAACACGGCAGAGGGCGGTGATGAGAGGGGTGGCCTAGTCCGCCTGTGGTAGTGTGCTCGCCGCGCGCGTGCACGATATATCGACCGATGACTTTGCCTACATCAATCGTCTTGCCGGTGACAATGGCGTAAAGAGGATAGCGCGCTCCTTCGCCACGCCACTCATGTGTGCAACCGGCCGGAATCTAGCATGAGATAAAATCGCCCCACACTGCTGACACGGGTGGTCCGGTGTCCGAAGTTTGGAGACCTCGCCTCTCCTTGTTTCCCATTGAGCCCCGTGTCGTGCTAGCGTGGCAAGTACACATGCGAGAATCGAACTCGTGTCTCCGCATAGATAGTGTACTCATCGGTCTCATAGTCGGGTAAGTGAAAATACTCATTAATGGACACAAAGCCGAGCGGGATGCGTTTCCTTGCACAGATGGTATGGTAAGCCTCCGCAGGCATGTTAGCGTAAAATTCTCGCACAAGTGGGACCACTCTCGCCTCGGGTTGTTGCACCAACAACTCCCAATGTCTCTGCTTGAATGGTAGTGTAGATGTCATGGTGATGGGAGTCATCAGGAACAATGCCCCGCTCAGGAACCAAAGCGCGATGCACTACATAACTCTGGTACCGACTCACGACTTCAAATCCACGAACCGTCGTCCATCATATTCAAAACTAGAGCCAACTGTTGTCTTTGCCCTTTTTGGTGCCATATGGGAATAGTGTAAAAGAAAGAACTAGACAAGGGCAAGTAACAAAGTTAGTGCAACGTAACAGGGAAAACACGGAGATGCCCTATGGATGGTGCATGAAGTATAAATGAAAATGAACTTTGAAGTTCTCTACCCAAGGATGATGTAAATAGGGGAGAAAGATAAGAACTCAATGATTCTCGCCACCAATCAATCATGAACAATAAGTGGAAATACAACACAAGAAGGCCATATATAAAAGTGGACCACTTCATCATATGCATATAGGGCAAGGGGAAAATAAGCATAAGCCTAAAGACACTCCAAGCAAAACAATTATCCATGCTCCATCCAATAATAAGAATAAGTGCCCAATTAGTAAGTGGAGACATCCAAATGCCCAAATTGACATACTAATTCAAATCAACTCATCTCATGCTCATGTAGGAAGAGTAGTCCAAAGAGAAGCACAAACACAACTAAAGAGCAAGGAAGTGTCTTACCAAGGTCAAAATGCACCTAATGATCAAGAACTTGTCTTACAAAAATTAATGAGCAAAGATACAACCACCTAACCAAATCATGTATTTATCAAAATGCACAACTAAGGAGGGGGGGCTTATGTTACCAAAATCAAGGAATGAAATAAACTTAAGATTCAAGCCCTAAGGAGTAAAAGTGCCCAAAGATAGAAAAAAAAATTGAAAATTAACATCAATTTACCATGAAAACACATCTAGGGCATTTTCATTAAAGTACCAAAATCTCCTAATCTCAACAATATGCTATAAAAATTCATCTAGGCCCAAGATTCATCATCCTAAACAACACTACAAAGAACACAAACAACTAATCTTAGGCCTAATCACGTAAATATCACACAAATCAGAAGGAGAATGGTGGAGAAATAGTTACCCACGACTTTCTTCAAATGGGTATGAAACTTGCCCCAAAATGCCCAATCTAGCACAAAATAGGAAGAATAATGAGTGGGAAAAGGTCAAAGTGAACCCACTTGAGGAAATAGTGAGGAGATTGAAAGAAAGAAGAGAGAAAAGAGAGGAGAAATGAAAATGGAGGCTTCTCACAAAATCTAGAACTTTAAAATTTCCAGATTTCACGACGTTACAGTAACGCCATCCTCACGAATCGTGTGCACGATATAATGTGCAGCGTTGCAACGCCAAATAAGAAGGGTTACAACGCTTGAATAAGCGTTGACGCTGCTTTCAAACCTTTTTTTTTTTTTTTTTTTACCGAAATGAAAAATAAAAAATGTCAACCAACTAATAAAAGATAAAATAATACAAAATAATAAAATAAAATAAAATAAAATAAAATAAATAAAATATAATTGAAATAATCGAATTAAAATATAACGGGTTGCCTCCCGCTCTTTCTTTAACGTCTTTCAATTAGACCATTTATAGTTGGGTCACGTGGCATTTCCATCGAGTAGGATAATGTTCTCCGGATGTCGCTCTTCGTCACCGCAGTGAATGTTTCACACGTTGCCCATTGACTTTGAACGATGCTCCATCCTTGCCTTGCAATTCAATTTCCCATAAGGAAATACTTCCTTCACAATGAATGGACCCACCACCTTGATTTCAATTTACACGAAACAAACGTAGCGTGAGTTAAAAAGGAGAACTTGCTTTGCCGGGAAAAAATGTTCTATTTTTGATCTCATGATCATGCCAACAAGTTGTTCTTTCTTTATATAACTTGGCGTTTTCATAGGCTTGATTCCTTCATCTCATTGATTTGCAACAATCTTTGCTCGCCCGCCTCCTGAAGGTCAAAGTTAAGAGTTTTGATGGCCCAGTAGGCTTTATGTTCCACTCCACGGGTTAGTGGCACGCCTTGCCAAACACCAATCGATGCGGTGATGCACCTATCGGTGTTTTGAAGGCCGTGCGATATGCCCATAGTGCCTCATCCAATTTGTGGGCCCAATCCTTCCCGTTGGTTTTGACTGCTTTCTCCGAATGAGTTTAATCTCCTTGTTTGAGATCTCGAGCTTGGCCATTTGTCCGAGGAAGATATGCTAATGAGATCTTATGCCTAACACCATACCTGGCTAACATAGAATCAAACAGCTTTATTGCAAAAGTGAGTGCCCTCATCACTAATAATAGCTCGAGGGTGCCAAATCTCGTGAAAATATTTTTGTGTAAAAACTTAATGACAACACGAGCATCATTTTTCTTAGCGAAGAATGGCCTCTACCCACTTAGAAACATAATCTCATCGCAACTGGGATATACTGATAACCATGTGAAGAGGAAAAGGCCTCATAAAATCTATTCCCCGGACATCAAACAATTCAACTTCAAGAATAGGGGTAAGAGGAAGTTCATGCGACGTGAAATATTACACAATGCGTTGGCATCGATCACAAGTTCGCATAAAAGTATAACAATCTTTAAAAAGAGTGGGCCAATAAAAACTTTGATTGTAATACTTTAGCAAAATGCTCGAGTGGGCCCAAAATGTCCTCCATAAGGGGAGACATGATGGTCATGCATGATTTTGCCCACTTCCTCTCGATGCACACACCTTCCGATAAGTTGATCTCACACTAACCTTGAAGAGTAGTGGATCATCCCATAGATAGGACTTCACATCATGTAAGAATTTCTTCTTTTCTTTGAGAAGTCGATCTGGTGGCATTACTCCTCCTGCAAGATAATTCACATAATCAGCAAACCATGGTAAATTATCCTGCACTGATAAAGTCTTTCATCGTGAAATCTTCCGTGATAGGGAGAGAAGGTGAATTGTCCTCCTTTTCTATCCTGGATAGGTGGTCAGCTACCACATTTTCACATCCTTTCCTATCTCTGATATCGAAGTCGAACTCCTGTAACAAAAGAATCCATCTAATCAGGCGAGGTTTAGCATCTCTCTTATCAAATAAATATCTAAGTGCAGCATGATCAGTGTGTACAATTACTCTAGTCCCTAACAGATAAGGCCTAAATTTATCAAAAGAAAACACAACAACAAGCATCTCTTTTTCAGTGGTAGTGTAATTTTGTTGTGCACTATCTAAAGTTTTGCTTGCATAATAAATGGCCCAAAATCTTTTCCGACGTTGGCCTAGAATCTGCGCCTCTGGCAACGTAGTCACTAGCATCACACATGATCTCAAAGGGTTGACTCTAACTGCACAACAATAATGGGAGCGTGGTTAGCTTTTTCTTTAAAAGATCAAAAGCAACTAAACAATCATCACTAAATACAAAAAGAGAATTTTTTTTCTAGCAAGTTACACAAGGGTTTCACAATTGTTGAAAAATCTTGTATGAACCGTCTATAAAACCCTGCATGTCCTAAGAAATTACGTACTCCTTTGACATTGATTGGAGGTGGTAGTTGTTCAATGGTCAAATCTTAGCTTTATCCACCTCTAGTCCCTTTTCGAGACTTTGTGCCCTAGGACTATACCTTCCTTGACCATAAAATGACATTTTTCCCAATTCAAAACAAGGTTAGTTTCACGGCACCTCTGAAACACGAGCGAGATTATGCAAACAGATATCAAATGAACAACCAAAGCGTAAAAATCATCCATAAAAACCTCCATTATCTCCTCAATCATGTCATGGAATATTGCCATCATGCAACGCTGGAAAGTGGCAGTGCATTGCACAATCCAAATGGCATTCTCCTCAAAGCATATGTTCCATAAGGGGCATGTGAAAGTAGTCTTCTCTTGGTCCTCGTGGAGTAATAGCGATCCGTTTATAACTCAATAGCCATCAAGAAAACAATAGTAAGGATAACCAACAAGTCTATCAAGCATCTGATCAATAAAAGGAAGGGGAAAGTGATCTTTTCGTGTAGCCTTATTCAACTTCCTGTAGTCAATACAGACACGCCATCCAAAGTATCACTGGTGGATATGAACTCGTTCTTGTCATTTTTATGATGTCATCCCCTTTCTTTGGGACCACACGCATGCAGGCTCACCCAAGAACTGCTGATATATAGCATAAATAATTCCTTCATTTAACAGGTTTGAGTACCTCGGCTTTAACTACCTCCTTCATTCTTTTAGTTAAGCCTCCTTTGGTGTTCAACTGATGGATTAAAGGTATCTTCCATTAAGATTTTATGCATGACTACAGATGGACTGATACCCTTAATATCACTAATTGACCACCCTAAAGCAGACTTATGACTTCTCAGGATTCTCAACAACTTTCCTTCCTCTTCTTTATTCAGTCGTGAGAATAATCACGGGATAAGTAGATGAATCTCCTAAGAAAGCATAACGAAGGTGTGCAGGTAATTGTTTCAATTCTAGAACAGGAGGTTTTATTTCTTCCACATTATTGACATGCAATTGTGAGAATTGTTCATATTGAAGTGTAGGCAATTGATTTAGTGATTTATTATAGCAAGTGATTTCATGGTCCAATGTCCCTAACTGATCTAACATTGAACTTGTCATGCAAGTTTCTAAGGGATCAATAGATAAAACTAACTCCTTAAATGAATCAACGGCAACATCCAAAATATTGATCATGTGACAGGTACTTACCTCATTAGGGTACTTCAAGGATCGAAATATGTCAAATACAACCTTGTCCTCACCGACCCTTAGAGTTAACTTACCGTCCTGCACATCTATCAATGCTCGTCCAGTGGCTAGGAAAGGTCGTCCCAAAATAATTGGGACCTCATAATCTTCCTCCATGTCCAGGACCACAAAATCTGCAGGGAAAATAAATTGTTCAACTTTTACCAACACATCTTCTACAATACCTGCGGGATATTTGATAGAGCGGTCAGCCAACTGTAGTGAGATGGTTGTAGGTTGAACCTCCCAAAGACCTAGTTTCTCAGAAATGATAAAGGCATCAAATTAATACTCGCCCTAGGTCACATAGAGCTCTATCAACAAAAATACTACAAATATTGTAAGGAATAGTAAAACTCCTGGATCTTTCGAGTTTTGTGGTAGTTTCCTCTCTAGTACAAAGACCGCATTCTTCAATGAGGTTGACTGTCTCATATTTGTCAAACTTCTTCTTTCTGGACAGGACTTCCTTCATGAACTTTGCATATTTGGGCATTTGTTCCAAGGCATCTGCAAAAGGAATATTAATATGCGATTTCTTAAACATATCAAGAAATTTAGTAAAATCGTAGTCAGGTCTTTTTCTTTTGAAAGCGAGGATAAGGAATAGAGTTAGGAACAATAGGAATAGAGAAATCGAAATCTTCTCTGCTTTGTTTCGATGTGCTCGCTTCCTCTACTACTTCCTCTATAACTTCCTTGGCATCAGAGGTGAGCGGCTCTTGAAATTTACCTTTTCAGTTTCAGCAAGCTCCTTACCACTTCTTAAGGTCACGCCTTGCACTTTTCCCTAGGAAACTTACCTTTCTGCAACGTGTTTAGGGTGGTTGCCATCTAACTGATTTGTACCTCTATGTTCTTGATGGATGCTCCATGTGAATTCACTGTGGTGCTCAAGCTTAGCACTGCATTTTCCAACTGGTTGGTTCGATTCCTGGATTCAGTGATGAATGAACTCATCATGTCCTCCAGAGATGGTTTTCCCTCAACTGAGATGTAGATGCATAACCTGGAGGAGGCTGCAAAACATTCTTCTGATTAGCATAAGAAAAATTTTCATGATTACGCAAACCTGGATGATAATGAGTGGGCAACTGATTTTGATTTTGATTTTGATTTCCACGGTACCCATAACCTCTGTTGTTTACATATTGAGCTCGCTCAGTTCCGAGATCTTCACCCCCTCGCAGTTTGTTAGCAATACAATGAATCGCAGCTATGGATTCATCAAGTTACTTGTACTGCAAGTTTATTCAAAGCACTAGTTAGGGAGGCCATATGAAACTTGATGGAACTTACCTCATCTATCTCGTACATCCTCGCCACGTGTTTGATGATTGATCTTTCGTAATGCCAATTATAACTAGTGGCCGCCATCTCCTCAAGCAAAGTACGAGCATCCTCTCTGCGACTTAGAAAATATTGATCCCCCAGCAGCAATTTGCATCCAGAAGAGATTTATTATTACCAGATAATCCATTATAAAATAATTGAATTTGCAACCAGTCAGGATAACCATGTTGTGGGCATTTTCTAAGTAAATCTTTATATCTTTCCCACGCCTCAAACATCCTTTCTCCATCCTCTTTGTCATGCAAAAGTGTCAATCTTAGTCACAGCACCTCGTAGTCTTGGCAGGTGGGAAGTATTTAGCCAAGAATGCCTAGGCTAATTCCTCCTAAGTGCTAATACTACCAGGTGGTAAGGACTCCAACCAGAATTTTGCCTTATCCTGCAGAGAAAAAGGAAACAACCGTAAGCGAATAGCATCAGGGGATACACCGTTAATTTTTACCGTGCCACAAATTTCAGCAAAGGATCTCAGATGCAGATTGGGATCCTCAGTGGCATGTCCTCTGAAATCATTCTCTTGAACCATCTGGATGAGACTCGTCTTTATCTCAAAATTATTAGCCTGAATTGGAGCATAAATAATTCCAGATTGGTTTCCAGCAAAGGTGGGCTGGAAGTGCTCCCTAATGGGCTTATACTCTCCTTGTTGCTCCTCCATGATTCTGACCTTGTCCTTAGTCTCCTTAAGCTTCCTCCTGAAAGTTCTGTCAATCTCAGGATCACAAGGAACTAGATCAGTTTCTGAGTTACTTCGCATGCAACACACAATACAAAAAAAATGAAAAATTTAAAACTAACAAAAACAACACAAAACTAAAAAGAAACACAAAACTAGATTAAGACTAAGTGACTTCTCAATAGTATCAAAAGAATTAAATAAACGCCAATCCCCGACAACGGCGCCAAAAACTTGTTGCGTAAATTTTGCAATACCGCAAGTGTACGGGTCAAGTTTTAATATAGTGAATTTGAGTACGAGTATCGTCCACAGGATTGGGTATTTATTTCAATTAATTCCTATCAATAACACCACTCAATTTTATCTAGAAAATTAGACTTTAAAGTGAGGTGAAAACACAAAATCAAAGAGTGAAAGTTGAGAACAATCAGGAGAGACGAATATCTTAGGGACTAGATTTCACCAATTAATTAACTATTGTATTGAGATCATGCCGATGGATTATTGCACTGCTTTTATTAACCAAGAAACTAAGATAACAAATAACCTCTCTCGAGGCAAGTGAATCTCATGCAAGACATAGAATTAAACATCTCTGTTCAACCTAAAAATCAAACATGGCACTAAGTTCAATTCTTATGGGTTTCTAATAGCACTTCAATCATTCTCATGTCAAAGTAACTATCACCATGCAAAGAGATCGGATCTAAAATATCTTTCTCAAGAATAAATTCGGACCTAAGAACAAATAAACCGTGATCAAGAGTCTATAAGCATTAAGGATGCAATTGCATGAATAAAAGCATTACAATAAACCCAAGGCAGTCAATTCAAAAAAATAGCATAATTAAAAGGCTATATCTAACCCTAAGACAACAAGTTTAGCTGCTCATGTCCACTATAAATCCTACTAAACTCAAATACAAAACCATAGTTCAATAAAAGTGAAAAGAACGAAGAAAGAACTCTCGTGGCGTGAACGACAACGATCCCGGCACCTATCACGAACCCCGAGCTCCAAAAAGTCTCCTTCTTGAAATCTCCCAAAAATCTTCTTACAATCTCTCACAAATATCTCTAAACAATGGTGGCAAAATCTCCCAAAAAGGCTCCCCCATCCAAGATGCATATTTTCCTTTTTATATCAATAGGACGGCGTTGCAACGCTGGGCATGGCGTTGCAACGCCGTGCCCTAGCGAATAATTCAAGAATGGAAAATATCAGGCAGCGTTGCAACGCTGAGGATAGCGTTGCAACGCTGCAAACCTCGCGCGCCTTTTCTTATCGAAGTAGCGTTGCAACGCTAAGGACAGCGTTGCAACGCTGCTACCCTCGCGTGTCTTCTGCTATCGAAGTGGCGTTGCAACGCTACAAGGCAGCGTTGCAATGCCATCGTCACGATCTTCAAGACGTAGGCTGCCGCATGTGGAGCGTTACAACGCCGCAGCGCCGTTACCGCGCCATCGGTAAGTGCTTCCATAGTGAATGGTCGCATCGCGTTACACACAGCGAATGGCGTTACAACGCCATCTCATCGGATTTGATGGCTTGTTTTGACCTTGCTTCTTCCATTTAATGTCAATTTTGGCTCATTTCTCCCCATAATTCTTCATCCATCCTCGCATTGCTCTTTAACCTGAATTTCAACAAATTAAATACGTTAAAGCCCTGAAATTATCATAAAACTAACACGATTTAAGCCTAAGGATAGCACATTTTGTGTGCTATCAACCCTGTTCAAGGACTGAAAATTCTGTAGCTCATTGAGGAGGGTAGTCAGAGTGTAGCGAATTTTGTTCATAACAACATTGCTATGGCCAAGGAAACTCTTCTGAAGAGTCTCCAAAATAAAACTGACTTGGCTCGACTCGTCGATCGAAGCCCCATTCATCTCAGCCAGATTAAAGTGGGTCATCATGTCTAGAACATGTTCACGGACATACGACCCCTCATTCATCCATGCGTTGAAGACGTATTTGAGCGAGTCATGCCGGACCTGAAAGGACTGTTGTCCAAACATTTCCTGCACGGACTCCATGATCTCCTTGGCGGTGACCATCATCTCATGCTTCTTTGCCAATACATCAGACATGCTGGCAATGATGTAGACCTTGGCTTTTCATTGGCCCTGATCCATCGATCTTATGCATCGTGAACACTTCGCGATGCGATCGAGCCCAAGATCTCGAGGACACTCTCGACAACAACACGAACTTAATGTCGTCAGTTACCAAAATTGTGTTTATGTTGTTTTTCCAACTTTGGTAATTATCTCCCACTAATTTATCGGATGCGAGTAGAGCTATTATTGTGCTAGACATGTTTTAAGCTGAAAAATTAAGAAAACTTTGTGTTAGTCTCGCAAAAAGTTTTTGAAAACCAATCAAGTTTTAGCAAAATTGTTTCATGATCCCTAGGTCATTCAAAATTTTGCAATGATACCCTAAAGGTTTAGAATGACCGCCACCGAAGGGTGAAGAGAACACTCCTCCTCTAGGACGAGACTTTCTCGATCAGACCCTAATCCCAGAATAACTCTTATCCTATTAGGCGTCCAATTACGATTGTTCCGTCGAATTCATTAACACTTAACGAATTCTGTGAGTGTCACCCTCAATCTTTAAGTTTCCAAGCATCCGTCCAAACAATAGCCACCAAAGGGTGAACCAAGAAGGAAAACCAACTAGGAAACTGTATCCCTTTCGGGAATTCACGGTGTTCCGACTCCCATGATCAGACCCTCCGAAGGGATTGTCTGGTCCAGGCCAAACTAATAGGCGGATCATAGTCGTCTCACGGTGTGAATCGAAGGAAGAGACCGTGGATCTCGTTTTCACAAGTCCCGCTCCCACTCACTATAAGTACTCTCTCCATCCACGATGATATTGACCTATTCAAATGCCATCCGAAGGGGGACGCTCCCATTTGCGCCACGAGGCCGAGTATAGAACTCACGGTGCAGACTTAAAGGAGATTTGTGGTTGGAAAGTCAAATGTATCTCATACACTTTATTTCCTCCCACTCAGCACTTTAATTTTAATAGGGATTGACCTAGATAAATCGGCTAAAATTTACCTAAGTCTACCAATATAACTCTTATATGGCATTAACCTAAGTCTATAATCACATTATAACTTAGGTCTATGTGAGTTAATTAAAACACTTTTAATTAGCGGCACTCACGATAAGTATAATCTAAGAATCTCTGAACCGAATTCACTCCTAGGTCGGTCTCCAGGTAGGGGTGTTCCGCAAGCGTCAACTTAAATACCCGAGCCTTAGACAAAACCTTCCTTAGACAGAGTTACTAATCAGTCTCCATTCATAGACTAAACTTTGATTTCCTAATTTCTAATCTCATTAGAAAATAGAAAACCTAAGTCTAATTATTCAAGTTCTAAACTCTTTAAAACTAATAATTAACTTAGTTGCATGCATATCTATGTTATAGTGCTTGATCATTCATCACATGAATAACTATATACTATAACAAAATAATATTCATCTCATGATATAAATGCATGAGCATACTTTAATCTAAAAAATATAACACTTATATTAATTAAATTAAACATGCATTTAATTATATTATAACTCTTATAATATAACTTATCATGCAAACTATATATTATAACTCTTATAATATAATTGATGCATGAAATGTTTAACCTAAGGTGGGATTTTAAATCTATATGACATACTTTATGCACATCGAATTTAATTAAATCATACATCTCATGCATAAAATAATTAAATAGCAAAATTAGACCGGTTTTGGCACCTAGGGGCAATTATTTAACAAAATAATTAAATAATAAAATAAAATTCATTTTACAATTAAAAATAAAATAAAAAACAGAAATAAACCGCCCACTCTTGAAGCATGTTGCCCACGCTTGCGAAACTGCCTCACGAACTGCTCCTCATCGTCATGGGCAACGTTGTAACGCTGTCGCTTCCAGCGTCGACTCAGCGTTCTCAACGCCAGCGGCGTTGGAACGCTACGCCTAGTGTTGCAACGCTGTCCTGCAGCGCGCCTTGGTCCCGCTGGCACAGCGTTGAGACGCCAAGGAGCAGCGTTGAGACGCCGTCGCCTGTACAACAAACACCTTTACTGTTTGTGCTTCCGTTTTCGCTCCGATTTCTTCACAGCAACATTTGCTACTAAAAACTCGGACTTTACAGACTCGATTTACAACAAAATGCCCAAAAACAACGGGCCCTTACATTGATCTCATCAACATAAATTGTAAATCTAAACTAGTGTCAAAACCGAAAACATCCAAATTCGCAAACCAGATTCATCTCATGAATTGAAAGTAAAATACCCACATATTTTAACAAAAAACAGTGCATAATGAAGAACCATCGAAATGGCTCTGATACCAATTGAAGGGAATGAAAATCCCCGCGCAGCGGAAGACGATCGAATCGTCATGGTATCATTACGCTACTCAAATTTTGTTAAAACGATCTAACTATTAGATCTAGGCTAAACATGCTAGAAAGGAAGAAATTACAGCAAGATAAAAGTACTTACTTGTTGAAGACTCTCTTCAAGGTTTCTTCCTCGGTCACGAACACTTCGTGCTTCTCGATCTCAACGAACGCTTCCCATGAACGGAATCCGAACACTACCACTTGGAGTCTCAGTTATTCTTCCTTTGGAAAGAAGGAGAATGGTGGGATTTTAAAGTTTTGGAGAGGGAGGAGAGTAGAGAGAGTAGAGAGAGTAGAGAAAGTTTTTCAATCCCTTCTTGCAAAGGGTTTAAATAGTGGAATGATGGAGTTAAAATCTCCACATTATTACCACTTTACCACAACCATAGGTTATGCAAATCTCATTTGCATAACCACATAATATAAGATATCTCATATCTCATATTGCAAATCTCATTTGTAATAAATGTGGATTAATTAAATTGAATCACATCCAATTTAATTTCTCTCAATTAATTTCTCCAATTAGCCCTAATTATACAATTAGACTAACTTATAGTTTATTACGAATCTCATTCACATTAAACTATATATTATATCATTCATATCTCATATAAATGACATAAATGCCCTTAAATTGAAATTGAACACTTCAATTTCAAACCAAAACATTAACTCTTCTTTTAACCTGATTGAGCCAACCGAGGACCTAATGGACCTCTGATGGCGGGCTCCAATGATCCGAGATTAACTCACAAACTCTTTGACCCGGTTAATCAACATTCATTAGCTACGGTAACACTCCACTATAGCCCGTAGTGCACTCCCGTTAGTGTAGAATATTACGTGTCCACCGATATAAAACCAATGCCCATGAGTCGACCTTCTTCACAGTTTGTTCAGTGACACTACCGGGTCAAATTACCTTTTTACCCCTATGTCTACCTCTTTTTCCTTAAGTCCCCACTGCTCCTCTAATGAACAACATATTGTGATGGTCCAACCATACACAACACCCTTCTCGGCCAAATGAGAAGGTGGGCGCCCGTTGTCCAAGCCACGGAGACAAGACTTAAGGGAACAACCCCTCTAGTTTCCACGAAGGCGGAACGAGTGAATTCTATCTCGCGTAGTTAAGTTCCCATCTCATTACTTGGTCCTGTCCTTGAGAAGATAGGCATCTTGGGCGAGTAACTGTGACCACCCTCACCCGTACTAGTCAAAGGATAGACCCTGCGGATGTGAGTCCGTAACACGCTCGAGATTCGTGTCGAGTCACAAATGGTCATCTCTGACGTTATTAGTCCTTACTATCAACGATGTTACATCGTGAGGTCTAATAATTCACGGTCCGGTCTTGTACAATCTCATTGCACAGGATGCCCCCACTGGCATGTCAACCACATGAACAAGTCAGATCACCTCGTTTGTATCTAATACAAAGGGATCGCATCCATAGTGTATCCAGGATTAGGTTTCCAACCCTATCCATATACTGTAGACCGTTCGGGTCATTTACTCGAATGTGATCCTCCATGTGTGTCCACTACACACCGTTCAAGTTCTAGTTCTCTCATTAATTCAATGACCCTGGAGCTTAGTTTATTGAAAAAATTTATAAATATTGCGAGACACAAAGTGATGAAATAAACAACTCTTATTAATTTCAAACAGTATTTACAAACACGAGATTAGGACAAAAATCCCAACACGTCTAACTGTGGGTGGAACATCATGTTGAAACTACACTCACCCCTAAGGCTTCCTGAAAGCTCAACTAGAAGCTAGATGCGATTCGAGACTCCCTGTCGGAGACTATCTGAATTGGAACCCCGTGCAACCTGACAAACTCTTCCAAGAACAACTTCACCCCCTCCTCCACTGCATAAGTGGGTTCCCCGAGAGGAGAAGCATCAACTTAGTCAATCTATCCACGATTACAAATCACTGTAAATCCTTTATTAACTCAGAGAAGGTCAAAAATGAAATCCATCAAAATCTCTTTCCATCTCCACTGCGTTACCTCTGAGGGTTACAACTCTCCATCTCGTAATCTTTCACTTGCCCCAACCTTCTAAGTTTTCTCATACTCAATCCCTTCTTAGAAAACAAGTAATTCAAGCACTTGAGACCTGCATACATCTAGATTTTCTCGCCGTAATGGTAGTGCCCCCGAAAGGACACATGATTCAACCAAAACTCGCACTAGGAGAACATAACATCCAACTGGTTTTTTTCCCTCCAAGCATACCAGACTCTCCTCAAATGGTCCTCGTGCTCCTCTCTCGACTTCGAGTAGATCAGGATGTTGTCCATAAACACGATGACGAAGGTATCCAAGAATTCCTTGAACATCTTATTCATCTGACCCATAAACACAGCCGGAGCATTTGACAAACTGAACGACGTCACGGTAACTCATGATGTCCAAACCTGGATCTAAATGTTGTCTTCGGGATGTCGTACTCTCTTAATCTCAACTAGTTGTTATTCGAGCGCAAGAAGAATTTGGAGAACATTACTACTCCCTGAAGTGTCAAAGGATCGTCGATCCTAGAAAGCGGGTACTTGTTCTTTATAGTTATCTTGTTCAGCTCTCGGTAATCAATGCACGAGTGCATTGGTTCTTCTTTCTTTTTCACAAAGAGTACGGCACACCCCACGGCGAAACACTGGGTGGATGAAGTCCTTATCTAGAAGCTCCTGCAACTGGGTCTTGAGTTCAATTAACTCGACTGGGTCATTTGAAACGGGGCTTTTGATAGAGGTGTGGTGCATGGCTCCAGCTCGATACTAAAATCCACCTCCCTAGCTAGAGATAGACTAGGTAAATCCTCGGAAAACACATCATGGCACTCTCTGACTACTAGGATCGCCAACACGTCCCCTTTCTCAATCCTCAAGTCTGACACACTTTCCAAGAAGGCTCCAAGTTCCTTGGCCAACCAACCTGTTTGCCTCTAGGGTAAAAAACACCTTTAGAACCGATCCTAACTTGGGCCCCTGAACATGAAGCTCGATTCTGGTAGAGGTTTAAACACGACCTCCCTACATTGACCGTCGAAGTGGGCACGAATCGCAACAAGCCAAACACTATTAGGTTAGGTCCACGACCTCTACGACCATGATTTCTCTGACCACCCCGGGCATGCCTGCCGGTGGCTGGCCTTCCACGACCCCTACCAAAGGCTATTCGCCTAAATTTCAAGCATGCAAGCAAACATCTCACGACTACCCACCTTAAGAGCGAGGTCAGACAAATTCAACGTAAAGCAATGTAAAACAGTAAGATGAGCAAAGTTCCTATCTACTTTACTAATTAGTTAACAGATATCAAACCTGACAGCGATGAGATGACTTCCCCGCGAGAGGCTGTGAGAAACAAGAGGCTCACGACTTGAGCGAGTCTACAGAATCTATAAACCTAAGGCTCTGATTCCAACTGTAACGATCCTAAAATTTGAGACGAACCTACTATAGGGAAGTTACTCCGCCACACCATTCGTGCCAAAATTTTGGCAACAAAACGGCATAGCAAGGAGAAAACCAAAATTTTCCTAGCAACATATCAAGCATAAAACATTTCAAGAGAAAACAAGAATGCCCAACTCCCACAAACTTCAATCATAAAATGGGTTGGGCTACAACTAGAGTTTCAAAGCACGATCTCTTAGATAAAACAAACACGCAACAGAACGAAAACTCAACTAGAATGAAAACTCGATAACTAAGAAATACAAGTGAAAAACATAGTGTCGTGCGACCAGACATATAAAATAGATACTAAAACAAGACAATTTTAGAGGGAACTCTAAGTCAAAAGAAAACAAGAAGAAAATAGGGTCCCACAGCATCGTCGAGTCGTCGTCATCATCAACCGCCTCAGGGTTTCTTACCTGCAACCAAAAACAACAAAGTAGACGGGTGAGTATAAAAATACTCAATAAGCAACCCACTTACGTCCAAACAAACTAACATCCAACCAAACTAGACTCGCATTCTCAACTCACTCAACCCCAAACAGGTCTCACACTTAGCACACTTCACCCTGAGCCCCCCCTGCGGTAATAACTCGAGCTCTACCTTCGGTCTAGAACTTTGATTGACGATGTAATGAGAGAAAGCAACTTTCACGCCACTACACACTGACATAGAGCAGAGCAAGTACGTATCCTACACGTCCTATGGGGAATCGCCCCTAAGCCAACATGGGATAATGGAAAGCAACCATTCCCTAACGCAACACGCTAGCATAGTGCAATAAGGTATGTAACTAACACGCCATATGGGGAATCACCTGAAGCTAGCCCGGGATAATGGAAAGAAACCGTTCCCTTATCTCAATGGGGGCATATCCCAATCTCACGAGCGTATCATATATCGTCAACCTAGAGGTTCCGACTCGCTCAGAGCGTAACTCAGGGTTTATTAAGTGTTGGGTTTTTCGCTTCATAAGGTTATTTAGGGTTCTAACTAGACATCCCCAATATCCTCGACCCATTCTCAAGAGTCTCAAATTCAGCAAGGTTCTCACTTTCAGCCAACAACTCAAACTACCCAAATTTCACTTTTCAGACCACACTCAGTTAGACGTCCGACTTAGCCTTACCCCAAGCCCACACAGGTTTGCTCAGCTCCTTGCTTCACGTCGGTAAATGCCTCTCTAACTAGCATTTTGACATAGCCTAGATCCGCCCCGCAGGACGCTCGTAAGCTATGTCTCACTCCGAGTCTGTTGCCACTCTCATAATGACTCACCTCGAAGCATTCTCGTTTTGGTTTGTTGCCATTACTACCATGGCTCACCACAAGACATCATTGCCCCTGGTCTGCTGCCACACGCACTGTGACCCACCACGAGACATCATCAATACACATACTCCATGCTAGTTTCTCGCCACACAAGGTTGTAGGATAACGTCACCCAAATAAGGAGTAAGGTAGGGACTACTAGCCCGAGGTTCATGACACGATACTTTTGACTAGGTACTAAAACTATAATCGAAGATACATACTAACAATCCTGCGAGCAATACAAGCTGCTTATCGATTATAATCCTCAACCACACGAGCGCAAACTCAATCACGAACGGAACCAACCTCTTTAACTTAAACAACAACACAAGGTTTCAATGCACAAGCTATGCAAGCCAGCTCTCTCACTTATGAGCTCGCTTACTAGATCAAGTTGGCCACATACATTGACTCGAGGATCCAAGAACAACCACTTTCTTAAAAGGAACAAATAAGCTCACCTAAAACAATTCCAAAGAAACGAATGGTCACTAGCGTGGCCTAGGGCTCACCTTTAACACCTAACAAGTTAGTTAAAGCGATCCAAACAACTTAAACACGAACCGTAGCTTAAGGCATTGCACCCAGCGATTACATTTGGCCCAAGCCTCAGTAACCAAAACATCAGTGTGCAACCTCGAACCCTTTACATGTACAGTCTCACGCTTAGGCGACCTTGAGCTCAACGCAATAATCCTCTATTTGGTTTGGTAAACTACGCTTTGCCACACTCGCTCCACAAGGGATTACTCGTGACTCATATCTTCCAACCACCAACCTCGAGGTGGAACCCGAGCATAGAACCACCTTTCAACTACTTCAGTCTCAGACCCACATTGTTCGCTCTCAGCTTATTACGATCAAAGGCTATTAGTTTCACTCTTAACTTGAAGCCTTAAGCCCCTATTCCCATATTAACTACTTTCTTAGTCCATTCGTGGTACATGCAACACCAACACAAACTCAAACTGAAATCTATGCATCACAACATAGTTTTCGTGCATTAAACACAATTCACGGATTACAACATTCAAACAAATCAAATAATAACTTTAAGGGGCTTAATCTAAATGACTACTTACATGGATAACCATGATTCGGGAGTTCGATCCCGAGTTCCACGCACTTCCTTAACTGCTTTCCCCTAAGTCACAAACAAAGAATCTTAAAAAAAATCACGTTCCAGACACTTAAATTGAACCAACTTGACTTAAATAACCAAACCAACACATGGAGGGTTAAAATGGGAATGAGAAAACGAAAGCAATTGACCATACCCAACCGGCGACGACAACGGCGACTTCCGGCGAGTGGAGGCGCGTGGAGCACAGATCCGAGATGCCCATGGCCCGATCTATACAAAAGCAACCTCCAAAACAAGAGAACCGGATTAAAAACTAGTGAACCGCTTGAACCAAAACTAAATGGTTTAACGAAACTCACCAACGATGAGATACGATGATCGAGGAGGGGACGGGGGGCCAAGAGGAATGCTACTAGAGAGGCGACGACCGAAAGGGAGCTCGGCTTCGTCGGCGAAGCATGAAGAACGGTGGCTCGCGGCGGGCTATAGCTTGACGGCTTCGCGAGAGGCGAACCACGAGGGGGTGCAATGTTGGAGACGGCTGGCTTGCAAGTCGATGACGTGCTAGTAAGAAGGAAGGAGCGGTCGGCTTGTCGGTGGCGAACGAAGGAGAACGGAGGCGAGGGGACAACCGGTTGTGCAGTTGTAGAACGAGAAGGAGGAGAACGAATGGGGGGGCTGAGGGTTTTTCGAAAACTCACTTTCTTTTTTTTTTTTTTTTTTTTAACTCTTTTCTAAATTAGTAAGACTTTCCCTTATTTAAAAACATTCCTCTTCTTTTCTTTATTCTCTTCCTAAACAATTATATTTTCCTTTACTTACGTACCAAGCCCTGAATTAAAACTGAAAAATTTTAGTGAGACACCTGAAAATTACTAGGCGTCACAAAATCCAACATATATTCCTAACCTTCTTTGAGGACTCATCTTAGTACATTGTGGTGGAGCAATTCGAACATATACTGCACATCCAAAAATCTCAAATGGGATATATTGGTTGTTGGCCATAAGCCAATTGCATAGGGGAGTGCTGATTATAAGCTACTGGTCTAATACGTGGTAGTGATGTAGCATGCAAAATGGCATAGCCCCATACAGATATTGATAGCTTTGCTCTCATTTGCATTGGCCTAGAATTTCATTGCAAGCGTTTTATAAATTATTCTGCTAAACTATTTTGTGTATGAACGTGAGCTAACAAAATGTTCAACATTTATCCTAATGACCATGTTGGGATTTTTGTCCTAATTTCGTGTTTGTAAAATATTGTTTTGAAATTAATAAGAGTTATTATTTTCTTCACTTTGTGTCTCGCAAATATTTTAAACATTTCCAATAAACTAAGCTCCAGGGTCATTGAATATATGAGAAAACTAGAACTTGAACGGTGTGTAGTTGACACACAAGGAGGATCACGTTCGAGTTAATGACCCGAACGATCTACAGTATAAGGATGGGGTTGGAGACCTAATCCTGGATACACTGTGGATGCGGCCCGCTTTGTATTAGATACAAACGAGGTGATCTGACTCGTTCATGTGGTTGACATGCGAGTGGGGGCATCCTGTACAATGAGATTGTACAAGACCGGACCGTGAATTATTAGACTTACTGATATAACACCGTTAACAGTAAAAGACTAATAAATTCGTAGATGACCATTAGTGACTCGACCTGAATCCTGAGCGTATTACGGACTCCTGTCTGTCGGGGTCTGTCCTTTGATTAGTACGGGTGAGGGTGGTCCCAGTCACTCGCCCAATATGCCTATCTTCTCGTGGGCGTAACCAAGTAGAGAGTTGGGAACCTAATTACGAGATGGAATTCACTCGTTCCACTTTATAGGGAATCTAGAGGGTTGTTCCATTAAGTGTTGTCTCCGTGGCTTGGACAACGGGCGCCCACCTTCTCACTGGCCCGAGAAGGGTGTTGTGTATGGTTGGACCATCACAATATGTTGTTCATTAGAGGAGCTGTGGGGACTTAAGAACAAGATGTAGACGCAGGGGTAAAGCGGTAATTTGACCCACCAGTGTCTCACGAACAACTTTGTGAAGGGTCGACTCATGGGCATTGGTTATAGCGGTGGACACGTAATATTCTACACTCGATGGGAGTACAACTACAGGCTTTAGTGGAGTGTTACTGTAGCTAATGAACATTGGTTGGCCGTAAAAGAGTTTGACCGTTAACCTCAAATCATTGGAGCCTCACAATGTAGGTCCATTAGGTCCCTTGGTTGCCTCAATGCAGGATAAAAGAAGGGTTAATGTTTTGGTATGAAATTGAAGTGTTCAATTTCACCTTAAAGAGTATTTATATCATATAGATGATATAATATATAGTTTAATATGAATGAGATTTATAATAAACTATATATTAGCCTAATTGTTGAATTAAAGGCTAATTGGAGAAATTGATAGAGAGAAAATAAATTGAATGTGATTCAATTTGATTAAATCCACAAGTATTGCAAATGAGATTTGCAACATAAGATATGAGATATCTTATATTATATAATTATGTGAATGAGATTTACATAACATATGGTTGTGGTAAAGTGGTAATTATGTGAAGTTGTGAACTTCATCATTCCACTATTTAAACCTTTTGTTAGATGGGTTTGGTAAGCCAAGTTGTCATTTTTGGATTTTGACCTAAGAATCCAAAAGTGCTTTCTCTTTATTCTCTCATTTCTCCACCTCTTCCAAAACAAAAGGAAATTCCCACCAACTTCCCTTCTCCTAAAGAGAACAACCAAGAAGATCTATTTTGGTAGTGTTCGAGATCCGTTCGTGGGAAGAGTTCGTGGAGATCGAGGAGCGCGAAGAGTTCGTGATCTGCAAGGAGAGGTTGCTGAATCGATCTACAACAAGTAAGTTATCCTCATCGTTGTAATCTTTTCAAAGATGTTTAGCCTAGATCTAATAGGTAGATCGATTTTAATAAGTACATTGCATGATGATACCATGATTCATTCAATCATCTTCACATTGCGTGAGATTCTAATTCCTTCAATTGGTATCGAGCCATTTCGATGGTCATTCATCTATGCAATCGCTTTATTAAGATTTAGGTGGGTATTTTACCATGTTTTCATGAGATGCATGTATGGTTTGCGAATTGGATGTTTTCGGTTTTTGGCACTATATTAGATTTACAATTATGTTGATGAGATCAATGTAAGGGCCCGTTGTTTTGGGCAATTTTGTTGTAAATCGAGTCCGTAAGTCCGGTCGCTCGTGGCAAGAGTTGTCGTGAAGAAATCGGAGCGGCGAAATGTGCAAAAATCGGGCAAAAAATGGCAAGGTGGTTGTTGTCTCGCCGATGGCGTTGAGGGGCCGCCGCCGCGCCTCAACGCCGCGTGCGCGCGATAGATGGCTCTGCGCAGAGTGGCGCGCTGCAACGCCGGGATGTAGTGTTGCAACGCCGCCGTGAGGTGTTGAGGACGCGCTCAACGCCGTAGGCGGCAAAGTGTTGCAACGCCGCCGCACGTTACAGCAACGCTGTACGCTAAAAAGATAAATGCGCGAGGGCGTGGTTCAAGTCTTAATCGCAGCTGTTTTATTTTTTAGTTTTTTTTCGTTTATTTTTCAAAAACGTTTTTAATTTATTTTATTAAATATTTTATTAAATATTATTATATAAATGTTATATTAATTTTATTTAATTAAATAATTGTCCTACTAGGTGCCAAAAATCACTCCAATTTTGCTATTTAATTATTTTATGCATGAGATGTATGATTTTAATTAAATTCTATGTGCATAATGTATGTCATATAGATTTAAAATCCCACCTTAGGTTAAACATAATCATGCATCATGTATATTATAAGAGTTATAATATAGTTTGCATGATAGGTTATATTATAAGAGTTATAATGTAATTAAATGCATATTTAATTTAATTAATATAAGTGTTATATTTTTAGATTAAAGTATGGTCATGCCTTTATATTCATGTGATGAATGGTAATTATGTTATAGTATATACTTATTCATGTGATGAATGATCAAGCACTATAACATAGAAATGCATGCAAACCTAAGTTAATTATTAGTTTTAAAGTGTTTAGAACTTGAATAATTAGACTTAGGTTTTCTAATTTTCTAATAAGATTAGAATTTTAGGAAATCAAATATGATCTTTGAATGGTGACTGATTAGTAACTCTGTCTAAGGAAGGTTTTGTCTAAGGCTGGGGTATTTAAGTTGACGCTTGCGGAACACCCCTACCTGGAAACCGACCTGGGAGTGAATTCGGTCTGGAGATTCTTAGATTATATTTACGTGAGTGTCGTTAATTAAGTGTTAATTAATTTTCTCACATAGACCTAAGTTAATAATGTGATTATAGACTTAGGCTAAATACCATATAAGAGTTATATTGGTAGACTTAGGTAATTTTTAGCCGATTATCTAGGTCAATCCCTATTAAAAATTAAAGTACTGAGTGGGAGGAAATATAGTGTATAAGATACATTTAAATTTCCAACCACAAATCTCCGATAAGTCCGCACCGTGAGATCTATACTCGGCCTCGTGGCGCAAATGGGAGCGTTCCCCTTCGGATGGCATTTGTATAGATGAATATCATCGTGGATGGAGAGACTACTTATAGTGAGTGGGAGCGGGACTTGTGAATTCGAGACCCACGGTCTCTTCTTTCGATTCACACCGTGAGACACCTATGATCCGCTCGCTAGTTTGGCTCGGACCGGCATAATCCTTCCGGAGGGCTTGATCATGGGAGTCTAACACGATGAATTCCCGAAAGGGATCAGATTTCTTGTTGGTTTTCCTTCTTAGTTCACCCTTCGGTGACTATTTTTTGACGGATACTTGGAAACTTAAAGATTGAGGGTGACACTCACGAAATGCGTTAAGTGTTAATGAATTCGACCAAAAATGGTAATTGGATGCCTAATGGAATAAGAGTTATTCCGGGATTAGGTCCGATCGAGAAAGTCTCGTCCCAGAGGAGGAATGTTTTGTTCACCCCCTTACGGTGGCAGTCATTCTAAACCTTTAGGTATTATTGAAAAATTATGAATGACCTAGGGATCATGAAAACATTTTTGCTAAAATTTAGATTGGTTTTTCAAAAAGGTTTTTTGCGAGACTAATACAAAGTTTTTTTAAATTTCATTAAAAATGTCTAGTGCTATTATAGCTTTACTTGCTTCCGATAAGTTAGTGGGAGATAATTACGGTGAGCCGGAAAAATAACATCAATACAATTTTGGTGACCGACGACATAAAGTTCATGTTGTCCGAGGAGTCTCTTCGATGTCGGGGCTCGACCGCATCGCGTGTCGTTCACGATACGTACGATCGATGGATCAGGGCCAATGAAAAGGCCAAAGTCTATATAATTGCCAGCATGTCTGATGTTTTGGCAAAGAAGCATGAGCTGATGGTTTCTGCTAAGGAAATCATGGAGTCTTTGCAGAAATGTTTGGACAACGATCTTTTCAGTCCCAGATGACTCGCTCAAATACATTTTCAACGCTCGGATGAAAGAGGGGGTGTCTAGAACATGTTCTAGACATGATGACCCGCTTTAATCTGGCTAAGATGAATGAGGCTTCGATCGATGAGTCGAGTCAAGTCAGTTTTATCATGGAGACTCTTCCGAAGAGTTTCCTTCAGTTTCGTAGCAATGTTGTTATGACCAAAATTAGCTACACTCTGACTACCCTCCTCAATGAGTTACAGAATTTCCAGTCCCTGAACAAGGTCAGGGAATCTGAGACAAATGTTGCCTACAGGTCTTATCACAGGGGTTCGACCTCTGGGACAAAACCTGTTGCTCCTTCACGCCCGAAAGGGAAGAGAGGATGAAGAGGGGTAAAACT
Organism: Trichosanthes cucumerina; assembly: GCA_036507285.1. Lineage (NCBI taxonomy): Eukaryota > Viridiplantae > Streptophyta > Magnoliopsida > Cucurbitales > Cucurbitaceae > Trichosanthes > Trichosanthes cucumerina. Next base: position 32,329,650 of record CM071836.1, on the reverse strand, counting down.
GATCGAGCTGCCGCATAGAAGGGCAAAAAGATCAAGGAGGTTGCGGAGAAAGGAAAGTGTTTCCACTGCAATGGAAGCGGACATTGGAAGAGAAATTGTCCCAAATTCCTGGCCGAGAGGAAGAACCAAGGTAAATGTGATTTACTTGTGGTAGAAACATGTTTAGTGGAGAGTAATGATTCTTCCTGGATATTGGATTCAGGCGCCACTAACCACGTTTGTTCTTCTTTTAAGGGGATTGATTCTGGCAAATTAGCCGCTGCGAGAGGTGAGGTGACTCTACGGGTTGGATCCGGGAGCTTGTCCTCAAAAACAATCGGCACACAGAAGAAGCTGAATTTTGGCGGAAAGTACTTATTGTTAGACAATTTGTACATAGTTCCAGGGTTTACTAGAAACCTTGTTTCTATTTCCTGCCTAATTGAACATTGTATTTCCGTTTCTTTTGAATTAAATAAAGCATTTATTTCTTTCAAAGGGAATGTTATTTGTTCAGCTTCACTTGAAAATAATCTGTATGTTTTAAAACCCAATTCAGTTAAAAGTGTTTTAAATACTGAATTGTTTAAAAAGCTACTGAAACACGAACTAAGAAAGCAAAAATTTCTCCAAAAGAAAATGTCCATCTTTGGCATCTAAGGTTAGGCCACATTAATCTCAATAGGATTGAGAAACTGGTGAAGAATGGACTTCTAAACGAGTTGGAAGAAAACTCTTTGTCAGTATGTGAGTCATGCCTTGAAGGCAAAATGACCAAACGTCCTTTTAGTAGAAAAGGATATGGAGCCAAAGAGCCTCTTGAGTTAATATATTCTGACCTCTGTGGTCCTATGAATGTTAAAGATAGGGGCGGTTATGAGTACTTTGTGTCTTTCATAGACGATTAGTCTAGATATGTGTATATTTACCTAATGCATAAGAAGTCTGAAACTCTTGAAAAGTTCAAGGAGTATAAGACTGAGGTTGAGAACCTCTTAGGTAAATCGCTTAAAACACTTTGATCGGATCGAGGTGGAGAGTAGATGGACACTGAATTTCAGGACTATATGATAGAACACGGAATTACGTCCCAACTCTCAGCACCTGGTATGCCACAACAGAATGGTGTATCGGGAGGAGAAATAGAACCTTGTTGGACATGGTTCGGTCGATGATGAGCTATGCTCGTCTCCCGATTCTTTCTCGGGAGTGCGCAGAGAGATGCGCGTTTACATTTTGAACAATGTTCCTCAAAGAGTGTTTGTGAAACACCCTTTGAGCTCTGGAGTGGACGTAAAGGTAGTTTATATCACTTCAGAATTTGGGGATACCCGACCCATGTGTTGGTGTCAAACCCGAAGAAGTTGGAACCCCGTTCAAAATTGTGCCTATTCGTAGGTTACCCTAAAGAAACTAGGGGTGGTCTGCTTTACGATCCCAAGGAAAATAGGGTGCTTGTGTCGACAAACGTCGTTTTTCTAGAGGAAGACCACATCAGGATCATTTACCTAGAAGCAAAATTATATTGAATGAAATGGATGATTACATCGCCAAGAGTTGCTGATGGAACTAGTACGTCGATGGCGTTCTTGACCTAGCGGGTCTAGTCAAATCCGTTCCCAAGAGTTGGGAATGCCTCGACGTAGTGGGAGGATCGTGAGACAACCGATCGCTATATGGGTTTAGCTTAAACCTCGCTTGTTGCTTTGCTAACGATGATCGTGAGGATCCATTGACCTATAATCGTGCAATGGTTGATGTTGATAAAGACGAGTGGATTAAAGCTATGGACCAAGAAATGGAGTCTATGTACTTCAATTCCGCAGGAGCTTGTGGATCAACCGGATGGGGTAAAACCTATTGGTTGCAAATGGATCTACAAGCGTAAACGCGTGGCGTAGATGGGAAGGTGCAAACCTACAAAGCCCGACTAGTGGCAAAGGGTTTTACCCGAGTTGAAGGGGTTGACTATGAGGAGACCTTTTCACCGCTGCCATGGTAAAGTCGATCGAGATCCTTCGCCATCGCCGCATATTATGACTACGAGGTATGGCGGATGGATATCAAGCCACCTTTCTCGAATGGCAAACTTGACGAGACCATCTACATGGAACAGCCCAAAGGGTTCATTGCCCAAGGCCAAGAGCGAAAGGTTTGTCGGCTTCATAGGTCCATTTATGGACTGAAACAAGCTTCGAGGTCTTGGAACATAAGATTTGATGAGGCAATCAAGTCTTATGGCTTTGATCAAAATGCCGACGAGCCTTGTGTCTACAAGAAAATCGTTGACAAAACTGCCGCATTTTTGGTGTTGTATGCGTGGATTTATATTCTTCTCATTGGGAATGAGGTAGAATTTCTTCTGACACGTTAAGAAATGGCTAGCTTCACAATTCCAAATGAAAGATTTGGGAGAAGCTCGGTATGTTCTAGGTATCCAGATAGTCCGGAACCGAAAGAACAGAATACTAGCCTTGTCTCAGGCATCTTATATTGACAAGATGTTTTCTAGATATAAGATGCAGAACTCCAAGAAGGGCATGCTGCCTTTTAGGCATGGGGTTCATTTGTCTAAGGATCAGTGTCCTAAGACTCCTCAAGATGTTGAGGATATGAGACGTATTCCATATGCTTCACCGTAGGGGAGCCCGATGTATGCCATGTTGTGTACAAGGCCCGACATCCATTATGCAATCGAAATTGTCGAGAGATATCACCCAATCAAAGATTAGATCACCGGACGGTAGTAAAGACAATCTTCAAGTATCTTAGGAGAACGAGGAACTACAGCTTAGTGTATGGGCGTGGGGATTTGATCCTTACAGGATACACAGATTCTGATTTTCAGACTGATAAGGATTCTAGGAAATCCACTTCAGGGTCAGCTTTCATTTTCAATGGAGGAGTTGTAGTCTGGCGAATCATCAAGCAAGGATGCATTGCTTTGATTCCACTATGGAAGAAGAGTATGTTGCGGCTTGTGAAGAAGTCGCAAAGCGAAGCTGCTTTGGCTAAGGAAGTTCATGATAGACTTGGGAGTTGTTCCAAATATGAACTTGCCAATCACGTTGTTCTGTGATAACAAGCAGTGCAAGAGCCAATTCATGTGAACCTCGAAGCCATAAGAGAGGTAAACACATTGAGCGCAAGTATCATCGATCACGGAAATTGTGCACCGCGGAGACGTGACAGTCACGCAGATAGCATCGGAGCACAATATAGCTGATCCATTTACAAAGCCCCTCACGGCTAAAGTGTTTGAGGGTCACCTAGAGAGTCTAGGTATTCGAGAGCTTCCTGACTAGGACAAGTGGGAGATGTGTAAACGGGTATTCAATGCCCTAGTTTGTTGTAATTTTTATTGTAATTCAAATACATTTTGGAAATGTACCTTCTCCACTAGCTTAGTCCAAGTGAGAGTTTGTTGGGATTTTTGTCCTAATTTCGTGTTTGTAAAATATTGTTTTGAAATTAATAAGAGTTATTATTTTCTTCACTTTGTGTCTCGCAAATATTTTAAACCTTTCCAATAAACTAAGCTCTAGGGTCATTGAATATATGAGAAAACTAGAACTTGAACGGTGTGTAGTTGACACACAAGGAGGATCACGTTCGAGTTAATGACCCGAACGGTCAACATGATATAAGGATGGGGTTGGAGACCTAATCTCGGATACACTTCGTGGATGCGATCCGATTTGTATTAGATACAAACGAGGTGATCCGACTCGCGTTCATGTGGTTGACATGCGAGTGGAGGCATCTTGTACAATGAGATTGTACAAGACCGGGCCGTGAATTATTAGACTTACGATATAACACCGCTAATGAAGAAAAGACTAATAAATTCGTAGATGACCATTAGTGACTCGACACAATCCCGAGCGTATTACGGACTCCACATGCAGCCGGTGGTCATCCTTTGATTAGTACGGTGAGGGTGGTCCCACCACTCGCCCAATATATGCCTATCTTCTCGTGGACAAAACCAAGTAGAGAGTCAGGAACCTAATTACGCGAGATGAAATTCACTCGCTCCCGCCTATAGAGAATCTAGAGGGATTGTTCCCTTAAGTGTTGTCTCTGGGGCTTGGACAACGGCACCCACCTTCTCACCGGCCCGAGAAGGGTGTTGTGTATGGTTGGACCATCACAATATGTTGTTCATTAGAGGAGGCGTGGGGACTTAAGGAACAAGATGTAGACATAGGGGGTAAAATATGAATTTGACCCACCGTGTCTACGAACAACCCGTGAAGGGTCGACTCATGGGCATTGGTTATATCGGTGGACACGTAATATTCTACATCGATGGGAGTACAACACGGCTTTAGTGGAGTGTTACTCAGTAGCTAATGAACATTGGTTGACCAGGGTAAAAGAGTTTGACCGGTTAACCTCAAATCATTGGAGCCCGTCAATGTAGGTCCATTAGGTCCCTTGGTTGCCTCAATCTGGGATAAAAGAAGGGTTAATGTTTTGGTATGAAATTGAAGTGTTCAATTTCACCTTAAAGAGTATTTATATCATATAGATGATATAATATATAGTTTAATATGAATGAGATTTATAATAAACTATATATTAGCCTAATTGTTGAATTAAAGGCTAATTGGAGAAATTGATAGAGAGAAAATAAATTGAATGTGATTCAATTTGATTAAATCCACAAGTATTGCAAATGAGATTTGCAACATAAGATATGAGATATCTTATATTATATAATTATGTGAATGAGATTTACATAACATATGGTTGTGGTAAAGTGGTAATTATGTGAAGTTGTGAACTTCATCATTCCACTATTTAAACCCTTTGTTAGATGAGTTTGGTAAACCAAGTTGACATTTTTGGATTTTGACCTAAGAATCCAAAAGTGTTTTCTCTATATTCTCTCATTTCTCCATCTCTTCCAAAACAAAAGGAAGTTCCCACCAACTTCCCTTCTCCTAAATAGAACAACCAAGAAGATCTATTTTGGTAGTGTTCGAGATCCGTTCGTGGGAAGAGTTCATGGAGATCGAGGAGCGCAAAGAGTTCTTGATCTGCAAGGAGAGGTTGCTGAATCGATCTACACCAAGTAAGTTATCCTCATCGTTGTAATCTTTTCAGCATGTTTAGCCTAGATCTAATAGGTAGATCGATTTTAATAAGTACATTGCATGATGATACCATGACGATTCAATCGTCTTCCGCTGCGCGGGGATTCTAATTCCCTTCAGACCATACAAGAATTATTGAATGTTTGGGATGTAAATTCACAAGCATTATCAAGATGAATGGTCTTAATTGTATAATTATGAAATTGTGCTCTTAACTTAATTATTTGAGCAAGTAGCCTTTCAAATACAAGATTTTGATTTAATAATAAACATACATGTGATCATCTGCTAGATGTGTCAATCAGTACCATGAAATATCTAAATGGTTCAATTGGTGGGTTAATAGGTCCACATATATCACCATGAATTCGTCCCAAAAATGCAGGTGATCCAACCCCCACTTTAGCTGGTGGTGGTCTAATGATTAATTTTGCCTTGAGAGCAAGCATCACATGACAATTCATTAGATTGAAGAATCTTCTAGTTCTTTAATGGATGTCCACATGTATTTTTAATAATTTTTCTCATCATTATTTACCATAGATGACCCAATAGGTCATGTCAAACACTGAATACTTTTGGATTCATGAACTTCTGGTTCATTGTTACATAGATTTCAATTACTCGTATATGAGTATAATATAATCCAGAAGAAAAAGCAGATAGTGTTTCTAATGTACGTTTTTCATGTGAAATAATAGATGTAATATAAAGACATTTTATATTATTTTTACGATCAGTTTCAACATGATAATCATTGCCACGTATTTCTCTAAAACTCAATAAGTTTCTTTTCGACTTGCTAGAGAACAAAGAATTATTAATTGTAAATTTTGTTCCTCTAGGAAAGATAAAATTTGCTTTTCCAAAACCTTCAATCACATTTGCAGAACCTGATATAGTATTGACATTTGGTTCAAGCATTATCAATTTGGAAAAATATTTTCTATTTTTTAGTATGGTGTTACACTATCTGCTAAGCATAAATCTTCATGATTCATCTTTGAGTCACTCAATATATGAAAATTGTCCATATCTCTTCATTAAACAAAAATAATTATAATAAGAGAAACATAACTCATAATATAAAAAATCAAAGTTAAAATAACAGAAAAATTTAAAAAAAAAAAACATTAGTTATATATTCTCAAAATCAAAAGAAGCATTTGTTATTCCATCAATTATGATGATTTTTTCTTCAAGAGATACAAAATGAGTCTACCACATCCTAATTTTCATATTGGATGGGTTGAATATATCATTATCTTGATAAGCAAGATTTGCTTCTACATTTATTCCTTCAGGGATGTTTGATAGAGATTAACTAAGTGATTTGACGTACGACAGGTACGTGACTAATGCTTAGTCATTTCACTTTGGAAGCATTTATTTTCATCATCTCTTGAATTCTTATCTTGTGGAGCTTTTCCTTTATAATTATCATTTCGTGTGGTTCTCTTGATATTTCAATGATTATAATGACCACCACAATTGTTAAAATTCATAGCATTCACTTCAGGGAATAGTGTTGCTCCAGTTTGCCAAGATTTATGAGTTCAGAATATTTTTTACTGCATGAGCATATTCGAGACATAACTAATAATCTTTATCATCATTGTCAAGAGATGTGAATTCTAATTTTGTAAGGTTTGTCATAGTAATACTTCACAAAATAAACATTGTATTGATATTAGAAATTTAATATATACCGAATATGTAAAATATCATTTAATTTATTATTAAAAAATGGCATACCTGTAGCATCTACCTTTGGCGGGAGAAATGGCAGAGCCTCGAGCGGATAACATATGATGAAATTGAGAGGCAAAATTAGGCACCAAATCATATAATAATAATGAAAAAATAATAATAATAATATAAAGGAAATTAGAATTTAAGATAACATAAACTAAATTAAATAAAGAAAAGAAAAATGAAGAAAATGAAGATGAAGAGAGAAGAGAGAAAGTGTAATTTTCCACCAGAAAATTTGTTTTTCATTTTCCATTCAAGGCCTATATTTATAGGCAACTTGGTAAGTATGAAGTGGTATAATTGGATACCAAACAATGGTGTATATTAGACACATTGAAGCCACATGGACCATGGAGGGGATGACACATGGTGAAGAGAGAATTGAGCATCTATTTTCACTATATTTATAATAATAATGTCTAATATTATTTTTAGAGAAGATTTGATCACCTTCCAAATGTATAACGCTACGTAATTTTTTTAAAAAAATCTTCTTTCAATCTTAAGTATTTGGTCCTAGATTTTGTTGGGTTTTTGGCAATATATTATAAGTGAAATTGTCCCACATCTGAAAGGTGCAAGAAAGTGATGGGCTCCAGACACTATAAAAGGAGTCTATGGCTTTGGTTTCAAAGCATCCCAGTTAGAAACACTTTAAGCTTGGTGTACTAGCTCTAGTTAAATTCCCTTTTTATATTCTCTAGTCTGAGAGTGGGAAGAAGGGTGTGAGTGGTATAAAGTTTTGGGAGAGTGTTTTTGTAATTAGGGTCGGGGAGAGACTTCTATGTGATTGTAACAATTTTTCACATAGTGAAATTTCTTTTTGTTCGTGGTTTTTTCTCCGGTTTTGGAGTTTTTCCATGTAAATTCTTGTCTCTTATTTTGTTGGATTCTTTTAATTTCTCAGATATTTATGTTTATTCCTACTGGTGGGGGGTTTTTCCCAATAGGTGGTATCAGAGATTTAGGTTTGTAGTTTCTTGAGTTTCTGAGTATGCTCTGTGGTTGCAGCTTTGTCTGAGCTTCCACATCAGAAAAGATTTCTTGAAACGGGCTATAGTTGTTCATTATTTGCAGATTCACTAGGAGGGAAGCAGATATGTCGAGATTTATGAGTCCAGTAAAGATTGACATGGAGAAATTTGATAAAAAGATGGACTTTGTCTTGTGGCAAGTGCAAGTCAAAGATGTGATGATACAATCTGAGTTACACAAGGCTTTGAAGGGAAGGCCAAGGTTGTGGTGTTCCTGAAAAATTAAGCGGTGATGGTGGTCCAACCGAGTCCAGTGGTGGTTCCAGCAAAAGTTTTAAGAAGTCCAACATGACAGTCTGGAATTGGAAGAAGAAGAAGAAAGACTTCGTGCAGAAGAAAGGTTGTTGGGAAGGCGGGCAGTCTGGACACATGAAAAGCAATTATCCTAACAGAGCAAGTTCGTCAAAAGGCTCTTGGTCGGATGCTAACGTGGTCTCTCTCGTCAGGGGAGATTGTGACTTCTTCTGAAGAAAGACAAAATTCATCCTTATGGTATGTCCGATTTGCCATGATAGAGGATGTGATGTTAGCGGTTCCATAAGTTTTCACACGGGCATTGACTTGGCGGTTATGCAAGGTGTGTGGTGGAAGTTATGTCGATGGCTGAAGAACTTCCGGGTGAGCCAAGTAGGTGGAAGTTGCACCATAAATTTCAGCAAGGTTTATCGGCATGAGACGAAAAAGAAAAGTCTTGGAAGGTGATATTCCAAGTGGTCTACTTTTATGGTGGAGTAGGTTATAGTTCTCTGAGCAATAAGAGATGTGGATTCTTCAAATATCTTGCTAAGGTAGAAATTGTTGGGTTTTTGGCAATATATTAGAAGTGAAATTGTCTCACATCTGAAAGGTGCAAGGAAGTGATGGCATCCTAACACTATAAAAGGAGTCTATGGCTTTGGTTTCAAAGCATCTCAGTTAGAAACACTTTAAGCTTGGTGTACTAGCTCTAGTTAAATTCTCTCTTTATATTCTCTGGTCTGAGAGTGGAAGAAGGGTGTGAGTGGTATAAAGTTTTGGGAGAGTGTTTTTGTAATTGGGGTCGGGGAGAGAATTCTATGTGATTGTAATATTTTTTCACATAGTGAAAATTCTTTATGTTCGTGGATTTTTCTCCGGTTTTGGAGTTTTTCCACGTAAATTCTTATATCTCTTATTTTGTTGACTTCTTTTAATTTCTCAATTATTTCTGCTTATTCCTAGTGGTGGGAGGTTTTTCCTAACAGATTTATATCATGTTTGTTTTCAAAACAACAAGTAAATCCTCACGTGTAATAACATGTTATGAATTTTTATTTATTTAATGTGTTATTTAACATATTCTTTTTTAAAATGTTTACTACAATCATTTAAAATCCACATTTCTCTTAAAAATGTTATCTACTTAATAAAGAAAGAAAATATAAATTTTGAAACTAATTTAAAATTTAAAATGATGATTGGACAAAAAAATAAAATGAATATATGAACTAAAATGAATATATAAAGTACAAAAGAAAAATCATAATAAATAAATATGATCAAAGAATTTGCACGTGTTTTTTAATTAATGTTTGAAAATAACATTTGCAGCATGGTTTAAAAATTCTTAATAAATATATAAAAAGAACTTTGATTTTCAAATAGTAATAATATTTAATGTTTAGATGTGTGGTATTTAATTTTTTTTTTAATTTTGGCACACTAAAACTAAATAAATTAACTTAACTACAACAACAGAAGCATAACTCTATAGATTAGGACATTGTAAACCCAACGAATAAAAAGATCAGATGTCAAATCTCTAACTTAGTTGAACTAAAAAAAATTATTTATTTATTACCATTTCACTTAAATTAAAATGCCTATTTTTATTAATATAAATTAAAAATATTATTATTTTATTATACTTATTTCACTTTAAAACTTATTTGAAAAAGTCAATTCATTCCAAAGAGAATAATACACCAATCAAAGTTTATTACATATTAAAGAAAAAATGATAACTACATGGGTAACCCATAAGAGGTGTTTGGCTCCTGAGTTGAGTTGGGTTGGGTTTTAAACCCAACTCAACGTTTGGCTCATAGATAAACTAACTCAACTCCACTCTACCGACTTAGGATATTAACTCTATCGACTTGTACAGTAACCCTATTAACATATTTTATCATCGTTTCTCCAACAACTGACGACCACAACCAACGATTAGTAACCCCCCTTCGGCGACCATATCTAGCAACCGACGACCATCTTCGGTGATCGGCGACTTGCGATTGTCGATCGAAAACCTCCGACGACGACCATCTCTGACGATCGGTAACCATCTCCAACGACCGAAAACCACCTCCGACGACCATTTCTGGAGATCGATGACATTCTCCGACAATCGGCGACCAAAAACCTCCTCCGACGACCATCTCCGATTTTTGAAAACCACCTCCGACGAAAATTTTCTGCGATCAATTACCATCTCCACGCGATCGAAAACCACATCTGATGAACATTTTTGGCAATTGGTGATCATCTATAGTGAGCAAAAACCTCCTCTAGAATCGACAACCTTCTTTGGCAACCGACAATCACCTCTGATGACTTTCTCCAACGACCAAAAATTACCTCCGACGATCATCTCTGGCAATCGGTGACCATCTCCAACAATCAAAAACTACCTCCGACAACTATCTTTGACGATCGATGACCACCATCTTCGGCAACAAACAACCACCTTTAATGACCTTCTCTGGCGACAACTAACAAACAACCACCTGTAATGATCCCTTCTGTTGGGTTTTGTGCTCTAAACTCGTGTAGTTTTGTAAATTATTAATCAAATAAATAAAGAGTTATTTACTTTGATAATTATTGTATTCTCGCACATAAAACCAAAATCCAATAAACTAAGCTTCAAGATTATAATGGTAGATCTTGAACAAATGTGTAGTGGACACAAGTTGGATTATGTTCAAATATATAACTTAAATGGTCTATGGTACACGCATGAGGTTGGGAACCTTAATATAGTAACACCATGGATGCAACCCGTTTTGTATTCAGTACAAACGAGGTAATGACACTCGTTCATGTGGTAGACATGCGAGTGGGGGAATCTTGTACAATGAGATCGTAAAAGACCGGACTGCAAATTATTACCTATTAGTGTAACACCGTTGACAGGATAGGTCTAATAATTTATAGATCATCATTAGTGACTCGACCTGAATACTGAGCAAGTTACGAACTCCTGCTTATAGGGGTTGGTCCTTAGATTAGTATGGGTGAGAGTGGCCTGTAACCGACTCAATATGTCTACCTTCTTAAGGACAGAACTTTGTAGGTATCTGGGGACTTAACTCTACAAGATGGAATTCACTCATTCCTGAATTAGAGAATTAGATAGGTTTTACTCTTAAGAGTTGTATCCAAGTCTTGAATAACGGGACCCTACCCTCTTACTAGGCTAAGAGGAATTATGCTTATCGTAGGACCATAAACTCGTTGTTCATGAGAGGATTAGTAGTGTTTAAAGAGCAAGAGGTGATCATAGGGGTAAAACGGTAATTTGACCTAGTTGTGATTACGAACAACCTGTGAAGGATCAACTCATAGGTATTGATTATATCAATGGACACAACACAGTTTACAGTGAGGAGAGTGGAACTGCGAGTCTTTAGTGAAGTGACTCGTAGTTAATGAATGTTGATTAATTAGATTAAAGAGTTGTTGGGATTTGTGCTCTAAAACTCGTAGTTTGTAATTATGTTCTAATTAATGTAATAAAATGTTATTATTTCAATAAAGTGTTATTGTTCGTTATCTACGAGTTTGCCTTTATTTAAAACCCTAAATCCAATAAACTAAACATCCAAGGTTGTTAAATGAATCTTTAACTGAATGTAATGTACATAAAAAGGATATCGGTTCGAGATACAGCCTAAAGGGTCTATAGTTAGGGGATAAGGTTTGGGTACCTTACCCTGGTTAAACTATGGATGTGGCCCACTTTGTATTTGATACAAACACTGTGATCCTAACGTGTTCGTGTAGATGACATGTGAGTGGGGATATCCTATGTAATGAGATTACATGAGACCGAACCACGAAATAGTAACCTCTAGCTGTAACTCCGTTGACTAGTTAGGTTTCTATTTCACTAGGATGACCTAGGCAACTTGATCTCAATCCAGCGAAAGTTACTTAACTCCTGTTTGCGAGGGATTTTCCTTTGACTAGTATGGGTGAGAGTGACCAGATTCACCGACTCAATATGCCTACCTTCTTGGGGACAAGACCGAGTGAGCGGCTGGGGACTTAACTTAGCAAGATGGAATTCACTCCTTCCCGCCTACTAGGGTAAGTAGAGGAATGTTCCCTTAAGTGGTGTCTCTGGGACTTGAACACAGGGCCCAACCCTCTCATTGGCCCGAGAGGGACTCTGTTTGTTGGTAGGACCACAAACAAATTGTTCATTAGAGAAGCACTGGTACTTAAGGCACAATAAGTAACCTGTGGTAAAACAGATTATTTGACCCAAATGGTGTTACACGAACATTTGTGAAGGATTGACTTGCTTTGTTATTGGTCAATATCCATGGACACGAAATATATCTCGCGGTGAGAAGAGTGCAAATGTGGGACTTTAGTGGAGTGTTCCCACGCTAAGGAATGTTGATTGGGAGGTTAATGAGATTAACCGAGCAATCTCGTATCGTTGGAGCTTCTGATCTGTAGGTCCATTAGGTCCACCTTCTAGCTCGTAAAGGGTTCTTAGATCATTTGAATTTGAAATGTTCAAATTCATTAGGAAATAAACTTAATGTATTTAGATACGATATAATATATAGTTTTGAAACTATATATATTATAAATTTAATGTGAATATGATTCATATTAAATTATATGGGAGAATTGAATATTTGGAAGAGTTCAAATATTATATTAAGTGTGAATGTGATTCACATTAGAAAACTATAGGTTAAAGTTTAATGTGCATTGGATGTGCATTAAAACTATAGGTTAGAGGGAAGGATATGATTAAATATGATTTAATCTTAATTAAATATAAGAGATTTAATTTGATTAATTAAATATGATTTAATTAATGTTTTTAATTTAATTTAATATTAAATTAATGGAAACGTGTTAGAAGGACACGTTCCCCACCTCCATCCCCATCGATAGGGAGTGGGGAGGTAATCCCTCGTTTTATTCCTCTCCAATGGAGGAGAGGAGGTGGTTCGATTGATCAATTTTTGGATTGACAGAAAGAATTTCCTCCTCACACTCTCATTCCCTTCTTCTTCCAATTGTTGGAAACCTTCCCACCAAGGAAGATTTAAGAACTCAGAGATATAGAAGGTGCTCACTGTTGGTGGTGTTCTGTTGAAGAAAAACAGAGAACTTTGGAAGTTCCTGTGTTGCTGATTTCTTTTAGAGGAGCAAGGAGTTGTTGTACTGGAGAATTAGAAACTACAAAGGTATTCTTTATCTTCTCTTTAGTTTCATTTTTAAATATTTGTTTGCATGTATGCAATTAATCCATGTCTAATAGGATTAGAAATACCATGTTTGTTCTATATTTTTGGTCAATGTACTGGTTTTTGTTTTAAGCAAAACAATCAAGTAATTAAGATCTCAGACACGTTTTCGCTGCTCAAGGAGATCAGATCTCCATCAAGAGTTTGATCGATTAATCTCGTATCATTGGAGCTCATGATCTGTAGGTCCATTAGGTCCCTCCGTTGGCTCAACATGTTAATATAGAAGGTATAAAGTTTGGAGTAAATTCAAGTGTTCAATTTCATATATGAGGAGACATATCAGTTATATGTGATATAATTGATATAATATATATAGTTTAAATATGAATTGGGTTCATAATAAACTATATACTAAAATATACATATGAGAGATATGAGAAAATTGAATGTTGATTCAATTTATACATATTATATAAATGTGATTTATATAATAAAGTATAAAATACCTTATGAGCATTATATTATGAAATAGGGATAATTTTCATCTTATTTCCCTATAAATAGATGCATGAGATGCACTTTTGAGACATGTTATTCTAAACAAACTCTAGTACTCACATTGTGGAAAAGTTCCATAACATCTCTTCCTCGATTTCTCTAAATCTCTCCTAACTCAAAAAGAGGAATCCCACTTTCCTCTCTCTCTTAGAGTCACAACGGAGAAGATCTAGCGACGGTGATTGTAGATCGGTTGTGTCGGGATCGTAGAGAACTTGAGATCGTGAAGAGTACAAGAAGTATTCATTCTTCAAAGGTAATAATGTTGTCCATGTTTCTCATTATATGCTTTATCGTAGTTTGAACAATGTTCTTATGTAACAAATTTCAAGAACACGCAATTCAATAAGCTTCCGCTGCATGATCCGATCCTATCAATTGGTATTCGAGCCAATTGTAATCTTGATTTTGTTCTAGATATGTCAAGAACATAGGTGGGTGTTGATGCAAAATTATATTGATAATGCAATACCGCAGTGTACGGGTCAAGTTTTAGTATAGTGATTTAAGAGTCCAAGTATCGTCCTCGGGAATGGGTTTCTAGATTGATTAAGTACTAAGATACTAATTCTCAATTTTAGCTAAAGCAACAAACACATGGATAGGTGATGGTAAATAAAGACAAGCAAACAAACAAACATGTGGAGACACGAATTGATAGATATGAGGAAAATGATTTTACAAGTTAAAGACTTAACTAACACATGCAATGAATCAATGAGATGAATTTATAAACAAGAAGTAAAATACTCAAGAAAATCTCTCGATTCTTAGTGAGCCTCATACATGCAATAAACTCCATAGTCTCCATATGAACCTACGACATGCATGGCATTAAGCAACTTATTTATGTGTTTCCCTAAGATTTCTAGGTCATTCTCATGCCAGATTTCAGAGGGTTTTGACAACTTTGCTCTAATTGAAGTTTTATCTCTCGAGTCCATTTAAACCAACAAATTAAGCGTTAAAAACGAATTGTCAAAAATAAGGACAAAACATGCTTCAATTCATGGTAAGAAAGTCTCAACAAATAATTAAAATCCTAACTACAATATTTAGCTACTCTAAATCACATGAATTGAAAATCAAGCTAAACATGTAGAAAACGTCTTAGAACGCTATTATAATTTGAAAGAAAAGGAAATTAAACTTATGTGTTGATGCCGGTCCTTCGTCTCCGAGCTCCCGTCTTCGATCTCGAACCTCCACGGATGCTTTGACTCCCAAGAACACTCTTTTCTCTCTTCTTACAAAGTGTATTCGAAAATAGGGCAAGACTCTAGCAAATTCGGCTCTCCTTGCAAGAAATCATAAGGTTGTATTTATAGATGAATTCGGTGCAGCGTTGCAATCTTGAAATCAGTGCAAGGAGAGATAACGCTCCGGGTTGGAAATGGAGAAGTCGTCTCAGCTGTAGCAGTTGGCACAATGAAACTTTATTTTGGCAAGAAATATGTATTGTTGGACAATATATTAGTGATACCAGGGTTTACTAGAAACCTTATTTCCATTTCTTGCCTTATTGAACAATGTATTTCTATTTCCTTTTCTATGAATAAAGTGTTTATTTTGAAGAAAGGTTTAGAAATATGTTCAGCTTCATTAGAAAATGGATTGTATGTTTTAAGGCCTAATTCAGTCAAAATGGTTTTGAACACTGAATTATTTAAAACTATAAACGCATGAAACTAAGAAACGTAAAATTTCTCCTAAAGAAAATGCTCATCTTTGGCATCTAAGATTGGGTCACATTAATCTCAATAGGATTGAGAGATTGGTAAAGAACGGACTTCTAAACGAGTTAGAAGAAAATTCCTTGCCAGTATGTGAATCATGCCTAGAAGGCAAAATGACTAAAAGACCTTTTAGTGAAAAGGTTATAGAGCCAAAGATCCTTTAGAGCTTATACATTTAGACCTTTGTGGTCCGATGAATGTCATAGTCAGGGGAGGATATGAATATTTCATCTCTTTTATAGATGATTATTCCAGATATGGGCATATTTACCTAATGCACCACAAGTCTGAAGCACTTGAAAAGTTCAAGGAATTCAAGATTGAGGTTGAAAATCAATTAAGTAAAAGAGTTAAAACACTTCGATCGGATTGAGGTGGAGAGTACATGGATTTAAAATTCCATAACTATATGATAGAACATGGAATTACATTCCAACTCTCATCTCCCGGCACACCACAGCAAAACGGTGTATCGGAAAGGAGAAATAGAACCTTGTTGGACATGGTTCGATCAATGATGAGTTATGCTCATCTCCTAGTTCCTTTTGGGGTTATGCGGTGGAGACTGCAGTATACATTTTGAATAGTGTGCCCTCCAAAAGTGTTTCAAACATCTTTTGACCTCCGGAAAGGGCGTAAAGGTAGTTTCGTCACTTGAAATATGGGGTTGTCCAAAGACATGTACTTGTGACAAATCCAAAGAAGTTGGATTCACGTTCAAAGATGTGTCTATTCGTAGGATACCCAAAAGAAACAAGAAGAGTAGTTTATTCTATGATCCTAAGGAAGATAAGGTCTTTGTGTCGAAACAAATGTCACTTTCTTGGAGGAGGACCACATAAGGGACCACAAACCAAAAAGTAAGGTAGTGTTGAGTGAGTTAGGCGGAACATTAGCAAAGGTTGCTAATAAGAATACTAATCGTCAACAAGAGTTGTTGATACTAGTTTGTCTAGTCAAGAGAGTCCATCTCAAGAGTTGAGTATGCCTCGACGTAGTGGGAGGGTTGTGATACACCTTTGACCCAGTTACATGGATTTAATTTGAAACCCAAGTTGTTATACCGGATGACAAGCTGCGAGGATCCATTGACTTATAATCAAGCAATGGTTGACATTGACAAAGACAAATGGGTCATAGCCATGGACCAAGAAATGGAGTCTATGCACTTCAATTACCGTTGGGGATCTTGTAGATAAGCTTTGATGGGGTAAAATCTTTAGGTTGTAAGTGGATCTACAAGAGAAAACGTGGTGTAGATGGGAAGGTGCAAACCTTTAAAGCTAGACTAGTAGCAAAGGGTTATACCTGTGCTGAAGGGGTTGACTATGAGGAGACCTTTTCACTGTTGCTATGGTAAAATCTATTCGTATCCTTCTTGCCATTGCGCATATTATGACTATGAGGTATGGCAAATGGATGTCAAGACATCCTTTTGAATGGCAATCTTGAGGAAACCATCTACATGGACCAACCCAAAGGGTTCATTAATCCAGACAAGAGCAAAAGGTTTGCAGGCTTAAAAGGTCGATTTATGGATCAAACAAGCCTCTAGGTCCCGGAATATAAGATTTGATGAGGCTATCGAGATCTTATGGTTTTGACCGAGAATGATGATGAACCTTGTGTCTATAAGAAAATCATCAATAGTTACATCGCTTTCCTAATTCTCTATGTGGATGATATCCTACTCATTGGGAATGATGTAGGTTATCTTCATCGACATCAAGGAATGGCTAGCTACTGCGATTCCAAATGAAAGATTTGGGTGATGCGCGATTTGTTCTTGGGATCCGTTGTCCGGAACCATGAGAATAAAACACTAGCCTTGTCTCAAGCATCATACATAGATAAAGTGTTGTCAAGGTTTAAGATGAAGGATTCCAAAAAGAGCTTGTTGCCTTTTAGACATAGAATCCATTTGTCAAAGGAACAAGTGTCTAAGACACCTCGAAGGAGTTGAGGATATGAGAGCGGATTCCTAACGCATCACCGTGTTGGAGCCCGATGTACGTCATGTTGTGTACTAGGTCCGACATATGTTTTGCGGTTGGGATGCTCGGTAGGTATCAATCCAATCCTAGACTTGAACATTAGACAACGGTTAAAACAATCCTTAAGTATCTTCGAGAACAAGGAACTACATGCTTGTGTATGGGGCTAAGGATTTGATCCTAACAGATACACAGATTCGACTTTCAGATGATAAAGATTCTCGAAAATCTACATCGAGTCGACTTTCACTCTTAACTGGAGGAGTGTAGTATGGCAAAGTGTCAAGCAAGGATGCATCGCGATTCCACCATGGAGGCCAAATATGTAGCGACTTGTGAAGCGGCAAGGAGGTCGTTTGGTTAAGGAAATTTATGCTAAATTTGGAAGTTGTTCCAAATATGACTTTGCCACCAGACATTGCGATAATAGGTGGTGCAGTGGCAAATTCGAGGAACCCCAAAGTCACAAGAGGGGAAAGCATATAGGCGGAAGTATCATCTCATCCGGAGAGATCGTGCATAGAGAGACGTGATTGTCACAAAGATAGCCTCAGAGCACAACATTGCTGATCCTTTTACAAAGGCTCTCACGGCTAAATTTTTTTAGAGTCACCTAGAAGGTCTAGGTTTACAAGTCTTCCCCCAACTAGGGCAAGTGGGAGTATTTTTGTACAAACGGGTTTAAATACCTAGTTTATTGTATTTACATTCATTCTTGTAATGTTTAGTACTCCACAAGCTTGGTCAAGTGGGAGATTGTTGGGATTTATGCCCTTAACTTGTGTAATTTTGATCAATTAAATAAAGTGTTATTTGTTTTGATAAGATTACAGTCTTGCTTTTATAAATCCAATAAACTAAGCTCCAAGGTTATAACGTTTATCTTGAAATCGGGGTTGACTTCAAGATTATAACCTAAATAGTCTATGGTATAAGAATAAGGTTGGAAACCTCATTCCAGTAACGCCATGGATGTGACTCACTTTGTAATAGTACAAATGAGGTAATCCAACTCATTCATGTAGTTGACATGCGAGTGGGGGCATCCTGTATGAAGAGTTCATACAAGATGGATCGCAAATTATTAGTCTAACCAGATGTAACAATTAATGCAGGATAAGACTAGTAATTTATAGATGGTCATTAGTGACTCGACCTGAATCCTGAGCAAGTTAAGAACTCTTGCTTATAGGGGTTTGTCCTTAGACTAGTATGGGTGAGAGTGGCTGTGGCCAGACTCTCTCAATAAGCCTACCTTCTCGAGGGACGGAACCTCGTGGTAGCCGGGAACTTAAGCTGTGCAAGATGGAATTCACTCATTCCTCTCTTGAGAAATTAGATAGGTTGTTCCCTTAGAAGCCGACTCCAAGTCTTGAACAACGGGGCCCCGCCTCTCTGTGAGGGTATGAGTCTAAGGTAGGACCTTAGACTTGTTGTTCGATTAGAGGATCGGTGGTGCTTAAGGAACAAAGAGGTAATCACGAGGGGTAAAGCGGTAATTTGACCCACCGTGATTACGAACAACTTTAATGTGAAGGGTTGACTCATGGGTAATGATTATATCGGTGGACACAATATTATCTATAGTGACGAGAGTGCAACTACAAGTTTATAGTGGAGTGACTTGTAGTTAATGAATATTGATTAAGCGGATCAAAGAGTTTGATCGAGTTAATCTCACATCATTAGAGCTCATGATCCAGTAGGTCCATTAGATCCTCCGTTGGCTCAATATGGTAAAATTGAGGGTATAAAGTTAGGAGTGAAATTGAAGTGTTCAATTTTATACATGAGGTGTTATATCTATTATATATGATATAATTGATATAATATATAGTTTTAATGTGAATTAGATTCATATATAAACTATCTACTAAAGAGAGAATAAAGGAGGGATAGGATGGTCATTTCCATCCCATTCCCCTATATATATGGTTGCATGAGATGCAATTAGGTCAAGACATTCTAAGCAATTCCTAGCCTTTTGTTGTTGTTGGAAAAGTTCCAAGACAACAAATATCTCTCTCACAAAACACCTCACTATTCCTAAAGGGAACCCACCTTCCTCCTCCTCACCTAGAAACAACTAGAGAAGATCAGGTGGTAGTGTGTTCTGTTAAATGCGAGTTCGTGTTCTTTGAGATCGTGACCGTGGGAGAGAGGATCACTCGAAGAAAGGTTCTTCAAAGGTAACATTCTTGTTGTCCATTCTATTTTATGCTTAATCTTGTTATTTGTGTTCTTGAATAAATCGTTGTAACTAAATCAAGAGCGCGCGATTCGCAATCGCTTCCATTCTTGGGACTTCGATTCCCTTCACCCCCTACACTGGTCTTAATTACTAATCTTTGAGCCTCCCCACATTCAACAATTAAATAACTCTACTTAGCACTTACTCACTTTTTATCAATTTTTCTATTTTCTTCTTTTTTTTATTTTTATTTTTTTGCAAGGACACTAGCTTTCACACATCCATTGCAGGGACCCTTACCCAGAGCACTCACTCAATGAGTGGCCTAACTAATCACAATGAAGGTAGCTCTTTTTGCCCTCACTAAATTTTTTTCTTTGGCAAACAAACAACAAACACCAACTAATTCACATACTATACAAGTCATGCACTTCATATCGTTATTCACCCTATCCTGCAGTTTAACTCTCAAATCAGTTCTTAGACCTATCAAGGTGACATCAAACTTCTAAACCTAATAACTTTGTTCTAAGCATTTCAAAACCATAGGAACACAGACTATGTGCATAATAGTGCAGGAAAAACTCAAGAAAATTTTTAAATTAACTCGAATTCATGTCATGCTCTCAAGTTTCAGTAGAATCACAAAGATTTCCAATTAAATCTCATCCTAGGCTATCATGATCATACTTATGTAAAAGATCAATCAACAATTCAACACATACTCGGAATAAGTCACAACAAATAAACAACATCTCACCCCCAACTTAAACTAAACATTGTCCCCAATGTTTGTAGAAATAAGCACAAATTAAGTATAAGGGTAAGAGTGAACAATACTGTCCTGAGTTATGGAGATCTTTCTGAGTTTCTTGGATAGATAAAGCATGTGTGTTGGAGTTTCTTAGAACGGGAGCATGGATTTCAACGAAGAAAGGCATCGTCACAACCTACAAAGCAAAACAACAACTAGTAAATAAACTAAGAACTGAAAAACAACTAAAACAAACTAAAGCAAGCTAAAGATAGAAAAACAAAAGTAAGTAAAGTTTGGGTTGCCTCCCAAGAAGTGTTTTGTTTAACGTCTTTAGCTATATTGTACTCCCTCAAGGTGTTTCTTTCCTTGCTTGCAATGCCTGGAGTGATGTGTTCATTTGGCCAATCTGGGTCTCTATATTCTTTATTGTAGCTCCATGACTAGTCACAATACCAGATAGACTAGTGACTGCATTCTCCACCGGTTGGGCGACTTACGGATTCAAATTATGAAGGAGTGCAATGTCTCTTCCAGCGATGGTTTCCTCTCTGATGTAGAAGCATGCCCTGTAGGAGGATTCAACACATTTTTGTTGTTAGCTTGAGAAATTCTCATTATACCTCAAACCTGGATTGTAATGTGTTGGGAGGTTATTCTGAGTCTGAGTCCATAGTTATTGCTTCAGTTGTTCAGGTAGTGTAATTGCTCCATATTGGATTCTTCATTGGGCTGAGAGCATTGAGAGGACATCACTGTCTATGGTGATCCTGCAAAATTATTCAGCGCATGAGTGAGAGATGCCATATGAGATCTATGAGAGGTTACCTCATCCAGTTGATACAATCCACTCATCGCTTAGATCTCATCATTGTCCGTAGGCCACCGTAGTGACAGTTGACACTTCCTCGAGGAGGGCACGTCCTTCAGCACGATCTTAGCCATGAAAGCCCCTCCGGCGCGTGGCATCCGAGAATGGTCCTGGTCTTACCTTCCAATCCATTATAAAACAATTGTACACTCGGAGCCAATCTGGTAGCCATGCGCTCAGGGCACTTCACGAGCATGTCCTTGTACCTTTTCCATGCTTGAATAGGCTGCTCTCCCTCCTCTTTGCTGAATGTTCTTATCTCCGTCCTTAACTTTGCGACTTTCACGGGTGAAAAGAATTTGGTCATGAAAGCTTGGGCCAACTCCTCCCAGGAAGTGATACTACCTGAGGGAAGAGACTCTAGCCATTCTTTGGCTCTACCTACAAAGAGAAAGGAAAGAGACGTGAGCGAATACTATCAGCAGAGATATCATTCATTTTAAATGTACCACAGATTTCTAAGAAATTTTGAAGACGTGAGTTAGGATCTTCTGTGGCTAAGCCTCTGAAAGCACATTCCCTAACCATTTGTATAAGCCCTGTCTTAAGTTCAAAAGTATTAGCATTTATAAGGGCATGGACTCTTCCACCTGCTTCAGTCGAGAATTAAACACAGGTTGGAAATACTCCCTGATAGGTTTGGGGTTATTGATGAGCTCCTGATCAGCCATTTCCTGAGGTTCTGTTCTTCCTTCCCTTAGAAGTCTCCTACAGGTCCTCTCGATCTCAAGATCAAAAGGGTGCAAGTCTGCAGCTCTCCCCTTGGGCATACACCTGGAGGTACAAAAAGAAAGAAAGAAATTAGACAAAAACACAAACAACTAGAAAATAACATAGAAGAAGACAAATACAAAAATAAAAACAAAAAACATAAAACTTGGGTTGCCTCCGAAGAAGCGTTTTGTTTAACGTGTTTAGCTAGACGGTGACTTATCATGGCACATAAAATTACTCATATTTCTTTGGGCCCTTCTTGCTCGAATCGATATAGCCTTCTAAGTCTAAAAGGCTATCCTATTTTTCACGGGCACCTGAGATAGAATTATTTTTGGTATTTTTGTCTAATGAAATGAAGGAACTAAAATCAAAGCAAGACCCGTGAGTATATGACAAATGGTTATAAGAAATAAAGGAAATTTTTGGGGATAAAAGGAAAGAAGACTTCTCGACCTCTAACTCTATCACCGAATCTCCCATGTGGAACTAATTGTATCACCAATGTATTTCTCACTAACTTTGATCATGGTGTGCCTCTGTCTCCCCAAACTATCTTCATTATCATATGAACAAATCCTCCTAGGTGGCACCTCCTGAGTGGTAAGGATAAGAAATTGTTCCTGTAAGGCCTTAAGGGAAATTACTAGCTAGTTAAGATATTGAGTTTTATCCTGTACTAGTTCCCAAAGTCCTACCACCTCAGTTTCTAACCTATCCAACCTCTCTAATTCACTATGAACCAAATTTTTAAATTTCAATTCTAAGGTATATTCCGCCAATTGGTCCATAAGAGAAGATTTTTCTATGGGTTGGTTAAGGTACGAAAAACTATAGTTCCAACTGCCTAGATAACTACCATTACATGAATGTTTATCAATTTCAGGTACAGAATGGTAAAAATTAGACAGATGAAATTCAGATAAATCATGATGCACATACCTAGGGTCCTGAGAGAGACAATAGAATGGTGGAGAACCAAAATCATGCGAAGTCATGCTTGAAAAATTAATAATTCAGATCAAAACTTCTACACAATAGAAAGACAACCAAAGATGGGGGACAAAGACTCAAAAACACACAAAACTAAATTAAAACACAAATAAGGAAAGACACACAAACAAACTTTAGTCTAAAATTTCAAATTTTCTCCTAATATTACTTAATCTAAATAATCGCAATTCCCCAGCAACGGCGCCAAAAACTTGTTGATGCAAAATTATATTGATAATGCAATACTGCAATGTACGGGTCAAGTTTTAGTATAGTGATTTAAGAGTCCAAGTATCGTCCTCGGGAATGGGTTTCTAGATTAATTAAGTACTAAGATACTAATTCTCAATTTTAGCTAAAACAACAAACACATGGATAGGTGATGGTAAATAAAGACAAACAAACAAACAAACATGTGGAGACACGAATTGATAGATTTGAGGAAAGTGATTTTACAAGTTAAAGACTTAACTAACACATGCAATGAATCAATGAGATGAATTTATAAACAAGAAGTAAAATACTCGTGAGCCTCACACATGCAATAAACTCCATAGTCTCTATATGAACCTACGACATGCATGGCATTAAGCAACTTATTTATGTGTTTCCCTAAGATTTCTAGGTCATTCTCATGCCAGATTTCAGAGGGTTTTGACAACTTTGCTCTAATTCAAGTTTTATCTCTCGAGTCCACTTAAACCAATAAATTAAGAGTTAAGAATGAATTGCAAAAAATAACGACAAAACATGCTTCAATTCATGGTAAGAAAGTCTCAACAAATAATTCAAATCCTAACTACAATATTTAGCTACTCTAAATCACATGAAAATTAAGCTAAACATGTAGAAAACGTCTTAAAATGCTATTACAATTTGAAAGAAAAGGAAATTAAACTTATGTGTCGATGTCGGTCCTTCGTCTCCGAGCTCTCGTCTTCGATCTCGAACCTCCATGGATGTTTTGGCTCCCAAGAACACTATTTTCTCTCTTCTTACAAAGTGTATTCGAAAATAGGGCAAGACTCTAGCAAATTCGACTCTCCTTGCAAGAAATCATAAGGTTGTATTTATAGATGAATTTGGTGCAGCGTTGCAACGTTGTACCCTAAACGCGTATCAAATATGGAAACTATCGATGGCATTGCAACGCCGCTACCCTAATGTGCGCGCCTTTCTATCGATGTGGCGGCGTTGCGCCGCACGCAGCAGCGTTGCAACGCCTTCCGCTGATCCTTCATATATGCTTCCTTATCGAGATAGTGTTGCGACGCTGCAAGGCAGCATTGCAACGCTATCTGCAGTGGTCTTCAATGCCTTTAAACAACACGCTTGGCGTTGCAACGCTATGGGTAGCGTTGCAACACCATCACTTCGAGTCATCATGCTTGGATTGATCCTTCTACTTCCAATTGATGTTATTTTTTTAGCTCCTAATAGCCTCGTTTTGATCCCGAGTCATCCAAAATATCTCCAAATGTTCTGTTTAAGCTCTTATCCTGAAATTGAGTGATTTAAACACGTAAAAGCCCTGAAATCATCATAAAACTAGCAATAATTAAGCCTAAGGATAACACATTTTGTGTGCTATCAGTGGGATTGCAATTTTATTCATGAGATGAATGTTGGTTAGCATTATTAGATGTTTTCACTTTTGGCACTTAGATTTACAATTTTTTTATTGAATCGTTCAATGTAAGGGCTCGATGTTTTGAGCAATTTTAATTGTAAATCGAGTCTGTAAGTCCGTGTCGATCAAGGCAAAGAAGTTTCTGAAAAGATTGGAACAAAAACGAGCAAAAACAGAGGAATCCCATTATGTTCCATGCTCGTCGTTGCGACGCTGTTCTTCGGTGTCGCAACGCCGCGACCGCGGGTTCTTGGCTGAAGGAGCATCAACGTTGCAACGCCGAAGGTGTAACACGCCAGACGTGCGTCTCAACGGGCAGAAAACATTTTTATTTATTATTTTTAATTTGTAAAACGTTTTTTTGTAATTTAATTAATTTATTAATTTTAATTAATATAATTAGATTATATTAATTTTAATTAATAATTAGGGTGTCAAATGTGGTCTACTTTTGCTATTTAATTTATGCAATTGTTGCATGAATTATTATTTTCATAATGTATGCTATTTAGATTTAATCCTTAGGTTAAATATATTCATGCATTATTTATAATATAAGGTGTTATATTATATAGTTTGCATGATAAATTAGTATAATTGTTATATTAATTTTGGATAGCATTGACATGCATTTTAATTCATGAGATGAATATGTTATGTATATTTTATTATTCATATGATGAATGATCAAGTACTTATAACATAAAATTGCATGTCACCTAAGGTTGATTAATTAGTTTTTAAAATGTTTAGAACATGGAATTAATAGATCTTAGGTTATCTAGTTATAATTAGATTAGAATTAGGGAACAGAATAATTTATAAATTATGATTAAAGAGAGACTCTGTCTAAGGAAAGTTCTGTTTAGGCTGAGGTATTTATTCTGATGGAAATAGAACACCCCTCACCTGGAAACTGGCCTGGGAGTGAATTTAATCTAGAGTTTATAAATTATTAAAACGTCAGCAATGTTCTAATAAATCTAGTGTAATTAAAATTACTGATGATAGAGATGTTATGTGGGTACTCTCTACTAAATCCGATGGTGTATCTAATAATGTCCATGTGGTTGTTGATTATTCAGAAGTGTCTGAATTTGATTGTTCCACTATATTATATCTAATTACAGTGGAGATACAAATATGAGTCATATCAACAAGAAGGATGTTGATTTTAATTTTATCGAATTTACTGACATTGATCCTTCCTCGTTTGATTTGTCTCTCGAAGAAAATTCTATATTTGAAAGTAAAGATGATTTGAAGAAAACTATTTACTTCCTTGCATTGAAAAATAGTTTTGAATTTAGGACCGTCAAATCAGTTGTTCAACGCTTGTGATTGTGTACGTCGAAACTAATATAATTATGGTGTAGTTATATTATCTATCGCGTCCTAGTTTTGGATGCATTAGTTCAACGCTTGTGATTGTGTACATTGGAACCGATATCCAATTTATATAGAGGGTATTCATATATTTTATGTGTTAGTCTATCCCATTACTTTTCAACTTGTTCTTACATTATTTTTTATAGTATCGAGTTCGTTAGTGATTTATTTACTTTGTAATTTCCATTTAATTTAGTTACAGATGTAAGTTGTAATTTTTTTAGTTAGTTGTTTAGGTGTTTATTTACGTTGTAATTTACATGTGTACATTCAGAATTTAAAGAAGTAGATTGTAATTCGTGTATACATTATTTAGGATTTATGATTGACATTCATTCAATGACATTTATCAAAAATTTTAAGGTTTATGATTCACAAGTTTTAGCTTTTAATTGCACATGTTACTCAAACGATTAAATAGAAAACTAAGTTAATTATGCAAAAGAAAACGATCAGATTTAACTACCTCTTCACTATTTATAGTTATGGGTCCCAAGTCTTTTTTCTTCTTTCCAACTGTTGTTCCTAAGTCACGTAAACGATTACTTGACCTCGTGCATTTAACCATACCTTCAAGTTTTTGTTTATATCTTGGAAATCTCAGTTTCGTATATAAATCAAACTTATATTTTAAACTATAGAAGAAATAATCTTATTTCGCAATATTTAAATTTTTGTTACACTGTATATCCGAGATTCTCGGGTTATATATGAAATCAAATCGATATAGTTAACTTGAAATCCGAGTGATTTTGTCTCTCGGAGAAGCCCTACTTTTTTCGTTTTTCCTTCGTTTCTGAGTTTTTCCTACCATTCATAGTAGGCAACAATCAATTTTGAACTTTTCTTTTAGATGTAGCATACCATTTTACTAATGACAGTAAGAAAGAAATATTATTCTTTACCTTCTTTATCGCAGTAGTCTGAAGAAATATTATCCTTCTGAATATGAAACGAAGGGAGAAGGAACTTAGATCAACGATTTCGCCGAACCCCTCGCCTGCTAAGAGGAAGGAAGGAGAGAAGAAACCCTAATGAAAGCCTCGAATCTTCGGTAAAAGGTAAAAATATTTTGAAGTTTTTTTTTTAAATTGTTTCTACTCTTTTACGGGGCAGAAAGATAATGTGCATGTTCAACTACTGGTTGATTATTTTCTCTCTCTTCGTTAATTTTTGTTACAAAATTAATTTTTAATTCATGTGTATTTATTTGGTTTAAATTAGTACGAGATTTCTTTTATTTAAATTATTTTGATTTTTATTTTGAAATCTTATTTTTAAATTATATGATATCTGTTTGTTTAGATTATATATTTGATGTGATTTATTTTACATTTTTAAAATCAAATTAAAAATAACTAATCTATGAATCTAAATTAATAAATTGGTTACGGCTAGTTTGGTCTTTTATTAATTTCTATTTTAAATTTTTAAAAATAAATTGGCCATTTTTAAAAAGTTAAAAGTGTGTGGCTATTTTTAAAAGTGAAAACTAAAATATGACTATTCCTTAAGTCAATCTTTTTTATTATTTAGTACTAAAATGATATTGAAAAAATGCAAAAGAAAAAAGAAAAAAACCACCATCTAATGGTCGCAAAAATAAAAAAGTATCTTGAACAAGTGGAATCAAAAGGATAGAAAATTGTTGAGAATGGGCAAATATGCAAGGATTTTATCTTGTTGAACAAAAATGCAAGGATTTTATCTTGACTTTAGATTTAATATGTTTTTACCTTGTATTAGGTTTAATTTCAACATAAAGCAGAGTAAAACTCTTCCTAGAGCTATATGTAATAATCAAGCCCTTACAAATCAATTTACAAGATCAACTATGAAATAAATCTTCTTCCAAACCCCACAAATTTAGACAAAAATCCAATCAAATATTCTTTTTCCCTAGAAATCTCATCAATTTCAAACCAAGCCCTTATCTATAATTCACGGCACATACATAAAAATATATATTTTTTAACTAATTTTTCAAATAAAAAATCTAATTAAAAGTAAAAATTGTAACATTTATCTAAGTCTAGAATTTAACTTTGAAATGGAAAGATAATAGTAAAAATTGACTTAATTTGCCAACTTCATTTATACACTTAATTACCGACTTGAACATAGTTCAATAGTCAAAATAGTTGTACCTCCTTTCAAAGAGCCTAGATTTTGATCTTTAGCATCGTATTTGTAATTGAAAAAAAGTAAAAATGGATTGTCCCCTCTAAATTTTTGGAAAAGATAATTATCTTTTTAACCCAAGGGAAGATGCTGGGCATTAATTTCCCTAAAAGGATTTCTCTTTCAAAGTAGGAAGTTGGGAGTGAAACATGAGGCTGAAAAAGGGCTAAGGAGAGAGCGATCGTCCACGTGGTTGGCAGCCAAGTGGAATAGCGGATGAAGAACTTGTTTCTCATTGGTCCGAAATCTATCCAACACCCTCCCTCAGATTTCCCCTCCAGATTCTCATCAACACACATGGCTCCATTTAAACCCACAATTCAATTCACAATATCTCCCACACACCCTTCTCAATAAAATCATAAAACATATTTCATTACATACCTGAAACTTCCCATCTCAGAAGAAGCCATGGCTGCAACTTCTGGTGCTCTGCTTAATGGCTTGGGCTCACCCTTCCTCCGTGGAGGTAGCAGAAGCCACACCTTGCTACCCGGAGCAAGAAGCGCTGTCAATGTCGTCGGCTCTCGCAAGCTTGTCATTGTCGCCGCTGCTCAGCCCAAGAAGTCCTGGCTCCCTGGCGTTAGGGGCGGCGGCAACTTCATCGACCCGGAATGGCTCGATGGCTCGTATGTCTCTCTTATTTCTTTTAAGTTGTTGCAAAATCTTCAGTTACTGTTTAGAACCTGCTGTTGGAAGAGGCCTTTTATCAAACACTTACTAAGCTGTTGCACATTTTAAGAAATTACTGTTTCGGTTCTAGAAGAGGCATTTTATCACACTTTCTAAGCACTTACTGTTTAGAATCTGGTATAGGCAATTTATCAAACACTTTCTAAGCAAATTACTGTTTAAAATCTGGTATAGACATTTTATCAAACACTTTCTAAGCAATTACTGTTTAAAAATGTGGTATAGGCATTCCATCGAACACTTTCAAAGCAGTTATTCTTAAAAAACTCTAGAAGAGGCATTTAATAAAACAATTTCTAAGCCAATCACAGTTCTAAACTCTGGAAGAGGCATTTCGTCAAACAGATCATAAGCAATTACCTGTTTCGTTTGTATAGACTTCCAGGCGACTACGGCTTCGACCCACTGGGGTTGGGAAAGGACCCAGCATTTCTGAAGTGGTACAGAGAGGCAGAGCTAATCCACGGGCGGTGGGCAATGGCAGCAGTGGTCGGAATCTTCATCGGCCAGGCCTGGAGTGGGATCCCATGGTTCGAAGCCGGAGCCGATCCGTCTGCAGTCGCTCCATTCTCCTTCGGAACACTGCTCGGAACCCAGCTTCTGCTAATGGGATGGGTCGAGAGCAAGCGATGGGTCGATTTCTTCAACCCAGAGTCTCAATCCGTCGAATGGGCGACGCCATGGTCGAGGACGGCAGAGAACTTCGCAAACGCAACCGGAGAACAGGGGTACCCCGGAGGAAAATTCTTCGATCCGTTGGGATTTGCAGGAAGTCTAAAGGATGGAGTTTACATTCCAGACGCGGAGAAGTTGGAGAGATTGAAGTTGGCGGAGATCAAGCATGCTAGGATCGCCATGTTAGCGATGCTCATCTTCTACTTTGAAGCTGGACAGGGGAAGACGCCGTTGGGTGCTCTTGGATTGTAAAAAAAATTGTTGATGTGACGGAAAAATTGTTCATATTTTCACTAAAAAAAGACTTTGTGAATGGATTGAACATGTGTGGATGATTTTGAGATAGATTTTGAAGGGGTTTTGTTGGAGCTCTAACTCAAAATTCAAAATTGAGTGTGCGTTTTGCCTTCTTTCAATTTTTTCGTTGCTTGCATTGTATATGCTATATCTATTGATATCCAAACTTAAGAAAGCACTTTCCTAATCAAAATCATTCAGATTAGAGGATGATAAAATATTCACAAAATAATTTGAGTTGATACTAGTGAGGGAAGTTTTATCTTTTTGTTAATTTCCATTCATCTTACAACTCTTGAATATTGTTGATTCATTTTCTATAAAATGCCTTAGAGTGGAACCATTTGGTGTAGCATTCCCCAAATTCAAGCAAATTTTCTCTGGATCTCTATTTTTCATTACAATTATTCTTTTAGGAGGGCCTTTTCCCACTCATATTCTACTTTGTGAAGTTCATTGCTATTTCTTCCTGTTTTGAGATTAGTCATTGCCTTTTAGGCTCTTGAGGAGGCTTATTGGACCTATTTTTTTATATCCTCCCGCTTCTCTTTTCCCCATTTGTTGTTGTCAAAATCTGGTCACAAGAAATCTCACATAACTTTTATCTGACAACAATTGTAATATTTGTATTCAGGGAAGTATAATGCGACCTGCAAAACAAGAGAAACATGCACACCGTGATGTGTTTGCCACACAGTCCCAGATGCTTATGTCAGAATGAAGAACAGTGTAGCAAGCTATGATTTAGAGAATGAGGGTTAAGTTGAACTATCTGTTCTTCAGTCATAATAACATATTTATAGGATTTTTTGACTTTCATATTCCTTTTTAAGATAAGAATTTAAATATATCCCCTTTTTATCTAGGAATGAAATTTTAAAAGGTTAATCTTATCTCGCAAGATTCCTTTGTAATTTAAATTTATCTCCTTGATCCAATTGCACCCATAACATTAGCTCTCACTCTCTAGTTAGACTTCATGGTGTGGCTTATTGCTTGAGCGTAAAGAATGAGATTCAATTTGAGAGTACAATCTTTTTTGTCAATTTTAAATATAACACTCTTGAGAGCTCCAAAGTCTTGTTTCATATTATCCTTAGGATTCGCAGGTCGAATGTCGTGTGGTTGGGCTCAGTCCTCCATAGGTCTATGATTCTCCTCTGAGAAGATGAATATTGATTCCACTAGAGAAAATTTCATGGCTCCAAAGTCTTGCTTCGGATTATCCTTAGGATTTGCTGGTTAAACCTCGTGAGGTTGGACTTAGTCTTCTATAGCTCTAAGATTCACTTTTGAAAAGATGAATATCGATTCCACAGGAGAAAATCCTAGGTTTAGAGTCTTTCCCTTAAAAAGATGAAAATCAATTTCTTGGGAGGTTGTTTAGTACTATTCTCTTAGAAAGATGAAAATCAATTTCTAGAGAGGTGACTATTTTGGTTTAATAGGGAAACATACCCCTTTTTCTTGCCTTTGTGAAGCACTGTTGGATAGATTTTCTCTTGAGTGCTTCATTTGCATTCAAAAAAAATTTAATTTCCATGAATATGATACTTTCTCATATCATATGAAGCTACCCTCTAATTTGAGCGCTAGACAATTCAATACATATGAAATACTAAATTAGTTGAATGAAACAAATTAATCACTTATGGAATTTTTATGAGGTGATCTATTTTCTTTTAACTTGTTATATCATGCCTCCAGAATTCCATATAATCAATTTCTCACACATTTAATGACTT
The DNA here is from genome assembly GCA_036507285.1 of Trichosanthes cucumerina. NCBI lineage: Eukaryota > Viridiplantae > Streptophyta > Magnoliopsida > Cucurbitales > Cucurbitaceae > Trichosanthes > Trichosanthes cucumerina. The sequence goes on along the minus strand of CM071836.1, from coordinate 32,297,903 downwards.
CTAATGTTTAATTATCCATTAGAGCACATAAAATGTCATTCTGGATGTTATTGTACTCATGGCATCCAAATAATCTAAATATGTAGAGACCGACATATGTAAAATGCATGAAGATGTTATAGATATAACATCATAATAAAATAATTATGACATGCATCATTTGCTTATTGATTGATAACATGAGATTTAGATAAATTGGCTATTGAATTTAAATTTGCATCATAAAGTTTCAAGTTTGAAGTAAACTTATTTTTTATTTCGTAATTAGGCAGAAACCTTCCAAGTCGATTCCTCCAAATTTGCTTTGTAGTCTTGTTTTTCAGATTTAATTGTTTCAGCCTTCGATTTCCATATTTTAAAATCCAGAGGAATTTTTGTCTTACAATTTCTCTGTTGATCAATTGCTATTGATCTCAACAATTCTTCATCATTTATATACTTATGTGTTATTGCTTTGAATTCTACATATGAAGTTGGTTCCTTCTTGCATATAGAGCAAAGGAGTCTTTTGTCTTGTGGTCTAGCTACAATGACAATTAAAGTTGCCCCCTCAATGTATCCTTCAATCTATAGAGGCTCATTATTGAATGTAGCAATGAATTTTACATATGAGGTTGTGCATTTGTGGCTTGTGTTGATCTTCGAGCCTCTAGAAACTGTATACCAAAGGCTTGGGTTATATCTCTAAAGGAAGCAACTAACTTACTCTTCAATTTTCTAAATCATTCTTTTGTTGGTCCAGTAAGGGCAACAAAGAAAACACGACATCAAACTAGATCTGAAACTCCATGGAATTTCATCCATGATCGATAAGTGTGTAGGTGTTCTCTTACTATCATAAGGCTTCATACTAGGTACCTTGAATTTCTCAGGTACCTTGTGCTCCATGATCTTGTCAATGAATAGTTGATCTATTTGTTCGATTAAGGCTTCCAAGTCAAAAACCATCAACTTCTTGTGGTCTTTGAATGTTTTCTTGAATAGCCTCCAACTCTTTTTTAATCTTCAGAAGCTCAGTTTCCATGGTGGAGTCTCTATCCTAGACTCGACCTCATCCATCAACCTCTATTTTTCTTTTGTTAAGCTCTATAGATCAGAGCTTGATGTCTTGGATTTTTTCTTAGGATCGACCTCGACTGGCATCTTCTGTGACAATCTGAATAACATATTTCAATTCACTTAACTTAGTTATCTTCTGGCTTTAGGATAGGGGTTTTAGTTTCACCCACTTCCTCATTCACCATTAGGAGCTTTTTCTTCGAGAAGTTCTCTTACTAATGTATCTCCTTGAGTCTTCGTTGTTGGATTTTATTTTTCTAGAATGTCTAAAATTCAAGAAAGATTTTGGTCCATGTCATCCACTCTCTTTTCTAAAGCTTCAAATTAGCAGCCATTAGGGTGAGGTCAGTAGGGTTGGTCGACCTCTGTTGGGGTTTATGCCATAAACAAGTGTAGTTTTGTAATAATCATATTTTAAATAAATAAAGATGTTATTTATTATATTCTTGCGCATAAACCTAAATCCAATAAATTAAGTTCCAAGGTTATAATGATTGATCTTGAACAATTGTATAGTGGACACAAGTTGAATTAAGTTGTTCAAGTACAACCTAAAAGGTCTATGGTATATGCATAAGCTTGAGAACCTTATACTGGTAACACCATGGATGCAACCCATTTTGTATTTAGTACAAACGAGGTAATCCAACTCGTTCATGTGGTAGACATGTGAGTGGGGGCATCTTGTATAATGAGATTATACAAGATCGGACTGCGAATTATTAACCTACTAGTGTAACACTGTTAACAAGATAGGTCTAATAATTTATAGATGATCATTAGTGACTTCACCTGAATCTTGAGCAAGTTACGTACTCCTGTTTATGGGGTTTGTCCTTAGACTAGTATGGGTGAGAGTGACATGTAGCTGACTCAATAAGTCTACCTTCTCAGAGGCATAACCTTGTAGGTAGCTTGGAACTTAACTCTACAAAGATGGAATTCACTCATTCCTAAATTAGGGAATTAGATAGGTTGTTATCTTAAGAACTGAACCCAGGTCTTGAACAACGGGGCCCCTGTTGAAATGTATGTTCTAATCTCGTTTTGTTTGTAATATTACTATTTGAAATAAATAAGAGTTATTTCTTCATTATCTTGTGTCTCACAATTTTACAAACTTTGTCCAATAAACTAAGCTCCAGGGTCATTGAATTTATGAGAGAACTAGAACTTGAACGATGTGTAGTGGACACACAGGGAGGATTGTTTGCTTAAAAGGGGTATGTGAAATTATCGAGAATACACTCCTAAACTGTGCAAGCATACACAATCTAAGCAGCAAGTGATAAGTATTTTAATCGTCTCCTTAGGGATTAGTTGTAGGAAATTTACAAGATTGAGTTGAATTTAATGAGTAAGGGTAACCAACATAAAGGGAATGAATATTGGAATTAGGAATTAAGGATAACAATTGAATTGCTAAAGTAATGCAGAAGAAGATTAGAAACCGTAAGGCAGCAGCAACACAAGTTTAACTAAATAGTAAAAAAGGGATAGGATTAGGGACAAAATTATGCTTCAGCAATCTTTATGCTAGAGCTCAAAACTGCACCAGAGCTCAAAATAGTATATCTAACGGAATCTTTCCAGATTTCCTCGCGACTTAGGCACTTAATTTCCATTAAACACCCTTAATTTTAGCTCCTACTGTTAACACTAGGTGAGTGACTATTCCTAGACTCCTCAATCACCTGAGAGAAGTGAATCTCTTAATCAAAACTAGTGTCATGCCTTGAAATCGGTTTACTCTTCCCTTTTCCAAGTTGGAATAAACACTACTAAGATGAGATGGCCAAACAAACCTTAGTTAAAGAGTAAAATCACAAGGCACAAGAGAGAGGTTGCAGCAATTTACTCTTTCATTAAAGATACATCCCCATAAAGTCTCCTAATTTTCACCCCAAGGGTGATTAGTTCATACTAAAAAGAAAGGACAGTAATGAAACAGTAAAACTAGAGCTAAGCATATTGGAAAAATAGTCTTAGTTACAAAATAGAAGAGTAAGAGTAAGGGAGAATGGAGAATGAACAGATGGTGAAATTCCCAAGCCTTCCTCGGTCCACACCAGCCTCTTTCCAGAAGGAGGAAGCTTCCCAAAACGGCTTGCTGCCAATTTGTCCCTTGTCTTCTTCCCAATCGGGTTCTACTTCTTTTCTCTCTCACTCCCCCATTACACAGCCAAAAAGAGACATTTTATATCGTATCCACCTCGAATTAAGGGTTGAATAGAAAAAAGGGTAACGACAAGACGACCTCTTATTGGCCCACGACATCTGATATATGGCGGTTCGTCCATCTCAATTAATAAATTCTGTCCACGTGTGCATTCTGCATCTGATATCAACATTGAGCTCCAGCAATCCTTATCCTTCAACCATTTCACTGCTACAACAGCTCGAAGCAAACCTTCCACACTTCATAGCATCATCTACCAAAACTCCTGAAAATATGGTAAAAAAGAATAGCATTCCAACAATCAGAAGTACTCTAATGATCTTGTGATATTTCAAAAGTAATCTATAGAAACTAACGCACAAAGTACTTAATCCAGGGGTTAAAACAGTCAAGAAATCTCGAAATACTAAGGAATAATTACAATAAAAGCTCAAGCTTAGCTCTCATTCTGAGAGCTAACAAACCCCCAAACTTAAATCATTACTCGTCCCTGAGTAATGCTTAAACATTCTATTCCCACCAAGAAGCAACAATCACCACTAGCTCAAAAGAGAATGATTCAGCAGTTAAATGATACAAATGGTTACTGATATAGCAGTCCCATCTCTTTTTCTTTTCAAAGTTCATCAAAACTTAGCCTTCACAAGATTTGCCATAATCAATTTATTTTCTTTCAAATCAAAAGTAGCAAGCTTCACAAACAAATTCCCACAACTCCACTAGCACTCAATCCATCCTTGAATCCACTATGCACCCCATAAACTTACAAAAAGAAGAATGAGTTCTACTGCTTTTAGTTTTCTTTCAACAAAGCACTTTTTTTTTTTTTACAGCAACAAGAGCTATCACTCCTAAGAATCCTACAAGGCTAACCTTATGCTTAAGTAGGCAACATTCATTCCCTTAGATTTCTAAAATTCGTTCACCCTTGCATAAACTTCTCCTTAGTTCTTAGAATGGCTGCATTGATGATGCAGCTCACCTAAGCAACAAGAACTTTATACTAGGCTTTAACTTTCCTCTTCTTTCTTTCTTCTTATTTTTTTAAAAAAACGTATTTCACTAAAGAAGTTAGAGAGAACACTTCTTGTAAACAGAACCTTCGATTTAAGCACCAACATTTGTGATGAAGGCTACCTAACAACGAGCCCTGCTACTAAATTGGGTTGCCTAGGCATATTCATATCCTTTTATTGTTGTTCAACTCAAAGGTGAGCATGGGTGTCATGTCCAACTCTGGTCTAGTAAATAACTTGGATAGAGGAATAACTCTCAAACTTCATTTGTTTTTCATTTTTTCTTTTTTTTTTTTTTGCAGAGGAGGCATGAGTCCTAAAAAGAAGAGGAATGCTCCTAGGAGTGATAACTTTTATTACTAGGGTGCCTTACCCCCAAACTTAGATTGCTCATTGTCCCCAATGAGTAAAGAATTAAGGGAAGGAACCCCCAAACTTAGTTATTTTTCTGTAAAAAAAAAAACTAAAGGTAAGGAGCATCCAAACTCTTTAATCTACGTTTAAAGGAGCAAATGCTCAAGAATTGGTAGCTAACAAACTAGGGGCACCATAAAGTTGCTACAGTTGTTACATTAAAGTAAAGGGATTATGGCAAACAGCTTAAACATCGTCAAATGCATCAGAAGCAAGAAAAAGAAGAGGGACACACTAGTCAAACCATAAATTTCATTTTACCATAGTGGCGAGTGCACCAACAACCAATAGTTACAAAATTTTTCTTTTCTTTTGTCGGTGGATAACCTAGCAAACATCACAACAACCAACCACCTAAACTAGCACAACAGAAGGCATAAAATGGAAAAGACGGACAAAACACACTGTCTAGACTAAAATTTGACAAAGCAACAACAAGCAGATACACATAGGGCAGACAGAACATGAAAAGCACAACACGCTAACTATCAAAGAGATGACTACCATCCGAAAAAAGGCGAGAACTTCCTGTTGGATCAGTCTTCATCTCCAGGCATGTGATCTTGATTGCCTACTTCCTCATCTACCACAGACGATGAGGGCGCCCAAGGATTTAAGACAATCTCTAGGAAGGTAGGGAAATCAGTATGGTGTGCAGGGAAGTTAGCTGTCAGTGCGTCCCTGAAAGAAATGTCTCTAGCCTTAGCATAATGCCAATAGGCTAATTGGTGTGCACTGGAGTATTCCAATTGCTTCAGCATGGTCTCTTGTTGTTCAAGAAGTTTCGTGAGCCCCACAGCTAAACCACCCTTTCCCTTGTGATCTCTTCGACGCAGTCTCTCAATAGAAGCATTGTCAAACATAGAGGAATCAGTCAACCGTTTCTCCGAAGGATCAACATCTACACCTGCAATCAGACAAAACTTAGTGATAGTGTTAGGGACAAAGAGTTTGCCAGCAGTTTTCTTGGCGTGAGTTCGAATTTCCTCCGCAATAATGCGTCCCACATCAATGCTCAGAACCTTCAAGATCGCATAAGTCAGCAACATTCGCTCACTGGAGACAGTGGAATCATGGGTTGTTGGAAGTAGTCTGTTCTTGAGGAAGGAAAGTCACACATTCGCCTCATCCGTCAGGTAAGCTGCTTGAAAAGACCTCGAACCGGTGGCGGAGACCATCCATCGAGCACCTTTCAATCCTATCAGCCGTAGGGCTGCATTCAGATGAGTGGTGGAAGGATTCAATCCCATCCCATTGTAGTTGGCCCGAGGGATGTCGGGTAGCTCATACTCTTGTTGATGGCTTCAGGAGACCAATCTACCGATTTCCCACGAACAAGGACACGAAACTCACCCGTATCTTCAAAGTTGGCGTAAAACTCTCGTACTAAAGAGCCAACGGCTGGTTCCGGTGGTTGACAGAAAAAAGACCACCCATGATTAATGATGTTTGCCTTAATGAAATGAGGAAGATCGACGAATGGAGCAGCAAAACCTCGTTCCAAGAAAAGCTCCTTGGATTGTAATATGGCAAACCGCTCGCGAGCCTGCTCAGTGATGAAACGTGGTGGAGTCTTGGTGGAGTGGGCATGGGAAGGTTGCTCCTTCCTCTTTGAGGACTTCCTGCGAGGGGTGGAGTGTTCGGGCGATTCGACGGGTGGTTCCTCAGCAATGTCTCCTTCTGCCAACTGAGGGATAGGCTCCTCAGATGGTTCGGCGATAGGCTCTGGAGCTTTGACACTCTTCTTTTTACCCTTTGCTTTGGTTTGCTTAGACGCCTTAGGTGGAGGAGGGGGAGGTAGCAGAACTGGAGTAGGCTCATCCTAGGCGTGTGGTCGCCGATGAGATCTTTGCATCAGGAACTACCGCTTTAGCCTTCTTAATCTTAGCCTTCTTTGGAGCCATGGGAATGAAATGCTTGCAGCAACTTCGAGCACAGAAGCTAAAGCATGCAAGGTGCTTCTTGGGCAGATGAAGAATGCTTAATGAGTTGGGCAATTTAAAGACTCCAATCCTCGAACAAGGATCTACATGTCGCAATCGTGGAGAGTTCAACCAAATCAGCCCAAATCTCTTAATTTGGATTGTAGCCAACTGCCAGCAGGCTTCATTTATTACAAAGGAGACAGGTTTGATACAATTCAGATTCCTTTCCCTTTTTGCGAGTGTTGTCAATGTCACGAAGAAAAGCTCCAAAGAAAGAGGACACATTTCAAAGAATGGCCTACACCGCGAGCATTGAGACTGACACCGGGAGGTGGTATGAAATAACACCTAAGTAATCTGCTAAAAGAGAGCTGAAAAAGGAAAGATAAATCAACTAAGAAAGTAATTAATGAAATGAACGTAACAAAGAAAAACTATTCGAAAATTAAGGAAATGAGAGGAAGACAGAGCTTGGAATTGCACTCCCAATTATTAACACTTGTTGAAAAACATGATTAAGTATCAATTAGCCTCTGGGAGGCTATACTTCTTTGGAATTCTTCCCCCTAATAATGTTTCAATCTCTGACCATTAACCTTGAAGTCTCGTTCGTTCCTCTCATCCCTAAGCATAACAGCCCCATGGGGGAACACCTCCATGATGGCAAAGGGACCGAACCACTTGGATTTCAATTTACCAGGAAACAATTTCAACCGGGAGTTAAACAACAACACCTTCTGTCCTTTTTCAAAATGTTTGCGCACAATTTTTTTATCGTGCCACAGCTTAACTTTCTCCTTGTAGAACTTAGCATTTTCATAGGAGAATAACCTGAGCTCTTCCAATTCATTAAGTTGGAGCAACCTGAAAGCTCCAGCTGCGGATTGATCCAGATTAAGCTCCTTCAGGGCCCAAAATGCCTTGTGCTCAAGCTCAAGAGGTAAGTGGCAGACCTTCCATAAACTAACCTATAAGGAGACATACCCAAGGGAGTTTTAAAAGCTGTCCTATAGGCCCACAAAGAGTCTTCGAGCCGAAAGGACCAATCCTTCCTGCTGGGATTTACTACTTTTTCGTAATCTTCTTGATTTCTCTATTAGAGATTTCACTTGTCCATTGGCATGAAATATGGAGTTGAGATCTTGTGTTTGACATTATATTTACCTAAGAGTACAGTCATGACTTTATTCACAAAGTGAGAGCCTTCATCACTAATTAAGGCTCGAGGAGTTCCAAACCTAGTGAAGATATGCTTATGTAAGAACCGCATGACTGTCTTGGCATCGTTCACGGGCAGGCTATTGCTTCAATCCATTTGGAGACATAGTCCACAACCACCAAAATATATAAGTTTCCATTAGAAGGGGGAAAAGGGCCCATGAAATCAATGCCCCAAACATCGAATAGCTCAACTTCCAAAAGGTAGGAGAGGGGTAATTCATCCCTCCTTCCTATGTTTCCTCTTCTTTGACACCTATCACAAGCCTTACTAAAAAAATGTGCATCCTTACAAATGGAAGGCCAATAGTAACCAGATTGAAAAACCTTGGCAGCTGTCCGTTGGCCACCAAAGTGTCCTCCATAGGGTGAAGTGTGGCAATGCTGTAAAATGGAAGTAAATTCAGCTTCAGTGACACATCTTCTCAACAATCCATTAGCACATTGTTTATAAAGGTAAGGCTCATCCCAAAAATAAGTCATAGCATCATGAATGAACCGTTTCAATGATTGCCCCGATATGTCTAAAGGTAGGATGCCACCGGGTCGTGCATAATTGGCAAAATCGCAAACCAAGGGGTTCCAAATTCGCGCACTTGAGCTCTCACAAGCGCTTGTTCATCGTGAAACTCATCCCTAATTGCAGTTGTAATGGCGGTGATGGTGCCGTGTCAATCTAGAGAGATGGTCTCTACACGTTTTTGAGCCTTTCCTCACAATTATGACAATATCAAATTCTTGAAGCGGAACACACCCATCGCACCAACCTCGACTTGGCCTCTTTCTTTGCCAATAAATATTTTATGGCTGCATGATCTGTAAAAATAGTGACCCTGGAACCCACCAAATAAGCTCGAAATTTTTCCAATGCAAAAACTACATACCAACAATTCTTTCTCTGTAGTGGTGTAGTTTAGTTGGGCTTCATTGAGAGTTACGCTAGCATAATAATACACAGGGTGAAGAAGCTTCTCGTATTTCTTTTGCCCTAGCATGGCTCCTCTTGCATAGTCACTTGCATCACTCATCGCAGCAAAGTAAGTCCCAATTGGGTCCTTTCATAATGGGGTTGTAACCAAAGCTCTTTTCAAGGTTACAAACGCAGACCAAACATGCAGAGTTAAACTCAAAAGGTCTATTGGCTTCCAAGAGAGCACACAGAGGCTTGGATATCTTGGAAAAATCCTTGATAAACCTCCTATAAAAACCAACATGTCCTAAAAAACTCCTAATTCCCTTCATTGATGTTGGAGGCTCCAGCTTTTCAATGATCTCCACTTTCGCTCTATCCACCTCAATACCTTTTCTTGAAATCTTGTGGCCTAAAACGATGCCTTCCTTCACCATGAATTGACACTTTTCCCAATTCAAAACCAAATTGGCCTCTTCACACCTTGTCAACACCTTCCCTAGATTGTCCAAGCAACTCTCGAATGATTCACCAAAAACTGAAAAATCATCCATGAATACCTCCATGATATTCTCCACTAAATTAGCAAAAATAGCCATCATACACCTCTGAAAGGTTGCAGGGGCATTGCAAAGACCAAAGGGCATTCTCCTGAAGGCAAAGGTTCCATAAGGACAGGTAAAAGTGGTTTTTTCTTGATCTTGAGGAGCTATTGTGATTTGATTGTAACCACTATAACGCTCCAAAAAACAGTAGTAAGCCTTGCCAGCTAACCTATCTAGCAATTGGTCAATGAAGGGTAGAGGGAAATGACCCTTACGAGTGGCCTTTTTAAGTCTCCTATAGTCCATGCAGACTCTCCATCCAGTCACTGTCCGAGTAGGGATCAGTTCATTTGCCTCATTAGTCACAACTGTCATCCCACCTTTTTTCGGCACACATTGCACAAGGTTCATTTGCCTTATGGTTTTTCTTACTGTTCTCTTCCGGCTTAGCTAAGGGTTTTCCACTCCTTAACTCTATAGCTTGCACTTGTTCCTTCCCTTCCCTTTTTGGGAGTTCAGTATCTGCAGGAAGCTTACCTTGAGGCCTAGATCTTATCTCATTAGCAAGTTGCCCCAATTGCACTTCAAAGTTTCTCATCGAAGCTTGCTGACTTTGAATAACAGCTTGTTGTCCTTGAATGACAGCATCATTCTTAGCCATATATTTCTTCAGCAAACTTTCAAGAGAAGTACACGGAATATCTTTGTGGTTTCATACAACCCTCTCGATCTTGGAGCATTGGTTCTTTGATTTCCATAGGCCTGCTGATTTTGCTGCCCAAAACCTGGAGGATAACTCACCTTTTGCTGCACTTGAGGGGCTTGAGAATTGCTTCCTTGACCTCCCCAAGAAAAGTTAGGGTGATTTCGCCAGCCTGGGTTATAGGTATTAGAATAAGGATTGTTCCTTTGAGTACCTTGGTTCCCAACATAGTAGACTGAGGCTGGATTACTAGGACAACATTCAAAATTTATGTCCTTCGCCACAATAAACACATGACTCAGAACTTACTACTTGGTTTACCACAGCTGCATTCTGAACATTAGGGGAAGCTTGAGTTGTATTTCCAACAGTTAGGGTTTTCAGCATATTGGCCATTGATGCCATTTGTGCATTTATAGCAGTTAAAGCATCTAACTCCAACACTTGGGAGCTCCTTGAATCAACCCACTGACAGTTGTTTGAAGATATTCTTTTCAGTATCTCAAATGCTTCATTATAGGTCCTTGATAAAAGAGCCCCATTTGCAGAAGCATCAACAACTTGTTTAGTGGTTGTATTCAACCCATTGTAAAATATCTCCATTTGAATACAATGAGGGAGTCCATGATGAGGACTTCCTAAGCAAGTCCTTAAATCTCTCCCAGGCCTCACTTAAGGATTCATCATCAAACTGCTGAAAAGCCACAATTTCATTTCTAAACTTAGCATTCCTAGTTGGTGGGAAATACTTAATAAGGAATTTTTCAATAAGGGTGTTCCAAGAGTCAACCGCCCTGCGGAGTGTATTCAACCACGTCTTGGCCGTGCATCTCTAAGGGAGTAAGGGAACAAACTCAACCTTAGGGCATCCTTAGGCACTCCTGGCAGTTTAAAAGAATCCTAACCCCTAGGAAGGATTTTAAATGCAAGTGAGGATCTTCAGATGATAGTCCATGAAACTGTCCTATGGTTTGGAGCATTTGGAACATGACAGGTTTAAGCTCAAACGTTGGGCTTGGATTTACGGCCTAATGATCCCGTGGATTTAGCTCTTCAACCAAGGGATTGGCATAGGTTCTAATGGCTCTCTCCCTGTCATCTGCTAAAACAATAACATTGGCAGGGACCATAGCTTGGGGTTCAACTAGAGGTGGTTCAAAACCTTCTTGGTCGTGTGGTTGGTTTCCAGGGTTATTCTGAGGATTATTAGGATCCACAGGACCTCCACAGAAATCTTCCATTCTTTCCCTTTGAATCCTCTTTCTTCTATGAAATGTTCTCTCAGGCTCAGGATCTAAGAAAAATTCTAAACCTGGGAAATCATTCATGCACAATTATAGCACCTGAAAAACAAGAAACACCTTAGTTAGACCTTTCTTTCAACTAAAAAATCACTAAAGACAACTCAAACAAAGTAAAAATCAAACTAATCCCCAGCAACAACGCCAAAAACTTGTTTTCTTAAAAGGGGTGTGTGAAATTATCAAGGATACACTCCTAATCTTTGCAAGCATACACAATCTAAGCAGCAAGTGATAAGTATTTTAATCGTCTCCTCAGGGATTAGTTGTTGGAAATTTACAAGATTGAGTTGAATTTAATGAGTAAGGGTAACCAACATAAAGGGAATGAATATTGGAATTAGGAATTAAGGATAACAATTGAATTGCTAAAGTAATGCAGAATAAGATTAGAAACCGTAAGGCAGCAGCAACACAAGTTTAACCAAATAGTAAAAAGGGGATAGGATTAAGGACGAAATTATGCTTCAGCAATCTTTATGCTAGAGCTCAAAACTGCACCAGAGCTCAAAACAGTATATCTCACGGAATCTTTCCAGATTTCCTTGCGATTTAGGCACTTAATTTCTATTAAACACCCTTAATTTTAGCTTCTACTGTTAACACTAGGTGAGTGACTATTCCTAAACTACTCAATCACCTGAGAGAAGTGAATCTCTTAATCAGAACTAGTGTCATGCTTTGAAATCGGTTTACTCTTCCCTTTTCCAAGTTGGAATAAACACTACTAAGATGAGATGGCCAAACAAACCTTAGTTAAAGAGTAAAATCACAAGGCACAAGAGAGAGGTTGCAACAATTTACTCTTTCATTAAAGATACATCCATATAAAGTCTCATAACCCTCACCCCAAGGGTGATTAGTTCATACTAAAAAGAAAGGACAGTAATGAAACAGTAAAACTAGAGCTAAGCATATTGGAAAAATAGTCTTAGTTACAAAATAGAAGAGTAAGAGTAAGGGAAAATGAAAAATGAACAGATGGTGAAATTTCCAAGCCTTCCTCGGTCCCCACCAGCCTCTTTCTAGAAGGAGGAAGCTTCCCAAAAACGGCTTGCTACCAATTTGTCCCTTGTCTTCTTCCCAATCGGGTTCTACTTCTTTTCTCTCTCACTCCCCCATTACACAGCCAAAAAGAGACATTTTATATCGTATCCACCTCGAATTAAGGGTTGAATAGACAAAAGGGTAACGACAAGACGACCTCTTATTGGCCCACGACATCTGATATGGCAGTTTCTATCTAGCTCAATTAATGAATTCTGTCCACGTGTGCATTCTGCATCTGATATCAGCATTGAGCTCCAGCAATCCTTATCCTTGACCATTTCACATTCTGACTGACTCGAAGCGGACCTTCCACACTTCATAGCATCATCTACCAAAACTCCTGAAAATATGGTAAAAAAGAATAGCATTCCAACAATCAGAAGTACTCTAATGATCTTGTGATATTTCTAAAATAATCTGTAGAAACTAACGCACAAAGTACTTAATACAGGGGTTAAAACAGTCAAGAAATCTCGAAATACTAAAAAATAATTACAATAAAAGCTCAAGCTTAGCTCTCATTCTGAGAGCTAACAAGGATCGCGTTTGAGTTAGTGACCCGAATGGTCTACAACATATTGATGGGGTTAGAGACCTAATCCTGGATACACTGTGAATGTGACCCGCTTTGTATTAGATACAAACGAGGTGATCTGACTCGTTCATGTGGTTGATATGCGAGTGGGGGCATCCTGTGCATGAGATTGTACAAGACTGGACCGTGAATTATTAGACCTACTAATGTAACACTGTTAACAGTATGGGACTAATAACTTCGTAATGACCATTAGTGACTCGACACAATCTGATCGTGTTACGAGACTCCTCTCTGCGAAGTCCGTCCTTTGACTAGTACGGGTAAGGGTGGTCACAGTTACTCGCCCAATATGTCTATGTTCTTAGGGACAGGACCACGTGGGGAGCTGGGAACTTAACTATGCGAGATGGAATTCACTCGTTCCCGCCTTTAGGAAAACTAGAGAGGTTGTTCCCTTTTAAGTGTTGTCTCCAGGGCTTGGACAACGGGCGCCCACCCTCTCACTGGCCCGAGAGGGGTGTTGTGTATGGTTGGACCATTACAACGTTGTTGTTCATTAGAGGAGCAGTGGGGACTTAAGGAACAAGAAGTAGACACAGGGGTAAAACGGTAATTTGACCCAACAGTGTCTACGACTTTTAGTGACGAGAGTGGGCATTGGTTATATCAGTGGACACAACTTTTCTTACAGTGGCGGGAGTGCAGCTACGACTTTTAGTGGAGTGTTACCGTAGCTAATGAATGTTGATTAACCGGGTCAAAAAGTTTGGCAGGTTAGTCTCGGATCATTGGAACTCGTCACTGTAGGTTCATTAGGCCCCTCGGTTACCTCAAACTGGATTAATAAAGGGTTTACAGTTTTGGTGTGGATTTGAAGTGATCAAATTCACTAAAGGGTAATTATGTCATTTATATGAGATATGATTGACATATTATATAGTTTAATGTGAATGAGATTCATAATAAACTATAGGTTAGCCTAATTATCTAATTAGGGCTAATTTGGAGAAATTGGATTGAGAGAAATTAAATTGAATGTGATTCAATTTATAATCCCACAACTATACAAATGTGATTTGTATAATGAGATATAAGATATCTTATTATATGTGGTTATGCAAATATGATTTGCATAACCTATGGTTGTTGTTAAATGGTAAATAGGTGGAGATTTCAACTCCACCTATCACCATTATTTAAACTCCTTTGCAAGAAGGCTTTCATACTTAAAAGTTCATTTTTTGGAATGTCACCAAAAGAACTAAAAAAAATTCTCTCGATTTTCCTCTCTCAATCTCTCCTCCCTTTCACCCAAAAAGGAGTCCCACTAGTCTTCTTCTACCAAAGGAAGAACAGCCGAGAAACCTTTTGGAACGTGTCCGGTTCGTTGGTTCGTTTGAAGAGATCGAGATCGTTGAGAACGTGAACACAAAGGGTTCGTGACCGAAAGAGAGGAATACGTGAAGAAAGGTTCTTCAACAACTAAGTGTTCTTACTGTTTTTTCTTTCTAAATGCATATTTAGCCTAGATTATATATGATAGTTTCAATTTTAAGAAAACACTTTTCGCAATGATACCACGACGATTCGATCGTTCTTCCACTGCGTGGGATTCTCATTCCCTTCAACTCCGCCTTCTTACTAGCCTAAGAAGGGTTAAGTTTATGGTAGGACCATAGACTAGTTCTTCATTAGAGGATCAATGGTGCTTAAGAAGCAAGATGTAGTCATAGGGGTAAACCGATAATTTGACCCATTGTGATCATGAACAACTTTGTGAAGGGGTCAACTCACGGGTATTGATTATATCGAAGTGGATACAACATAGTCTACCGTGAGGAGAGTGCAACTACGAGTCTATAGTGGAGTGACTCGTAGTTAATGAATGTTGGTTAATTAGATCAAAGAGTTTGATCGATTAATCTCGTATCATTGGAGTTCATGATCTGTAGATCCATTAGGTCCCTCATTGGCTCAACATGGAAATAATGAGGGTTTATAGTTTGGAGTGAAATTGAAGTGTTCTATTTCATGTTTAAGGAGATATATCAATTATATGTGATATAATTGATATAATATATGGTTTAATCCATATATTAAATGAGAAATATATCATAAGAGCACTATAGGGGTAGGATGATCATTTTCATCCTATTTTCCTATAAATTTGTGCATGAGATGCACATTTGTTATGCATTCCAAGGCAACTTTGTGAGAAACCCTAGAGTGCTCTCTCTTGTGTGTGTTATTGGAAAAGTTCCTAAAAACACTCATTCTCTCTCAAAATCCCTCCCAACTCCAAAAGAGGTTCCACCATCTTCTCTCTCCTAGAGATACAACAGAGAAGATCTAGTGGGCGTATCAAAACTAGTTCGTAGTTTATGGAGAACGCGAGATCGTGGGAACAAGAGGAACAAAGGAGCACATGTGGTTTTAAGTCTACAAAGGTAATATACTTGTTGCCCATAATCTAATATGCATGCTTAATCGTTTCTGTGTATGTTTCTGATTAGATCTATGTAATACACTACAAGAACACGCGATTCAAATCGCTTCTACTACAAGATTCGATCCCATCAATTGGTATCAGAGGCTAATTGTGTTCTTGTTTTTTGTTCTAGATCTGTAAAAAACATAGGTGGAATTGCATGAAATTCATGAGATGAATGTTCGGTTTGCAAATTAGATGTTTTTCATTTTTGGCACTTAGATTTGTAATTTTTCATTGAATTGTTCAATGTAAGAGCCTGGTGTTTTGGGATTTTAAATTGTAAATCGAGTCTATAAGTTCGTAACGATCGAGACAAAGTGGTTGTTGAGAAGAACGGAGCAAAAATGAGCAAAAACACAAAATTGGCAGTGTTGTTTTGTGAATGGTGTTGCAACGCTATTCATTGGCGTTGCAACGCCACTGCAGCTAGCGTGTGGTTGAGAAGACAACGGTGTTGCAATGTCATCCTTGACGTTGCAACGCCGAAGCGTTGACGTTGGCACATGGTGGACCAGCGTTGCAACGCCGAAGACGTTTTGCGAGGCGCTCCAACGGGCAGAAACGGACGAAACTCAACATTGCAACGCTGTTTTCAGCGTTGCAACGCCGTAGGTGTTTCATGGAGGGCTGAGCAACGAGCATAAAAATCTTTTTTTATTATAACTTAATTTTGTAAACGTTTTTGTTTATTAATTTTGTTTATTATTATTAATTATAATTAATATAATTAAATTATATTAATTATAATTAATTTTAGGGTGCCAAAAGTGGTCTAATTTTGCTATTTATTTTGATGCAATTGTTGTATAATTATGTTTATGCATAATGTATGCTATTTAGAAAATCCCACCTTAGGTTAAGCATGATCATGCATCATATTATAATATAAGGTGTTATATTATATAATTTGCATGATAAATTAAAATTGTTATATTAATTTTTGGATGCATTGACATGCATTAAAATTCATGAGATGAATGTGTTATGTATGTTTTCATTTATGTGATGGATGATCAAACAAATATAACATAGTATGCATGTCACCTAAGGTTAATTATTAGTTTTAAAATGTTTAGAACTTGGAATTAATAAACCTTAGGTTATCTAGTTCTAATTAGATTAGAATTATGGACCGAATGATTTATAGACTATGATTACGAGGAAGTCACTCTAAGGAAGGTTTTGTCTAGGTTGGGGTACTTAAGCTGATGGAAACGGAACACCCGTACCTGGGAACTAACCTGAGAGTGAATTAATCTAAGAGTACATCTTCAACGCTAGAATGGCAGAGCATCTGTTCGGGATCATGTTCTCAATATGATGGTTCACTTCAATACGACGAAGTCGAATGGTGAATCTATCGACGAATCGAGCCAGGTCAGCTTTATATTAGAAATTCTTCCAGAGAGCTTTCTACAGTTTCGAAGTAACGATGTTATGAACAAGCATACTTTCAACCTTACCATCTCTTCTGAATGAACTCCAAACTTTCTAATCTCTGATAAAAATCAAGGGATCGAAAGGTGAGGCAAATGTTGCCAGCAGGAGTGATCACAGAGGTTCGACCTCTGGAACGAAATCAGTGGCTTCATCTTCCTCAAGCCTGAAAGGTAAGAATAAGAACATGAAGAAGGTTGGTAAGGGGAAACGAGCTGACAAATCTGCCGCCTAGAAGGGCAAGAAGGTCAAAGAAGTTGCAGACAAAGGAAAATGTTTCTCTTTGCAATGAAGACGGCATTTGGAGCGGAATCTGTCCAAGTACATTGCCGAAAAGAAGAAAGAAGGTAAATATGATTTACTTTGCTTAGAATCTTGTTTAGTGGAGGGTGATAACACTGCCTGGATATTGGATTCGGGTGCCACTAATCATGTTTGTTTTTCTTTTTAGGGAATTAGTTCTTGGCAGTAGCTACAGGAAGGGGAGATAACACTCCGTGTTGGAAATGGGGAAGTTGTCTCAGCTGTAGCAGTGGACACCATGAAGCTGTTGTTTGGCAAGAAACATATGTTGTTAAACAATGTATTAGTGATACCGGGTTTACTAGAAACCTAATTTCAATTTCTTGCCTAGTAGAACAATGTATTTCAATATCCTTTTCTTCTAATAAAGTGTTTATTTTTAAGAATGGTGTTGAAATATGTGCAACTTCATTAGAAAATGGGTTGTATGTTTTAAGGCCTAATTCAGTCAAAATGGTTTTGAACACTGAATTATTTAAAACTGCAAACACACAAACTAAGAAACGTAAAATTTCTCCTCAAGAAAATGCTCAACTTTGGCACCTTAGGTTAGGTCACATTAATCTCAAAGGTTTGGACTTCTAAATGAGTTAGAAGAAAATACCTTACCAGTATATGAGTCCTGTCTAGAGGGTAAAATGACTAAAAGACTTTTTAGTGGAAAAGGTTATAAAGTCAAAGAACCCTTAGAGCTTATACATTCAGGACTTTTATGGTCCGATGAATGTTAAAACTAGAGGAGGGTATGAATACTTCATCTCTTTTATAGATGATTATTAAAGATACAGACATATTTACCAATGCATCACAAGTCTGAAGTACTTGAAAAGTTCAAGGAATTCAAGACTGAGATTGAAAATTAATTAGGTAAAACTGTTAAAACACTTCGATCTGATCGAGGTGGAGAGTATATGGATTTAGAATTCCTGGGTTATATGATAGAACATGGAATTACATCTCAACTCTCAGCCTCTGGCACGCCTCAACAAAACGACATATCAGAAAGGAGAAGTAGAACCCTGTTGGACATGATTTTCATCAATGATGAGCTACGCTCATCTCCCTAACCCGTTTTGGGGATATGTAGTAGAGACTGTAATTTACATTTTGAACAATGTTCCATCAAAGAGTGTTTCAGAAACACCATTTGAATTCTGGAAAAGACGTAAAGATAGTTTACGTCATTTCAGAATTTGGGGATCCCAACACATGTGCTTGTGACAAATCCAAAGAAATTGGAATCACATTCAAAATTATGCATATTTGTAGGGTACCCGAAAGAAATGAGAGGTGGGTTATTCTATTATCCTAAGGAAGATAAGGTACTTGTATCAACAAATGTCACTTTCTTGAGGGATCACCAATCAAGAAGTAAAGTTGTGTTAAATGAACTAGACGGAACAACAACAAAAGTTGTTGATAGTGCATCAACAAGGGTTGTTGATACTAGTTTGTCAAGTCCACCTTAAGAGTTGAGGGTGCCTTGACGTAGTGGGAGGGTTATAACACAACCTGACCGTTACATGAGTTTAATTGAAACCCAAGTTGTCATATCAATGATGACTGTGAGGATCCATTGACATATAACCAAACAATGGTTGACAAAGAAAAAGACAACCAATTTTTTTTATCTCTTGCTCTACTTGTCCCTAACTCTTAACTTTTTTCTCCTCATTTTAGTTTTTCTTCCTAAAATTTTGATCATCTTGCCCAATTTTTTTTTTGTTTATCTCTCTATCTTTAAATTTTATTCTCTTTATTAAAATTCTCTCTCTGATTTTTTGTCCCTTCCCTAAAATTTTTATCCCTCGAATTATTAGAATAATTTATAACTAAATAAGTTTTAAACAAGTTAATTATAATTAAATTACTTATCTTAAAATACTTTATGTTAAAGTTATTTCACAAATATGTGTTTTAAAAATTACTTAATTGTATGAAAATCACTATTAAATGTATAGAACTAAACATGAAAATGATGATATGGAAATCACTTACTTCTAATAAATCAGTTATAGACAAATCAATTATACTAAAATTAATATTTCTAAAATATTCTTAGTATCCACTAACTTGATATACATGTGTCAGTCAACCTAATATGATTTCACTACATATCCATATTATTACGCATGCACAAATTTGAAACCACACTATCAACTTGTTAAATAACTGATGGGAAAAATAATGACGAAAAATTAAAATGATTATTTTTCAAAAGTTCTAAAAATATAATAAATATTTTAAAAATTCATAATTCAAAATAGATTAAAGAATTTTTTAAGTTATAATAACATGTGTTATAATAGTATGTAGAATTATATAATATTATTTAAAATAGAGAATTGTTTAATCTTGGGTTATAATAGTTTGTATTTGGGGTGCAAAGTGTTCCACATGTTATATAATTTGTGTCTCAAATAGGCCTAAAAAATCTAGAGATAAAGTAGATATTGGGATTGATATATAATAAATTTAAAAATTTATAGACCAAATTGACAGTTGGATCTCGAATATATTTATATATATAATATAAAAAGCAATATCTATCAATTAAGGACATAAAAACAATAGGGAGTATAATAACGTAAACAAAATGATAAATTTTTAGAAATAATTTAGCTAAAGTATGATGCGATATGTGTTAATGAATAAATTAATTTAAGATAAGAGCTACCAGAGAGTCTAGAAGGCCAAAATTGTGTGAAGTAAGCCAAGAGCACAACATACAAAATGACCATGACCAAACCAACTCATGGGTCGATCAGGCCTAGATGGTTCGAAAGCCTGCGAACATGCCAATGGATTGGTTCCTCACTTGATCAATTTGGTCAGTTCAATTTGATAGAGATTGACTTCGAAACTCTAGGCCAATTTCATATAAATAGAAAGAGAAACCTCACGAGTGAGGTATGTTCAAACTCTTGTTTTGCTAACAAAATTCTAATCTAATTTAGGGATTACCATGTGTTTGCGAACACTAGATCAACGTACAGATTACGTTGTTGTTTTGGGTATATATATATATGTATATATTTTTGTATATTGAAATCATGTGAATTAGACGAATTCTCCTCTGCTTAACTTGTGCATCCACCTAATTCACACATCAACCCACACAATTGATCCAAATAATGTAGTAAACTCTATATAAATGATTTAATATGTTGCACTAAAAGAGAGAGTAAATTGTATTTTATCACTTGTTATGTTCAGCTTCCAGAAGGTATAAAGATGATTTGATTAGTTTTCATTAAATAAAGGCTGGATTAGGTAATTTTTGCACCATTACATTATTATATTGCATAAAGATTTCTTCTTTTATTGTGTATTCTCAAAAGTAGGTATGCTCCACTAGTTGTAGTTGATGTTGATATTTTGCAAAATTTTCAAAGTTGCCAAGCTTTGGTGGAAGAATATTTAGAAGCACTAATAGCAAGAGATGCCAAATTTTAATTTGCACAGGAAGTTGGCTAATAGAGCGAAAATTTTGACATTATGAAAGTACCTTTTATGAATCTTGCCATGGATTTTATGATAGATAACATCAAATATTGATGTTTGATTCACATATTTTAATTTTTTTAAAGTCTTAAAAAGGTAATTTTTCTAAGAAAATTAAAACTTGACCATCATAGACCTCTAATTATCCCCTCACATTTATGAACTTTTCTTTAATTAGTTATCCACAATTTTTTTTAAAAAAAAAAAATTAAATACCACATGTATAATTAACATTTATAGTATTTTAATTATTTAATATTAATATGTGTTAGTAATTTATAGATAAATATTGTTATTATTCTTGTATTCATGCCACATGAACGACGAGTGCTTACTAACTTTATAGAGAAAAATTATGATCAATATTGTTGTCACTCTCATAGTAATTAGATAACATGCTTAGCATTAAATTTTTTTATTTCTCTCTTATAAAAAAATCAATAATAAACTTATTACTTTTCTCAACTTTATGCAAATTTAATATAATTCAACTAGTTAAAACATTAATTATCGATGGAAAGAAAGAAGTTTGAATCTTCATTAGAAAGTTACCTTCAAAGAAAAATTTCTTTTAGGAGAAAAAAAGGAAAAAATTAGGAAACTCTATTAAAACATTCTCAAGTGAGATATTTGGATAAGGTAATTTAAGAGGTCAATTCAAATTATTTTTTTAACATCAAATTTCTATTTTTTATCAAGTTTTTGGGAATCATGTTTATTCACCGTATATCTTTTCATGGATTTTTTAATCTATTCGAGAAAAATTAGTTAAGAAAACATCCATATATAAATAATTTCATAAATTCAAAATAATAATAAAAAAAGATTCAAAAGAAATAATGTGTCTAAAATTAGCAAACGACAAAAGGCGGCTTTGACTCGCGGTTACCACGCCAGCTCACATTCTTTTTCCATAAAACGAAAATATTAATTAAAATGTTTTCTCACATTAAAAAAAAAAAAAAAAGAAATACTAGGAAGTTATTTTTATTATTTCGTTTCCCAAAGTCAACACTAAATGAAGTCAACAAAAGCAAATGCCTTTTGGAATCTTTTAACTATTGCAAATGTGGTACTAAATTAAAAAAATAAAAACTAGTGCAAATGTGCAAAATCCACTACTTCCACCTTTTGAATTTTCATTTCCCTTACCTATTTGTATATTTCTCGTGAGATATTCAAAATTGAGTTTAAGTTTAGATTTGTTATAGGTTTTATTTTGCCTGTGGACTTTTTGTTCAACATTTTAAAAAATTCTATTATAAAGATAGTTTTGAAACCTATAAAATGGTTTGTAAAGTAAAAAAAAATAAAAGGAGTAAAATATATATATAATTCAACAACATAAAAAATGGAAGAATTTTGAATCTCCAACCCCCATTTGATTGAGATTATAGTGTCTAAACCAATTCAACTATGCTCACTTTGCGCAGAAAGAAGTAATTATAAAATTTTAAAAATCTTACCTCTTCTTCCCTGTTGAGGATCCCACATTGGAAAAGTGGAGAGAAACCTCACAATGTATATGATATATGGGTTACTCCTCTCATTCTTAATTGGTTTTGAGATGGAACTCCATATAATCTAATACTCCCCTAAACAATTTGCATTATCTCTTTTTCCGGTTAAAAAAAAAGATTGGCAGAAATAGATTAACCTAAAATTCTCTCTTAAAAATCGTAAATTCAAAATTTCATATATTTAAATTGATTATATAATGTTTTTGTTTTTGAGTAAGTCAACAATTGAGGGTGGGGAGATTCGAACCCATGACCTCTTGGTCATGAGTCATACTTGATGTCAGTTGTTTGTTCGCAATATATTATATAATGTTGAGAATAAGAAATTTGTAACTTAAATAGGCAAACCTAGTATTAAATATAGACTTTTAACTTCATCATTTGTAGTTACACAAATCCAAATCCACTCAACTCTTTGATATATTATATATACTATAATTTCTGGCTTTTCTTTAAATTAATTTTTTTTTGGAAAAAGAATAAAATCAAGTCTAATTAATCATTAATCATATATCACTTACTCTTTAAGTTATGTTCAGAGTGCAAATGTTGACATATTTGTAAAAGCACTTTCTTACCAATCATCATGTTTAATGGTGTATGTAACAAAGAGTGGCTTAGAAAATTCCTTGTAGAGTGTCAAGTATGACTCTTGGTCATGAGTTCAAATCCCCCACCCCCAATTGTTAATGTACTAAAAAAAATCTTCTTATCAAAATAAAGAATAAGTCTATATTTAAGAATCCCTTTGTAATAGTTAACGACATTTTCCATTTAAAAATTAAAAGTACTATGTATCATGCTTGAGAGTAAGATAAAAGTTTCTTTAAAACAAGTGGAAAACACCTTGTGTTGTAATAAAACATTATTAGAGTAATTTCACCCCAATACTTAATTGAAAAATAGTTTTATGAATGTGAAATCACCAAAAATATTTAAGTGATTTCTTAGGTTAACAAAATGTGTCATTGTGATAATGTTGTTTGTTGTTGTTAGTATTTACGCCAATATCACTAAACACTCTCAAAACAAAACACGTCCTCTGGATTCCGTATGAAACGGAATGATATGAATTTAAATGATTAGTTAATAAAATTGATAAGATCATTGTGGACCATGACGTGGAAAAATCCGACATGTCGTTTGTCAATTTCCCAATCCATTGGCTGATTGAGTCTTCGTGTAGAAAAATGAGCATTTCCCAGTTCTCTCTCTGTCCCACGCGGAATATAGTAATCCATTTCTTTGACTAATCTCAACAATCTCCAAAACGACAACGTTGCATCGCTGTCGCCCATCAATCACCCAAGCCGGCTTTGCTTACTCTACTTTGACTCTTCAGTTTAAATAGCTTCTCATTTTCATGCAAATTTCATCGATAACAAACCTCATTCTTTCTTTCTCTTTTCTTCTCCTGTTTTAATGGCAAAAGTTTGTTATAGTCCAATGCTTGTTCTGGCTGTGTGTGCAGCGATGCTACTCGGCTTCGCTGCAACCGCCGTGCATGGCCAAGGCACACGCATTGGCTTTTACTCTACTTCTTGCCCTCGAGTCGAATCCATCGTTAGATCTACCGTTCAATCTCATTTTCGGTCTGACCCCACAATTGCTCCTGGATTGTTGAGAATGCACTTCCATGACTGCTTTGTTCGGGGCTGCGATGCCTCCGTGCTCCTTGCTGGCTCCGATACTGAGAGGACTGCACCACCTAACCTTTCGTTAAAAGGCTTCGAGGTGATCGACGATGCCAAGTCGCAACTCGAAGCTGCTTGTCCTGGCGTTGTATCCTGTGCTGATATTCTTACTCTTGCTGCTCGTGATTCTGTAGTTTTGGTAGGATATAGTTTTTTTTTTTAAAAAAAAAGAAAAAACTAATAATTTTGCATGTGTGGAGTAGTCCATTTTGAACTTTATATTGTTTGAATGTAGACAAGTGGAGTAAGTTGGGGAGTGCCCACAGGACGAAGAGATGGCAGAGTTTCAGTGGCTTCAGAAGCCAACAACTTACCTGGATTTACCGATTCCATTGATGTTCAAAAACAGAAATTCAGCGACAAGGGTCTCAACACTCAAGACCTTGTTACCCTCGTTGGTAAGACTAGAGATATTTGTATTTCTTAAACAAAACATAAATAACAAGGTCCCCAGATAACTATTTACTTTTTAAAAATTAAACTAGCAAATACTATGAGTTTTTTTTTGTTTGGTTTTCGAAATTCAAGTTAAATTTTTAGGCCCTGTTTGATAATCATTTATTTTTATTTTTATTTTTTAAATTTAAACCTAAAAATACTACTTCTACCCATGAATTTATATGTATTCTTATCTGCGTACTTTGTACCTATGTTTTCAAAAATTAAGTTAATTTTTGAAAACTAAAAAAATTAGTTTTCAAAAACTTGAGTTTGTTTTTAGAATTTGTCTAAGAGTTCAAATGCTTACTTAAGTGAAGTGAGATGATCTCTATTGTAGAGAAATTAAGTGAAAATAAACTTAACTTTAAAAAACTAAAAACAAAAAACAAAATAGTTATCCAACGGGACCTAAAACTTATTTTTATTTTGAGAATTTGGATAATAATTCAAATATTTCTTTAAAAGAGATGAAAATCTCATTGTAAAAAAATTGTGATAAAACTAAAAACGAAGTCGCTATTAAACGAGGTCCAAGCATGCAATTTATAGAAGGAATATTAATAGAAACTAATTTTCTTATTGAAAAGTTAACAATAAATTTACAATTATGAACCAATTTTAAGCTTGATAGAAAGTATAGAGACAAAAATTGGACATTTGAAAACACATGAACTAAAATGGAATGAAACCAAAAGTATATAGACCAAAATGATATTTTACCCAAAAATAAATAACAAAGACCTATTTGATTAAACTTATAAATACTACTTCCATCTCTGAATTTTTTCGTTGTTTTGTTATCTATTTTCTTTAAATTCAAGTTAAGTTTTGAAAACTAAAAAATTCAATTTTTTTTAAGAGAGGTAAAATCATAATAAAAAAAATTACAAGGAAACAAGCCTAACGTTTTTAAGAACAAGATATTAAAAACAAAATCGTTATGAAAAGGAAGAAAAGCATATCATGCAATTTGTGAGGAAAAGTTTGTGATTGTTTGATGAACAATTTGGAGCAGGTGGGCACACAATCGGCACGACACAGTGTCAATTTTTCAGCTACAGGCTCTTCAACTTCAGCGGAAATGGTCCTGATCCGAGCATCGACCCAGCGTTTGTGAGTCAGTTGCAAGCACTTTGCCCTCAAAATGGAGACGGCAGTCGCAGAGTTGGGTTGGACACAGGCAGCCCCAGCAGATTCGACACATCATTCTTCTCAAACTTAAGGAATGGGCGTGGAATCTTGGAGTCTGATCAAAAGCTTTGGACTGATGCCTCCACTCGCACTTTTGTCCAACGCTTCTTGGGTTTGAGAGGCTTGTTGGGTTTGACCTTCAACCTTGAGTTTGGGAAATCTATGGTTAAAATGAGCAATATCGAAGTCAAAACTGGGACTGATGGAGAAATTCGTAAGCTTTGCTCTGTAGTTAACTAAAATGTTAGAATACAAAATTGAGAAACAAGACATATTACATATATATATATATATATATACACTTTCTCTTTGTATTTTCTTTCATTAATTGCAATGTTAAGAAAAAAAATATTGCAATGAGAGGCATTATGTATACTTTCATATATATCAAGAGTGAACGTCGACCAACCATCGTGAATCTATTATGTATATGAAGCACGATTTTAGTACATTTTCACTTGGTTACTTTTATGTTATTTCGACAAATTTTAAATCCAAAGAAAATGGAAAGACAAATATGTAAAAGAATGACTAAAAAAACAGATCCAATCAGGCCTCCGAACAATAGGGGAGGCGAGAATTTGGCCTTCGGACTCAATTCTCTGGTCTAGGTCGAGGCCACCCATTATGGGGTTGAGTTGTCTTCCTTTGTCTTCCTAGCCCCGATCTAAACATGTGGCAAACAAGTCATGTTCATATCTTTTTCTTTTGCATACCACATTCTTTTCCTTCAAACAAATTCACCATCGTTATCACGTGAAGGTCATATGTTAGTTACCATGTCTAGATTTTGACCACAACAGTATCTATGGTACAATTGACATCCACAAGATAAGCAATCGTCACATTTGGTTTATACATTTTCACCCTATTAGAATTATGAGAAAGAAACTACAAGAGTGCTTCAAATTTATATCCAGTAGTTATTAGGGGCACACGTAAATATTTGAATCTACATCCAACCAACGGTTATTAAGAAACAACCATATTATGGGGATCTTATTGAATAATTTTTCTCACCAAAACCTAGTTCAACGATTACATGCACTATTACCTTATCCAAAGTTGAAATTTTGATAATCTCTATATTGGCTGAATTTGAAAAATATTAGTTAAGATACGTAGTTTCAAGTTGTTAGCATAGTTAAGATACGTAGTTTCAGGTTGTTAGCATATAACAATATTTTGTTATTCCTTTATGTACTCTTGGCTATTTATAGCTTCACTCATTAATGAATATTCAAGCAAGCTTTATTTACTCACAACTCTAACATGGTATTAGAGCTTATTTTCACATCTTCCTCGTGAGTTTCTTGCTTCATCTGCTCATGGTTGATCCTGATGGTCTTGCGTCTGCCGGAGTTCCTTCTTCCGTTCAGCCTACAAACCATGCGATCATCAAGCAATATGATAATCCCTATTTCTTGCATCATTCTGATGCCACCAACCTTATTTTGGTTTTGATCTTCGTATAGAATCCAATTATGCGAGTTGGAGTCGAGCAATGATTCTAGGGCTTACTGTCAAGAACAAATTAGGTTTTGTTGATGGTTCTCTTCCCCACCTTCTGATGAAATGAAACGTTCGTGGATTATATGCAACAGTGTCGTCACGACATGGATTCTCAATTCTTTGTCGAAAGAAATTGCTGCTAGCATCAATTTCATGGACTCTGCTCGTGATATTTGGTTGGATCTACAACAACGCTACCAACGCAAAAATCGACCATGGATTTTTCAATTGCGTCGAGAGCTCTCTAATCTAGCGCAAGATCAAAACTTTGTTACGACGTATTTTCAAAAGCTCAAGACATTGTGGAATGAACTTTCTTCCTTCTGGCCTTCGTGTACCTGTGGCAACTGTTCGTGTGGTGGTATGGAGTTGCTTAATGAGTATTATCAAACGGAGTATGTAATGACGTTTCTCATGGGTTTAAATGAGTCTTTAAATCAGATGTGCACTCAACTTCTTCTTATGGAGCCAAAGCCTTCAATTCAGCGCGTCTTTTCCCTCATTGCCCAAGAGGTTGAACAGCGAGCCACAACTACTGTTGCCTCTGTCGCTTTGCATCAAAATTCTACGACCTTATTGGCCCAAGCCTCGAAGGTACCTTCCACGAATATGAGCTCAAAATCTTCTTCCAGTATCTCGAAGAAGAGGGACAAGCCTATATGCACGTATTGTGGCATCCAAGGACACATTGTTGATCGATGCTACAAGCTTCATGGCTACCCTCCAAGTCATCGAAATCACCAATCTAATACCACGAAGTCAACCACTCCGCCTTTTCAATCTTCTCCCGTGGTTGAACCTTTTCTCAGGTGTTGTCCACTCTCACTACTGATCAATGTCATGGTTTACTTGCGTTCCTTCAGTCTCATTTGACAAAGGAAAAAGAGTCCTCTGACTCGACTCAGCCTCACACTCATGTCGGAGGTACATGCTCTGTTCACACTGGTTTTATTCCCTCGATTTCACATTGGATTCTGGCGCCTCTGCACATATATGCTATGTTCGCCATTTCTTTACTGATTTGCGACATGTTCATGATGTCTCTATTGTTTTGCCTGATCGTTCTCGTCTTTCTGTACACTATGTTGGGGATATTCAAGTCAATTCCAGCATCCTGTTGAAGAATGTGTTATATGTGCCTACTTTTCAAATTAACTGATATCACTAAGTTCTTTGACACGTGATCAGTTGGTTAAAGTTGTTTTTCTTGGACATTCTTGCTCCATTCAGGTCAGGTCCTCTTCGAAGATGATTGGGAGCGCTGAAGTTTGGCGTAGTTTATATCTGCTTCATGCTACTCCAGCCACACACAATATCTGTATTTCACATGTTATGAACTGCTCTGCCTCTTTTTCTCAATGGCATGCTAGACTAGGCCATCCATCCTCGAAACATTTGTTAGCATTAAAGAGTGTTATTGGTTTTAAATCAACTGCTGATACACTACTTAGTCCTTGTCAAATTTGTCCTTTGGCCAAGCAAAAACGATTATCGTTTCATTCAAATAATAATCTTGCTGACAAGATGTTTGATCTAGTACATTGTGATGTTTGGGGACCATATAAGTTTCCTACCCATGCAGGAAATCATTTTTTTCTTACTATTGTTGATGACCACACTCGGTATACATGGACTATCCTCATGAAATTAAAGTCAGATGCATTCTTCTTAGTTCCCAGATTTTTTGCCATGGTTGAGAATCAGTATAACTGCTATATCAAACGTTTTCTCTCGGATAATGCTCCTGAACTGGCATTTACAAACTTTTTTGCCTCCAAGGGTGTCGTCCATCAGTTCTCTTGTGTTGAACGTCCTGAGCAAAATTCTGTGGTAGAGAGGAAGCACCAACACTTACTTAATGTGGCACGTTCACTGCTTTTTCAGTCTCTAGTCCCTAATCAGTTTTGGGGGGAATGTATTCTTACTGCTTGTTTTCTTATCAACCGGGCGCCGTCTCCTCTATTAAATTGGTCAACTCCTTATTATCGTTTGCACAACAAGCATGTCGATTATTCCATCCTTCGAGTCTTTGGCAGCCTATGTTTTGCTTCCACACTCAGCTCCAATCGGCAAAAATTTCAGCCTCGAGCTTTACCTGCTGTCTTTCATGGCTACCCTGCAGGCATGAAGGGCTACCGTTTGTATGAAATTGAAAACAAGAGATTTTTCATTCCAAGGGATGTTGTTTTTCATGAACACATATTTCCTTTAAACACAATCTCTTCACATGCTGAAGTGGTAGATTTATTCCCTGATTTGGTTGTACCACAGCTGCTTGGTTGTTCCAATTCTCCTCCAACTGACAAGGCATTTATGCCCACGCCTGCTGCTATAGGTCCTGCTCATATGTGGTCTGATATACAACCTCATCGATTGATTGCTCATATGCGCATCGATATACAATCTAACCCTATCTTTGTGCAGCATTTAACTATTGTTGATGATGGTCGATCGCCATCTGGTCTTTGGTCCACCACAAACCTCGACGCCTCTGTAGGGTTTACGACATAGCCATCTTACTTGCATGATTATCATTGTAGTTTACTACAATCAGACCCTACCCCACGCAACCCTATTCCTCAATATCCTATACAACAGTCTTTGATGTATGATCGATTGTCTCCTGACTATAAGCATTTTGTTTTAAATGTATCATCAGCTTATGAGCCTCAGTTCTATCATCAAGCTGTGGTTTATTCACATTGGAGAGAGGCTATGTACGTTGAGTTACGAGCTATGGAGACTAATTCAACTTGTCCATTGTTCCTCTTCCTCCAGGACAACACTCCATTGGCTGCAAGTGGGCTTTTAAAATCAAGCATAAGTCTGATGGCACAATTGAGAGATATAAAACACAGTTAGTTGCAAAAGGGTACACTCAACAAGAAGGACTTGATTATATTGAGACATTTTCTCCTGTTGCAAAACTGGTAACTGTAAAGGTACTTCTTTCTGTTGTTGTTTCTTTTCATTGGCCTTTAGTTCAACTCGACGTGAATAATGCTTTTTTACATGGGGATTTAAATGAGGAAGTTTACATGGATGTCCCTTTGGGCTATAAACATGGGGTTGTTACTCCTCAAGGGGAGCGTTTGGTTTGTAAGCTTCACAAGTCCATTTACGGTCTCAAACAAGCATCTAGACAATGGTTTGATAAATTCTCGAATGCTTTGTTACTTCTTGGTTTTAACCAGTCGAAGTCTGATTATGCACTGTTTGTCCGGGGCCATGGTTCTCACTTTATTGCTCTCTTAGTGTATGTTGATGATATCATACTTACCGGTGTTTCTCTACATGATATAAATGCCCTCAAGGGCCACCTTAATGCAGTTTTTAAACTGAAGGATCTAGGTTCTTTATGGTATTTTTTAGGCTTAGAGTTGGCTCGGTCAGCAAAAGGAATTATGTTATCCCAACGCAATTATGTTTTACAGATCCTTGAGGATTCTGGCTTCTTGTCCAGCAAACCCTGTGTTTTGCCCATGGATCTAAATGTGAAATTACACAGTGACCAAGGTGACTTACTTCCTGATCCGTCCCTATATAGAAGGCTAGTTGGTCGTTTACTATATTTGACAATTTCAAGACCTGATATAGCTTATACAGTTCACAAGCTCAAATTTCATTTGTAGCTAAGCCCCGACAACCCCATCTCTCTGCAGTCCATCATTTGCTGCGCTACTTAAAGTCTACCCCTGGTCAAGGGATTTTCTTCTCTGCTTCATCTTCTTTCCAGCTTCGAGCTTTCACTGATGTTGATTGGGCTTCATGCCCCGACACTCGTAAGTCTACAACAGGTTTCTACATTTTCTTAGGTGACTCCCTTGTTTCATGGAAAGCTAAGAAACAGAGCACTGTTTCTCGGTCATTTGTAGAAGCTGAATATCGAGCCCTTGCTATGACAACTTGTGAACTCGTTTGGATTATGCAGCTACTTAAAGATTTGCTTATTCCCTCTCCTTCGCCAGCTCTTATCTTCTGTGATAATATTTCTGCAATCCACCTTGCATCCAATCCTTTATTTCACGAGAGGATGAAGCACATTGAAATCGATTGCCATTTTGTATGGGAGAAGATTGTGTTAAATCAGATCAAGCTCTTGCCCATTCGATCTGCTCTTCAGTTGGCCGATGTTTTTACCAAAGCTCTTCCCTTACCTATTTTTCGAGATATCATGTCCAAGATGGGCCTTCTTGACATTGTGAGGCCATCTTGAGGGGGAGTATTAGTTAAGATACGTAGTTTCAGGTTGTTAGCATAGTTAAGATACGTAGTTTTGGGTTATTAGCATATAACAATATTCTGTTATTCCTTTATGTACTCTTGTCTATTTATAGCTCACTCATTAATGAAGATTCAAGCAAGCTTTATTTACTCACAACTCTAATAAAAAATAAATTATTGGACGAGAGAGTAACAATTAAAGGGATTTACAAACATAGGTTTGATTGTTATATTACAACCTTAAATTCAAAAGCTTTAAACAACTCGTGTGAGATAAGATATTTATCTCATCTTTAACTAAAATAAAGATTGCAACCAAGCCTATTACAGTTGTGGTGTAAATTGTAAATTAATTTAAGATTACTGCCTCTAACTATAACGAATGGTATCAAAGATTTTTTTAAAGATGAGATATATCGTCTTTTTACTCAAAATAATAATAACTAATAATTTTCTTTTTTCTTTTTTTAATATTATTTTTTACATCAACAATTATATATAGGTGAAGAATCAAACCATGGTTCTTTAAGATGACAATTAGATGTGTGGTTTATTAATTATTTTTGAATGGACCTTTTTCTTGTTAAATGAAAATAGTTTCTTGCCAACTTTTGAGAATAGTTTTTTTTTTTTAAAAAAGGAAAATATAACTCAATTAGTTAATACATTATATATTTGATCTAAAGTTATATAATATTCGAATCTCCACGCCTATATTGTTGAACTAAAAAAAGAATTAAAAAGTAATTAAGTAAGGTATATATATTTTTAGGGCTAGTTATAGGACCTATAAAGTCCTTATTGTTAAGGACAACGGACCTCCACATATCTCCACAATGGTATGATATTGTCCACTTTGGGCATCAACCCTCATGGCTTTGCTTTTGGTTCCCCTAAAACGCCTCATACCAATGGAGATAATTGTCCCTTCCTTATATACCCATGATCAATCCCTTCCCTAGCTAATGTGGGACATTTGTTTACACCCTAACAATCCTCCCCTCGAACAAAGTACCACAACTTGAGCCTCCCTTCGAGTCTCCCCTCGAACAAATCCGTCTACTCCAACGGATCACCACATTGTGTGATATTCCTTAATCGTCCCCTCCCCCGAACAAAGATCTACTCCTCTACCATGTAGCTTGATAGAGTTTACTACTTGCTTGCCGCTCCAAGCACTTTTTGTTCGACTCTGGGGTTCATCCACAATGTCCACATAAGGCTCATTAATCTTTGTTCCACTTTGAGGATTTCTCCGACACACAGCTAGGTTTTATCATGGCTCTGATACCAAATGTCAAGGACAACGGACCTCCACATATCTCACAATGTGGTGATTAAGGAATATCACACAATGTGGTGATCCGTTGGAGTAGACAGATTTGTTCGAGGGGAGACTCGAAGGGAGGCTCAAGTTGTGGTACTTTGTTCGAGGGGAGGATTGTTAGGGTGCAAACAAATGTCCCACATTAGCTATGGAAGGGATTGATCATGGGTATATAAGGAAGGAACAATTATCTCCATGGGTATGAGGCCTTTTGGGAGAACCAAAAGCAAAGCCATGAGGGTGGATGCCCAAAGTGGACAATATCATATCATTGTGGAGATATGTGGAGGTTCGTTGTCCCAACAAGTGGTATCAAAGCTTTTGGTTCAGGAATCATGGGATATGTGGAGCCAACAAATTTTGATGGAGTCATGAAGTTCAATGGAAAAAATTTTGGGTATTGGAAGATGATGGTCAAAGATTATTTGACTGTTAAAAAGCTGGGTAAGGCTTTGAAGAAGAGATTGACGGAATGAAAGATGAAGATTGGGAGACTCTTGATGAAGAAGCAGTTGTTGCAACCAGAATGTGTTTGTCAATGGATGTGGCTAGTCAGGCAGCCAGTGAGACAACTGCAATTGAGTTAATGAGAGCACTTACAAACAGGTATGAAAAACCTTGCACAAATAATAAGATCTATCTGCTTAGGAAGTTTTTCAATATGCGTACGACTGAGGATGCTTCTGTAAATTCCTATATAAATGGGGTAATCATTTTGATAAATCAGTTGAAGTCAGTTAAAATAGAGTTTACTGATGAAGTGAATGTTATTCTGTTATTAACTTCTTTGCCTGATAGTTGGGAAACGATGAAGACAACAAGTGTCTAATTCAGTAGGTGAAAATACTCTGAAATTTTCAGGTGTTTGTGATTTAGCTTTAGCTGAGGAGATTCGTAGAAATGATAGCAGTAACGAGTCTACTGTAGGATCAACTTTGGTTATGACTAAGGGTAAAGAGAAGATGAATAATGAAAATACGATGAGTAGCAGTAAGAAAAAGTGGGACAATAGGAATAAAGAGATAAAGTGTTTTTACTGTCACAAGAAGGGTCACACTAAAAGTCGGTGTAAAAAGTAGAAAAATGATATAGAAAAGAGAGAAAAGCAAGAGGCAAATGTAGTGCAAGATGCAAATGCAGTGCAAGTTGCTTTAGTCTGTGTTGGGAGTGACACAAAGAGTTGTAGTAATTCATCTGAGTGGATTTTAGACAGCACAACTACTGTACATATAGCTTCAGATAGAAGTTTGTTCACATCCTTCACAGGAGGCTGCCATGGTTTAGTGAGGATGGGAAATTGTGAAATATCCAAGACTAATGGAATTGGAGAGATTAATCTGAAGACTGAATGTGGAAATAATTTGATACTGCGAGATGTCAGGTTTGTGCCCAGTGTCAAGATGAATCTTATCTCCACTGGTAACTTAATAGATGATGGCTACATGTGTGAGTTTGGCAGTAGCCAGTGTAAACTCAAGTTAGGATCCCATGTAGTGGCAGTTGGCCACAGGAAATCTACACTGTACATATGTCGGTTAAATGTTGCCAAGAAAAGTTTGAAGAGACAATGGATGTCGGTTAAAGCTGCAGATGGTTATAGTAGAGGTATAGTTGAGCCAGCAACAATGATAGCTAAGTTTGATCAGTCAGATCAGGATCCTTCAGTTCAGGAACAATTGGGAAGTTCAAGAGAGAAAGTTGATGGCTATCATGAACCCCCAATTGTCAGACGGATAGTTGAATTGAAGAAGTCGCCTAGGCGAGTGGAGGCATCAAAGTGAAAGGCCAGAGCAGTTGCTAAGGTCAAAGGTAAAGTCTCTAAATTGACAGCAAGCTTGAATAGAGTATTCAAGCGCTTTTTAGAGTGTATCTTCTTCAGGAACAATGCTTCAGGGTTGAAGAAGGTGTCAGTTAGTACCACTTAGCTGAAGTGGGAGTACGTGTCTGTCTTTTTCGCTAGGAGACAGATCCACGTAGAAAGCCCATACCTCGGGATTTTTGGGATTTGTGCCCTAAAACTCGTAGTTTGTAATTATGTTCTAATTAATATAATAAAGTGTTATTATTTCAATAAGAGTTATTGTTCGTTTTCTACGAGTTTACCTTTCTTTAAACCCTAAATCCAATAAACTAAACATCCAAGGCTGTAAAATGTATCTTTAACTGAATGTAGTGTACATATAGAGGATCTCGGTTTGAGATACAACCTAAATGGTCTATAGTTAGGGGATAAGGTTTGGGTACCTTACCCTGGTAAAACTATGGATGTGGTCCACTTTGTATTTGATACAAGTACTGTGATTCTAACGTGTTCGTGTAGATGACATGTGAGTTGGGATATCCTATGTAATGAGATTACATAAGACCGGACCACGAAATAGTAACCTCTAGCTGTAACTCCGTTGACTAGTTAGGTTTCTATTTCACTGGGATGACCTAGGAAACTTGATCTCAATCCTGAGCAGGTTACGAACTCCTGATCGCGATGGATTGTCCTTTGACTAGTATGGGTGAGAGTGACCAGATTCGCCGACTCAATATGCCTACCTTCTTGGGGACAAGATCGTGTGAGCAGCTGGGAACTTAACTTAGCAAGATGGAATTCACTCTTGCCCGCCTACTAGGGTAAGTAGAGGAATGTTCCCTTAAGTGGTGTCTCCAGGACTTGAACAAAGGGCCAGACCCTCTCATTGACCCGAGAGGGACTCTGTTTGTTGGTAGTTCCACAAACAAATTGTTCGTTAGAGGATCACTGGTACTTAAGGCACAAGATGTAACCCAGGGGTAAAACGGTAATTTGACCCAGCTGGTGTTATGAACATTCGTGAATGATTGACTTGCTGTTATTGGTCAATATATGTGGACACAGAAATATATCTGCAGTGAGAAGAGTGCAGCTGTGGGACTTTAGTGGAGTGTTCCCGCAGTTAACGAATGTTGATTGGGAGGTTAATGAGATTAACCGAGCAATCTCGTATCGTTGGAGCTTCTGATCTGTAGGTTCATTTGGTCCACCTTCTAGCTCGTAAAGGGTTCTTAGATCAATTGAATTTGAAATGTTCAAATTTATAAGAGAATAAACTTAATATATATATTGGAACTATATATTATAAATTTAATGTGGATATGATCCATTCTAAATTACATGAGAGAATTAAATATTTGAAAGAGTTCAAATATTAAATTCAAATGTGAATGTGATTCATATTTGAAAACTATAGGTTAAAATCTAATGTGCATTTGATATGCATTAAACTATAGACTAAGGGGTAAAATGATTAAATATGATTTAATCATTTAGTATTTAATTAAATTAGATTTAATTAAATAAATTAATTATTATTTTATATTATTTAATTGGAAACGTGTCAGGAGGACACGTTCCCACTACTTCCCAACTCCCCCTCGATAGGGAGTGAGAAGTTACCCAGTGAAGTCCTTCTCCTAGTGAGAAGGACAGTATCATTCGATGGATTTGGATCGATCAAAATTGATTAAAAGTTGCAAGAATTCTCTCTCTCTCACACACTCTCTAATTCCCAAAGTTTTCCAATTGTTGGAGTTCTACCCACCTAGGATGATTTAAACACTCAGAGATATAGAAGGTTTTCTCTTTTGGTAGTATTCTGTTTGAGAAAAACAGAGAAGCAGAGAATTCTCTGTTCGTGCTTGTTGTCCTGTTGTGATCCTTTGGGCAAAGAGTTGTTGTGTGGAAAAACTACTTAGGTAATTACCTTTTCCCCCCTTATTAGTTTAATTGTTAAACTTTTAGCATGTTTGCATGTATATCTCCATATCTAATTAGGATTAGATAAGCATGTTTGTTCTGTTTTGTCAATGTACTGTTTTTTTCATTTCAACCAAAGTAAACTTGCATATTACGATTCCAAACACGTTTCCGCTGCTCAAGGAGATCAGATCACCATCAGGGGCAAGCACAGATGCACTACAGTTATATTCTGATGGTTGCCTGTTTTTATGTGTTTGTTGTGTTTTCAGGTTTTTTTAGCCTTGGAGTTTGCCAAGAAGATCAGAAATAACAGTTGTAGTGGGAGTTGTGCCTTGGAGTTTACCAAGGTGATCAAAGTTTTGTTGCAGTGTGAGGCAAGATTGAAGTTTTGTCTCCAAGTGGGAGATTGTTGGGTTATGTGTGGAGACAAAAAAAAAAGGTCAATGGGCCAAGGCCCATTTGGATATTAGGTTTTGTAAACACACACATATATATATATGTTTTTTTATGTGTAGCCACCAACACAGAGATGGAAGAAAACTGTGTGT
Organism: Trichosanthes cucumerina; assembly: GCA_036507285.1. Lineage (NCBI taxonomy): Eukaryota > Viridiplantae > Streptophyta > Magnoliopsida > Cucurbitales > Cucurbitaceae > Trichosanthes > Trichosanthes cucumerina. The sequence continues at coordinate 32,261,123 of CM071836.1, read as the reverse complement.
GACCAAATAGCATTTGTGAGAGAAAAAAGTTTTTTTTTCTCTTGTTTGGTTGAAGGTTTTTCTTGATTGTTTATCCCAAGCTATCGGGTTGTGATACTTGGAAGTCAATAGTCTTTATTGGGCTATTGAGGGTTAGTTTGTGGCACTGAATTGTGAAACTCTCTTGTAATCTCCCAAATTTAGTAGAACATACAGTTGTAGAAGACTAGACGTAGTCCCAAGTTTGGGGTGAACTAGTATAAACTCTGGTGTCGTTCTATTTTCCCTATCTTTTAATTTTATTATTTGTGACTTTGATCTGGTTGGCTTATCTTGTGGAATGGGAGATTTAATATAGTAGTAATTAATATTGTGGTTATTATTATTATCATTATTTTTCTCCCAACACTTATTAGTTAGAAGCATTGTGTATGATTATTATTATTTAGAAATTCGAGTGTTTCACTTGTTTTTGAAGAGTTTGCAACTTTTTATAGTTAATTTAAATTAAATTGGAAGGTGGTTCGAGCAACTGAATGTTTATACCAATTTTGATTGATTATATCATGATTTTTTTAGATGCAAATACATTCAAATTTGTTGTCAAATCGAAACTTATTGAATTATTTTTCTAATAGTGTAAGACTCATTGCATTCCACTAAGCATTATGAAAGTTTGTGATGTTTTGAGTGATCACTATGCTTGTTGGAAAACTGTTGTACTTGAAAAAGCTTTCTAATAGTGTAAGACTCATTGCATTCCACTAAGTATTATCTTGTTGATCACGTTTGAAAGAGATTTCTAGCCACATAAAGATCACGCCAGTCCAAGTCTTAGAGAAGAAGTTATTGACAAATTAAATATTGAAGATTGTGCAATTCATCTAAAATTTTTTCGTATTTGCAACATTCTATGTTTGTTTTGAGAATTTTAGAAAAGATTCTCGATTTTTTGGATGAATTTTTCAGCATTGAACAAGATAGGAAATCATTTTATTTTATGAACATTATTCCATATTTGTTTTGGAAAAATATTTTTCTATAATTTAGGGGTTCTTAGTTACTTGTGCAAGTTGTATACTTCAAGGCTATTTAAGCATTCTTTTGGACAGTTGCAAGAGGAATCTCGGGGTATAATCTTTCTAGACAATAATTGTTAGAGTCTTTCTCTCTTTTTCTTTACTTTCCTTTTGGCACTATATTGAATCAATGACGAAGCGAATACATCATCACGATGAGCAACTAACGTAAATATTCCAATTCATAGATCGGTGTATTTTAGTTACAATGTTGTGAGACTTTGGGTTGCATTGAATTTTATTCTCTTAATATAAGAACTCTTATTTACTGTTTTAATATCCTTGTATGTATGCATTTATCGAATTAACGACTCAATTGCATGTGTTTATTTACTAGTTTCCTATGCATAAAAATTAAATTACAATTTGCAACTGTTGTTATTGATTACTTAATTAAAGGAGTAATAGGATTGACTTATGTGTGTATCTAATGTAACGCCCCTAACTTTTATGAACTCACTTCCTAGGGACATTACTACTCATGCATGCATTTTAGGCCATTAAAAATAATAAGAACAGTTTAACTTTAAAACACAGTCAAAACTACATTTACGGATTCCAAAAATTCAAAACATTTAAAACAACATAAATAAATTTGGTCTCAATTTAAAATTCTCTACCATCATAATGAAGGGAATGAATTTCCCATAGCGAAGCGTTGTGAAACGTCGTTGATTCGTTGTAGTTTTAATTTTTAAGCTAAACATGCTTCAAATGAGAAGAAAACAGTGAATAGACATTACTAACCTCTTGAAGAACTTTTCTTCGCGTTTTCTCCTCAATCACGATCTCTCTTGATCCAACGATCACTCAAACTCGTACCACGAACAGATCAATCCGGACACTTCCACTTGATCTTCTCGGTTGTTCTCGGGAGGTAGAGGGAGAGTAGTTGAACTCCCTTTGGAATTTGGGTTGGAGAGAGTTGTAGAGAATTGAGAGAGAGGCTAGAGAGAATTTGCTTTGTTCTTTGGATGGAATTCCAAAAATTAGAAGCTTACCAAATGCTTCATAAAACACCTATTTATAATGGTGTGTGGTAGAGTTAAAATCTCCACAAATTCACCATTTTACCACAACCATATGATATGTAAATCATATTTGCATATCATATAATATAAGGTATCTCATACCTTATTATACAAATCACATTTGCATAATTGTGGAATTTTAAATTGAATCACATTCAATTTAATTTCTCTCAATTAAATTTCTCCAAATTAACCTTAATTAATCAATTAGGCTATAATATGGTTTATTATGAATCTCATTCACATTAAACTATATATTATGTCCATTATATCACATATAAATGACATAAATACCCTTTTAATGAATTTGAACACTTCAAATCTACTCCAAACTGTAAACCTTCATTTTGTCCAATTTGAGCCAACCGAGGGACCTAATGGACCTACAATTAACGAGCTCCAATGATACGAGATTAAACTGATCAAACTCTTTGACCCGGTTAATCAACATTCATTGACTACGGTAACACTCCACTAAAACCCGTAGCTGCACTCCCATCACTGTAGGACAAGTTGTGCCCATCAATATAACCAATGCCCGTGAGTCGTCCCTTCACAGGTTGTTCATAGTCACATTTGGGTCAAATTACTGTTTTACCCCTGTGTCTACTTCTTGTTCCTTAAGTCTCACTACTCCTCTAATGTGAAGGGAATCGATTTTCCGTAGCGGAAGACGTCGTGAAACGTCGTTGATTCGTTGTGTGTGTGATTTCTTAAAATTGAACGTATCGACATATATTCCCAAGTTAAGCATGCTGATTCGAGAAGGAAAACAGAGAGTAAACACTTTACTTACCTCTTGTAGACAACTTCTTGCAATTCCTCCTTGGTCTCTCTCAATCCAACGAAACTCACAAACACGGTCCTCGAATCCCAACAAAAACACTTCCAAAAGCTCATCTTGGTTGTTCTCGGGAGGTTGAGGGAGAGTTGTGGGGCTCCCTTTGGAATTTGGGTTGGAGAAAGATTATAGATAATTGAGAGAGACTAGAGAATTTGTGGTGTGTTCTTTGGATGGAATTCCAAAAAAAATGAGAACACACCCATCGCAAATACTTTACAAAGCACCTATTTATAATGGTGTGTGGTGGAGTTAAAATCTCCACCAATTCACCATTTTACCACAACCATATGATATGCAAATCATATTTGCATATCACAAAATATAAGGTATCTCATACCTTATTATACAAATCCTATTTGCATAATGGGGAATAATAAATTGAATCACATTCAATTTAATTTCTCAATTCAATTTCTCCAATTTATCACTAATTAATCAATTAGTTATTCTATAGTTTATTATGAATCTAGTTCACATCAAACTATATATTATGTCAACTATATCACATATAATTGACATAACTACCCAATTAATAAATTTGAACACTTCAAATCCACTCCAAACTATAAACCCTTAATTTTTCCAATTTGAGCCAACCAAGGGACCTAATGGACCTACACCTTATGAGCTCCAAATGATATGAGATTAACCGATCAAACTCTTTTGATCCGGTTAACCAATATTCATTAGCTACGGTAACATTCCACTAAAGCCCGTAGCTGAACTCTCACCACTGTAGGACAAGTTGTGTCCATCGATATAACCAATCCTCGCGAGTCGTCCCTTCAAAGGTTGTTCGTAGTCACTGTTGGGTCAAATTATTGTTTTACCCCTGATGTCTACTTCTTGTTCCTTAAGTCTCACTGCTCCTCTAATGAACAACTTTATTGTATGGTCCAACCATAAACAATGTCCCTCTCGGGCCAGTGAGAAGGTGGGCGCCTGTTGTTTAAGCTCTAGAGACAACACTTAAGGGAACAACCTCTCTAGTTTCCCTAGTTCGGGAACGAGTGAATTTCTTATTGCGTAATTAAGTTTTCAGCTCCCCACGAGGTCCTGCCCCAAGGTAGGCATGTAGGCATCCTCCACCTCACCTGTATTTAGTCAAAAGACGGACTCCCATGATGAGAGTCCGTAACATGCTCGTGGATTAAGGGACGAGTCACTAATGGTCATCTCACGGGTTATTAGTCCTACTGTTAATGGTGTTACATCAGAAGGTCTAATAATTCACGGTCCAGTCTTGTACAATCTCATTGCACAGGTGATAGCACATAAAATGTGTTATCCTTAGGCTTAATTATTGCTAGTTTTGTAATGATTTTAGAGCTTTTACATGTTTAAAGTATTCAATTTCAGGTTAAGAGCACAAACAAGACAATTGGAGACATTTTGGATCACTCGGGATCGAAACTAGGCTTTTTGGAGCTGAAAATAACACAAATTGGAAGGAGAAGGATCAATCCACGCTTGAAGACCCGAGGTGATGGCGTTGCAACGCTGTCCATGGCGTTGCAACGTTGTCCATAGCGTTGCAACGCCGAGCGAGGCGTTGAAGAGGCGCGTTGAAGACCCACAGCCGATAGCGTTGCAATGCGCTTTGCGCTGCGTAACGCTATCGATAAGATAAGAAGCGATATGAGGAACCGTGGCGAGGGCGTTGCAACGCTGCCTTTTAGCGTTGCAACGCCAGATCGATAAGAGGCGCGCGCGTTAGGGTAGCGGCGTTGCAACGCTGCCCTCAACGTTGCAACGCCATCGATATTTTCCTTAAATACCACGCAGTTAGGGTACAGCGTTGCAACGCTATCCCTAGCGTTGCAACGCTGTACCGAAGAACATTATAAATACAACTTTATGTTTTCTTGCAAAGGGACCCGAATTTGGTAGACTTTTGAGCCTATTTTCGAAATACACTTTGTAAGAAGAGAGAAAAAAGCGTTTTTGGAAGCCAAAACATCCGTGGAGGTTCGAGATCGAAGACGGGAGCTCGGAGACGAAGGACCGACATCGACACATAAGTTTAATTTCCTTTTCTTTCAGATTGTAATACTATTTTAAGACGTTTTCTACATGTTTAGCTTGATTTTCATGTGATTTAGAGTAGCTAAATGTTGTAGTTAGGATTTGATTTGCTTGTTAAGACTTTCTTACTATGAATTGAAGCATGTTTTGTTCTTATTTTTGACAATTCGTTCTTAACTCTTAATTTGTTGGTTTAAGTGGACTCGAGAGATAAAACTTGAATTAGAGCAAAGTTGTCAACACCCTTAGAAATCTGGCATGAGAATGACCTAGAAATCTTAGGGAAACACATAAAGAAGTTGCTTAATGTCATGCATGTCGTAGGTTCATATGGAGACTATCACTACTACAAAAACTAGTTTTCTTGACGCTTATAAATGTCGAATTTTGCCTTACTTGACGTTTTTCAAACCGTCAAGGAATCCACCGTAAAGAATAATATACAATACTTGACACTTATAAAGTGTGATGTATACTCTTTTTTGACGCTTATAATGTGTCATTTTTAACGTACACTCTTGACACTCTGTATTCGTCAAATGTAGTTTTATCTTGACTCTGAAAAAGTGTCAAATTTATGTTAATACTTGACATTTTCTCTATGTCAAAAATATGTTCATCTTGACGTTGCAGAAATGTCAAATAAAAGTTACTTAACGCTTAAAATGTGTCAAATATGAGTTTATCTTGACAGACCTAAAACGTCAAATTGAAAGTAAAGTTTGACAATTGTAAAGTGTCAAATGTAATGTTCTTTTTTTACATTTAAAAAGTGTCAATTTGAATTAGATCTTGACACATTATACATGTCTTGTTGGTTACTGATATTATTTTTCAATCAATTATTCCCTAAAATGTCGAATTTTCTGCATTGTATTCCAATAAATTATATTCAAGATCTATGAAATAAAATTCCATCAATAATACCCAAAAAAGTTCAAATCTTCTTCTCATATGAACAATTGGAAAATGACAAGAAAGTTTAACTTTTAACAATTCCAACATATATTAGTAACTCCCATAATGGTTCAAAATGACAAACTACACTTATCTCCACCATATATGTTCAATCACTAATCATCTCCACCAAAGTTAGTCAATCTATGAGTCTTAGCCTGAACAACATTTACACAAACATATTTGGTAGTCATCCAAAAAATGTGACTATCAAGCCTATCTCAAGCAAACATCTATACAAAATATTTGGCACCTTCATCTAGCTATCCAAAAAATGTCACTATCAATCCTATGTCAAACCACATTTACACAAAAAGAATATTTGGCACCTCCATATGTAGCCATACCCAAAAAATTGACATTAACAGTCCAAAGTAGTATCCACCCAAGAATTCATCATATATGTATCCACCCAAAAATTCAGCCCACTCTACTCGCACTTTATCTAACTCCGATTGCGAGTATGCGTCTCTTGTATCAATCTACAAACATTAAGAGTCAAATATTATAATAAATAATGTTTTGTCAAGTGTAACAATTGGAATGCAAACTAAATAACATACCGAATCTGTGACTACGATGCTTCCTTTTGTCATGATATCTCTCATATATCTTATGACATAATACCCACATTCAACACTTCCCACCTGTAAAGGGCACTACAATACCAAAATAAAAAACTTATAATACACGCACTAAATGTGTTCATATCTAATAGAATAAACTAAGTTTAAATACTTACCTTCACTGTTTTCCATAATATCGATTTTCGTGCTTTTTTCAAGTTCTTCTGAGATCAAAAAATTGATATTGCCCTAAGTTTGCACAAAAAAAAAACAACCAAACAAGTTTTCAATCAAGTGTAATGATAATACAAAACTAAAAAAGGAAGAAAAAGAAAAGGAATTAACTTACATGTCTATTACATTTTTTATATCTCCTCGAGAACCTGTTCTTAATGAGTCGAGATAATACACCATATCATCGTGAGCGTTAATCACAACTAGTGTCCAATGACCACTTAAAAATTAACAACTAGTTAGCAAGTTTGATACGTCTATATGTAGTTAAGTTTAAAGTGAGTAAAACTTCACGTACCCTGGGTTATAAGGAGCAACAATTAATTGATTTTCCTCGGACGCCATAAGTCTACTACAAAGATTGCGAGCTCTAATTTCTGCAGTATTTTTTCGACCAGATAGAACACATGGGTCTAAAAAATATAGTGTGAAACTTGTTTTGACTCAACAAAGTATGAGTATAAGTACCTACAAAAGATTAGACTCATACTTAATTAATGTATAAAATAAGCTTAGTCACTAAATATGTTAAAATAAGCTTAATTTACTTACATCATGTAAGCCACCATCGATAATGTTTTAACTTGTTGCATACCGCAAAAGTCAATTAAATCTTCACGCAAAACATAACTCATTCGACTTATTCCATAAAGACCAGCAGGAAGTTGATAGGAAATACTCGTTTGATTGTCCATTACCTTTTCAGCAAATCTAAGAATAGACCCTAAAGATATTGGCAAATTAGTTTGTGGCAGACCAACAACTTCTTTGTCCTTAGCAATCTTCTTTGAAGTTTCCTCCTAACACAAATATAAGATATAAGACATTTACCTTATATCTAAAACTATGTTGGATAAACTTAATTACCTTAGCAATCTTCTTTTGGCATTCATCCTTAATGTCCTCCAAATGTTGACTACTACTGTCACTCACCTCTATAATCCTAGCATCTTGATCATTGTTTTTCTCCCTGATACCCTGATCTTGAGGCTCCTTGTTATGCTCACATTGAAGCTTGAAGATACCATGACCTTGAGGCTCCTTAATATCCTCACCTTGAAGCTCCTTGTTACCCTCACCTTGAAGCTCCTTGAAGCTCCTTGAAGCTACTTGCATCTTTATCTTGCAGCTTTATCTTTATCTTCGTAACCTCCATGCGTTGACTAGTTGTGGCACTCTCCTTCAAGATCTTTGCAGCTTTACATTTGTCGTTCTTCTGAATATATATTATTTTGATTATGAGTAATAATTCAACCGTACAAAAATTTTAAATGATAAAATTTAGATAAACTTCTTTATTTACCTTTTTTGATTTCTGTTTATCTCGATGTTCATTCTCATCTTGCAAAAATTGCTTGGAGCAACTTCCATGTTCAGATGTCGGTGTAGATCGTGTCTTATGAATTTGATCTTCTAATTCTCTAACACGCCAACGAAGTGCTTCATTCTCATGAACAATTTCTTTGTTTTTATTCTCATCTTGTTTCGAACTACGTTTCACCGTGTGGAAGTAAGTTGTAGGTGTGACGAAGCCACTAACCCCACGTACACGTCCAGTGTATTCTGGTGTGCCTAAAGCTTGAGTTAAAATATCATTTGGAGAGGGGCATATGTTGGAATGTAAACTCACATTCTTCGAGATCTCATCCTAAAGAAAATTAGGAAATACTATTAGTTAGATAGTTACTGGACCATCAACTTAACATACACATCCATATAAAATTTTTCTTACTATTCGTGTGGCTACTTCCTGAACATTCTCATCGACATATTCTCCTTTTTTATTTGTTCGAGCCTTCTTCCACAAACTAGCTCGGCTGAAGTCACTTTCATTTGAAGAATTTTTCTTCTATATATATTTAAACAAAAGAAACAGTTAGAACCGCAATGAATTCAAGAAACTTGAATACATGAACTTATGTTATTACCATCTCCTCAACAAGATTAGCATAACCTTTCCTTGAAGGCCGATGATTATACTTATTCTTAGTTCGACGCTCTTTCTGTAATGTTCTGATTTTCTACACAAATGTCATAATTATGAGTGATAATGACATCAAAATTCAACCAATATTATTAAAAAAAAAAAAAGAATTCATACCTCAAACTCTAAATTCAGTCTGGAGCTTACAAACTGAACCCAAGTATTTTGATCAATGTAGGAGTATATTACTAGTGGAGTTAACAAAAGTTCAGGCTCATCCTTAAATGGCATAATGTGTCTTGTTGTTAACCAACTTTTGAACTGACGAAATGCTATGCCTGCAGTTTTAAGAATGAATTTTCTAGATCTACCATCAATGATAAAGGCAGCCTAAACATAAAAAAATTTGGTCATTTTTAAGGAAAAAATATATATAACTCTCCAATATCATTAAGTGGAAACATATACATACCTCAACCATATTATATAGTTTATCCTTCAACTCATTAGGCACACACTTCCAAGATGCATGTGTGATCGGGATATGATAATGCACGCAGGCCCCAATAAAAGAATGTAACTTAGCTCCATTGCGACCGATGAGTATTCCATCATCATTGTATTCCACTAACTTCTTATCTCCTGCACTCCTAATGCGTGTTACATCGAACATAATAGTAGACCCTCGTCGTCTTTTCTTTTTATTTGGTGTTTCATCTTGATTAACATCCACGTTCTTCTCCTTTACTCCAGGTGCAGGTTCAACTTCATCAAGTTTCAAGTCTTTGCCACTTACATCGGCAGGCTCCATGTGGTGTAAAAACTAGACTGTCAAACAACTGTAAGAAAGAATTAGTATAATATACATTACGAAGACAAATTAAAGAAGATGAATAAGATAGAGTCGAAAATCATAATAGCTAACCATCACGAACCCATAATAATAATGCATGTTATTTAGGAATCCACGTGCCTTCACCATCTACTCGTACATATGTTGAGATGTTCTCATCTAAGTCATCATGTGTATCAATATTTGGCATATCAATTGGTAGTCCTTAACAATGTAGTTAGGGGTGAGCAAAAAAAGACCGAAAAGCGACACGATCGAGCCGAAATCGACCGAACCGAGGGCGGTCGGTGGTCGATTTTGTGAAGAAGTCGGTGGAAATTCGGTTTTGGTAATCCCAAAACCGACAGAAATTTAAAAAAAAAAAATTATATATATATATAATAATAATAATAATAATAATAATAATAATAATAAATTAATAATAATAATAATAATAATTAAAAAAAACTAAAAAACTAAAAAAATTTCTCAAAATAATTAAATAATAATTAAAAATTATTAAAAATTATTAAATAATAATAAAATAATAATTATAAATATTTAATATTTAATTAAATAAATATTTATATATATATATATAAACCGAATAAACTGATTGACTGAATCGACTCGCTTCGGGTTAGGTGGGCTTTGTAAGGAGATTTTAAAAAAAAAACCAACCGAACACTTCTCGTGAGCCTTGGTCGGTTTGGAGTCGGTTGGGGTCGAAAACCGCCCGACCGACCGATGCTCACCCCTAAATGTAGTATTGTATCTCCATGTTCGTCCTCATTATTTTGATCTTCGAAGTCTTTTTGTGGTAGAGTAAGCACAATTGACCATCTAACATCACTTGGATCCTCAACATAAAATACTTGTCTTGCTTGGTGGCTAGAATAAAAGAATCGGACTTGTGACCTATTCTATTTAATTCAACTAACACAAAACCTAGTTCATCGATTTTGATACCATTGTTATTCTCAACCCAATCACATTTAAACATGGCAACATTTAAATGTATTATAATTTAGTTCCCAAATCTCTTGTATCACTCCATAAAATGACATATCTCCAATGATAGTATTTTTATCTTTCGAGCTTGATACTTGCATCGTTCTTGCAACTAAGGTAACTCCACTATTTTGTGTTGTTTGATCCTTTTCACAAGACTTTGTGTGATAGTGACATCCATTAATGGCATAATTGTTATATTTAATCACATTTGGATGAGGACCATGAGCAATCCACCTCAAGTTATCGGATACATCAGTATTTCCCATTTGAAGTTCACTTGCTACCTAGCATGAAAATTACTTAACATATTTAGAAAAGAAGGTATATAAAATGATATATTAAATGGCACGTTTAACATGTTACCTTTTCTCGTAACCATGGTATGAATGTTCGATTATGTTCATCCTAAATCCATTTATGATTCTTTGATCGATTTGGATATTCTGACTGCAATTCTATCATATGTTTCCTTTTAAAGGTACATCGAAACATTGTCATAGAGTCAGGATCATATATCATATGTTGTAATAAAAAAGTTGAGACAAAATCATAGAAACTTACTCTATATACGGTTGCACATCAATTGTATTTTCCAAAACATATCGATGAGCTTGGTACAAAAGCTCTTGTCCAGGTTTGAAAGGAACTCCAGCTGACAATGGTTTACCAATATTTGAATTGTCTGAATCGACTCCTACCTTCTGAGTCCCAAGCCCAATAGCATCTACGCCAGATAAAAAATCTGAACAAAATTCAACGGCTTCTTCTACTATATAACTTTCAGCAATACAACCTTCTGGACGATGCCTATTTCTCAAAGAATTTTTAAGAACCTTCATGAATCTTTCAAAGGGATACATCCATCTTAAATATATAGGTCCACAAAGTTTGACCTCCCTAACAATGTGTACGATGAGATGCACCATAATTGTGAAGAACGAAGGAGGAAAATACTTCTCCAATAAACATAATGTAACCACGATATCTTCCTCCAATTTTTCTAGTTGGATGACATCTAAAACTTTGTTACATATAGCGTTGAAGAAAATACACAATCGAGTTATGGCATACCGAACATGTTTGGGTAACACAGATCTTATTGCAATAGGAAACAATTGTTGTATGAGCACATGACAATCATGAGATTTCAGACTATTAAGTTTTAAATCTGGCATTGACACAAAATTTCTAACATTGGAAGAGTATCCTTCAGGAACCTTCATTCCTGCCAATGTCTTCAAAACACAACGTTTTTCTTCCCTGGTAAGAGTATAACAAGCAGGAGGAATGAAGATTTTTTTCCCCACTAATAGGTGCGAGCTCTGGTCGAATTTTTAGATGGACTAAATCACGTCTAGCATTCAATCCATCCTTACTTTTTCCTGGAATATCAAGAAGGGTACCTAAGATATTCATGCAAACATTTTTTTCAATGTGCATCACATCTAATCAATGTCTGACATGCAGATGTTTCCAATAAGGGAGCTCAAAAAAAGAAGACAATCTGTTCCAACAACTTTTTGCGCTTCCTTTCATGGTTTGTTTTTTATTCTTTTTCTTTCCTCTTGGAAATTCAAGATCTTTTGTTTTTGAAAATACAATCTCCCTGGACAAAGGTTCTGGAATTGTTCCAAGTTCCTTTTTCCCATTAAATGGTTTCTTTTGACGTCGATATGGATGATTACGTGCTAGATATTTTCGATGCCCAATGTATGTCATTTTTTTTTTCCATATTTCAATCTTAAAGATGGTGTATTATCTCCACAGATTGGGCAAGCCTTATACCCCTTCACACTACATCCACTAAGGTTTCCATATGCAGGAAAATCATTGATTGTCCACAACAAAACTGTCCTTAATTTGAATAATTCTTCTCGATAAGAATCATAACATTCAACACCACTTTCCCATAAAAGTTTTAAATCTTTAATTAGTGGTGATAGGTATGTGTCAATGTCATCCCCTGGTTGTTTTGGACACGAAATCAACATTGATAACATCATAAATTTTCTTTTCATACATAACCACGACGGAAGATTATAAATAATCATCACTACTGGCCAACAACTATATTTCGAACTCATTTCACCATGTGGATTTATTCCATCTGCTGATAATGCTAAGCGAAGGTTCCTAAGTTCACAACCAAAGTCTGGCCACTTCAAATCTACTAACTTCCAAGCTGGTGAGTCTGCTGGATGACGTAATTTTCCATCTTCTTCCCTCTCATCCACGTGCCAGGTCAAGTTTTTAGCACAATCAATACTTCTAAACATCCTTTTGAATCTTGGAATAGGCGAAAAATACCATATTACTTTTGCAGGAATTTCTTTTTTCCCTTCATTTGTATTCTTATCATGTTTCCACCTTGATGCACCACATTCTGGACATTCAATTGCATCAACATAATCCTTTCTATACAAACAACAATCATTAGGGCATGCATGAATTTTTTCATATTCCATTCCTAGTGCACCTAATGTTTTCTTTGCTTCATACATTGATGGTGGGAGCTCATTAGTAGCAGGCAAGTTCATCTTCAAAGTTTTGAGTAGTTCTGAAAAACTAATATCACTCCATTCATATCTAACTTTCAAATTATACAATTTTACCAACGTAGACAACTTGGTGAATTTTTTACATCCATCATATAAGGGGTTTTCAGCATCATTAAGCAACTTCTCAAATCCATTTGGATCCTTAGAATATTCCTCATGAGCAACGTCAACCATTTCTTTTATACTTCCAACATCGTTCTCTTCATACATATGGGTATCCAACTTAGAAAAATCTGCATGTACAGATGAAGTGGGAAGTTCTTCACCATGCCAAAACCAAATTTTATAACTTTCATCAATTCCATTGACATATAAATGATCTCTAATATCATTGCTACTATGTTTTTCACAATTCCCACATTTTAAACAAGGACAGCGAATAGATGTACTATTTGTATTAGAAAATCCAAATTTGATGAAGTTTTCAACACCCAACTCAAAATCTTTGGTTAGTCTACTCTTGCTCATCCATGATTTGTCCATAATTGCAATTCTAGTAAGAAACGATGATAAGTAATCAGTAACATCATAATCAGAAAAGAGGGGGAGTAAAATTAAGCCTTAGAGAAAAGGAAAAAAGTATGCAGAGGAGCATATAATTAGTAATAATATATATTCACAAAATAGTTATTGTAAAAGATATTCAAAGTAAAAGAATCAAAGGAAATAATATCAATCATGCTAGTTGACAACTTTTAGAATCATTAGGGGAAAATCCCATAAGAATATAGTATTCCAACTAAGATTGGGGCAGTTTCAAATATGTAGCTACAAAAAGTTTCATTGTAAAGTTCCAACATTGCACTCACCAGAATTATGAATTAAGGATAATAAACTCTGATTTCTACAGCTGATATTCACCCCCTTCTCTGATCTCAAGACTATTTCCTAATTCCTATAATATTAAAGTCAAAATCGTTCAGTGTGAATTCATAAAACTACCATAAGTACTTGATGAACAATTAGTAAACATAAACAACAATAAAGCATACTTGGTTAGAAAACTATAGCACAAAATGCCATAAAAAAAAAGATGCAGTGGGCAACATAATTCTGTGGAGCGCAGGGTGAATGCATATACACTCGATTAGGATGTTGTTGACAGTAGATAGAAATATTCATTACCTTTTTTAAAGTTTGAATGTTGAAAGCTCGCACTAGCTGTTTGTCGTGCTAATAAAAATGAAAGAAATAAAAGAAAGTGAGTGTTAGTAATGAGTATCAAAATGCTTGTAAGCAATGTTGTTGCTTAAAGTCCATAGCTCTTAGGACCATTACCATACACTTCGTGTTTTAAGGATGATGTCCAACAACAACCACAACCACAACCAGTGATTTATCTTCCTACTTTTTGCCAAATATCATCCATTCAAAGGCACACTCCCTGTTTGTTTCAAAGGGCAAAAGTTACTTTTTGTTCCATTCTAAATCCAATGTCCCCACTTTTCTTCTCTTCTCGGACAAACACAACTTCATGAACAAATTTACAGAAACAAACCCACAAAAACTACTTCACCTCCGATTTACAATTCTTCTCTTTGCTTTTTGGGGATCGTCAAAGATTCAAAACCCACAACCCAAAAACAAAAGACCATAAAAAAAGAAGAAGTGGGTTTGTTATTTCAATACTGTAAGAATCTCTACTCACTGGAATTTAAGTGGCTTTAATGGAGAAGAAGCCATGGATTCCAACGGCGCAGAAGGGCTTAACAAAAAAGTACCTGAGTTCGTGCGACGAGGGTTGTTGTCGGCTTACTGGTGTTGCTATAGGCGGCGAGGACAGAGAGGTGAAGCGATAGGCGGCGAGGGTTGTTGTCGATTTGCATCGGTTGTGGTCGGGGACGGAGAGGGGAAGCTATAGGCGCGGAGAGGGAGACAAATGAGGGTTGAGGAACGTTTGTGAAAACGAATGAGACGGCTGAGGGTTTAGGGCTGAGCGAGGAGACGGCTGTGAAAAAACCTCACGAACATTTTTTACTTTTTTGTTTTTTTTATTTTCTAAAATAAAACAAAAACCCGTGTAAATTAAAAGAAACCGCCATTTCCATTTTGCTACACTTGACGTTTTTTAAATGTCAAGAAACTGGAAGCGAGAAAAATCCGAAAATTTTGTCAACCTCCGTGTTTTTTTTAATTTTTCTTGACGTTTTTCTTTTAAAACTTCATCTTACTTGACGTTTTTTCATAAAAACGTCAAGTATTTAAAACTTGCAAGTGTCAAGAAATCTATAATTTGTAGTAGTGTATGGAGTTTATTGCATGTGCGAGGCTCACTAAGAATCAAGAGGTTTTCTTGAGTATTTTACTTCTTGTTTATAAATTCATCTCATTGGTCCATTGCATGTGTGAGTTAAGTTATTAACTTGTAAAATCACTTTCCTCAAATCTACCAATTCGTGTCTCCACATGTTTGTTTGTCATTTGTCTTTATTTTCAATCACCTATCCATGTTATGTTTCTTTAGCTAAAATTGAGAATTAATATCTTGGTAGTTAATTAATCTAGAAACCCATTCCCGAGTACGATACTTGAACTCTTAAATGATTATACTAAAACTTGACTCGTACACTGCGGTATTGCATTATCATAAATTTTGCATCAACAACAGGATGCCCCCACTCGCATGTCAACCACATGAACGAGCTGGATCACCTCATTTGTATCTAATACAAAGCGGGTCGCATCCACAGTGTAACCAGTTATGGAGATCTGATCTCCTTGAGCAGCGGAAATGTGGTTTGGGATCGTTAATTGCTTGATTGTTTTAATTGAAACAAAAACCAGTACATTGACAAAAAGAACAAAACAAGCATGAAATTCTAATCCTATTAGACATGGATTGTAGCAAACATGCAAACATGTGTTTAACAATTAAACTAAAGGGAAGAAGAAGAATACTTTTGTAGTTTCTAATTCTCCAAAAAGACCTTGCTCCAAGCTTTTCAGCAAAACAACAGAACTTCTCTGTATTTTCCAAGTAAGACACCACCAATTGGAAAACCTTCTATATCTCTGAATGCTTAGATCTTTCCTTTGTGGGAAGGATTCCAACAGTTGGTAGATTTTTGGGAATTCTAGAGATTGAGAGAGAGAATTTCTTCTATGAGTTTCAATCTAATTGATCGATCATTCAAGCTTCACCTCTCTCCAGGAGAAGTTAAACCCAGTAGATGAGAACTCCCACTTCCTATCGAATAGGGAGTTGGGAGAGAGGGGGAACGTGTCTTCTTGACACGTTCCTTATTTAATTTAATCACATTAATTAAATAATCAAAATATAAATTAAATATCTTATATTTAATTTACATTAAAACACATTTAATGAATTATCCCTCTATCCTATAGTTTAATGCACATCTAATGTACATTAAATTTAACCTATAGTTTTTAAATATGAATCACATTCACATTTTAATCTAATATTTGAACTCTTTCAAATATTTAATTCTCTCACATAATTTAAAATGACATAATTTAATATGAATCATATTCACATTAAATTTATAATATATAGTTCCAAAACTATATATTATATCGTATCTAAATACATCAAATATCTTCCTCAATGAATTTGAACATTTCAAATTCAAATGATCTAAGAACCCTTTTTACGAGCTAGAAGGTGGACCTAATGGACCTCTGGATCGTAAGCTCCAACGATCTGAGATTGCTCGGTTAATCTCATTAACCTCCCAATCAACATTCGTTAACTACGGAACACTCCACTAAAGTCCCAGTGAGTGCACTTTTCTCACTGCAGATTTTTTCGTGTCCATGGATATTGACCAATAACGAGCAAGTCAATCTTTCACGAATGTTCGTAACACCACCGGGTCAAATTACCATTTTACCCCAGGGTTACATCTTATGCCTTAAGTACCGGTGCTCCTCTAATGAACAATTTGTTTGTGGTCCTACCAACAAACAGAGTCCCTCTCGGGCCAATGAGAGGGTCGGCCCTTTGTTCAAGTCCCGAGTCACCACTTAAGAGAACATTCCTCTACTTATCCTAGTAGGCGGGAAGGAGTGAATTCCATCTTGCTAAGTTAAGTTCCCACCGCTCACTCGATCTTGTCCCCAAGAAGGTAGGCATATTGAGTCGGCGAATCGCCCCTCTCACCCATACTAGTCAAAGGACAATCCCTCGCGAACGGGAGTTCGTAACTCCGCTTCAGATTGAGATCAAGTTGCCTAGGTCATCCTAGTGAAATAGAAACCTAAGTAGTCAATGGAGTTATAGCTAGAGGTTACTATTTCGTGGTCTGGTCTTATGTAATCTCATTACATAGGATATCCCCACTCACATGTCATCTACACGAACACGTTAGGATCACGGTGTTTTTGTATCAAATACAAAGTGGGCCACATCCATAGTTTAACCAGGGGTAAGGTACCCAAACCTTATCCCCAACTATAGACACTTTAGGTTGTATCTCGAATCGAGATTCTTTTTATGTACATTACATTCAGCTAAAGATTCATTTAACAGCCTTGGATGTTTAGTTTATTGAATTTAGGATTTAAATAACGGCAAACTCGTAGAAAATGAACAATAACACTTTATTGAAATAATAACACTTTATTACATTAATTAGAACATAATTACAAACTACGAGTTTTAGGGCACAAATCCCAACAACCAGGATGAGGTTTCCAATCCTTTCATTTAAGTTTTATAAAATGCGGATATAAAGTTTGATAAATCAATAACTTTTATTCATTTATAACAACTGGATTACAAACTATACGAGATTAGTGCAAACACCCTAACAAACTCTCACTTGAACTAAGCTAGTGGAGTACATATACATTTCTCAAATGTAAAGTAATACATGAATGTAATACAATAAACTAGGGCATACGAATACCCTTTACAATACTCTCATTTGCCCTAGTTTGGAAGAACTCGAAGACCTAGACTCTCTAGGTAACCCTCAAACACCTTAGCCGTGAGGGCCTTTGTAAACAGATCAACAACGTTGTGCTACGAAGCTATCTGCATGACTGTCACGTCTCTGCGGTGCACAATCTCCCATATTAGGTGATACTCGCGTTCAATATGCTTGCCCCTCTTATGAATTTGAGGTTCTCTCGAGTTGACTACTGCACCACTGTTGTCACAAAATAGAGTTACTGGAGAGTTCATATTTGGAACAACTTCCAAATCTAACATTAGCTTCCTAAGCCAAACAACTTCCTTTGCAGCTTCACAAGCCGTAACATACTCGACCTCTATCGTGGAATCAGTGATGCATCCCTGCTTGATGCTTCGCCATACTATAGCTCTGTGAACACTGACCTCGATGTGGATTTCCTAGAATCCTTATCGGTCTGAAAGGCAGAGTCTGTGTATCCCGTAAGGATCAAATCCCCACTTCCATACACAAGCATGTAGTCTCTCGTTCTCCTAAGATACTTGAGGATTGCCTTTACGGTTGTCCAGGTGATCTAATCTTGGATTGGATTAATATCTACTGACAATCCCGACTGCATAACAGATGTCGGGCCTAGTACACAACATTGCATACATAAGGCTCCCCAAAGCTGAAGCATAAGGGATGCGTCTCATATCCTCAATTTCTTGAGGCGTCTTAGGACACTAATCCTTAGACAGGTGAACCCCATGCCTGAAAGGCAATAAGGCATTCTTGGAGTTCTGCATACTATATCAGGACACCATCTTGTCGATATAAGATGTTTGGGAAATGGCTAACGTTCTGTACTTCCGGTTCCGGACTATCTGGATACCTAGAACATATTGAGTTTCTCCCAAATCTTTCATTTGGAATTGCGAAGCTAGCCATTTCTTAATGTCAGTCAAAAATCCTACATCATTCCCAATGAGTAGGATGTCATCCACATACAATATAAGAAATGCGACAGTGTTGTTGATGATTTTCGTGTAGACACAAGGCGCATCAACATTTTGATTAAAGCCATAAGATTTAATTGCCTCATCAAATCTTATATTCCAAGACCTTGAGGCTTGTTTCAGTCCATAAATAGACCTTTGAAGCCTGCAAACTTTTTCCTCTTGGCCTTGGGCAATGAACCCCTTGGGTTGGTCCATGTAGATGGTCTCGTCAAGATTGCCATTCAGAAAGGCCGTCTTGACATCCATCTACCATACCTTATAGTCATAATATGCGACAATGGCCAGAAGGATTCTAATAGACTTTACCATGACAACAGGAGAAAATGTTTCCTCATAGTCAATCCCTTCTCTCTGGGTAAAACCCATTGCCACTAGTCTGACTTTGGAGATCTGTACCTTCCCATCTACACCACGTTTACGCTTGTAGATCCACTTGCAACCAATAGGTTTAATCCCATCCGGTTGGTCCACAAACTCCCAGACGGAATTGAAGTACATAGACTCCATTTCCTGGTCCATGGCTTTAATCCATTCGTCTTTGTCAACATCATTCATTGTCTGATCATAGGTCAATGGATCCTCGGAGTCATCATCAAGTTTGACAACTTGGGCTTCAACCAAACCCATGTAACGTTCAGGCTGTTTGATAGCTCTCCCACTATGTCGAGGAATTCTCAACTCTTTAGAATGGACTTGACTAGACGAGCTAGGACCAATAACACTTGTTGACGTACTAGCTTCATCAACAACTTTTGCTGATGAGTTGTCCTTTTCGTTTAACACAATCTTACTTCTTGATTTGTGGTCCTCCTCAAGGAATGTGACGTTTGTCGATACAAGCACCCTATTCTCCTTAGGATCGTAAAAGAAACCACCCCTTGTTTCCTTTGGGTAACCTACGAATAGGCATAATTTTGAACAGGGTTCCAATTTCTTCGGGTTTGACACCAACACATAGGTCGGGCATCCCCAAATCCTGAAGTGGCATAAACTTGTTTTACAACCAAACCGGAGTTCGAATGGTTTTTCAGAAATACTCTTCGACGGAACAGTGTTCAAAATATATACAGCAATCTCCACTGCATAACCCTAAAATGAATTAGGGAGATGAGCATAACTCATCATCGACCGAACCATGTCCAACAAGGTTCTGTTTCTCCTCTTCGATACACCATTCTTTTGAGGCATACCAGGTGCTGAGAGTTGGGAAATAATTTCATGCTCTATCATATAGTCTTGGAATTCAGTGTCCATGTACTCTCCACCTCGATCCAATCGAAGCGTCTTAATTGTTTTACCTAATTGGTTCTCAACCTCAGTCTTGTATGCCTTGAACTTTTCAAAAGTTTCAAACTTTCGATGCATTAGGTAAATGTACCCATATCTCGAGTAGTCATCTATAAAAGATACAATGTACTCGTAACCTCCGCGTGGTTTAACATTCATCGGACCACATAGGTCAAAATGTACAAGCTCAAGAGGCTCCTTGGCTCTATAACCTTTTCCACTAAAAGGTCTTTTGGTCCTTCAAGGCATGACTCACAGACTGGTAATGAGTTTTCTTCTAACTCACTTAGAAGTCCACTCTTCACAAGTCTCTCAATTCTATTGAGATTTATATGGCCTAACCTTAGATGTCAAAGATGAGTGTTTTCTTTTGGAGAAACTTTTAATTTCTTAGTTCGCGATTCAACTATTTTAAACAGTTCAGTATTCAAAACACTTTTGACTGAATTTGGTTTTAAAACATACAAATTATTCTCAAGTGAAGCTGAACATAACACATTTCCATTTCGAGAAATAAACGCTTTATTGCTCATAAAAGAAACAGAAATTGATTGTTCTAACAAACAGGAAATTGAAACAAGGTTTCTAGTAACCCCTAGTACTATGTACATGTTATCTAATAAAATGTACTTTCCGCCAAAGTAAAGCTTCACTGTGCCTACAGCTGCAGTCGAGACAACTTCTCTGGTTCCAACCTTGAGTGTTATCTCACCCTGCTGCATTCGCCGCCAGGAACTAATTCCCTGAAAAGAAGAACAAACATGGTTAGTGGAGCTTGAATCAAGTATCCAGACAGAGTCACTACTCTCCACTAAACAAGTTTCAACAACCAGTAAATCATATTTACCTTTTTTCTTCTTCTCGACAAGGTACTTGGGACAATTCCTCTTCCAGTGACCGTCCCCGTTGCAGTAGAAACAATTTCCTTTCTCCGCAACTACCTTGACCTTTTTGCCTTTAAGGGCGACAACGCAGTCAGCTTTACCCACCTTCTTCTTCTTCTTCCCTTCTTCTTCTTCTTCCCTTTCGATCCAGAAGAAGTTACAGACTTTATCCTAGAGGTCAAACCCCTTTGATAGGACCTGAAGGCAACATTTCAACTTCATGTCCCCTGACTTTCATCAAGGACTGAAAGGTCTGTAATTCGTTAAGAAGGATGGTCAGAGTGTAGCTTATCTTGTTCATAATACAACACGTTTTTCTGGCCCAAGAAAACTCTTCGGAAGAGTCTCCATGATAAAGTGACTTGGCTCGACTCATCGATCAAAGCTCCATTCATCTCTGCCAAGTTAAAGTGTGTCATCATGTCGAGAACATGTTTCCTAACAGATGTGTCCTCCTTCATCCTAGCGTTGAATATATGTTTGAGTGAATCGTGCCTAACCTGGAAGGACTGTTGTCCAAACATGTTTTACAACGATTCTATGATCTCCTTGGCGGTGACCATGACTTCATGCTTCTTAGCCAAAACTTCAGATAATCTGGCTATAATGTAGACCTTGGCTTTTTCATTGGCCCGGATCCACCGATCGTACACATCATGAACACTTCGTGATGCGGTCGAGCTCGACACCTGAGGACACTCCTTAGTGAGTGCGAACTTAAGGTCGTTTGTTAATAAGATTGTGTTTATATTATTTTTCCACAACTGGTAATTATCACCTACGCGCTTATCGGAAGCTAAAAGCGCTACGATTGAACTCGACATTTTGCGAAAAAAGGAAAAAAAAAACCTTGTATAAGATCTCGCAAAAAAACTTTTCAAAATTCCAATCATGTTTTAGCAAATTTTATCCTATGACTCCCAGGTCATTTAAAATTGTAATGATACCCCAAAGATTTAGAATGACCACCATCGTAGGGTAGAAAGAATCACTCCTCCTTTGGGACGAGACTTTCTCGACCAGGCCCTAATTCTAGAAAAACTCTTATTCCATTAGGCATCTAGCTACTATTATTCGGTTTGAATCCATTAACTCTTAATGAATCCCGTGAGCGTCACCCTCAATCTTTAAATTTTCAAGTATCGTCCAAACAATAGCCGCCGTAGGGAGGACTATGAAGGCTAACCAACAAGGAAATCGTATCCCTTTCGAGAATTCACGGTGTTCCGACTCC
Source organism: Trichosanthes cucumerina (assembly GCA_036507285.1). Lineage (NCBI taxonomy): Eukaryota > Viridiplantae > Streptophyta > Magnoliopsida > Cucurbitales > Cucurbitaceae > Trichosanthes > Trichosanthes cucumerina. The sequence goes on along the minus strand of CM071836.1, from coordinate 32,238,800 downwards.
CATGATCAAAGCCCTCTGTAGAGATTGTCTGGGTCAGACCAAACTAGCAGGCATATCATGGGCGTCTCAAGGTGTGAATCGAAAGAAGAGACCGTGTTCATCGATTGTTATGGCAGTGGACCCTGAGATATCCCATATGGTTGTGAAGAGTTAGTACTATGTTGAGAAGTATTAAGTCCTTGATACCACCTTTCAAACCCGAAATAACACCTTATAGTCGTATGCCCAAACTTCCCACACAATTGACATTGAGGCTTCCCATTGTTATTCCAGAATCGTTTGCCGGATTTCCCCTTGATTCTTTCCTCTTCGATTCGAATCACTATTCATATTTGGTTGACTGAGCAGGCACATTCACTTGCTGCTTCGCAGGATTTTGAGTTGTGAGATTTACCGTAGGCAACGAAGCATCCGAATTGATCGAGGAGTAGTGTCGTTCTATTATGTTTTCTTGAGTAAGTAATAAGGAATACACTTTCTGGAGAGGAGGAGATTCTTCCTTTTCCGTGATGACTGAGGCAATCGAGTCATATTTCCACTCCTAATCCGACAAGGAATGCATAACGTGATCATCATGGGATATTTTCCTTCCAGTCGCGCTCAAAGAATCAATGAGATTCTTGATTTTCTGAAAATATTCTTCAAGCTTAAGATCTCTTTTCTTCATTGATTCTAGTTTAGACTTAAGCTCCATCATTCTAGCCAGAATTCGGGAGGAAAACGAGATTCAAGTACCTTCCAAACTTCACATGCCGATTTGCAATCGAGCATCTCTGACATCAAGGAATTAGTCATCGATCCAAGAAGCCACGCCGTTATAAGACTATCTTGACGAACCCAATACTGATACTCTGGATTAAGCAGCAAGGAAGACGAGCCCTCCTCTGTTTGAAGAAATTTCGATGGCTTTTCATGATCAACATCAAGAAATTGATCAAGCCCATATCCACGAAGTGTAGTCAATACTTGGAATTTCCAAAGCAAGAAATTCTCCCAATCGAGTTTCAACACCGTGGTTTTATTCTCCGGATTAATCTCCTTTTGCGCCATGGAAGCATTGAGAATAGCGGAAGAAGCCCTCTCTCGACTGAATCACCAACATCCATGAGAGGAAACTAGAAAAAAAAACTTCAGATCATTTGGTCGTTTGACCTAGGAAAGCTCTGATACCATTATAAATTCTCAGAGTATAGACTTAGACACAATCTCATGATCACAAAAGTATCTCAATCTTATTAAAAATGATCAAGGGCAGTGATCTATTTATAGATCTACTGTGAATACAATGATTAAACAGATGTTACAACTAAAAGAGGTTTATAACAGAATATATCGTTGTAACTAAATAAAACTACACTTTACTCTAACAAATCCTTCTAGTGAGCTCTTTTTACAACTCTGATACTACTTTGTTGGAAGCGTGTGATGGACACTCACAAATAAATAATCAAAGAATGAATATATTCCACAAGAAACAATTCACTTGTATTAAAAAAACACTTTTCAAAAAAGCTACAAACTTAGTTCACATTATTTTCTCTAAACTCACTTTGTTTTTTCTTTCTTATTTACTTGCTTTGTGTTTGATACATACCAAAATGACCCTATTTATAGGACTTATGGAAAACTCTAGAATCCATAACTCTTTTCCATAAACTTAAACTCAAATTTATGAATATAAAACTCTCATACATAAATAATCCTATTCAAAACTTCTTGATCCATTAACAATGCTTAATTAAACTTAAAACTCATATGAATGTGTAAACGTATCACTAAAAATATGTTTAACTTTCCAACCATATATATCTTTTGGTCTTATTTGAAAATAAAATCTCAAACATTGTGTTTAAACATAATGCATTACATTGAAAAAAGAAAGCACTCAAGTAGTACAGTATTACAACACATAAGAGAACAAACTAAAATATACGTGTAGAGCCCATCAATTAACTTGAGAGCAGACCCTACGGATTTCACCCTGAATGCCAGTTTTCACTTGAATGTTGCTCATTTTAACCATGGATCTACCAAACTCAACTCTAAAGCTCGAACGCCCCATTGAACTTCTCGAACCAATGTAATTTCGAACGATAGGTCGAGTAGAGCCATCATTCCACAGCATTTGATCAGACTCCAAGATCCCACCCCCACGTCTCAAGTTTGAGTAGAATGACACGTCGAACCTTTCAGGACTACCAATGTCGATTTCAACCCTGTTGGAGCCATCTCCATCTTCAGGGCAAAGAGCTCGTAGCTGACCGACAAGTGACGGGTTAATGGTCGGGTCGGCGCCGGTTGGGGTGGTCGTGGTGAAGTTGTAGAGTCTGTAACTGAAAAAACGACATGATGCTGTACCGATGGTATGGGCACCTGGTGAGAAAAAAATGTATGTGAATTAATGAGAGATTTTAATTTGCCTTGTTTGTTTTATATAATTTGTAAATCGTATGTCATACCCACGAGAGTGACGAGGTCATTGGTGTTGAGACCTTTATCGCTGAACTTCTGCTTCTGAACTTCAATGGAATCTGAAAAACTGGGCAACCTTACCTCTGAAACCAATGAAACTCTGCCATCTCTACGTCCTGTTGGCACTTCCCAACTTAATCCACCCGTCTGCATCAAAATTAGGGTATTAATTTTTCTTTTTCTTTTATTTCCTTTTTTTTTTTTTTTTTAAGCATACGAAGATCAGTTTACCCTACCATAATTGCTGTCACAAAATTATGTAGGATATTAAATGAGAGGTCGGTGGTGACTCTGAATTGAACACATTCCCTTTAAGTCTTTATTGTCTCATGACACTTATTTGAAATTAGGGTATTAAATTTTCATCGATATATTTATCTATTTTTAAGGATTCAACATCAACGTAAGTACTTAATATCAATAAAGCATTAAAAGAACTCGTAAACAAAATGTTACTGATGTAAACATGTAATGCTAATCATGAAGATTTTTTTTTAATTAAATTCTTAGGCCTCGTTTGATAATGATTTCATTCTTAGTTTTCTATTGTTTTCAAAAAAAAAAATCATGCTTGTTTCTTTTCAATTTTGTTACTTATATGGTTCTCACATTTATTAAGAAAACATTTGAATTCTCGATCAAATTCTAAAACCAAATACAAATTTTTAAAAACTACCATTTTTTATATCCAATTGGTTTTATGTTTTTAATTTTTAAAAATCAAGCATATAAATATTATTTCCACCCCTGACTTTCCTTGATTTGTTATCTACTTTTTACATATATATATTAAAAAATCAAATCAATTTTTAAGAACTAGAAAAATTAGTTTTCAAAAACTTGTTTTGTTTTTGGAATTCGGCTAAGATTTCAAATGTTTTGTGAAGAAAGATGAAATTTATTGTAGAGAAATAAATTAAAAAAAAAAAAAAAGATTATCAAACGAGACTAATTTTCAAATTTTGACTTTGGTTTTAGAAAATATTGGTAGAAAATAGATAACAAAACAAAAAAATGTAAGTGTATTAAATCATATGAAATCCCATCTAAAAATCAATTGAAAATGAGAGGAGTATTGTGAAGTCTATCTATATTTTTTGAATGTGCAATAATATTTATAAATTTAATTTTCAAAAACAAAAAAAATTATAAAACGGGGCCTGGCTTTAGAAATACTCATACACATTTGTATAAGATGGTTTTGATCAGAAGACAAAGTTAAAAATGAGGCTTTCACATACAATATATGAAGAGAAAATATATAAATGATCGAAAAAGACGTACCAAAACAACGGAGTCACGAGCAGCAAGAGCAAGAATATCAGCGCAGGAGACGACACCAGGGCAGACATCTTCGAGCTTTGACTTAGCATCGTCAATGACCTCAAACCCTCTCAAAGTAAGGTTAGGGACAGCCGTCCTCTCAGTATTGGGACCAGAAATAAGCACAGAAGCATCACATCCTCGAACAAAGCAGTCATGGAAGTGCATTCTCAATAGTCCAGGAGCGACCGATGGATCCATTACAATATGGGATTGGACGGTGGATCTAACGATTGATTCCGCTTCAGGGCACCTCCTCAGGTAGAAGCCCAGGCGTGTGCCTTTCCCATGCACGCCGGTGCCCGCAAACCCAACCACCAGTACCGCTCCAGATAGAACCAAAATCACCATTGAACTGTAACCAACTTTCCCCGTCCCCATAATTAAAACACACAAAAGGATGATTTTATTTCTTTATTTTCTTTTTGTGGGAATCACAAGTTATTTATATATACCGAGGAAGAATCAAAATTGGTTCGCCCTTCATCGGGTTACAGCCAGGCAGAATTGTCGTTTTAACTTTCTTCACTCAAATAATGCATCATGCATTATTATGTATTTTTTTAAATATAAAATAAATTAAATTTAATGCTAAACACTTCTAAATTCTAATTTCATTACTAAGGAGAGAAGGAAAGTCGATATACGAAAACTTATTTATAGATGTGGACAATAAACTTTATGGCATGACATATGATACTTAATAAGATTAGGTATATTACTCGATATGCCAAATATGCAAAATATCCTTAAAATTTTACCGACCACTATTTCATTTACTTGATATACCTAAAAAGATAAATGTATCAGTAGTATATCAGTAACATATACTATTAAGATAGTTCATTTTAGGTATATACCTATTGACTAATATACCAAATATAAAGTATATTAAATAATATATGCTTAATATAAAGTATATCATCTATATTACTAATATATTATTAATATGCTAAATATAAAGTACATCAGATATACCATTGATATACTTATTGATACATCAAGAGGGTAAAATTGGAATAATAAAAAAATAAAAATCAGATTTAGAAAATTTTGCTATATTTACAAATCTCCAAAAACCCTAGCTATATTTGTAAATTATCTTTTTAAATATTCTAATATTTTTTTGTTACCCATTACAATTCTCCATATATATGTGTAGGTTTTCAGATCAACTTGCATGCATGGCGACTATTCTCACGAGACGATTGTCTAATCCTAAGATTTGAGTAGGATTTAAACAGAACATTTTTACCAACATAAATACAGTTTTACTAGATAATGTATATATATTCTACCAACAGATTAGAGGTTGGAGGCTCTGCTGCTTTATGTTATGGCACAATATCATCAAATTGAAGAACTTTTTCATGAGCAATGTTTCTTCGCAAATTCAAAGTGGAATTTCCATTTTATTTTTTGCATCATAATTGGACCAATTTTGGCACGCTCAAACACACTTTTCCTCGTTTTTATGTTTTATCATCTAATAAGCTACTTACTGTTTCAGATACATGAAATTCTAATTTGAGAACATGAGATTTTCTCTCTAGAAGACCCCTTTTTGAACGAGAAGAGGTTGTGTGGACCAACATCCAATCCGACTGAGATCCACCCTCAAGCAGTGAGGGCAAGGACGTGTTAAAATGGATGGAAAGCATTGATGGATTGTTTTCGGTCGGCTCCACCAAATCTCTTCTTCGAAATCCATCACAATCTTTTTTTGAGTTCTCAATCATATGGAAGTTTTTTTTCCCCAAGAAATGTAAGTTTTTTGTATGGACCTTAATGCACAGAGCGCTCAATACTGCGGATATCCTATAAAGACGTCTTCCTAACCATTGTTTGCACCCTAGTATTTGTGTTCTTTGTTTTGGCAGTGACGAGACTATCGATCATCTTTTCCTCCATTGCCCCTATGTCATTTCTCTTTGGCGCCTCTGGAGTGACAGTACTCAGCTACCCATCCCAGCTTATGACAGAGATGACTGTTTTATCAAAGATACCATGAACATCAACCACAAAGTGATTAGCCAAATTCTTTATTCAAATCTTATTGGTGCTATTTTGTGGTGTGTTTGGTTGCAAAGAAATGATCGGCTTTTTAACGATAAAGTTATTGCAACATCTAATCTTTTCGAAGATGTTTTGACTCTTGCAGCTTCTTGGAGTTCCAGATCCTCGTCTTTTGGTGATTACCATATCACTACTATCGATCTAAATTGGCGAGCCTTCTGTTAAACTATTTTGGCCCTCTGTATTAGGGTCGTCATGCTTTGTTTTTTCCACTTCATGTTGCTTCTCTGTTGTCTTTTTACTTGGGTTGTTTTGGATTGATTAGCTTTATTCGTGCTCTCCCCTTTCTCTCTTGTTTGGTATGTTTCTTGCATACTTTTCCTTGATGAATGAATTGACTTTTGAGTTCTAGGACATATGATGAGGGTGCTAAGATGGTGTCAACATAGTTGTGATGATCAAGTGCACTCCCTAATTCCTATCTCTTAGTATCTTAAAAAAAAACTCAAAAGAAAAAAAAACATTTTAGTTGAAAAGTAGGAAATAGGATTAGGGTTAATATTGTATTAGGGTGCAACCATTAACACTGGCTGGATTTATGTAACTTCTTTTCAATTGCTACTATAAATAACTTATATTTTTATTATTTGTTATTAGTGGTAGGGACTACTAAACACATTAACAATATGATGATGAATTACAGTACTTTTAGAAACCTTAGAACTGGATTTGAAACTAAATTTGCAAATTCAAACCTACCTCAATAGATGAGGCATTTATAGACTTTTAAGTGCATTTGTTGACCTAAAGAAAAGTGAAATTAGAGGTTTTCTTTTTCTTTTTTTTTTTTTTGAGAAAAAAAGGTGAAATTAAAGTTGATGATAGACTAGAACGTAATATAATATCTTTCATGGAATCATGTCAGCAACCACGTGTACTATGTTAAGTATTGAGACACTAAAATGTACAAGCATCAAAATATGATATTATATAAAGGAATTCAGTTTAATAGACCAAACATTTATCATGAAAAAATTAAATTTTCACCTAAAACTACTTAAATTGCATCTATTTTCGTCTTAAACTTTTAATTTTATCAAGTTAAACCCTAAATTTAGCTAAGTGTTACAATTTTACCCACCGTTTCATCAACTTATGCTAATGTACCCATATTGTAACAAAAAATAATGACAAATCTCCCTAAACTCGTTAATTTATATAATAACAAGTTTTGTATCAATTTTAGTTTGACTAAAGTAAAAATTAACTATTAAATAACTTTGTCAAAACTCACCAATTTTAACAAAATTTTAGTTCAAATGTCATTTTTCTTTAAAATCCTATTAAATTGGTACCATTCATATATATGTTTTATAACTCATATACATTCATATGAGAGTACTTTTTTTAATGATTTTTCAGACGAAGACTTCTCTAAAGGAAAAATTTGCAACAATTCTTTTAAATCTAAGGTTAAAATTACCACATTTATTTTAGTTTGAGGTAATTTGATAGAATAGAAAGTTTAAGGTAAAAATTAATACTAATGAGTTTTGGGTATTAATGAGTTTTGGGTAAATTTTGTTTTTTGTTTTTTGTTTTTTCATTTATTACCTTTGTTGAGCTTACCAAACAAACGTGTAAAGGACAAAGGCTAGACGTGTATTCATTTCCTTTTTTATTATTATTATGCTTATTTTTATTATTATTATTATTTTAATAGTAATCCTTAAATTAGTTGAGAGTGGTTAATGATTCGCGTGGGACCAAAAAAGAATACATGGATTGTTTTGCTAAAAGTTGAGCAGGAATACGTATATACGATCCCCCTAGTGAACAAGACAAGCAACAAGTAGAATAATGTGAACAAAGCTTCCATTAAATTGAGGCCAACGATTTATATATAAACATCCACGAGATTTTTTTATTTAACTCTATTTGAAATTACTGATAAAAATATCTCTATCTATAATATGGATATTTTTTTTAAATATTATATATTTATTTCAATTAATAAATAAATATTTTACAAATGTCCCCTCTCATAATCATTTCTATTTTTTTGTTATTTTGTTATTTGTTTTTAATTTTCTTTATTAAAACAAATATCGTAAATGTTCAATAATTATTTTTCAATTTTCTTTTTTTCTTTTAAGAAATTAAGAGATAGAGATGTGTGCTAGAGAGAGAAAAATATAAGGGAATTGGGAAATAAAAATTTTAGAGAGAAATTGGCGGGAGAGGAAATTTTGGAGAATAATTTTGTAGAGAGAGAAAAATATTGAGTAGATATTGTTAGACTATGTTGATATAATTAAATTTCCCCAAAACTCTAAGCTTAAGTTTTTAGTTTGATTGGTGATTTAAGTTGGTATCAGAGCCATGTCCCTGAGTCGTGATCGGTAAAATCCTCGGGTACAGAACAAAGGAGGCGAGCCTTGAAGTGTAGTCATGGTGGAGATCCGTGGTAGAGAGTTTTATCGGATAGGTGGTGTGCTCCGGGTAAAAGGAGTTGGCCTACGCTGGCGGTGTGCTCCAAGTAAAGGAGTTGGCCAGGATAAGAGCTAGACGGATGGATGACTATTTGAGTGGAGGCTCGGTTGGTACTTTGTTCGAGGGGAGGATTGTTGGGAGTGCGACCAAAGTCCCACATTGGCTAGAGAAGTGGAAGATCATGGGTATATAATTGAGGGATAGTATCTCCATTGGTACGAGGCTTTTTGGGTGAAACAAAAAACAAAGCTATAAGGGTTTATGCCAAAAGTGGTCGGGCTAGTCAGTTTCTTCCCCATTTAATATTGATTACAATTGTTTGACTTTTCATCAAATTTTCAAGCCCACAAGTGAGGGAGAGTGTTAGACTATGTTGATATAATTAAATTTGCTCCAAACTTTAAGTTTAGATTTTAGTTTGATTGGTGATTTAAGAAATATATATTAAGAGGAAGATTCTTAGTTAGAAAAGAGGAAAAAAAAAGAAATATTTGAGAGAGAAAAATTAAAAGAAAATATTAGTTAAAGAAAGAAAAAGAAAGGTCATAAAGCAAGAGATATATTAAAAAAAGAATGATAAGAGAAAAAAAAAATTATAGAGAAAGAGATGTTAGTTTTTTTATAAAGTGAAGGGCATTCTTGGGAAAAGCATTTAGACCTAGGGTTTGCAAAAGAACTGCTTTTGTCCTTTATGAGCATGGAAACCGAGGAGCCTTCTTTCCTCATCGCCTTGGAGGAGTCCTCACCGTCCGACCGACCAAGCAGCCACTGCAACTGCACCGTATGTTGACCGCTGCAACAGTCCCATCGATTCCGCCCGCAATCGAAGCCACAACCACCCACGGCCCACGGCCCACGCCATTGACACCGCCACAGCTCGAAGCTCCAGTCTCCGTCCTCCTCGGCCCGAACACCGTTGCAGCCACAGCCACAGCTGGCCCAACCCGCAGCCGATCAACTCGTGTTCGTCGCAAGCTACCCTAAAGCCGAAGGTTGTCGCTGGAAATCGTAGCTTCACCAGCAAGCCGAACAGTGAGGTTGGTTCACATAGTTCTCCTCGATTCCGACCGATTCTGAATGGATCGTCAGTTTTGCGTTCCAAGGATATACTCCAAGCGTCGTCGGCGTCCGAAGGAAACTCTGCAATTTCGAATCCCAAGCCTGATTTTAGACCTCCTGATGGTAAATTCAATTGATTATTATAAGATATTTAGAGTATTAGATAAATTAGCCTCCCATTTTTTATAAATTGTCTCATTAGTAAGAATAGGTGGCTTGACGAGTCACGATTCGATTAAGGATTTAACCAAAAAAAAATATTAAAGATTTTTGGGTCATAAATGATCTTAATTGAGGAAATGGTTGTTTGGACAGGTTTCAAGAGGTGCTCTATTAGGAATTAAAATTCTCAACTCTCAAGATTACCCTAAGGTAGGGGATTTCATCTCAACCTTTTAAAATGAGATAAAGATTTATGTGTAGTTTTTAATATATTCCATTACTTTCTATTTTGAAAATATTATGCGAAAGTATTTTAATATGAAAGTCATGTTATAAATTATGTTTTATTATTTTTCCAAGATATGTGCCTTTCTGTTTATGAATGATGGATGAGATCTCATGCATGTATATATATTCATGAATTAATTTTAGAAAGTTGTGGCAATTTGTCTCCGGAGGATTTATACATGGTCAAACATGCATTAGAGACCCTTTGGGTCAGCTTATAGGGGTGGGGTCTGAGGGACTCAAATTATAGGGGTCTGTGAGGGACTCAATATGAAATGACTCAGGTTGACCAATTGACCACTCCGAGCCAAAGTGAAAGTCATGTATGTGATATAATTTTTATAAGGAAGTTTTAGGTCTCACATGTTAAGGTTTAAAGTCATGATGCTATGTGTATGCATATCCCAAAATCTTAGTAGTGAGGTCACTTACTGACCTTTGTTTTTAAAATATTTTCAGGTAAAAATGAAGGCATACAAGGCAAGTGGCAGAGATAAGTTATGAAGGCCATGAGAAATCTTGAAGTCGTGTCTTCTGCATCCTTCTAAATTCTACAAACATTAAATGTTTTATTTCCGTTTTAGTAGTATCATGATTTTTTTTTTTTAAATTAAAGGTCAGTCGTTAATTTTTTTTATTTTAAGATTTTAACTGTTTGGTATCCCAATAAATATATTTTTGTTCGTTGATTTAAAGAAAATTTTGCTCTTTCTACAAAATTTTATGGGTTGAAATGCATGTATGAATAGTAATGTCTCTAGGAAGTAAGTCTTGGAATTAGGGGTGTTACAAATGTAGCCTTTGAAATTTATAGATTGGTATGCCCTTAGTCATTATATTAACAAGCTAAGTTATTCTTCTAATGAGACATGTCGAATGATTGAGATCTCAGTTTATTAAATTTGCAACAATTTCGGTGGAACTAATAATATTGTTATCGTAAAAGCAAAATCAGTAAAGAGAGTGTACTACGAAACAAAACTTCATTAAAACATTGACAACTAATAGTACTAATTTAATGCTATATTTAGGCTCATTTAATTGCTAGTGTAACACCTCTAAATTTTTAAATTTAACTTAAGGACATTATTAAACGTACACTTTATGTGGTCCGAAAATTTCAATAGCATAACGACGTAACTAGTGTTGGGTTTTATGCCCTAAAACTTGTAGTTTGTAGCATTGTTCTAATTAAATCAATAAAGTGTCATTGTTTTGTTCATGTTTTTCCATATTGTCTTATGTTGACTCTAAATTCAATAAACTAACTTCTGAGACTGTTGTTTGTCTCTTGGACTGAATGTAGTAGACATATAAGGATCTTCGAGAAACAGTCTAAAGGGTCTGTAGTAAATGGATAAGATTGGGTACCTCATCCTGCTAATACTATGGATGTATTTAATACAAACACAGTGATCCTACGTGTTCGTGTGTGATCCTACGTGTTCGTGTAGACGACATGTGAGTGGGGATATCCTATGTGATGAGATTGCATAAGACCGGACCGCGAAATAGTAACCATTAGATGTTAGGTTTATATTTCAATAGGATGACCTAAGAAACTTGATTTCAATCCTAAGTAGGTTACGTACTCCTGTTTGCGAGGGATTGTCCTAACTAGTATGGGTGAGAGTGGCTCGAGACGCCAACTCAATATGCCTACCTTCTTGGGGACAAAACCGAGCAAGCAATTGGGGACTTAACCTAGCAAGATAGAATTCACTTCTTCCCAACTTTAGGGTAAGTAGATGAATGTTCCCTTAAGTGGTGTCTCCGGGACTTGAGTTAATCAAAATATTGTATTTTTGTGTCGATGTCGGTCCCTCGTCCCCGAGCTCCCGTCACGATCTCGAGTCTCCACAAACACTTTGGCTCCCAAGGAATGCTCTTCTTTCTCCCCTTAGAGTGTGTATTTCAAAATTAGGGTACAAATTCAATCAATTTCTGCTCTCCTTGCAAAGAGCAAAACATGTTGTATTTATAGAGAAATTTGGCACAGCGTTGCAACGTTGTGCCCTATATGGCAACAAATATGGAAATAGCTTGTGTCGTTGCGACGCTAAGGCCAACATTGCAACGCCGCTACCTTAACGCGCGTCTTTTCTTATCGATATAGCGTTGCGATGCTACCTTCACAGGTCTTCAACGCACAAAAGCAGCAACAGTGGCGTTGCAACACCTTCACCTCAGATCCATATGCTTGGTTTGCTCATTCTTCTTCTACTTGATATTATTTTAAGGTCCAAAAAGCCTCAATTTGAACCCGAGTGATCCATGATGTCTCCAAATGAATTGTTTATGCTCTAAACATTAAATTAAATGATTTAAACACACAAAATCTATGAAATTATCATAAAAACTAGCAAAGAATAGGCCTAAGGATAACACATTTTGTGTGCTATCAATTATATTAATTAAATTAATTTGATTTATTTAATTAATGGGAACGTGTGAGTCACACACGTTCCCCACTCCCCATATGCCACCTCATTCTCCCTCTTTATCGATAAGTACAGAGAATTTCAATTTTGGAAGAACAACAAAATCCTCAACCAAATCTCAAGTGATCGATCCATTCAACCAACCTCTTCATCTCCCTTTTTATCAATAAGTACAGAAAGAGGGAGATGAAGAGGTTGGTTGAATTGATCGATCACTTGAGTTTTGGTTGAGGATTTTGCTATCCTTCCAAGGTTGAAATTCTCTCTAAAAATTTTTCTTTGCCCAATTGTTGGAAAACCTCCCACAAGGTTGGATCTAAGGTATTCAGAGGATAGGAAGTTCTCCTCAGTGGTAGTGTTTTGTAGAAAGACAATGTAGAAGAAATTTGTTGGATCAAAGAAGCAAGGAATTGTTGTGTTCTAGAAAACTACAAAAGTAAATTTCTTTCTCCTTTAGTTTAGAGAAAGTAAACAACATGTTTATTGCATCAAATTCATGCCTAATTGCTTATCAATATTTATCTTTACTAATGTACTGGTATTTGCCTTTTAGCCAAAACAAATCAAGTTTTATAATTCAATTACGTTTCCTCTGCTCATTGGAATTTAGATTCCATCAATTGGTATCAGAGTTATCTCGAATTTTGTTTTGGTTAAATCAAATTTACATTGGATAGGTAAGATTATGCATTTGGTTTGTTGTTAAACTGTTTAGGAGTTTTTGGTCTTAGATTTATATTTCTTGATTTTGATCAATTAATGTAAAGGCCCATGTGTTTTTGGGTAATTTTTGTGGAAATTGAGTCTGTAAATTGTTTATGTGTCGTTCGTGATGCTTATGGAGCAAATCGGATCAACCTTGGGGCAAATTCGTGGTTGTTTTCTGCAATATTATCGAAAAACAGAGGTTGGTCAGACGCAACAGCGTTGCAACCCCATCCTCAGTGTTGCAACGTTGTTCATCGGTGTTGCAACGTTGAAGGACATCGTCGCAACGCCGCAAGGCTTACTAAAGGCAATCGCAAGGAACCAGCGGTGTTGCAACGCTGCTTCACAGCATTGCAACACCATGTCGATGTAGAGCGCGAGCGCAAGGGACATAGCGTTGCAACGTTGTCCTCAGCGTTGCAACGTCGTGCCGTTGGAGAAAGGAAGATGGTTGGTTCGGTTTGGATCGAGAAGTTCGGTGCATTTTTTGTCCGGTTCGAGCGATTCGGCTCCGGTTCAAGGCATTTTGGACCAGTTTAGATATGAATTTAATGTAATTTTATATTTTTTGCACAATAGGGGCCAAAAAATTCCGGTTCAATATGCTATTTATGCTTTATGAATATCATTTAGATGAATTCCCACCATAGGATAAGCATGTTCATGCATTTTTATTTATATAAGTGTTATATTAGAGGATAAAAATGCATGATATTTTTCATGAGTAATTAGTTCTAATTTTTATAATTTAATTATATGAAAAATGAAGAGCATGGAGCATGAAATTACTTAGTTTAATATGAATTGTTGTATTAATTAAGTATTATTCATGATTCAATAGTTGAATAGTATATTTCCAATTTGAATTTGATTGTTGGAAAATACAATATAGTTCCATGTCATAGGTTAATTATTAAAATTTATAAAAGTTAAAAATGGTTTTAGAAACCTTAACCTATAACAAAGATTGCATGCAAACATAGGTGCTTGGGTAGAATAGAATTAATTTTAAAATATTTAAAATTAATTAGATCTAAGTTTTAATTTCTAATAGGATTAGAAATTAGTCTTATATAGTATTTTAAATAGTTTAAAATATAGTAGGACAAATAAGATATTGGTTATAAGGGAACTCTATCGGTGATGATCTGTCTAAGATTAGGGGTACTTAAGTTGACAGTTAACGGAGCACCTCCTACCTGGGAACTGACCCAACACATGAGTTGAATTAACCATAGTCTTATTAGCATGCATTATATCTAGGTAATTAAAATGTTTATTCACCTAGACATAACTAGTTATAAAGACATAGTTATAAGACCTAGTGGGAGAAAACGAGAAACGAGAACGTTATCAAACGAGCCTAGACATAGTTATCAAACGGGTCAATGGGAGAAAACGAGATGTTGGCATCGAGTTTACTCTCACGTTCTCAAGAGTTCACATCGTGAGTTCCATGCTTTGCCCCCTACGGATGGTGTTTGCATGGTTCAATACGAAGGTGACTAAGGGAAGTCTCCATAGTCAATGGGAGCAAGATACGTGTCAACGTATCCTACGGTCTCCTCCATTAGGTCGCACCGTGAGATTTCTATAGTCCGCCTGCAGGTTACCCTGGGAGCAACCAACCCTACGGAGGGCCTGACTATAGGGATCAAAACATCGCGAACTCCATAAATGGATAGGGTCTTCTAGGTAATTTGCCAACAGTTGTCTTTCTTAATAGTAGCTTGTTGGCTCGGACCTATTGGATCTGAAAATGGTAAGGTTACATTTACGGGATGAGTTAATCTAGTTAACGAATCCTTGACCAAATGAATGATAGCTACTTATCATTATGGCATGAGATGTTCTGGTAGTGATAGTTGGCTGAGATAGTCTCAGTTCAGGGGAGGAGTGACTGACCACCCGACGATGGCTTTTATTCTAAACCCTTGAAGTATCGTTGCAAAATTATAAGGTTTAAGTTTAAACACTAGGGTTCTTTGTAATAATTTTGCTAAATTAGATTGGTTTTGTAATGGGTTAAAGGCATAACTAATTAGAACATTTTTTTGGTTTTCAGCATGTCGTCCTCTATAATTGCATTACTTCCGAGTGAAAAATTCACTGGAAAAATTTATGCTACGTGGAAGTCCAACCTGAATACGATTCTGGTTGTTGACAACCTTCAATTCGTTTTAACTGAGGAATGTCCTCCAATCCCTGTCCGTAACGCACCTCAAGCTGTTAAGAACGCGTATGACCGATAGACCAAGGCCAAGGTCTATATTTTGGCTAGCCTATCTGAGGTTTTGGCTAAGAAACATGAGGGCATAGTCTCAACGCGTGAGATCATAAGTTCACTGCAGAACATGTCTGGATAGCTTCGACATGAATCCCTCAAGTACGTTTATAATGCACACATGAAGGAGAGAACTTCAGTGAGAGAACATGTTCTCGATTTGATGGTCCACTTCAACGTGGCTAAAATGAACGGACGGTCATTGACGAGCAAAGTCAGGTGTCGTTCATCCTAGAGTCTCTTCCAAAAAGCTTCCTGCAATTCCGCAACAATGCGGTGATGAACAAGATTGAATACAACCTGACTACCCTCCTAAACGAACTACAAACTTACCAATCTCTTGTGAAGAATAAAGGACAGGTCGATGGAGAGGCAAATCTGTTTGCCCATTCCAGAAAGTTCCAGAAGGGTTCATCCTCTGGGACGAAGTCCTGCAGCTATTCTTCTGGCCTTAAGAAGACCCAGAAGAAGAAGAAAGGAGGGAAGGGGAATACACATGCCACTGCTGACAAAGGCAAGGGAAAGGGAAAGGCCAAAGTTGCATATAAAGAAAAATGTTTCCACTGCAACATGGATGGGCACTGAAAGTGAAACTGTCCGAAATACCTTGTTGAGCTCAAAAAGAAGAAAGGTAAATATGATTTACTAGTTTTAGAAACTTGCTTAGTGGAAAGTAATAACTCCACCTGGATACTTGATTCAGGGATCACTAATCACGTTTACACTTCTTTACAGGAAACTAGTTCCTTCAGGGAGCTCGATGAGGGTGAGCTGACGCTCAGGGTCGGAACGGGAGACGTCATCTCAGCTCGTGCAACTAGAGATGTTAAGTTGTTTTTAGAGATAGGTTTTTGTTTTTAGAAAACTTGTACTTAGTTCCTAAAATTAAGAGGAACCTTGTATCTATCTCTTGTTTAATCGAACAAAGCTACTCTGTTTCCTTTAATGTTAATGAAGCGTTCATTTCCAAGAAAGAAAAAACACTTTTAATTCATGAGATGTTTAAAACTGCTAATACTCAAAGTAAAAGGCAAAAGATCTCTCCAAACAAAAATACTTATCTTTGGCATCTAAGACTAGGTCACATAAATCTCAACCGGATTGAGAGATTAGTAAAGAATGGACTTCTAAATGAGTTATAAGATGATTTTTTACCTCCATGTAAATCATGTCTAGAAGGAAAAATGACTAAACGACCTTTTACTGGAAAAGGTTATGGAGCCAAGAACTTATACATTCGGATCTTTGTGGTCCAATGAGTGTAAAAGCTAGAGGAGTGTACAAATATTTCATCTCTTTTATAGATGATTATTCGAGGTATGATTATCTATACCTAATGCATCATAAGTCTGAGGCTCTTGAAAAGTTCAAAGCTGAAGTAGAAAATGTATTAGGGAAAACCATTAAAATACTTCGATCCGATCGAGGTGGAGAGTATATGGACTTGAGATTCCAGGACTATTTGATAGAACATGGAATCCAGTCACAACTCTCAGCACCGAATACACCACAATAGAATGGTGTGTTAGAAAGGAGAAACAAAACCTTGTTAGACATGGTTCGATCTATGATGAGCTACGCTCAGTTGCTTGACTCATTTTGGGGTTACGAAGTAGAGAATGCAGTTTAAATCTTGAACACTTTTAGACATGGTTCGATCTAAGATTAGCAAGTGCTTAAATCAATCCATTTATGGGTTGAAACAAACATCCATATCTTGGAACATAAGATTTGATGTTGCGATCAAGTCTTATGGTTTTGACCAGAACGTTGATGAGCCTTGTGTTTACAAAAGGATCATCAACGATAAGGTAGCTTTCTTAGTACTTTATGTGGATGATATCCTGCTCATTGGGAATAATGTCGGATACCTAACTGACATAAAGAATTGGTTGGCACCCCAATTCCAAATGATAGATTTGGGAGAGGCGCAGTATGTTCTTGGGATTCAAATTTTCAGGAATCGTAAGTGTTGGGATTTATGCCCTAAACTTGTGTAATTTTGATCAAATAAATAAAGGGTTATTTGTTTTGATGAAATTATAATGTTTGCTTTATAAATCCAATAAACCAAGCTCCAAGGTTATAATATATCTTGAACATCAGTGTAGTGGACACTATTTGGATCATGTTCAAGAATATAACCTAAATGGTCTATGGTATAAGAATAAGGTTGGAAACCTCATTCTGGTAACACCATGGATGCAACCCACTTTGTAATTAGTACAAATGAGGTAATCAGACTCATTCATGTAGTTGACATGCGAGTGGGGGCATACTGTATGAAGATTTCATACAAGAACGGACTGCAAATTATTAGTCTAACAAGTATAACACCGTTAACAAGGTAAGACTGATAATTTATAGATGGTCATTAGTGACTTGACTGAATCTGAGCAAGTTAAGAACTCCCGCTATAGGGTTTGTCCTTAGACTAGTATGGGTGAGAGTGGCTCATGGCCACTCAATAAGCCTACCTTCTTAGGGACAGAATCTCGTAGGTAGCTGGGGACTTAACTGTGCAAGATGGAATTCACTCATTCCTACACTAAGGAATTAGATAGGTTGTTCCCTTAAGAACTGACTCCAGGTCTTGAACAACAGGGCCCCGCCTTCTATGAGGGTATGAGTCTATGGTAGGACCTTAGACTTGTTCATTAGAAGATCAGTGGTGCTTAAGGAACAAAGAGGTAATCACGGGGGTAAAACGGTAATTTGACCCAACCGTGATTACGAACAACCTGTGAAGGGTCGACTCATGGGTAATGATTATATCAGTGGACAAAATATAATCTACAGTGAGGAGAGTGCACCTACAAGTCTATAGTGGAGTGACTTGTAGTTAATGAATATTGATTAACTGGATCAAAGAGTTTGATCAATTAATCTCACATCATTGGAGCTCATGAACTGTAGGTCCATTAGGTCCCTCCGTTGGCTCAACATGGTTATATTGAGGGTATAAAGTTAGAAATGAAATTGAAGTGTTCAATTTCATATATGAGATGTCATATCAATTATATGTGATATAATTGATATAATATATAGTTTTATTATGAATTAGATTCACATATTAACTATATACTAAAGAGAGAATGGAAGAGGGATAAGATGGTAATTTCCATCCCTATCTCCTTATATATATAGTTTCATAAGATGCAACTAAGTGAAGTTTTTTTTTGCAAACCCTAGTGTGTCATTTGGTTGTGTTGTTGAAAAGGTTCCAAAACACTTTCTCTCTCAAAAACTTCTTATCTCACCTAAAGGGAACCCACATTCCTCCTCACATTCCTCCCTCACCTAGAGAACAACGGAGAAGATCCAGTGGTAGTGTATTTATCCGTTCGGGTTCTAGATGCTGAGATCGTGATCGTGGGAGAAGGAGCACTTGAAGAAAGAGTTCTTCAAAGGTAATATCTCGTTGTCCATATTGTCTTTATATGCTTAATCTAGTTAATTTGTTCTTGAATATAATCCATGTAATGAAATTAAGAACGCGGGATTAACAATCGCTTCCGCTGCGGGATTTGATTCTCTTCAATTGGTATGAGAGCCCAATTACGTTCTTAATTTACGTTCTGGATTTTTCAAGAATGAGGTGAGATTTACTATTTTGCATGAGATCCATGAACGGTTTGCAAATTAGATGGTTTCAATTTTGGCACTTAGATTTACATAATTTCGTTGAATTGTTCAATATAAGGGCCTATTGTTTTGGGCATTTTATTATGTAAATCGAGTCTGTAAGTCCGTGTCGATCGAGGCAAAGTGGTTGCTGAGAAGATCGGAGCGAAAACGAGCAAGAAATGGAGATTTCACTTTGTTGTCTGTGTGCAGCATTGCAACACTGTTCATTGGCGTTGCAACGCTGCGCTTACGGAAGGAGGCGCGCATCAGAGGCAGCGTTGCAACGCGCTCCAACGAGCAGAAACGGACTAGGCGCAGCGTTGCAACACCACATGTGTTTCACGCGAAGGAGCAACGGGCGAAATTCAATTTATTCATTTATATATTAATTATAAAAATGTTTTATATTTAATATATTTATTTTATTTAATTTTAATTAATATAATTAGATTATATTAATCAAAATTGAATTTAGGGTGCCAAAATTGGTCTAATTTTGCTATTTAAATTATGCAATTGTTGTGTAATTATTGCCATGCATAGTATATGTTTTTATTTTAGAAATCCCACCTTAGGTTAAGCATTTTCATGCATCATTTATAATATAAAGAGTTATATTATATAGTTTGCATGATTAATTAATATAGGGTGTTATATTAATTTATGGACAGCATTGACATGCATTATTTTTCATGAGATGATTATGTTATGTATGTCTTATTATTCATGAGATGAACAATCAAACACTATAACATAGTATGCATGTCACCTAAGGTTAATTATTAGTTTTAAAATGTTTAGAACTTGGAAATAATATAGCTTAGGTTATCTAGTTCTAATTAGATTAGAATTAGGAACCAAGTGATTTATAAACAATGATTAAAAGAGGAACTCTGTCTAAGGAAAGTTTTGTCTAGGTCAGTATATTTAAGCCGACTTGGAAACTAACACCCCTACCCGGAACGGACTGGGAGTGAAATTTAATCAGAGGGTTTATAAATCATGGTAGCATCAGCGAGTTTATTAAGGGGTTAATAAACTAGAAATCCTAGGCTTAATATAAAAGTTATATTAGCAAACTTAGGATAAAATCAATATAGAAGTTATATTGATTATCGATATAAGAGTTATATTGATAACTTTAGGTAAAACCATTAGCCGAGTTTAGCCTAAGTAAGATTCCTATAGATCTAAAGTATCTAGTGGGAGGAAAAGTGTATGAGATACATGTTTTTCCACCTACGTATCTCCAGGAAGTTCACACCGTGAGACTCATACTTGGCCTCGTGGCGCAAACGGGAGCGTCCCCCTTTGGATGGTGTTTGTATGAGTCAATATCAAGGTGAATGGAGAGGGTACTTATAGTGAGTGGGAGTAGGTTTAGTGAAAACAAAACCTATGGTCTCTCCAGTCGGTTTACACCGTAAAATCACTATGGTCACCGCTAGTTTGGCTCGGACTGCATAATCCCTCTCTGAGGGCTTGATCATAGGAGATCGAACACAGTAGACACTCGAAAGGGATAAAGACCTCCTTAGTGTATTTTTCAATCTAGTCCTCCCTTCGGCGGATTTTATTGTATGGGGACTCTGGGATCTAAAGACAGAGGGTTACACTCACAAGATACATAAGATGTGTATGTATCCTGACCGAAAAATGGTAAGTAAAGCCTATAGGAATAAGAGTTATTCTGGCATTAGGTTTTGGTCAAGATGGTCTTGATCTAGAGGAGGAGTGTTTATTGACTACCCTTCGGTGTCATACACTCTAAACCTTTGGAGTATCATTGCAAATTATAAATGACCTAGGAATCATTTGATAATTAGCTAAAACATGATTGGATTAGATAACAAGAAACTCATACAAGTTTGTTTGTAAATTTTTCAGCAAAAATGTCTAGATCTATTATTTCCTTATTGGGTGTGGAAAAGTTAACCGGGGAGAACATAATAACTTGGAGAAATACACTCAATATTGTCTTGGTAGCACATGATCTTAAGTTCGTTCTCACATGAGGAATGTCCTCAATTCTCTACTCAAAACGCACCTCAAACTGTTGAGGGTGCATATGATCGCTGGATCAATGCCAATGAAAAGGCAAAAACCTATATCCTAGCTAGCATACCTGATGTTTTGGCTAGGAGGCTAGAGGACAAGGTCTCAACACGTGAGATCATGGATTTTGTGCTAAATTTTTCTAGACAACCGTCCAAACAAATTCGGCATGAAGCCCTAAAATTCGTTTACAACGCGCACATGAAGGAGGGAACGTCAGTGAGAGAACATGTTCTCAATCTGATTGCTCACTTCAACATAGCGGAATTAAACGGAGCGGTCATAGATGAGAAAAGTCAGGTTTTGTTCATCCTAGAATCTCTTCCGAAGAGTTTTTTGTAATTCCGTAGCAATGCAGCGATGAACAACATAGAGTATGATCTGACTTCTCTGCTAAATGAGCTGCAGAATTATCCGTTTCTTATGGATGATAAGAGACAACAAAATGGAGAGGCAAATCTGTTTGCCCATTCCAAAAGTTCTCAGGAGGGTTCATCCTCTGGAACTAAGAACTGCAACCATACTTCTGAACTTAAGAAGATACAGATGAAGAGGAAAAGGAGCAAATAAAGAGCAATCATATGGCAAGGAAAAACTGTTATTTGATAACATGTAGCTTAAGGGTTTATTAGAAACCTTATTTCTATTTCTTGCCTTAGCGAACATTGTACTTCATTTTCTTTTCAATTGAATAAAGTGTTTATTTCTTTGGAAAGGTATTGTACTATGTGTTTCTCTTCTTGAGAATTATTTGCAATGGTTTAATTCAGTTAAAATAATTTTAACAGTGAATTATAAGAAATTGCAAGTACACGAACTAATTTCTCCTAAAGAAAATGCTCATCTTTGGAATCTTAGATTGGGTCACATTAATCTCAATAGGATTGAGAGATTGGTAAAGAATGGACTTCTAAATGAGTTAGAAGAAAATACTTTACCTGTATGTGAATCCTGCCTAGAAGAAAAATGACTAAGAGACCTTTTAATGGAAAAGGTTTTATAGAGCCAAAGAACCTCTTGAGCTTATACATTCAGACCTTTGTGGTCCGATGAGTGTTAAAGCCAGAGAAGGTTATGAATATTTCATCTTTCCAGATTTGGGCATATTTACCTAATACAACATAAGTCTGAAAGTACTTGAAAAGTTAAAGGAATTCAAGACTGAAGTTGAAATTTAATTGAGTAAAACAATCAAAACGCTTCGATCAGATCGAGGTGGAGAGTATATGGATTTAAAATTCCAGAACTATATGATAGAACATGGAATTACATCCCAACTCTCGGCTCACGGTACGCCACAACAAAATGGTGTATCGGAAAGGAGAAATAGAACCTTGTTGGACATGGTTCGATCAATGATGAGTTATGCTCATCTCCCTAATTCATTTTGGGGTTACGCAGTAGAGACTGCGGTATACATTTTGAATAATGTGCCCTCGAAAAGTATTTCTGAAACACATTTTGAACTCTGGAAATGACGTAAAGGTAGTTTATCTCATTTCAAAATTTGGGGTTGTCCAACACATGTGCTTGTGACAAATCCAAAGAAGTTGGATTCACGTTCAAAATTGTGCCTATTCGTAGGCTACCCAAAAGAAACAAGAGATGGTTTATTCTATGATCCTAAGAAAGATAAGGTTTTTGTGTCGACAAATGTCACTTTCTTAGAGGAGGACCACATTAGGGACCACAAACCAAGAAGTAAAATTGTGTTGAGTGAGTTAGACGGAACAATAGCAAAGCTTGCTAGTAAAACTAGTACGTCAACAAGAATTGTTGATACTAGCTTGTCTAGTCAAGAGAGTCCATCTCGAGAGTTGAGTATGTCTCAACGTAGTGGGAGAGTTATAACACAACCTGACTGTTACATGGATTTATCTGAAACTCAAGTTGTTATACTAGATGACAACTGTGAGGATCCATCGACTTATAATCAAACGATGGTTGACAAAGACAAAGACAAATGGGTCATAGCCATGGACCAAGAAATGGAGTCTATGCACTTCAATTCTGTTTGGGATCTTATAGATAAACCTGATGGGATAAAACCTATAGGTTGTAAGTGGATCTACAAGAGAAAGCGTGGTGTAGATGGGAAGGTGCAAACCTTTAAAGCTAGACTAGTAGCAAAGGGTTATACCCAGGTTGAAGGGGTTGACTATGAGGAAACCTTTTCACCTGTTGCTATGGTAAAGTCTATCCGTATCCTACTTGCCATTGCTGCATATTATGACTATGAGGTATGGCAAATGAATGTCAAGACAACCTTTTTGAATGGCAATCTTGAGGAAAACATCTACATATACCAACCCAAAGGGTTTGTTGAACCGGGACAAGAGCAAAAGATTTGCAAGCTTAAAAGGTCAATTTATGGACTGAAACAAGCCTCTAGGTCCTGGAATATAAGATTTGATGAGGCAATCAAATCTTATGGTTTTGACCATAATGATGATGAACCTTGTGTCTACAAGAACATCATCACTAGTTCTGTCGCATTCCTAGTTCTATATGTGGATGATATCCTACTCATTGGGAATGATGTATGATATCTTACTGACATTAAAAATTGGCTAGCTACGCAATTCCAAATGAAAGATTTGGGTGATGCGCAGTTTGTTCTTGAGATCAAGATTGTCTGAAACCGCAAGAATAAAATACTAGCCTTGTCTCAAACATCTTACATAGACAAAGTGTTGTCAAGGTTTAAGATGCAAGACTCCAAAAAGGGCTTATTGCCTTTTAGACATGGAGTACATTTGTCTAAGGAACAGTGCCCTAAGACACCTCAAGGGGTTGAGGATATGAGACGGATTCCTTATGCATCAGCTGTTGGGAGCCTGATGTACGCCATGTTGTGTACTAGACCTGACATCTGTTTTGCAGTTGGAATGGTTAGTAGGTATCAATCCAATCCAGGACTTGAACTCGTGGCAACGGTTAAAACAATCCTTATGTATCTTTGGAGAACAAGGAACTACATGCTTGTGTATGGGGCTAAGGATTTGATCCTTACAGGATACACGGATTCTGACTTTCAGACTGATAAATATTCTCGGAAATCTACATCAGGGTCAGTATTCACTCTTAACGGAGGAGCTGTAGTATGGCGAGGCGTCAAGCAAGGATGCGTCGCTGATTCCACCATGGAGGTCGAATATGTAGCAACTTGTGAAGCAGCTAAAGAGGTCGTTTGGTTAAGGAAATTTATGCTAAATTTTAAAGTTGTTCCAAATATGACTTTTCCATCACATCACAATCATGATAATAATGGTGGTGTAGTGGCAAATTCGAGGGAACCCCGAAGTCACAAGAGGGGAAAGCACATTGAGCGAAAATATCATCTCATTAGGGAGATCGTGAATAGAGGAGACGTGATTGTCACGAAGATAGCCTCAGAGCACAACATTGTTGATCCTTTTACAAAGGCTCTCACGGCTAAAGTATTTGAGAGTCACCTAGAAGGTTTAGGCTTACAAGTCTTCCACAACTAGGGCAAGTGGGAGTATTTTGTACAAAGGGTTTAAATGTCCTAGTTTATTGTATTTACATTACTGTAATATTTTAGTACTCCACAAGCTTTAGGTCAAGTCGGAGATTGTTGGGATTTATGCCCTAAACTTGTGTAATTTTAATCAAATAAATAAAGGGTTATTTGTTTTGCTGAAATTATAATGCTTGCTTTATAAATCCATTAAACTAAGCTCCACGGTTATAATATCTCTTGAACATCAGTGTAGTGGACACTATTTGGATTGTGTTCAAGAATATAACATAAACGGTCTATGGTATAAGAATAAGGTTGGAAACCTCATTCTGGTAACACCATGAATGCGACCCACTTTGTAATTAGTGCAAATGAGGTAATCCAACTCATTCATGTAGTTGACATGCGAGTGGAGGCATCCTGTATGAAGAGTTCATACAAGACCGGACTGCAAATTATTAGTCTAACCAGTATAACACTGTTAATAGGGTAAGACTGATAATTTATAGATGGTCATTAGTGACTCGACCTGAATCATCAGCAAGTTAAGAACTCCTGCTTATAAGGGTTTGTCCTTAGACTAGTATGGGTGAGAGTGGCCTATAGCCGACTCAATAAGCCTACCTTCTCAGGGACAGAATCTCGTAGGTAGCTGGAGACTTAACTGTGCAAGATGAAATTCACTCATTCCTACACTAAGGAATTAGATAGGTTGTTCCCTTAAGAACTGACTCCAGGTCTTGAACAACGGGGCCCCGCCCTCTATGAGGGTATGAGTCTGTGGTAGGACCTTAGACTTGTTGTTCATTAGAGGATCAATGGTGTTTTAGGAACAAAGAGGTAATCACAGGGGTAAAACGGTAATTTGACCCAACCGTGATTACGAACAACTTGTGAAGGGTCGACTCATGGGTAATGATTATATTAGTGGACACAATATAATCTACAGTGAGGAGAGTGCACCTACAAGTCTATAGTTGAGTGACTTGTAGTTAATGAATATTGATTAACTGGATCAAAGAGTTTGATCAGTTAATCTCACGTCATTGGAGCTCATGAACTGTAGGTCCATTAGGTCCCTCCGTTGGCTCAACATGGTTATATTGAGGGTATGAAGTTAGGAATGAAATTGAAGTGTTCAATTTCATATATGAGATGTCATATCAATTATATGTGATATAATTGATATAATATATAGTTTTAATGTGAATTAGATTCACATATTAACTATATACTAAAGAGAGAATGAAAGAGGGATAGGATGGTAATTTCCATCCCTATCTCCTTATATATATAGTTGCATAAGATGCAACTAAGTGAAGTTTTTTTTGCAAACCCTAGTGTGCCATTTGGTTGTGTTGTTGGAAAGGTTCCAAAACACACTCTCTCTAAAAAACATCTCATCTCACCTAAAGGGAATCCACATTCCTCCCTCACCTAGAGAACAACGGAGAAGATCCGGTGGTAGTGTCTTTATCCGTTCGGGTTCCAGTTGCTGAGATCATGATCGTGGGAAAAGGAGCACTTGAAGAAAGAGTTCTTCAAAGGTAATATCTCGCTGCCCATATTGTCTTTATATGCTTAATCTAGTTAATTTGTTCTTGAATGTAATCTATGTAATGAAATTAAGAACGCGCGATTAACAATCGCTTTCGCTGCGGGATTCGATTCCCTTCAGTAAAAATATGATGCTAGCATTGTCTCAAGCATCCTATATCGACAAGTTGTTGGTCTGATATTCAATGCAGAAATCCAAAAGGGTTTTTTACCATTTTTGCATGGAATTCATTTGTCTAAAGAACAGTGTCCTGAGTGAAGGGATCGAATCCCGCAGCGGAAGCGATTTTTCATCGTGTGTTCTTAATTTTGTTACATGGATTTCATAAACAAGAACTAGATCTAAAATTAAGCATGCTTCTATAAAATTGGACAACAAGAAATTACCTTTGAAGAACTCTTTCTTCAAGTGTTCCTTCTCCCACGATCACGATCTCAGCAACTCGAACCCGAACAATCACGGACACTACCACCGGATCTTCTCCGTTGTTCTCTAGGTGAGGGAGGAAGGTGGGTTCTTTAGGATAAGGTGTGAGGTTGTGAGAGAGATTGTGTGTGGAACTCTTCCATCACAACTAAGTGATACTCTAGGGTTTCTCAAAGAGCTTGCTTCTATCAAAATTGAATCTCATGCAACTATATATAAGGAAATAGGATAGAAATTACCATCCTATCGCTCTTTCATTCTCTCATTAGTATATGGTTTATATGTGAATCTAATTCATATTAAAACCATATATTATATCAATTATATCATATATAACTGATATAACACCTCATATATGAAATTGAACACTTCAATTTCATTCCTAACTTTATGCCCTCAATATTACCATGTTGAGCCAACGGAGGGACCTAATGGACCTACAGTTCATGAGCTCCAATGATGTGAGATTGACTGATCAAACTCTTTGATCCAGTTAATCAATATTCATTAACTACAAGTCACTCTACTATAGACTTGTAGTTGCACTCTCCTCACTGTAGATTATATGTGTCCACTGATATAATCATTTCCCATGAGTCAACCCTTCACAGGTTGTTCATAATCATGGTTGGGTCCAATTACCGTTTTACCTCTTTGTTCCCTAAGCACTACTGATCCTGTAATGAACAACAAGTCTAAGGTCCTACCATAGACTCATACCCTCATAGAGGTGTTGGGATTTTTATCCTAATCTCGTGTTTGTAATATACAGTTTGAAATTATTAAGAGTTATTTATTTCATCACTTTGTGTCTCACAATATTTATAAACTTTTCCAATAAACTAAGCTCCAGGGTCATTGAATTTATGAGAGAACTAGAACTTGAACGGTGTGTAGTGGACACACAGGAAGGATCACGTTCGAGTTAATGACTCGAACGGTCTACAGTATATGGATAGGGTTGGAGACCTAATCGTGGATACACTGTAGATGCGATCCGCTTTGTATTAGATACAAACGAGGTCATTTGACTCGTTCATGTGGTTGACATGCGAGTGGGGTCATCCTGTGCAATGAGATTGTACAAGATCAGACCGTGAATTATTAGACCTACTGATGTAAAACCGTTGACAGTAAGGACTAATAATATCGTAGATGACCATTAGTGACTCGACCTGAATCCTGAGCGTGTTACGGACTTGTGTCTACGGAGGTCTGTCCTTTGACTAGTACGGGTGAGGGTGGTCACAGTTACTCGCCCAATATATCTATCTTCTCAGGGACAGGACCAAGTAGGGAGCTGGGAACTTAACTACACGAGATGAAATTCACTCGTTCCCGTCTTTAGGGAAACTAGAGGGGTTGTTCCTTTAAGTGTTGTCTCCAGGGCTTGGACAACGGGCGCCCACCTTCTCACTGGCCCGAGAAGGGTGTTATGTATGGTTGGACCATCACAATATGTTGTTCATTAGAGGAGCAGTGGGGACTTAAGGAACAAAAGGTAGACACAAGGGTAAAACGGTAATTTGACCCAGCCGTGTCTACGAACAACCTGTGAAGGGTCGACTCATGGGCATTGGTGATATCAGTGAACACGTAATATTCTGCACTGACGGGAGTGCAACTACGGGCTATAGTGGAGTGTTACCGTAGCTAATGAATGTTGATTAACCGGGTCAAAGAGTTTGACAGGTTAATCTCGGATCATTGGAGCCCGTCACTGGGTTAAAAGAAGGGTTAATGTTTTGGTATGAAATTGAAGTGTTCAATTTCACTTTAAGAGCATTTATGTCATTTATATGAGATATGAATGATATAATATATAGCTTAATGTGAATGAGATTCATAATAAACTATAGGTTAGCCTAATTGTTGAATTAGGGCTAATTGGAGAAATTAATTGAGATAAATTGAATTGGATGTGATTCAATTTAATTAATCCACATTCATTGCAAATGAGATTTGCAATATGAGATATGAGATATTTTATATTATGTGGTTATGCAAATGAGATTTGCATAACCTATGGTTGTGGTAAAGTGGTAATAATGTGGAGATTTTAACTCCATCATTCCACTATTTAAACCCTTTGCAAGAAGGGATTGTTAAGCTTTCTCTCATTTTTTTATTTTGATCAAAGAGAAGAGATCAAAATTCTCTCTACTCTCTCAATTCTCCTCCCTCTCCAAAACCATAAGATCCCACAATCTTCCTTCTTTCCAAAGGAAGAACAACCGAGACTCCAAGTGGTAGTGTTCGGATTCCGTTCGTGGGGAGCGTTCGTTGAGATCGAGAAGCACGAAGTGTTCGTGACCGAGGAAGAAACCTTGAAGTGAGTCTTCAACAAGTAAGTTCTTTTATCTTGCTATAATTTCTCACTTTCTAGCATGTTTAGCCTAGATCTAATAGTTAGATCGTTTTAATTGTAAACCCGAGATCTTTCTTTGGAACTTCCTTATTAACAAACAACAAAAAGAAAGAAGAAATGAATGTATAAAACTTGGTTTCCCATGTTTTAAAAAGAAAAGAAATGAAGTGAAAGACAAAAGGAAAACAAGGAAAGAAAGTTTAAACCATTTTGGTTTGGTTTGCTTTTTAAGACAAAAGAAGAAAAGGAAATGAAACAAATGTTTTATTTGTTAAGTTTTGTTTTGTTTTGCTAAGAAAAGAAAAGAAAAGAAAAGAAAAGGAAAAAGAAATAGAAAATGAAAAAGCAAAAGTGCAAAAAGACAAAAGATTACCTCTTCCACCGATTGACTTTTTTAAAAAGGGATTTCTCTCCATTTTCTTCTCTTTCATCACAAACTAAGACTGAAGTTTCGTGGTTGAAGGAGAAAGGAAGAAGAAGGAGACCATTTTTGGTGATTTTGGGGCTGGAGTTGCAGAAGGAAAGAGGAAAACTCAAGGGAATTCATTTTTACAGCAAGGAAATCAACTCAGACAAGCTCTGATTTTCTGTTCATCTCGAGCTCCACAAGAAGAGGTAAAAGTTGAGCTTTTGTTTCATGAAATTTAACTCATATTTGAACAAAATTCGTGAAGGAAGCTCGAGCCAATTCTGATTTTAAGTTTCTGTTTTGTTAAGAGGAAGGCAGAAGACAGAATTTTGCTGTCAAATCCGAGAGGTCTCTGTTGTTTTGGTTGTTTGGATCTGTATACTTGGAGTTAGAAGCTCTAATTGGTATGGTTCGAAAGCTTATTCAATTTCCTACAGGTTTTGTGAAGGAATCGTGAGAAGAAAATGATTGGAAGATGTTGTAATCTTCAGGTTAAGTTTCGGGTTGCAGCAGGAAGTGAAATCTGGAACAATAGCAGAATCTTTTTAGGGGTTAAGATACTGAGGTACTTTCTAACCAATACGTTGGGAATCTCATTTTCATGTCTTCATAAGAGTTTTAGAGGGTTCAAAAAGGAAGAGTTTGGTATAAAGTACATTCTTTTTGGATAAGTAATGAAGAAGTTATGGCTGTCTGAAAACATGACAGAAAATCTGAAAATGCTGGAATTTTTGAAAGTGTGTTTTCTTGTAGTTTTAGGGTTAAAAACCATGAGCTCGAGGTTCTAATACATGAATTTGATTTGTTTGACAGGCCAAGAGCAAATAGGTCGAGTGTTACGGGCTAAGATTCTAGTTCAAACGCTGTGAGTGATAAAAGGAACTTCAAAAGTGTATATATGTTTGAATTATGTTCAAGAAATGCAAGTTTTGCTAGAATAAAAGTTTTCAATGCATTATGCTTCCTTTTGAATAAATGTTTATGAGTATTCATGTTTTCCTAGAAATGTTTCATGTGTTCATTGTGACCCTAAAAGTCTTAATAAAGTTTATACATGAGCATATGTCCAATGGTTGCCAAAATTTATGGAAATGTTATGATTTCAAGCAAGCATGTACTACCAAGTATGTTTTAAAGATTTCCAGTTTTATGAACAAGCTGAGTAAGCTTGAGTTTTATGAAAGAAAAGATAAGCAGGCATGTTCAAATGTTTTCATGTGATTTTCTGAGATATTGAGCCCGAGGCTTTATGGTACCGTGTGCACACACGGTCTTATTCTCATTGTCGACGCTGAGTGTACTCCGTGACAACAAATTGTCGTGAGTCTTTGGGCGGCCCACTACAACAAAGACGATGGGAGTGCTGGGCGGGCCCCACTACATCGTAGAGTAAACGTTGGTTGTACTGGGCGTGCCCTACACAACGTGGATTGTGAAATGTTTTTAAAAGAGTTTATCTCATTTACATGTCTTACGAGATTTTGATGATATACATGTTGGTTTTCTGAAAGTCTATTATGATTCTACGTTTACTTTCAATGCTTGAATACAAATGCATATGCTCCTAGTTTTCAGGTCACATGTTTTATAAGTTACAGATATTTAACACAGTCACTCACTGAGCTTCATAGCTCATTCCTTCTATGTTTTCAAACCTTTCGTAGAGATCGAGCTCCTGCACCGAAAGTTATCGCCATAGTCTCTTTGAAGCTTCATAAGTTAAATACTTTGTACGTGGCTGGTTTTGTCTAGCAAGTCTCTATGTTTGTAAATTATTTTGAGAGGACTTTGGTGTTATAGTTGTTTGTACATTAGAGGTTGTATAAACATTTGGTTTATCTTGTGTTGTTTCTGATGCACTAGACTTTTAGTTTCCAAGAGAGACTTGTGAATGGTTTCTCCTTGTACATGTTTAATAGTTGTCCAGTTTCCGCTATGTCATGTTAAGTGTTCCATTTTCGAACATAGTATGTTTATCAGGTGAATCAGGGTCAACAGGTATTGTTAAGAGATAAACAATGTCTGCTGGCTTCACGCCGCCTTTCGGGTTGAGTTAACAGGTAGTTCGGGAGGGGGTGTGACAACTTGGTATCAGAGCAGTTAGCTCAATGGGAATGAGACAGGGCAAGTTAGCTCGAGAATAAAGTAAAAGTCATAGCAAGTTATTGAGTTAGTTCAGATTGAACTAGTAGAGTATGGTTCAAGTAAGGATAAGAGCAAGTCCAGTTAGGGGTAAAATATGAATAGAAGTTTAGTATTGTGTTTTGAGTTAAGTATCAATAGCATGTCTAATGTGTTGATATGTTATAGGAGTCATGCCACCACGTACTAGCAGACAACGCAGGCAGGATCAGGGCAGGACGCAGGATCCTATCCTAGGCCAATCTGAGAGGGGATCTAGTGCCCCGAGAGTCCAAAGTGAGGTCGAGAGAAGAGCAACATGTTAGCTTCTCACATGAGGTAGGCGGGCCGAGAGAGCGAGGGCCAAGTGATCCGAGAAGGCATATGGAATAGACGATCAAGAAATTGGGAGCCACGAGTTTGAGGTTCCACAGATCCAAATTGACGCCGAGGTTTGGTTGAATAAACTTGAGAAATGTTTTGATGTGATGAGTCGCCTGAGAGGAGCGTAAAGTCAAGCTAGCCACATTCCTGCTAGAGAAAGAAGCAGAGGGATGGTGGAAGTCAATTTTAGCCAGACGGAGTGATGCGCGCACTTTAGACTGGCAAACTTTCAGAGGCATATTTGAAGATAAATATTACCTTTCACTTACGCGCGGCGGAGAGATGAATTTTTAGAATTAAGGCAAGGGTCACTATCGATGGTGAGTCGAGAGAAGGTATACCGAGCTATCATCGGTATCTTTGATGTTATTGTGGCATCCGAGAGTGACAGTGTCGACGATTTGAAAGGGGATTACGTCATGAAATACGTACGATTCATGACCATTGCTAAATGGATCGATTTTTCTCTTTGGTAGAGACGCTCTACGTGTTGAGCGTAGTATAGCGAGGCGCATCGATGAGTGGAGCCTACTCGTGGGCCTTCAACGACGAGTAGTTTTCGGGTCGTGAACAGAGAAGATTCACTCCTGGAGTAAATGTTTCAAGTCGCCAAGACTTTAAGAATCGAGCTGGCGGCCAGATGTCGAGGCAGATGAATGTTAGTGGTGCCTATCAGAGGCAGAGTCAAAGAGTACCTAGTCAATCTGCCAGATCCACATCAAGACCACTGACAATGCAGGAGTCTGTAGCTAGTGTCGCAAGGAGAACTTCATGTCCAAATTGTGGTAAGATTCATCGAGGCCAATGTCTTGTTGGTGTCAATGTGTGTTACCAGTGTGGGCAGCCAGGGCATTTCAAGAGGGATTCTCCACAGTTGAGAGCGCCCACCACGGGGACCGAGGAGTTGGGTCCTGCACTGTTGAACAACCAAAAATTTCAAAGAGCTAGCTACGGGAGAGGCACCAGTGGTGCTAAGCGAGAAAGGAGTTGTAGGGAGACCTAGGCAACGAGGAAAGGTCTATGCTATGACTCAAAGAAGAAGCAGAGGATGCACTGGGGCGTGATTACTGGTACGATCTCTATTTGTAATGTACTGCATGTGTTTTGATAGATCCAGTGCTACGCATTCCTTTGTTTCCAAGTATATTCTTAACTAAGCTTAATAGAAGCTAGAGCCTTTATTTGAGGAGTTAGTTATATACACTCCAGTTGGTGATGCTTTACTAGTCAATTCGATGTTGCGAGATTGTGAGGTCTTAGTAGAAGGTCTCAATATGTTAGTGGATCTTCTTCCACTAGAGTTGCAGTGTTAGATGCAATCTTAGGGATGGATTTTTATTCACTCATTATGCTTCCATGGATTTCCATAAAAGGAAGTTGTTTTTAGAAAACCGGGGTTGGTGAAGTGGTTTTCGGGGTGAAAAGAAGAATATTTCTACGAGTTTGATTTCAACATTCAAAGCTCGTGTTGTTGAGAAAAGGATGCACTGCGTTTCTTGCTCACGTAATGGAGGTGCAAGAAGAAAAGTTAAAACCGTAAGATGTTCTTGTTGTGAACGAATTTCTAGATATTTTTCCAACAGATCCGCTGTCGTGGTTGCCACCGATAGGGTAGTAGAGTTCACTATTGAATTGTTACTGAGAACAAAGACACTATTTCGCAGCGCCGTATAGAATGGCTCCAAGTGAGCTCAAAGAGCTGAAGATGCAATTACAAGAACTAGTTGATAAGGGATACATCAGACCTAGTGTATCACCCTGGGGAGCTCCAGTGTTATTTGTAAAGAAGAAAGATGGTACCCTTAGATTATGCATTGATTACAGACAGTTAAACAAAGTCACGATACGTAACAAATATCCTTTACCCCGTATAGATGACTTGTTTGACCAGTTACGAGGAGCATCCGTGTTTTCTAAGATTGATTTAAGATCAGGATACCATCAGTTAAAGGTAAGGGAATCGAGATATTCCTAAGACAAAGATTCATAACTGTGCACGGGCATTATGAGTTTCTAGTAATGTCGTTCGGTTTGACGAATGCACCAGCAGTTTTCATGGACCTCATGAACAAGATATTCCACCAGTATTTGGATCAGTTCGTG
Source organism: Trichosanthes cucumerina (assembly GCA_036507285.1). Lineage (NCBI taxonomy): Eukaryota > Viridiplantae > Streptophyta > Magnoliopsida > Cucurbitales > Cucurbitaceae > Trichosanthes > Trichosanthes cucumerina. The sequence goes on along the minus strand of CM071836.1, from coordinate 32,205,019 downwards.
ATAGTATTTATTGATGATATACTAGTTTACTCAGTTGACAAGAAAGCTCATGAGGAACATCTAAGGATTATTCTGCAAACACTACGAGATAAACAGTTGTACGCTAAATTCACCAAATGTGAGTTTTGGTTGAATCAGGTAGTGTTTTTGGGGCATGTTGTCTCAGCAAATGGTGTTAGTGTGGATCCAAATAAAGTTAAAGTTGTAGTCAATCGGGGAGAGACCGGCCAGTCAGGCGGACAGTGGTACGTAGTTTCCTAGGCTTGGCGGGGATACTACAAAGCGGTTTGTTGAGGATTTCTCACGAATAGCATTACCCTTAACAACTTTGACAAAGAAGAATGCTAAGTTTGAGTGGTCAGATAAGTGTGAACAGAGTTTTCAGGAGCTGAAAAAGAGATTAGTTACAGCACCTATTCTGACACTTCCTGTAACGGGAAAAGAGTATGGATTTACTGTGATGCCTCGAGACAAGGTTTAGGGTGTGTTCTGATGCAAGAAGGAAAAGTAATAGCTTATGCATCAAGGCAATTGAAAAAGCACGAGTGTAATTACCCTACCCATGATCTTGAGCTAGCAGCAGTTGTTTTAGCATTGAAGATCTGGAGACATTACTTGTTTGGTGAGAGGTGTCATATTTTTACAGACCATAAGAGTCTGAAGTATATCTTTGATCAAAGGGAGTTGAATATGAGACAGAGAAGATGGCTAGAACTGATTAAAGTTTAGGGCACAAATCGTAACACTAAGACACCTCAAGAAGTTGAGGATATGAGACGTATTCTCGATGCCTCAGTAGTAAGTAGCCTAATGTATGTAATGCTATGTACGAGGCCAGACATTTGCTATGCAGTGGGAATAGTCAGCACGTATCAGTCCAATCCAGGGTTACACCACTGGACCACAGTTAAAAACATCCTCAAGTATCTAAGGAGAATGAGAGACTATACACTAGTGTATGGGTCTAAGGATTTGATCCTTACGGGATACACTGATTCTAATTTTTAAACCGATAAAGATTCTATGAAATCCACATCGGGATTAATTTTCACCCTTAATGGGGAAGCTATAGTGTGGTGAAACATCAAGTAAGGATGCATCGCAGACTCCACTATGGAGGTTGAATATGTCGCTGCTTGTGAAGCAGCTAAGAAGGTTGTTTGGCTAAGGAAATTCTTGACTGATTTGGAAGTTGTTCCAAATATGGAATTTTTCATCACCTTATATTGTGACAACAGTGGTGTGGTAGCCAACTCAAAAGAACCTCGTAGCCACAAACGAGGGAAGCACATCAAGAGGAAATATCATCTCATTCGTGGGATAATGCAACGAGGAGATGTGATCGTCACCAAGATCGCTTCGGAGCACAACGTTGTTGATCCGTTTACGAAGACTCTCACGGCTAAAGTGTTGCAGGGTCATTGGGAGAGTCCAGGTCTACGAGATATGTACATAGTGTAGTTTAGGGCAAGTGGGAGATATGTAATGGCTATAAGGATGCCCTATTTTATTGTATTTATGTAACTCAATGTTTTGGATTGTATGTACTCCACTAGACTAGAGTTTTAGTTCAAGTGGGAGTTTGTTAGGTTTTATGCCCTAAAACTCGTAGTTTTTAACATTGTTCTAATTAAATCAATAAAGTGTCATTATTTTGTTCATGTTTTTCCATATTGCCTTATGTTAACCCTAAATTCAATAAACAAACATCCGAGGTTGTTGTATGTCTCTTGAACTGAATGTAGTAGACATATAAGGATCTCAATTCGAGAAACAATCTAAAGGGTTTATAGTAAAGGGATAAGGTTGGGTACCTCATCCTGGTAATACTATGGATATGACCCACTTTGTATTTGATACAAACATAGTGATCCTACGTGTTCGTGTAGACGACATGTGAGTGGGGATATCCTATGTGATGAGATTGCATAAGACCGGACCACGAAATAGTAACCATTAGATGTAACTCCGTTGACTAAGTTAGGTTTCTATTTCAATGGGACGACCTAGGCAACTTGATCTCAATCTTGAGCAGGTTACGAACTCCTGTTTGCGAGGAATTGTCCTTTGTCTAATATGGGTGAGAGTAGCCCGAGACGCCGACTCAATATGCCTACCTTCTTGGGGACAAGACTGAGCAGGCAACTGGGGACTTAGACTAGCAAGATGGAATTCACTCCTTCCTGACTTTAGGGTAAGTAGATAAATGTTCCCATAAGTGGTGTCTCTAGGACTTGACCATTCCTGAGGACGATACTCTCAACTCTAAATCACTATATTAAAACTTGACCCGTACACTTGCAGTGTTGCAATATCATTTTACGCAACAAGTTTTCTTATGCATAAGTATGATTAGGATAACCTAGAATGGGTAAGGGTCCCTGCAGTGGATGTGTGAAAGCTAATGTCCTTGCACAAAAAAAAAAAGAAGAAGAAAATAGAAAAAGTGACATAAAAAAGTGATTAAGTGTTGAGTAAAGTTGTTTATTTCTTGAATGTGGGGACACTCAAGGATTCGAAATTATGACCAGTGTAGGGGGGAGTTGAATGGAGAACCTAATAAAGTTGTTTTGGGTTTAGTATAGATGAAAGGAATGGAAGCTAATCACACACACACGTAGGAATACTTTCGAAAAGTTTTAAATTGCTTATTGAAGTATCATGTTTGATTGTTTCCAGTGATTGCTGAAATTTCCTTTTAAATTTCTAAGGCTTGAGTCTGATATATGCATAAGAAAGATCTCATAGTTTAATTCTGTTTTGCTCGGGACTAGCAAAAGCTTAAGTGTGGGGGTATTTGATAGCATGCAAATATGTTATCTTATTTATTATATTTTAGCTAGTTTTTATACTTAAAACATGGGTTTTCATGGCATTTTATGGTTAATTTCAGAAAATTGAGCTTGAGAAGCAAAAAATAGAGTGTTCGAGACTATTTTGGTGCAATTTGGAGCATGTGTATGCTTAATTAAAGACCCAAGAAAAATATAGATATACTTTGAGTTTAAGAAATATTCTGGGAGATTCTACATCGAATCACGATTCCAACGCATCAAATCGGAGGTTATTCGAACATCTGAGCGAAAAGATATGACAAAAATGGTTGCAGTGGGTTGTCTGGCAGCAAGCGCAACGTTGCGCATTGTTCCCTAGAGTCGCAACGCTGCACAACGTTGCAACGCCGACCTTGGGGTTGCAACGCTGTCCCAATTTCCTATAAATACATCTTTATGAGCCCACTCGAAAGGGATCTGAATTGTATGGAATTTTAGACCTATTTTCGACTCTTACACTAAAAAAAGAGTAGAATATTATTCTTCGGGGGCCAAGCACATGTGAGGAGGCTCGAGATCGTGACAGGAGCTTGGAAACGAAGGACCGACACATCTTCACCGACGAGTTTTCTTTCTTCTTCCTTTTCGTTTGTAGCTTTGTTATATACTCTAATATGACTTTAGCATGTTTTTTATAGTGATTATGAGAAACTAGTTGTCATAGTTAGGGGATTGATTACAATGTTTGAACTTATTTAAGTATGTATTTAATTTTTGTTTGTGTGCATTATTTTTTGCAGTTCTTTATTAAATTAGTTGATTTTCTTTGGCCAAGTTTAGCATGATCTTGTTGGTTTACGTTGATTCGAGAGAAAAGACTTAGATTAGAGCAAAGTTGCCAAACCCCTTAGTAAATCTGGACATAAAAGTGACTTAGGTTCTCTGGAAAACGTTTTAAGAAGTTGTTTAATATCGTGCATGCTTTTAAAATTCATAACGTAACTTTAGGATTTATTGTTATGCATGAGAATCATCTGAGATCGAGAAACTCTTTTGAATATCTTTACTTCTTGTTTATAATTTCACAACCATAGTTCATTGCATGTGTTAAATAAGGAATTAACTTGTGAAACAAATTTCCCTCACAATTCTATCATATTCGTGTCTCCACTTGTATATTAACTTTTCTATCTTTATTTTCACCTTTTATCAATGTTTTGTTGCTTTAGATAAAATTAAGAATTATTATCTTGGTAGTTAATCAATCTAGAAAACCATTCCTGAGGACGATACTTGGAACTCAAATCACTATATTAAAACTTGACCCGTACACTTGCGGTATTGCAATATAATTTTACGCAACAATCATATTTAAATATGTTCACCTCTTCTTTATCATAGTTTAATTCATAATTAATCTATGACACGTTAGTATATCACATATAATTAACGTTTTCTCCCAAAACCGAATTTGAACAATTCAAATTCTTTTCTCTCAAATTGTTACAAGGCTTAGTCCGAGCTAGTAAGGGGACCTAATAGACCTACAGATCATGAGCTCCAACGATACGATATTAACCGACCAAACTCTTTAGTCTAGCTAACAACATTCGTTAACCACCGGGACACTCCACTAAAGCCTAGTGGTTGCACTCTTCTCACTGTAGATATATTTTTATCCACTCAATATAACCATGATCAGTAAGTCGATCTTTCACAGGTCGTTCGTAATTACAGCTGGGTCAAATAAACCGTTTTACCCTTGTAATTACTTCTTATTCCTTAAGTCCCACTGATCCTCTAAAGAATAATTGGTTTGTGGTCCAACCAACAAACCGAATCCCTCTCGGGGCAATGAGAGGGGTGGGCTCTTTGTTCAAGACCCGAAATCAACATTTAAGGGAACAACCTCTCTATTAATCTCTAAAGCGGGTAGGAGTGAATTCCATTTTGCAGACCTATGTTCCCAACTATCTATCCGAACTTATCCCTGAAATGGGAGGCTTATTGAGTCGGCAATCTCGGGCCACTCTCACCCATTCAAATCTAAGGATGATCCAAATAAACAGGAGTTCACAGCACACTTAGGATTAAGATCGAGTTACCTAGGTTATCGTATGAATATAGTCAGTTAAGCTAGTAAATAGAGTTATAAAGTCTAAATGAATATTTCGCGGTCCAGTCTTATGCAAACTCATTGCATAGGACGCCCCCACTCACATGTCTCCACATGAATGATTTAGGATCAAATCGTTTGTACTTTACAAACTGGGCCGCGTCTATAGTGTCCCCAGGATAAGTTACCCAACCCTATTTCTATACTATAGACCGTTTTAGCTATAACTTGAACTTGATCCACTTTTATGTCGCACATAAAGTTCAAGTATTCATCCTATAGCCAAAGGTTCTTTATTGGATTAGGGTTACACAATAAACAATTCACTTTATTCAATAACACCTTTATTTGAATAAATCTCAATAACATCTTTATTGCAAAATGTAATATACATTCAGTTTACAAAACTACGAGTTTTATGACATAAGACCCAACAATTATAATTTGTGAAATCATATAATATTATTTAAAATGAAGAGTAGTTTAGTCTGAGGTTATAATAGTATTTGTTTGGGGTGCAAGGTATTCCACAGGTTATAATAACACGAGTTATTAGATAACTTGTACATAGTGTTAGGGTTTACAAGAAACCTTATTAATTTCCATTTCTGGCTTGATAAAACAATATGTTTCAACTTCCTTTTCAATGAATAAAACGTGTGTTTCAATGAAAGGTGTTGAAATTTGCATAGCTTTACTTGAGAATAATTTGTATGTTTTAAGACCTAATTCAGTCAAAATGGTTTTGAACATTGAATTGTTTAGAACTGCGAATACACGAACTAAGAAACAAAAGTTTTGTCAAAGAAAATGCCCATCTTTGGCATCTTAGGTTAGGCTACATAAATCTCAATAGGATTGAGAAACTTGTAAAGAATGGACTTCTAAACGAGTTAGAAGAAAATTCTTTGCATGTATGTGAGTCATGCCTTGAAGGAAAAATGACCAAAAGGCCTTTAACTAGAAAAGGAAATATAGCCAAGGTGAAGGGAATCGATTTCCCGTAGCGGAAGACGTTGTGAAACGTCGTTGATTCGTTGTGTGTGTAATTTCTTAAGAAACAGAATTTATCTCATAAAAACTAAATTAAGCATGGTGATTTGGGAAGGAATACAGAAAGTAAACATTTTACTAACCTCTTGTAGACAACTTCTTGCATTTCCTTCTCGGTATCTCACGATCCAACGGACCTCACGAACAAAGACACTTCCAAAAGCTCTTCTCAGTTGTTCTCAGGAGATAGAGGGAGAGTTGTGGAA